>CM066031.1:1689076286-1689710091 GCA_033557465.1 Ichthyophis bannanicus | reverse complement strand
CAGGAGGCTCCGGAAGGAGCGGAAGGAGGGGTGGTTAGCCCTACTGTGAAGCCCCAGCAGCAGTCTGCCGGTTTGGGAGGTAATCCAGCCGGGCAGATATCTCCGGATATGACCATTGGCGTGGAGGGGGCTGTGGAGGACAGAGCCTCTCTGCTTCTGCATTCTTCTGTGGAATCTTCTTTGAAAGTGCAGGCTTTTTCCTCGCAAGTGGTTGGTGTCCAAGGACTTTCTCTGGAAAAGCCTAAGGTTGTTACCTTTGAGTCTCTGTGGGAAGCCTTTTCAACTATGCACCTCAACATAACATCTCAGCTCCAGTCTATTTTCCAACAGTTTCAGATTTTTGGGCAACAATTGCAAGGTTTTGAATCTCTTCATACTGAGATAAATGCCAAAGTGGCCTCTTTGGAGGGGTCCTTAGGGCAGGTAAAAGATGTTTCCCAGTCTTTGGTAAAAGATTTGTCGGCTGTGCATAGGAGGTTGGAGTTTCTTGAGAATACTGCTAAAAGCCGTAACCTTCGGGTCTTGAATTTTCCTAGAGTTCCGTCGGTTTCAGCTTTGGAACTTTTTAAACAGTTTCTTGTGACTGTCTTGAAGGTTTCAGCAGAAGCAATTCCTCCAATTTCTAAAGCCTTCTATTTGCCGACCTCGAAGATTGGAGCAAAGGGAGAAGGAGAAAACCTTTTAATGTCTTCGGACAGTTTAGATCTTTCTACTTTTTTGGAACAGTCCCCCACTGCTGTAAGGATGACCGCAACGCTTTTGGTGACCTTTGCCCTTGAAGTGGATAGAGACTGGCTCTTGAAGCTCTTTTTTAGATCTACCAGTAAAGTGTTCTTGGAATCACAGATTAGAATGTTTCCTGATGTTTCGAGAGCAACCCAGAAAAGAAGGAAGCAGTTTCTTATGTACCGTTTGGGGGTTATTCAGTTGGGGGGTTTGTTTTTCTTACGATTTCCCTGTAAATGTCTTGTAAAATTATCTGGGAACAGATATATTTTCTTTGAACCATCCCAATTAGCCTCTTTTATAAATTCAAAACAGGTAAATTTATCGGCTCTTCCTCCCTCTGGGTGGACCCCCTGATTAGGTGGTCTATTAGCGGTTAGAGTGTTCCAGCACTTTTCTTTGCGTCTGTTTTAAACCTTTTTGTATTTGCTAGATAATAATTTTCCTTTGTTTTGTGACCCATCTTGCCAGGTTTTATGGTGGACTTATGGACCATTGGGTCCTTTTTTGTACAAGTTGTTTGCTTGTTGTATTTTGAAAATTGCATAAATAAAAAATTAAAAAAAAAAAAAAAAAGAATGGAGTTGCAAAGACCCGTGTTTAAATGGCTGGTCTGGTCCCTTCCTCCTCTGACGCGATCTACATCAGAGAAGGGAGGGAGCGACCAGACCTGCCTACAAGTGTGGAGTCAAAGGACCCACGTGGGTTTTGTTTTTTGAAAATTTGAAGTCATGTCTGCCTCACTTCTGCCACCGCCGCCTCCGAGATAACAAAAAGTGGCAGCAGCCGGCTGGACATTGAAGACATGGGGGCGGGGGGGGAAGACGCCAGATGTGCAAGTAGCACAGGGTGCAATTATTGCTTGGTACAGCCCTGTAGAGCAGGGACTGATAAGCCCCCATACCTATTATAATGTACTTCATGCAGGACGTGAATGATTTCCTGACACCTGCAGCAGAGCCACGTTGTACATCCACTGTGGTGGGCATGGCAGTCCCTTTGTCACTTGTTTAGCCAAAATCTAACAATGTCAGGTTTCCTGCCCCTTAGAGGCAACCTGGACTTTCCAAAAAGCGATACATTAAGTACGTTTCTTGCTTGGGGGCAGCAAGGTCTCCATCTTATATACCAGCTTTTGAATGATGATGTGGATTTAAAACTATTTCAAGACTCTGTATTGGAATTTCAACTCACCCTGTATGATTTTTTGCATTTATTCAAGTACAACACTATATTCTATGATTGAACAAAAGTGGACTTGGTCCCCAATTTGTAAATAAGCTCGCTACCTTTTTTGAAATAGATAGATGAGTGGATGTCATTATCTGTAATGAAGAAAGGCTTCTTTGGAGACTGGCAACCACCATGGAATTGTGGCGGCCGTCTGGAATACTGAACTAGGTACAGAATGGATGGGTAAGGATATCACACGTAGTGTTATGGGGTTGCCACAATTGACCACAGAGGTTGTTTTGCAGGAACCTCTGTGCAAAGTTATGCTTCAGGCAGTTTACTCCCCCCATCACAGGGCTTTGCAGCAAGATTGGCCTGTATTACATGTCAAATCCCACATGTTTTGGCTCTTCCCAGATTCAACGTGTCTAGGTTATGATACATGGATACTTAGAGGCAGTGCTACACCGGAATGTGAAATTTGGCCTTGCGGGAATCATGTTAAGTGACCCCCGAGGGTTCAAGGTGAAAGGGAGAGCTGCCAAATTATTTGCATGTAAAGCATGTCTCCTGGGCCTAAAAACATTTCTTTGGATATGGCTAGATCGAGAACCGCTCGAGTTCTGGGCTTTGTGCAACATGCTGCATCATTTAATGCTGATGGAAAATATTACCGCCCAGAGTTCTGTACCCAGACATGCAAAATTCATGGAAACTTGGGATCCCTAGATACAGTTTTTTTCTCTTAGGGATCGAAGTATGGCTCTCAATTGTGTGTTTATTTACATGACTTATTTATTTATTTACATTTCTTATATACCGCACTTATATATATTATTTTTAATATATATATATATATATATATATATTAATTATATATTTATTTATTTACATTTATATATTTATTTATTTATATATTTATTTATTTACATTTCTTATATAGCGCACTTCTCCAACATGTCGTGTGGGGAGGGGTGGGATAGACAGACTGCGGAGAAAGGACATAGGGGTGAGCACTGTGGTAGTGAGGTTGCTTAATGTACTTGTTGGAATTCTAACCAGATTTGAGATGGATGTGGGTAAAAATTATTTTCTTTTACCAGGAAAGCGGCCCTTCATCTTGACCATCTGAATGAATAAAAAATACATTTGTGAGACCTATGCTGTTCTATTTTGCTCAAATGCTGTATATACTTGGAAAAGGAAGCAGTATATAAGTACTGCTACTCCTTTCTTTCTAAACTGAAATTACTTTACAAATCTTGAGAGATGGCTGCATAGTACATATTCACACACACAGACTAGTATAATTTCTCTACCCAATATATGAATATTCTGGTTACACAATGATCTTCAAAGCCATTGGGCAGGCAAATTATTATTTACCCAGCTTCGCCTTCAAGCATCTTACAGTAAATTTAAGTCAGAGCTGAAGACATACCTGTTCAGCCAAGCTTTCGATCTTCCTGAGTCATGGGGGATGGACTGACTTCACCTGGAGCACAGGGTAATCTGAGAATAGCTGTCACCCCCCTCCTCGAATGTGTGAATTCTGCTTCCTTATATCCCTATATCCATTTATATGTCTGTGATTGTATCATGTTTATCCTTTGTCTCTTTCCCTCTTCGCTGTCAATTATATTGGAAATCCTTTCTATTTCTTATTAATTTGTTTTTGTTTGTAAACTGCTTTGCTTAAGCTTAAAAGGCGGTATAGAAAGTGCAATAAACCATAATCCATTTATATTGCCCAAAATACAATTTAGAAAAACTGGACATTATCACCACAAGTTCTATTACACTTTTCTGGGCTTCAACTCCATAGATCCAACAGTTGCATTCTTACCACATTTGTGAATAGGGAAGAGTAGATTTTTCTCATGCTAAAAAGGATGAATGACTAGCAATCAGCACAGTAGAAGGTAGCAGGTAAATCATATTTGACTATTTCAAGATGCATAAATCTTTGTAGTTTTCATGTAACTATATGTAATGAATTCTTATAAAACGTTTAGCTTGTCTTCGTAGCTCTAACAAGAAGAAGAAAATGTGATAAGGATCAGGCATAATCACCTTAAGTTTTGCATTTTTAGAAGATCACAACTGTATGCTTTATTAAAAGGAGCAAACACAAATTTGGTTAGGTACAAAAGCAATCAGTAAGAAACGGTATACAATCTCACTCTATTTAGATTGCAATGCATCAAAAACAGTCTTTTACTAAAAGTAAACTTTGAACAGGCATAATTCAATCTATATATACTGGACCCCTTCAAAAAACTTCTGCAGTATCCATTTGTTTTAAAATACTAATTTCAGATGGCTACAGGTCGTACGTTTCCAAATGGCAAGTTTTCTGAAGTTTTGAATTTGTCCTGAAACAGCATGCACTCTGTACCAACTGCAAGAATATCATTGCTTATATTTACATAGAAGGAATTACAATAAGCCCCCTCACTACTGATCATACATTTAATGGCTGAAAAACAATGCTTTTATTAAGGGGTCTATTTACTAGGCTCAGCTAGCTGTTAATATAGAGGATAAAACGCGCTAGCAGTTTATGCGGAACATGATGGAGAATAGTGGACTGTATCTTACAGTTAGCAGTTATCACATGCTAACTATTAAATGCAACAGATAATGTGGTGTAGTTAATATGGCAGATAATGTGGCACAGATAACGCTACTTTAATAAGTGTAGACAGTCAAATCACACTCTCTGCAGCACAGTTAGCGTGGGGTAATACTTCCTCTCGATAACTGAATGGCAAACTGCTGGGAACAACAGTTAATGGGGAGATTTTGAAGTTACTGCACATTACTTTTGGTATTCAATGCACAGTAACAGCAACTCTTACTACACTTTAGTGGACAGCATCCTATGAGTATTCAACATCATAAAACACGTTTGATCCAAAATATGAATACTAGTTATTCATATAACCCAAACTTTAGTGACATTTTAAATGGAAGTAAATTCAATATCTTTCTATTTGCATTGTACCTTTTCTTACATAATAAATATAAAAATGTGACCAAGCAAAGCAATTGATTTTGCTTCAGAAGAAAATGGACAGAATGCATGTAAGCCAAGTAACTTTCCTTTATACTTTGATGAAATCACTTGTTTCTGTACATGCTGAAACTTTAGGAAGCACTCAAATTCAAGTTACATCACAAATTTCAGAAACACTGCTGTTTGCCATGAAACATATTGGATCAAACTCTGCTGATACCACATGACCATGGAGTGTTATTTCACTACAGCAACAATGTGCTTCTTCTTCTCCGGCACTATAGGGACCGATCCTGGCTTGCTGTGTTTGTGACGATTCATTTCCCTAAGAGCAGACATACACAGTGACTTGAGATTTTGAAAAATGTCAGAACTATAAATAGGTCAATATATCATAAAATTATAATAAGATCAGTGCATTTACCATATCCTGAAAAACTAGGGATGTTTATGTCAGTAGAACAAAGGCAAATACTGATAGGCATTTAAAAGTGGTAGTTGGGTCTATCAAAATATTAACTTGCTCTTTTCTTGACACAGTTACTTCCTCTTTTGGTTTTTAATGTTCAACCTTCCCACTTTGTTAAAACATAATATAGCAGGGCTATCCCACTTGCATGCTCTGATCTGCATGGCATTTAGGCATACATTCATTGTGCTTTAAAATCTTTCACGATCTATCAGCTATGTTTCTTAAATGATCTAAATAGTATTATAATGGCTGATGGGGTCTCAGACTCTAGGCTACCAAAATTTCTCTTTCAGAATCATTTGGAGTAAGCCTGTTGTTGCATCAATGACCCTTTTTGTCAAGCCATTTAATATTCAGTACGTTAACTTGTTCGTAATGTTTTAAAGGTAGTGAGCAGTAAACAATGCTTAGCTTTCGTTGTTGTTGTTGGGAAGACAACGAAAGCTAAGCATTGTTTACTGCTCACTACCTTTAAAACGTTATGAACAAGTTAACATACTGAATATTAAATGGCTTGACAAGAAGGGTCATTGATGCAACAACAGGCTTACTCCAAATGATTCTGAAAGAGAAATTTTGGTAGCCTAGAGTCTGAGACCCCGTCAGCCATTATAATACTATTTAGATCATTTAAGAAACATAGCTGATAGATCGTGTTAGTAAGACATACTTTCAAACTTAATTTCAGAGTGACACACAAATATTGACAATTATTACTCTGATAAAAATTGACCAACTATAATTAAAATCTTTCACGGCTTCACAATCCAGGATATTACAAAAAAAATGTGGTTCAAACCAGTAAAATCAACCCCATCAAGTACTAATTCTGTAAGTCTCTGTGACTTGTCCTAAGAAGCAGGATGGAGGAGAAGGAGGGGCGAAGCAAAATACTCTGATGAACATGGGTTCAGTGGCGTTTTTAAAGAAAAACATGCTAAATGACAGAGACATTCCAATGGTAAAACCTGGAGACAATGTTTATAAAAAAAGTTTTAGTCTGGGCTTCAATTATTAGTGCTTAGACAAAAAACATTTTGATAGACTTTAAAAATCTTTTCTGAGCAATTCCATTCTTAGCCTCAGATGGAGGACCCCATTGGACAGAGAGGTAGAGTGGAATTCGGCAGTAAAGCGTAGTTACTCACCTTTAACAGGTGTTCTCCAGGGACAGCAGGAATCAGTCCTCACTTATAGGTGATGTTGGCACCGACTGAGCCTGTGCGGAGCAATTTCCCAGCTTTCAATGATTGCTGCCACACATGCGTGGTCCTCTTCCCGCCCAAGGGTGCCATCTTGCTCAGTCAGGTCTCTTAGCTGGAGCCCTACCAAGAAGATGGCAAGGGAAGGACAAAAATCCAGCAACTCATCAGGGGAGGCGGGAGGGTAGTGAGGACTGATTCCTGCTGTCCCTGGAGAACACCTGTTGCAGGTGAGTAACTACGCTTTCTCCAGGAACAAGCAGGAAGTCAGTCCTCACTTATGGGACTCCCTAGCTACAGGCTACTAAACCTGTAACCAAGAAATGCCTCTGCGAGGCCGTGAGCAGAAGCCAAAGTCCGAAGGAGCCCGAGTCTTCGGGGCGAAGCCCTTGGTAGCTGTGAAGAAGGGTTGGAGGGCAGGAGTTGCTTATACCCCAAACAGGATACGGAGTATGGCCTGGTCGAAGGCGCTGTCCTGGCAGGACTCTCTCTCCAGGCAGTAGTGGGCAGCGAAGATGTTCATGGAAGACCAGGTCGCCGCCTGGCAGATGTCCATCAGGGGCACAGAGCGCAGCAAGGCCACCGAGGCCACTTTGGCTCAGACCCCATGTGCGGTGACTCGATGATCCAGTGGGACGCCTGCCTTCACATGGGCGAAAGCGATGCAATCCGCCACCAAAACAGAGAGGATGTGCTTGGTGACTGCTTGCCCCGGTCTATTGGGATCATGGGTCACGAAAAGTCTGTCAGACTTGCGATGAGGCTGGGTATGCTGCAAATAAAAGGCGAGAGCCCGTTTGCAGTCAAGGGTGTGGAGAGCCGTCGACGATTGGTCGGCGTGGGGCCTCGGGAAGAAAGTCGGCAGCACAATCTCTTGGTTGAGATGGAAGTCCGAAACTACCTCAGGCAGGAATTTAGGGTGGGTGTGGAGGGGCGCCAGCCATGAGAGCCTGGAGCTCACTGACTTGGCAGGCCAAGGTCAGCACCACCAGGAAGGCGGGTGAGCTGCGTGAGTACCACATTTAAGTCCCAAGCCGCTGGAGGACGACAGATGGGCAGCTTGGATAGCAGAAGACCCCGCAAGAAGTGGGAGACTAACGGCTGCCCCGAGAGCGGTTTTCCCTCAATAGGGAGATGATTAGTTGAGATGGTGCTCAAATAAACTCTGACAGAGTTTGATTTCAGCCCTTCCCTTGAGAGGTGGAGGAGGTACTGGAGAACCCACCGAAGAGGACACGAGAAGGGGTCTTATCTGGTGCTCCGAGCACCAGACTGAGAAGCAATTCCACTTAAAGGCATAAGCCCACCTAGTGGAGTCCTTTCTCGAGGCAAGGAGGACTTCCTCAACTTCCTCCAAAAGGGCCAGAGAGGCTAGGGAGACCCATTCAGCCGCCAGGCCGTGAGGGATAGGGAGGTTAGGTTCAGGTGCAGCACCTGACCCTACTCTTGCGTTAGCAGACAACTGGTGGAGCCCAGGGAAACTGGAGGCTCCGTCGACAGCCGGAGCAGGAGCCGGAACCAAGGCTGCAGAGGCCACGAGAATCAAGGATGACCCATCTCGCTGAGACTTGAACAGAGTCCTCGCAATGAGGGGGAAAGGAGGGAATGTATAGAGAAGACTGGAGGACCAGTCCAGGAGAAATGGATCAGGGCCCTCCCTGCTCAGGTGCGGCACTGGCCTACAAAAGCGGGGGAGCTGCGTGTTCTGGGGACTGACGAAGAGGTCTATCACCGGAGTTCCCCAGTGGAGGAACAGCCCGTCTACTACTCTGGGATCCAGCTGCCATTCATGGGGACGAAGGATCCTGCTGTGTCTGTCCATCAGACCATTCTCCTGACCCGGGAGGTACATTGCCTTGAGGGCCATCCTCCGTTGAGCAGCAAAAGAGCAGATGAGGACCGCTTGCCGACAGAGGGAGCACGATCCCATGCCTCCCTCCTTGTTGATGCAGAACATCGCTACACAGTTGTCGGTCTGCACTAGAACCAACCTCCCGCTGAGGTGCTCCTCGAAGGCCCTCAGGTCCCACCGAATAGCCCGGAGTTCGAGCAGGTTTATCTGCTGCTGGGACTCATCGAGTGACCATTGCCCCTGAGTGCAGAGTGGTCCGCAATGTGCTCCCCACCCTAACAGGGAAGCATCTGTCGTCAGCACCGCATCGTGCAGTGGGGCCTGAAAGGGCAATCCCCGCACGAGGTTGTGGGGGTTCTGCCACTAGCTCAGGAACAAGCGGAGGTCGGGAAGAACCCTGACGGGGTCCCTGAGGTGTCCGAGGGATTGGCTCCAATGGGCACTGAGACACCACTGAGCCAACCGCCCTCTGCAGGCAGGCATGAGGAACCACATGTACGGTCGAGGCCATGTGGCCCGGGAGACATAGCATGGTCTGAGCGGTGACTTGGTGAGCTCGGACTTGGGTGGAGTGATCCACCAGCAAGAAGGCGATCGCCTGCTGAGTATCGAGGCACGCCCCAATGAACTCGAGAGCCTGCACCGGCTTGAGGTGAGTCTTCGGGTAGTTGACCAAGAACCCCAAGCTCTTCAGATATACCAGCTATTATAGTTCCTGACCAACTGTTGATAAAGGATCATATTGTGTCTATTTGCCCTGTGTACAATATCTAGGCATAGAAACATGACAGCAGAAAAAGACCATATGGCCTATCTAGTCTACCCTTCCAAATCAACTACTATAGTCTTTTTTTCCTTTAGAGATCTCTGTGCTTGTCCCATGTTTTCTCAAATTCTGACACTGTCCTAGTCTCTACTACCTCCCCATTGGGAGACTATTTCACTCATCTACCACTCTTTCCATACAGAAATATTTCTGCATATTGCTCCTAAGTCCATCGCCTTTTATCCTCATCCTATATCCCCCTCAGTGCAGAGCTTACTTTAAATCAAAAGAGGCTCCCATCTTGTGCACTTATGCCACGGAGGTATTTAAATGTCTCTATCCCACTTTTCCTCTAACGTATATATATTAAGATCTTTAAGTTTGTTCCCATATGGTTTATAACAAAGACCACTAACCATTTTAGTAGCCACCCTCTGCATCGACTCCATCCTGTTTATATCCTTTTGAAAGTGTAGTCTCTAGAATTGTACACAATACTCCAAATGAGGTCGCACCAGAGACTTATACAGAGGCACTATTATTGCCTCCTTTTTTCTGCTGGCCATTCCTATCCCTATGCACTCAAGCATCCTTCTGGCTTTCACAATCATCTTTTCTACCTATTTAGCCACTTTAAGATCATCAGAAACAATCACACCCAGGTCCCGCTTTTCTTTCATGGACAGAAATACTTCGTCCCCTATACTGTACCACTCCCTTAGATTTTTGCAGCCCAAATGCATGAGCCTGTATATTTTAGCATTAAATCTCAGCTACCAAATTCTTGACCATTCTTCAAGCTTAGCTAGATCCCTCCACATGTTATCTACTCCTTCCTGGGTGTCTACTCTATTGCATATTTTGGTATCATCGGCAAAGAGGCAAACCTTACCCGACAGCCCTTCTGCAACATAACTAAAAAAGATGTTAAAAAGAATTGGACCAAGGACAGATTTGTGTGGCACACCACTGGTAACATCCTTCTTCTCAGAGTGAGCTCCATTTACCTGTACACTCAACCAATTTTTAACCCAGTCAGTCACTTTAGGGTCCATCCCTAGGATGCTCAATTTATTTATAAGTCGCTGTGTGGAATGGTGTCAAAGGCTTTACTGAAATCTGAGTACACCACATCTAGTTCTTTCCCTCAGTCCAACTCTGGTCACCCAATCAAAAATCAATCAGATTTGTCTGACAAGACCTGCTTCTGGTAAACCCATGCTACCACAGATCCTGCAATTCTTCGGAGTCCAGAAACCTCACTATCCTCTGTTTTAGCAGCATTTCCATTAATTTACTCATCACAGAGGTCATCCTTACTTCTGTATCTGCTTAGATGCTTAACTATTATTGAACGTAAAAACATACCAGGGAAACTTGCAAAAATTAATTTAAGAAAAAAGGCTCTTAAAATAAAGGAAAAATAGAGGAAGTGATGTCATCTGCCTGGATGGAAGTCTGAGCAGAGAGCTCCGGAGCTTTGCCTGGTGTTCGCCGGTAATTCTTCACTCAGAGCAATAAAAAGTACAGGCAAGGAGTGGAGAGGGGACACAGAAAAGGTTCGGGAGGCGAATGACTACACAGAAGAAAGTGGCGGACCTCAGGGAGTTCGCGTTTGTCAGCAGTCATGCAGAAGGAGCAGAGCACAAAATGACGGCCGCAAACACAGGGGGCGGTGAAAATAGAGTGTGAACGGAGAGGAGGAAAGAATTTGGAGTCAGAGGCTGGTGAAATAGTGGTGCAAAAGGTGACCAGAGAGGAACTAAAAGCCTGGTTTACTGAACTGAAGGTTGAGCTGGCAGCGGTGAAGGCAGAGGTGGGAGAGGTATGTGGAGAAATCGGAGAGGAAGTGGGAGAGTTGGTGCGGAAAATGGAGGAGAATGACCAGCAAAAAGAGCAGATTATGCAGCAGCAGAGTGCAACGGATAAAGGACAAAAAGAACTAGACAAGTGGAAAGAACAGTTGTATAAAATTGAGGACTTGGAGAATCGCATGAGGAGGCACAATCTCAGAATGCAGGGGATTCCGGAGGAACTGGACTTTTGGGACAGCAGGAGAGTGGCGGAAGCAGTGTGTAAAGTGATACTTCAGAAAGAAGGTACTTCAGAGGAGCGGGTAAATGTGGCATTGGATAGAGCACATAGGGCATTGGGTCCCAGCAGACCAAACAGACCCAGGGACACTGATTTATGTGAAAGACTATGTGGTTAAGGAAAGGATTGCAGAAAGGATGCGCAAGATAAGAGATTTCACGTGGCAAGGATATAAAATAGAAATATTTGCAGACCTGGCAGCAGGGACATTGCAAAGAAGAAGAGAGCTGCAATTTGTCACAAGGGTGTTGCGAAAGGAGGGTGTGAAATACAGGTGGTTGTACCCATTTGGATTGCTGTTTAATAAAGGAGACAAGAGCTGGAGGGTAAAAAACTGTGAAGAGGCGCAAAAGGCGCTGGAAGAGGTGGGATTTTCTGAGGACTCAGAGGGACAAGGGCCAGAGAGACCAGAGCGACCAGAATGGCTGGAAAATGGATATACACCGAGAAGAGGACAGTTGGGGAGAACAAGAGATGGACATTTTGCGGAGCCCCAAGAAAGTGCGAGACCATCAGGATAAGGAGGCACCAACCTGAAGTATAGGTAAAGGGGAGTTCATGTTGCCAGAAGGCAGGAAGATGGTCGTGAAATGGACATGGAAATAAAACAAATAAAGAGGACAAAAAAAAATAGCAAAAGTTATGTAATGGTTGTCAGGTTGCAATATTAAAGAGATTATTGGTTGTAGAAGTTTAAAAGTGTGTGTATATATGCAGCAAATAAGGAGTGCATGTTGCTGTTAACCAAAGGGCTAGAGAGTATGTATGAGGGGGAGGAAATAATGTAAGTAAAGAGGGAAGTGTGGATAGAGTAAAAGTGGGAAGGGGAGAGGGGGGTGGAGAGGTAGATGGGGAAGGTTGAGAAATGGAGCGGGGAAGGAGGGGCGGATGGGGGGCTCCAGGTAGATTGATGGACACTACTCTAAAGGTGACCTCCGGAGGGAGGGATACGGGGGGGGGGGGGAGAAACAGGGGGAGGGAGGAGCAAGAGGGAAGCGGGAGGGTCGATAAGGGGTAAGCAGGGGGTGGGGGGAGGGCAGGGGGAAAAACAGGTGGGGGAATATAAGCTGATAAATGCCACAATAAATGTGAAGGGCTTGAGAACATGGAATAAAAGAAGGTTATTGGAGAAGGAGGGAAGTAGACTAAGGGCTGATTTTATATGTATTCAAGAGACCCACTTAAAAGTGTGACAGGAGCAGATGTTGTAATCGAAAAGATACCCAAAAGTTATTCTTGCAGAGCGGAGAGCGGAGTCAAGGAAAGGGGGGATGGGGGTAATGGTAAGCGCAAACATGCAAGATAGAGTGATAGGGGAATATCAGGATAAAGGGGAGAGATGTGTAGGAGTCAAGATTAAGCTGGCAAAAGAGGAGGTGTGGGTTCTGAGTTTGTATGGGCCAAATGAAAAACAAAGAGTTCTATGAGCGAATGGTGGGGGAACTGGAATCACTGGGGGGGACACCAATAATTTTAGGAGGGGACTTCAATTTGACAGTGAACCCACATTTAGATAATAGTGGGGGAAGTGGGATGGGTAAGCAAAAGGATAGGTTAGGATTGTTGAAACTGAAAGAGAGATTGGGCCTCATAGATGCCTGGTGGTGTAAACATCCGGGAGAGCGAAAATACACTTTCCACTCAAACCCCCATAATAATGTAATGAGATTAATACAATCAACCTCGATCGTTTGTTTACTGTTATTTTTTACCCCTATTAACTGAGACCTCTTATTATACAACGCTCGATAGTAAGCCCGTTTGATGATTGTACTAATCCCATTACAAAGTATTCTCCTTTGAGCTTTAGAATACAAAAGATCATCTCGAAACATCTTAATGTTTTAAGTAATGTTCCAGGCCTTAAAGATAAAAAAAATTTGATGTGTTTGGCAAAGGGATAAGAATTTGAAAGAAAAATTGAGCCCGGCTATTTTGCGACCTGAAACCCCAGAAGAGCTGACAGCAGCAGCTACTGGCCACAGGAAATGTGGCCGGTGTGGGATTTGTAATATTACTAGCGAGACTGAAAGGTTTTCATATCATGGCAGAGAATATATCCTGAAAGATAGTACATCCTGTGACACCACTTTTGTGGTTTATACGATTAGATGCCCATGTAATTTATTATATGTTGGCAAGACTACAAGATTGTTTAGGACACGGATGTTTGAACATAAAAGCCGTCTAAAACATGGGGTTTTAACGGCACCAATAGTTCAGCACTGTAAAATGCTGGCACATTCGTTTGAAGATTTGCAGTGCTTCTGCATTGAAAAGGTTTCGATGGCGATCTATGGAAAGTCGCAGGAGCAGGTGTTATTGTTCCGGGAACAACGATGGATTTTTACCCTTCAGTCTTTGGCACCGGATGGGTTAAATACCCATACTGACTGGGGAGCTTGTCAATAGACATTAAGAATTTTTTGGTGACAATTAGATTCTATAATTTCCGCAGAGTTAGGGCGGAAAGACTTTATGGAGCAAGTTATATGGGTACCGAGTAAGAATCAGGTCCTGAATAAAGGAAATAAAGCTTGGATAGCCACATTAGGTGGGTACACTGACATCACAGATAGGGTGTATAATAAGCAGGAGGTTGGAGACATCCCACATGCGCGGCGTCTTTTTTGAATTAAGTAGTGCTTAAGGAAAACCTTGTCTGGTGGAGACGTGTGCAGCATCTGAAAGCTTATAAAGGTATGGGAGGATTGTATGCTATTTAGATCGAGTGGGTTTTAACATTTTTAATATGTTTTACGTGGGTTGAAAAGTAACACGGGGTTTGATATTTTTTTTATTTATTTATAGTGATAAATCCCCCTGAAGAAACTCAATGTTTGAGTGAAACGCAAGGGATGGCGCCAACAGATGGCATTGGGGAACACTACTAAGCTAAGTGAGGATTGAAATCAAGTTTGATTGTGGCAACTGTGGTGATATATATGAAAAAGGAAAATTTCTGGTTCGTACAGGCCCATTTCTTTAATAAATCTGGATGCAAAGCTATTGGCAAAAATCTTGGCCAACCGTATCCAGGATATAGTGCCGCACTTGATCCACCCGGACCAGACGGGCTTTGTGAAGGGGCGTCAGGGTAGCGATAATGTGCGAAAGATTTTGAATATCATGTGGAAACTTCAGCGGACTAAAGAAGAAGCCGTGCTAATCACCGTAGATGCGGAAAAGGCTTTTGACCGGGTGGAGTGGTCTTTCATGTTTCAACTTTTGGAGAAAATGGGGTTTGGCGGGACGTATGTCAGTTGGCTCAGAGCTCTATATCGGGGCCCGAGCGCTAGGGTTCGGGTTAACGGGGGATATTCGGAGAGTTTTGAGCTACATAGAGGCACCAGACAGGGCTGCCCGCTGTCACCCTTGCTGTTTGCCTTGGCTATAGAGCCGTTGGCGGCATATATTAGGCGAACGCGGGACATTAAGGGAGTACAGATAGGTGGGCGGGAGGAAAAGATTGGACTCTTTGCAGATGATGTTGTCTTTACCCTGACGCAACCACTTACAATGCTACCAGTGCTAATGACGGCTATACAAAGGTACAGCCGCTTAGCGGGTTATAAAATTAATCAAGGGAAAACAGAACTGCTGGGCTTCAATCTGGCGCCCAGGGTGGAAGAGAGCCTGTGGCATCATTTTAAATTTAAGTGGGTGGAGGGGAGTTTCAGGTACCTGGGGATCCAGCTGGGGACCCCTCTCATTAAGATTAAGCAATGGAACTATCAGGGGCTGGTCGAGAATATAAGGCAGGACTTATCACGGTGGAGGGGGCTATATTTGTCTTGGATGGGGCGTATTGCAGTAGTAAAAATGAATGTTCTTCCAAGGTTGCTGTTTGTTTATATGTCATTGCCGTATCGGTTGGTCCGAAAGGAAATAGCTATGAAGCAAAATTTGTTGCTGCAATTTATTTGGGATGGAAAGAGACCAAAAGTAGCCAGGGCGACCATGTATAGGCCTAAAACGGAGGGGGGGTTGGGGGTTCCATCTTTGCTCCGGTATTATGAGGCGGCGCAACTTCGGGCCCTATTTGCCTGGAAGGAGGGAGTGGAGAGGCCTGGGTGGGTGGGGATGGAGGGGGAGGCGGGTACTGAAGAGGGAGCCTGGATTTGGGATCCGGGGGGGGGGGGGGAGGGAAGAGGCTGGGAGAAGAGAATCCCTACAGAGAACTTACCAGACAGGTTTGGATGAAATGGAAGGGGTACTTGTTAGGGGGGAAGCAGTATTCTCGAGAAACTCCAATTCAGATAGCAATGAAGGGTAGGATGGGGGAGGAGGCAGGGGTCTTTAGGAGATGGGGAGAGAAAGGGTTACGGACGTTGGGACAATTGGTGGGGGAGGGGGGAGGATTAGAGGCTTTGAGGAGTTGCAGCAGAAATATTGCTTGGAGAGACATGATAGATATGCTTATGTTAGTTTGTGGTACTGGCTTCAGAGGAAGGAGGTGAAGCGAGACTGGACGGCGAAACCTGCGCCCTTTGAGGAGATGATGGGGGGTACTGGGATGCCCACTAGGACTATATCGAAGCTATACAAACTCCTGGGGGAATTCGAGCAAGGGGGCCGTACGGGGCCAGAGGCAGTGGGAGGACGACCTGGGGGGGCAATGGGACGGCGAGAGGTGGGATAGAATCTATATCAGAAACTCATAAATTAGCACCGGGTACGGCAATGCTGGAAAACAGCTATAAGCTAAGGCTTAGAATGTATTGGACCACGGTGTGGCTACACGCTTTATACCCTGCTAGTTCAGATCGGTGCTGGAAGGGGTGTGGGGCCAGAGGAGACTTGCTGCATATGGTGTGGGGCTGTCCGGTAGTTCAGGAATATTGGAGTGGGGTGGAAAGACTCACGGAAGACATCACAGGGGTGAAGACCGGCTTTACTCCTAGTATGGTGATATTGAATGAAGGGGGGACGGGAGAATGCGGGAGGGACAGGGGGAGACTACAGGGGTATTGTGTAATTGCAGGGCGGATGAGTCTTCTCCGCTGGTGGAAGAAGCCAGATGTTCCCCCCTTAGCGGAGGTGGTGGGGCGAATGGAGCAGCTTTGGGGGTACTGTGCAATAGAAGCCCATCAAAAACATACTGTTTCGCGATATAATAAGGTGTGGGAAAGATATGAACACTGGAGGGCAGAGAGGGGGGGGGGAATCTAGAGGAATGAGGGTGGGGGGTAGGAGTGCTTTGTACACTGAAAGGGGTAGGGCTAGAAGGCTTATATTCTGCCCCATCCTATTCCATTGAAGGGGTCTTGGGCGGGGCGCTCACATATTGTCCACAGGGTTGATAAGGCCTTTACTGGTCGATCATGGCCAGTGTACAATTGAGGGGTATGCGGACAGGAGACCTCACCAACTGGAGGTCTGGGTGGAGGACAGGTCTTGCAGCAAATAGATGGAGGGTTGGGGGATGGGCGGAGGTGGGGGGGTAGTACGGGGTAAGGGGGGATGAGGGGGGGGGAAGTGGGAAATCTGCGGTCATTATGTTGGTGTGGTTTTATAATGAAAAATTTCTGCTCGGGGCGCGGGCGTGAGGTTAGTAGAATGTGGGAGGATGGGTGGGGGGCGTGGAGAATTTATGATTGGGCCAATGTGAAGTATTATAAGCGGGGTTAAATTATATATTGTATAAGCTGTGTAAAAGGTACAAGGGGGGGGGTTTGGGTTAAATGGAAAACATACGGGGAAGCGCTAGGTGCAGGGGCCTTCCCAATGGTTAATGTGATTGATGTTCAGAATGTATATTGGATATATGTGGGGGGGTTCATGGTTTATGTTGTGCATTGTATGCTGTGTTGGGTGCTAATAAAAAAATTTTAAACATAAAAAAAAAAAAAGGAAAATTTCAATGCCGGAAAACAGTCATTGATGCTATTAGGCACCATAAGATACATAGTATCATTGTTTGAGTGCCGATCAGTCTGAGACGTTTCCGAGCATTCTTTCAACTTTAGATCTTTAACCACAGTGCAGCCTGATTTATCACATTCAACAATAGTGTTGCAAATGGAGTAAATGATATCACTTGCATGACAATAGGGCAGCATGCTAGATGTAGTATCAGAGTGATGTTGGGAGAAAAGAAAGGCTGAGGACAAGTACTCTAGATATCCTGCATGGTATGGCATCTACTGAACCACCCAGGAAGTGCACCAACCATATCAACCCATTGTTCCAATATGGAGCTTGCTTCCACACTCTCCAGGGGTGTTCTGATACCATGTGCTCCCAGCACAAGGCCCACCATCATCATGGAGAGCCCAGGACTAGCTTGTGGCAAAGCAAGCAAGCAAGATGGGGCCTTGTGCTGTATCAGATAGCCCCTCTCGTGGCATGTCACTGCTGAAGTACTCCTGGATTCTCCTGCAGAATCACAGGCCAAATCCCTCTATCTGCCCACTGTGCACCACAACTTCTCCATGCCATGAGAGCAGTGTGGGATAATTGGGAGGGAAAAACACCCCTTAAATCAAGGCCCTCAACATCTGGATATTTTAGCCCAAAGAGTGTTGTTTCATCAAAGACTCTGGCGCACCCACAGCTGAAGACTATGCTTTCTGTATGCTTTTCTTTATTTTTTTTTTTAACTTTATGTGGGACGGCAAGAAGTCACAGCTTCTCATCAGGCAGAACTCCAGGCCCAACGCTACTGATATAGACCCTCTCCAGAGTTCTCCCAGAGAGGAGGGGGATGGGAAATCAGCCACTCAGGACCATTGTCTAGAGGTCCCAGCCCTAATCTAACAAGCTTAGGGGAAGACTAGCTAGGCCTGCGGCCTGCTGCCCCTGCCAGCCAGTATCAGACCAATGACAAGCTTCTGCACCATCTGCAAACTAAAAAACCATAAGAACATATGCCATCTTGAACAACTAAGTTATTTTGAATATGTGTCATTCAAAAAGGGACGTTTTCACTCCTGCTCTTTTAAATTAGCTTGTAGCTATGATTGACTTATACTTTTGTTGTCTTCTGCTCTCTTTATAGATACAGGAATATCGAATGGATTTTTCTTCAATGAAATTCTGTAACTGTCAATGGTTTTCCTTTACATTTTCCATTTACACTGATTTGACACTATATAATGCTCACTACACTAGATTTGTTTTATCTACTAACAACTATTGTACACAATTTTTATGTCACTATTCAAATACGTTTTTATCATTATGTACAGTATATATTTACAATTGTTTTATCTCTTCTGTCTCTACTTTTATGGACTGTTAATGTTTTAGTTGTTCAGGATGGCATGTGTACTTATGGTTGTTTAGTTTTTTAAATTGTTTTATGCTTATTTATGTTTTAAGTTTTAATATCTATTACTTTTATATTTTTAATTTTTGTTCATGGTGCCCAGCTGTGTCGGGTCAGGCTCTTTGTACCCAGAATTGAGAGTATTGTTGAATAAAGTCAACCATTTTGGGATCATCACATTCTGGACTAGTTTTGTACTGCTATCACGCGGTAGTCATGCTTTATCGTTGGACTGTTTCTGAGCTCTATATGCATTCAGCAGGTCTTTTGTAAACAGGCTGGAAACTGAACGTTCCAACTTGAATGTTCCTTTTCTGACCTAGATGCCATATTTTTATTTATTTATTTATTTATTTACATTCTCTTATATACCGCGCTATTCTGCATCAGTGCGGTTTACATTGAACAAACTGAAATTACATTGAACAGGGCATTATAACTTGGAGATAACTATTTTACAGGGAACATGGGCTATGGAGGGTTAAGTGGCTTGCCCAAGACCACAAGGAGCACCTGTAGGACTAGAAACCCCAGTCCTTCCGGCCCAAGGTTGCTGTCCTCTAGTGGGATTTGAACCCCCGACCTTCCGGCCCAAAGTACCTTGCCCCAACCACTAGGCCACTCCTCCACTCCATGTATGTAAATATGTAAAATGGGGCTTACAGTGATGGATCAATGGTGGTCAAAACATTTAAAAGAAGGCAGAATGTGAAGAACGAAGGGCTATTCACAAATGCTATACACAACTGAAGTCATACGTACATAGTTAAAGGAACAACTCTGTATTCTTGTCAAACTCAAATTTTGATGTAACCTATCTAATGTATATATAATTATGTATAATTATGTAGATAGTTATCCCCAGTTTACACCCAGTTTATCCTCCCTGTTATCTGTAAACCTAGATCAGTCATGTATTGACAGGTATGTTGTTATTCAATGTAAACCGCACTGATGATGAATAGTGCGGTATATAAAAAATGTTAAATAAATAAAATAAAAATAAACAATATTTCAGCTGGTTTCCTTAAGAGCACATTACAAGATGAAACTGTTCTTCACTATGACAATCACTGTTATTTGTAAACTAGCTCTCATGTATACAAAGTTATGTATAGTAAATTTTAAAACTACTCCAAAACTGAGGAAGCAGTTTAAATGTTTTTGATTTATAATGTATCCACCATGTAGAATGAAGCCATGCCACAGGAGTAAAGGTCAAACTGCTTAAACAGAATGATGTATTTTACCTTGTCTGAGTACAAATAAAAGTGTATGAAAAAAAATTTCTATTACTCTTAAGTACTTATATTCTGTTTACAAAAGACTCATCACACTACTTCATTTTCAGGGAGTGTGACCTAAAGTTGCTGCTAAAGCTATTAAAATGTTAGAGAGAGAGGTAGTAATGTATAGCAATCAGTTACATGTTTGTAGAGAACATGCCAATCAGTACCATAGAGCATTTGATCTTCAGTGGCCCTAAACTTGGAGCCAACATGACAGCAGAAGGTACATTAAACTGGGTTTGCATTGTCTGACAGCTTCACTGTGCTGAATCAGTCTGAACTGGAATTGTCACTGTTCATACTCCTTTGGCAATGATCTAATGTAAAGTTAGACATTAAATGAGAATGGTCCCTTCTTGCCTTTTTAGCTGAGATTAAGAATATGTAGGATAAGGAAGTTAATGCCCCATCACCCAATTCCGGTAAACATATATAACTATTTAGACTAAGAGAAAACTGGGAGGATTAAACATATTTAAAAATATGGGTTGTTATAACACTGTTAAAATCAAAGTGAAAACATACTTCCTGCGACGCGCTTCTCTCATAATGCGTTGCTCCTTGGCCTGGCTGTAGATGGCTCTTGGTAGATGGCGGTGTCGGGCTATGCGTTTGATCTGAGGGTGGTGTTGAAACTTCTCCTTTAGCTTTTGGCTATAGTTTAGTGCTGCTTTTTCTCGGGGTGCAAGCTGAAGAAAAACAATTGCTCATTATAAAGACAAATAGTGTTATAATTTAATTTCAGGTAAATATGAAATCACAGAATAATATCAATCTCTATGCAGGTTTCAGTGCACTATTCCTTAAGATTATGTAACAATACGGCTGTAAAAAACTAGATCAAAAAACAACAAACATTTCAAATTATAATGTGCTTGGACAAAAAGTGAATACATTTTTAGGAAAATAAAGAAGAAAAGTGAAAAGATTTTGAATGAATGCACTGTTTAAACCTCAAAATAGTAAACATGACACTGATGTCCAGATGCACTGCAGTTGACAGGCAAAGAGCCTCTTATGAAAGGGTTTGTCTCATTCTGTAACAGCAAGTAGAAATTAGGCCTTACCTGCTAATTGATGTTCCTTGAGTTACTCCAGTCCAGTCTCAGCACCTTTGGATATTCACGCCCCACCAGCAGCTTGGAGACTGAGCATGTCATGACTTTCATGACATCCCTGTAGATAACCAGCTGGCTCCATCCCCCAGCCTTCAGTAATCTAATGACAAAGCAGACTCACGGAAACAACCATTAGGTACATAAACTTAATCAACATGCTGAACCCAAACAACCCCCTGCCCCGCCAGGGAAGGAGAGTCCACCATGCTCACCTGTCATGAGCGTACACAAAGCGCCAAAGACCAGTTTCTTCTTTTTCTTTTTTATATAATTCCCCAGACCTAGTCAAACTTGAACTAGATAAATCTCATGCAGCTGGGGAGCCACGAGCTAACAGTTAGCCGCAAAGATCTGATTACCTGAAAATGGGAGGAATTCGGGAATGGACTGGAGTAACTCAAAGAACATCAATTAGCAGATAAGGCCTAATTTCTACTTCCATTTTGTTCATCCAGTCCAATCCCGGCACCTTTGAGATGTACCATAGCAATATTACCCTTGGAAAGTACTCACCAACCCGGCCTGCAATACCGCCGAGCCAAAACGAGCCTCCTGTGAAGCTTGCACATCCAAACGATAGTGCCTCACAAACGAAGACAGGACCAGGTAACCACCCTGCATATGTCTATAGGCGGCACTCGACTGAACTCTGAACCAGAAGCTGCTTGGGCCAGAGTTGAATGTGCCCGCAACCCAGCGAGAACTGCTGCCTCCTCAACAGATAAGCTGAGAGATGCTTCCCGAATCCATCTAGAAATGGACGCTTTGGAAGCCGCATCCCCCTTTTTCAGCCCTCCAAACACCACAGGTGCTCCAACTTACGGAAGGATCCAGTGAATTTCAAGTACCGCTGCAACACTTGGTGCACATCCAGCCAGCTAAGAAGAGGATCCGGCATAGGTGCCCCCTCCATTAACCTGAAGATCAGAAGGGATACCGTCTGATTCATGTGGAAAACTGATACCACCTTTGGCAAAAACATGGGAACCGGTTGCAAGACCACCTTATCCCTGGATATCATGAGATATGGTTCCCTGCACGACAATGCCTGGAGCTCTGAAACCATTCTGGCTGAACAAATGGCTACCCAAAAACACCGCCTTTAATGTCAAGTTCTTCACCGTGCAGTCCCCCAATGGTTCAAAGGGTGGCTCTGTCAATACTGCCAGCAATAAATTGAGATCCCACAGCGGGACGACTGAGCATATCAGTGGTCTCACCTTTCACCGCTTTGAAAAATCGGCCTACAACCGGGTGCAATGCCAGGGGCACCCCTCTAACTCTGCCCCGATGAGAGGCATGAGAGGGCCTCCACCTGCACCCTTAATGACCTGCAAGCCAATCCCTTGTCTAAACCGGCCTGAAGAAACTCCAGGACCTTGGGCATAAAACACCTCATGGCTGCATGCCCCCGTTCCTTGCACCAATATTCAAACCTTCTCCATATGCGGATATACACCAGAGACATGGAGTGCCTCCAGGCCTTGAGCAAAGTCATTATCACTGCATGTGCATATACTCTCTTCCTTAACCTTGCCTCTCAAGAGCCATGCCGTAAGCGAGAACTGATCTATCTGCGACATCCGAACGAAACCTTGGTTCAGCAGGTCCTCCCAAGCCAGGAGTCTCCATGGCCTGTCCTCTATCATCCATATCAAATCCATGTACCATGGGCGTCGCGGCCAGTTGGGGCAATCAGTAGCACCAGCCCCCCATGTCCCTCTATCCGCTGCACTACCCAGCCGATGAGAGGCCAGGGAGGAAACACATAGAGACGCCCTTCTGTGGGCCACGGTTGCACAAGTGTGTCGAGTCCCTTCAACATGCACTCCTTCTTCCTGCTGTAAAACTGCACCACCTTGGCTGTCTCAAAAGTCGCTATCAGGTCCATAATGGGTTGTCCCCACTTGTGCAACAACTGTTTGAAGACACACTGGTTGAGCGCCCATTCTGCCGGATCGATTCTTACCCTGCTGAGATAATCTGCCTCTATGATCTCTCGGCCGACCACATGCGCCGCGGATAGGGCTAGGAAGTTGTTCTCTGCCCATTCCATCAATGGACCGGCCTACTCTTCCAATTACGCATTGCCTGTACCGCCTTGCTGACTGATGTATGCCATTCATTGTGGTGTTGTCCGAAAACACTCTCACCACTTTCCCACGCATCTGCTGCTGAAAGCCCTGTACAGCCAAGAACACAGCCCTCAGCTCCAACTCATTTATGGTCCACTGCACCTTGTGCTCTGCCCAAAGCCCCTGTGCAAACTGAGCTTCGCAATGTGCTCCCCAGCCCACCAAGCTGGCATCTGTTGTGAGCTGTACCCAGGAAGGTAGCTCCAGGGGCATGCCCCTATGGAGCATATCGGGCCACAGCCACCACCTGAGTGCGTTCCTTGCTGCTTCCATACATGGAAGGCGCTGTGAGAGCGGATGCACCTGTGCCAACCACCTGTGCAGCAGCGCTCTCTGCATCGGCCTCATGTGTGCATGCGCCCAAGGAACCATCTTGATTGATGCTGCCATGGAGCCCAACACTTGTAGGTAATGCCATGTTGTGGGCTGCTGCATCCGCAGAAACTATCAGATTTGCTCCTGCAACTTGTGTACTCTTGCTGTAGGTAGCGACACTCGCTCCTCATGCATCTGAAACTACTTGCTGAGATATCCCAGATCCTGAAACGGCGTAATCTGACTCTTTGTGAAGTTGACCACCCCATCTCAGGCTCTGGAGGAATTGAATGACCCGTTCCATCACCTTCACACTCTCCTCGAGGGTCTTTGAGCCAATCGTCGGGTACAGGTGGACAAGAATGCCTTCCTGCCTGAGCATGACTGCTGCCACCACCACCATGACCTTGGTGAAAGTCCGAGGTGCTGTCGCCAGGATGAAGGGCAACGCCCCAAACTGGAAGCGTCCCCTTGGTACTGCGAATCTGAGAAACTGCTGATGCTCTGCCTGCACCAGAATGTGAAGATAAACTTCAGTGAGGTCGAGAGACGTTAAAAACTCTCCCCTTCTCACTGCCACCATAACAGACTGCACTGTTTCCATGCGAAACTGCGGTATCCTGTAGAGCCTGATTCACATAGTTGAGGTTTAGAATTGACCGAAAGGCCCCTTCTTTCTTTGGAACCACAAAAAAGATGGAGTATCGACCACATCCTTATTGGCTTTGGGGCACTTCCACCTCGGCCTGCAGATCCAGTAAGCACTTCAGGATTTCTTCCACTGCTGCTCTCTTTACTCACGCTTTGCAGAGAGAATTAACAAATGCTTCAGGAGCATCTCAAGCTTATGGTCCTGCACATCCTTGAGGGCTGAACTAACTTCCACTGGAATAGTGGTCTTTCTGGTCACTGCCAAAACCACCGCAACCACTTTAGAAGCGTGGTAGATTTCTCTATCTTTCTCCAGAAGGGGATAGAGCTGTGCTATAGTTCTGGACCCTTGGAGAGCTCCTTTGGGCATATCCCATTCATCGTGAATCATGTGGCGCACAAGTCTATGCAACGGGAACACCTTCTGCATTGACCTGACCGCCTGAAATAGCAGGTCCTCTAGAGATTCTTCTTTCTCTGTGGCCTCCGGGCACACATTCAATATTCTTGCAGACTGCACAATCAACGCTGCCAATTCCTCTCTGCAGAAGACCTGGATAATGCGAGAATCCTCTGCTTCTCAGAATTTCACCTTCCTCAAGCTCCGAATCTGAAGCTTCTTCCTCATACTGATCCTCCACTCCCAGCAGAGTTTCTTTCCAGGCTCTTTCCTCCATTCACTGCTTACTGGGACCCAGCTCACTTTACGTTCCCTCCAGCGACCCATCCACTTTGGAGGACCATTTCGCCCCAACCCTAGGAGCCGTTAGTTCCTTCCCGCACCTTGCTTTAAACAAACTGCCTTGTGCAGCAATAGGACAAATTCATGCAAAAAGACCACTTGACTGCTGGCCCTCTGCACCTCCCTGGGAGCTGTCATCTTATTCCCCTTGCCCTTCGGGCCCTTGGCAGGAAGAGGTTCTCGAACGTCTACAGCCATCGCTGTTGATGGGGCTGGCCTGATGCTTGTAGAGGGGCCGACAGCCTCTGGATCCACCATGGCGTTTGATGCAGCAACCGGCCTGTCTTTTTGCAGGCCCACCTCCACCAACCTAGATTCTGCTTTGCGCTCCCTGCAGAATCCAGCCATGGATACCGAACCTCTGCGGGACCCACAGGCCACGCTGGTCTGCTTCGCAGGCACGCCTCTGTACCTCCTCTATTTTTTTTTTTGTTACTGCCTGATCTTAAGGAAAAAACAAACACAATGAATATCTCCAAAACTCACTAAGATGACTCAGAGGAAGGAGGCCTCGTTACCCCCCTTTCCTCATTCCTGCTCTGTCCACAGTTTCCCGCTCTCATAAAATGGCTGCTGCTACCACACAGATCCTCCGACTGGCTGCACTGCCCTGCTGCTTCCCCCTGCGCTTTCAGTGCTTAATGGGCCTACCGTGGCTGCCCCTGCTGCTCAGCCACTTGAGGGCTTCAGCATCAGACGCATGAATCAAATGGCAGCACTTCCTGTTCCGCGGTGTGATGACTCCTTCCCCTTTGAAAATGCAGCACCAGAGTCGCTGTGCAAGCGCTTCCGACCCCCTTATAGCGATCACTTTGCTGAGTTTGTCGGCGGATCTCCTTCTCTGCGCTACTCCATCCCGCTACCAAACACTTCCCCCACAGGGGAGCTGTGCAGTCTGGTGGATCACCTGTGTGCCTTTCCTTCTTCGGCACCGACCAACATGGGAACAGCTGCTGCCCGCTTCCCCCTCTCTACTGCCAGCGTTTTTCATGTGACCCGTGCTGCCAGCCCTTCTACCTTATCACCAATTAACTTAATTTGCCAAAAATGCCCAGTTTAATTTACTTTTGCTCCAATTTAAAACTCTTTGTTCTTTCAGTGAGTCCTAGCCTAGGGATTCACATCCCTCCAGCTGCTTGGAGACTGAGACATTGAAGGATGGGGGTGGAGCCAGCTGGTTACCTACAGGGATGTCATGAAAGTCATGACATGCTCAGTCTCCAAGCTGCTGGTGGGGCGTGAATACCCAAAGGTGCTGGAACTGGACTGGAGGAACGAAATGGAAAATTCTTTTGAAACTAGGGACCATACTGTTTCTCTTACATATTTAAACCATAAAGCATAGTTACTCACCTGTAACAGGTGATCTCTGGGAACAGCAGGAATTGAGTCTTCACATATGGGTGATGTCGGCACCAATGGAGCCCACGTGGGAACGCTCCCCAGCATCCTATAGGAAAGCTTTTGGGAGCATCCCACTGCACCTGTGCTGCTGCCTTCCCACCTTTCCAACTCTCCCTCCTCAGTTGGGTTTGTAGCTGAGATAAAAGGAGAGAAGGAGAGATAGAAAAAGAGAGAGAGAAAGAGAGATAGAATTCCTAGGGGAGGAGGGTGGGTTGTGAAGACTCAATTCCTGCTGTTCCCGGAGATCACCTGTTACAGGTGAGTAACTACGCTATCTCCAAGAACAAGTAGGAATGTAGTCTTCACATATGGGACTCCCTAGCTTGGAGATGCCAGGGAGATGACCCTAGAGAGAGCGGTGAAATACAGGTTGAGTTGGGTCATGTTGCCTTCCAAGGATCTCTTGTGTCGAAACCCGGGATGGCGGTAGGAGTTGTTCTAAGTCTGAAAGAGATGCTGGAGAACAGCATGGCCAAACGAGGAATCCAGACGGGAGTCCTTGTCCAAGCAATAGTGAGCCGCAAAGGTGTGGACAGAGGACCAGGTTGCTGCTTTGCATATTTCATCAATGGCCACCGAGCGTAGAATTGTCATAGAGGCAGCCATTGCTTGCACACTGTGTGCTGTGACATGACCTTCAAGAGAAAGTCATTTACTCTCATAGGTAAGAGAGATACAGTCTGCAATCCACTTGGAAAATGTTCTCTTAGAAACTGGTAGAACCAGGTGACTGGAATCAAAGGCCACAAAAAGCTGTGAAGCCTTTCGGTGCTGCCTAGTTCTTTGAAGATAAAAGGCCAAAGCACGCTTGCAATCCAGAGTATGAAGATTCCTTTCTGCACTAGAGGCATTAGGCCTAGGGAAGAAAACAGGCAGGTAAACCGACTGGTTCAAATGAAAAGACGAAACCATTTTTCTCCAGGACCAAGCAGGAAGTCAGTCCTCACATATGGGTGTCATCGACGCCGATGAAGCCCCAGCGGAGCATTTCCCCAGCTTTCCATGAAAGCTTTTGGGAATGCAGGCACGCATGCGCGGTTCCCTTCTCGCCTAGAGGTGCCATCTTACCTCAGTCTCTCTTTTTCCGAGAAGCCCACCGGACGTGTGTCCTGTCATCCTGGATAAAAGTTTGATTTTTTCGGCGATTCTCGCTATTTTTTCTCTCCGGTTCAAAGCCGATTCCCCTCCCGCCAGGTTCGGTACACCGGTATCGAGCCCGTTTCTTCTTTTTCGGTTTTTGCCCTTCGTGGCTGGCGTTCGCGTCCTTTTTTTGCTTTTCCCTGGAAGGCCGATCCTTTGACCTCGCGAGGACTCTTTTTTCCATGATGGCTTCCAGCGGTTTTAAAAAGTGTGATCGGTGTAAGAAGTTGATGTCTCTCACCGACACACACGACTGCTGCCTTCGGTGCCTCGGTCCTGATCACAACCCTAAGACGTGTGGACCATGTGGGAAGATGTCATCCAAGGCACTGCGAAGTCGCCAGCAGCAGAAAGAAAGGCTTTTCTCTGACTCAGCCTCTGGCCGGGCCGGACCTCGTCTGAGGCCTTGACATCTCG
Organism: Ichthyophis bannanicus; assembly: GCA_033557465.1. Classification (NCBI taxonomy): domain Eukaryota; kingdom Metazoa; phylum Chordata; class Amphibia; order Gymnophiona; family Ichthyophiidae; genus Ichthyophis; species Ichthyophis bannanicus. The sequence continues at coordinate 1,689,682,306 of CM066031.1, read as the reverse complement.
GGATTCGGATCCCGAGCACCGTCGTGGGTCCTCGGACAGGGGGTCCCCCGACCGGGAATGCAAGAGGAAGAAGCAGCTCATGAGGGCATCGTCGGAAGAGGTCCCTGGCTCCTTGAGGGCCAGGTCTAAGACCCCCGACTGTCGCCCCGGGCCCGTGGAGCAAGAGAAGCCTGCCAAAGTTCCTCACGTGGAGCCGGAGTCTGCTGGACACGTAAGCCCTGTAGTCCTCGAGGACTCTCCTCCCAGAGAGCCGCCGCCAGGGCCCGAGTCGGTGGCTGCTGCGTCTCCCGAGCTGAGTCTCATGATGACAGCCTTGGACTGCAGACTGTCTGCCTTCATGGAGCAGCAGCGGGCACTGATGGCCAGCCTGTCTGGCGCATCTGTCCCGACCACCGGGACATCGACATCGAAGTAGACCCCGGAGACCGAGCCGATACTCGAGTCCATGATGGCTCGAGGTCGACTTCAGTCGCGGTCTCCCTCGACCTCCCGTTCGGGACCGAGGGCGTCGATGCCGGTGCCTCCGGCGTCGGGGCAGGTGCTCCCGGGCCCCGCGGGGTCGGATCCTGACTCCTCATTGGACGAGTCCGCCTGGGAGACGGAGGATGAGGAGTCCCCCGACACTTTCAAGACTCGGTGCGTCCCGTCGGACTCACCGCAGTCTGAACCCCGGAGTAGATCCCCTCCGGAGGATACCCGGTTCTCAGAGTTTGTCCGGGATATGGCCACCGCGTTGGCTATCCCGGTGGACCCCGAGGAAGAGCCTCGAGCCGAAGAGCTCGAGGCTCTGCAGTACGACTCTCCTCCAAAGGAGGCCTTTACTGTCCCGGTTCCTCCGATGCTGGAACGGCTCCTCTTCCGGATGTGGGAGGCACCGGCCTCGGCGCCGCTTTTAAGCAAGCGGGTCGATTCGATCTATCGACTCCGGAAGAGCCTGGCTTTCAGAAGGCATAGCTGCCACACCATTCCATGGTTGTGGAATCGGCCCTGCATCGCCTGAAGAGTCAGAAGATGCACTCTGCGGTGCCCCCCGGTAGGGAGGCCCGGAACCTCGATGGTTTTGGTAAGAAGTGCTTCCAGGGCTCGATGCTTGCTTGCCGTGTCCAGTCTTACCAGCTGTACATGGGCATGTACTTGTGAGACCTGGCCAAGGAGTTGGCAGGGTTCTCTGCTGGTCTCTCCGGGGAGCCCTTGCAGAGATTCAAGTCCTTGTCCTCGGGGATTCGGGACTGCTCCAAGTTTATGCCCCGTGCCGCCTATAATGGCTTCAAGGCTTCGGCCCGAGTTGCGGCAGCCGGCATCGCGGCTCGACGCCAGGCATGGCTGCAGTCATCGGACCTCGAACCATGGGTTCAGGACAAGTTGATCGATGTCCCTTGCCGAGGTGAGAACCTGTTTGGCAAACCCATGGCCGAGAAGGCTGCACAGCTCGAGACCGAGCACCTTACAAGGACAAGGCTGTCCAGAAAGACCTCTGCCCCTTCTCACAAAAAGAAGGGCTCGGGAAAAAAGCCCTTTTACCCGAGGAAGGGCACTGCCTACAAACAGTACCCGCAATATCAGGCTGCCCAAGCTGCCCCTCAGGGTCAGCAAGCCAAGGGGCAGGGTAATGGGCCCCGTAGGCAGAGGACCCCCAAGCCTCCGGCCCCTGCTCCCACTCAGCAGGGTGGGGGGTTTTGACTCCTTCAGCATAGCCTCTCCGTCCCTGCTCTCCCAACCCTGCACAGGAGGTCGCTTCGCTCTGTTTGCCCACCAGTGGCCACTCATTACTGGAGACAGTTGGGTATTAAGCATAGTCCAGAAGGGCTATGCACTACACTTCCAACAACTACCTCCTCTATATTTTCCAGGGGAGCCTCCAAGGCCTCCCCTACACACAGACCTTCTCCTTCAGGTGCTCCAGGGTCTGTTACAAGACAGAGCGGTGGAGCCTGTGCCTCCCCACTTGCAAGCTCAAGTGTTCTACTCCAGGTATTTCCTGGTACCCAAAAGAACCGGTGGTCTTCGACCTATTCTGGATCTCAGAAACCTCAACAAGTTCCTGGAGAAGGAAAAGTTCAAGATGCTTACTCTTGGAACACTTCTGCCCTACCTCCAGCAGGGAGATTGGCTATGCTCCTTAGATCTAAAGGATGCGTATACCCACATCCTCATTCATCCAGACCACAGAAAATACCTCAGGTTCATTGTGGGAGGAAACAATTATCAGTACAGAGTACTACCTTTTGGCCTCACCTCCGCCCCAAGAGTCTTTACCAAATGCCTGGCAGTGGTGGCGGCCTACCTGAGGAATCAGGGAATCTTTGTCTTCCCCTATCTGGACGACTGGCTCATCAGGGGTCAGACATGCCAGGAGGCCAGACAAGCCACCCTCAGAACTATTGCTCTTCTTCAAAGTCTGGGGTTTGTAATAAACTTCGCAAAGTCCACTTTGCTCTCCTCCCAGAACTTGGAGTTCATAGGAGCAAGGTTGGACTCGCTGCTGGCAAAGGCCTTCTTGCCAAAAGACCGAGCCCAGAGACTGATAGACTTAGCAAACCAGTTTCTCCTCAGGTCGCTGGTCTCCGCCAGACTCTGCCTGAGGCTTCTTGGCCACATGGCTTCGACAGTACATGTGACCCCCAATGCCAGGCTCCATATGAGGCCTGCACAGTGGTGCCTGCAGACTCTGGTCACAGGCCTCAGGCCACCTCACAGACAGGATAAGGGTATCCAGACACTTGCTGCACTCCCTCAGATGGTGGCTACACCCACCCAATCTGTTGAAAGGAGTACCTGTTCAGAGTCCTGCATTCACAGTGGTCTTGACCACGGATGCCTCCCTCCAAGGATGGGGAGCTCATTGTCTAGACAAGTGCACCCAGGGCCTGTGATCTCCCTGGGAATCTGCTCATCAAATCAATCTCCTGGAACTCAGAGCTATTCGCTTAGCCCTCAAGGCTTTCTCTCAAACCCTGGCTCATCAGTCTGTCCTAGTTCAAACAGACAACCAGGTAGCCATGTTCTATGTGAACAAGCAGGGCGAAACTGGGTCCAGGGCTCCTCTGTCAGGAAGCACAGGACCTTTGCTTGTTTGCTCTCAGACACAACATGCTCCTCAAAGCAGTATATCTACCCGGCCAGGAGAAATACCTGGCGGACAAGGTTGAGCAGGATTCTGCAACCCCATGAGTGGCAGCTCCATCCTTTGGTAGTTCAAAATATTTTCCTGAAATGGGGACTTCCATCCATAGACCTCTTTGCCAGTCCTCTGAACAAACAGCTGCCAAACTTCTGCTCCAGGCAACCGCATCCTCTGCGGGTAGCAGCAGATACTTTTCTGATTCCCTGGTCTCAGGGCCTCCTGTATGCGTTGCCTCCCACGCCCTTGGTGGCCCGAACTCTGTTCAAGATTGTTCAGGACAAGGCCTCAATCCTGCTGGTGGCTCCCAGGTGGCCCAGACAGCCCTGGTTTCCACTTCTACTTCAATTGGCAGTGGATCCCCCTCTGCCTCTGGGATTTCAACCCGACCTTCTCTCTCAGGATCAGGGTACCCTGCTGCACCCCAACCTCAAGGCTCTAAATTTGATGGCCTGGAGGCTGCAAGGGTAGTGTTGGCTCCCTGGGGCCTACCTCAGGAGGTAGAGGAGGTTCTCCTAGCCTCTAGAAAACAGTCCACTAGGAAAACCTATGCTCTTAAATGGAAAAGGTTTTCAGTGTGGTGTCAGTTACGTACAGAGGATCCTTTTCCTGTACAGTACCAGTAGTGCTTCAATACTTACTGTACTTATCCAATCAAGGTCTTAAGTCCAATTCTGTTCAGGTTCACCTCTCAGCTCTAGCAGCTCACCACTCTCTGGTGGAAGGACACTCTCTATCGGTTCACCCTTTGGTGTCCCGGTTTCTCAGGGGCTTGCTCTTGCTCAAGCCTCCAATCCGTCCTCCTGCCCCTGAGTGGGAGTTGAATGTGGTCTTGCAACAACTGACTCGCCCACCTTTTGAGCCGATGGCTACTTGTCCACTACGCTTCCTGTCCTGGAAGACTCTTCCTGATAGCCCTTACCTCGGCTAGGCGAGTAAGTGAGCTTCAGGCTCTGGTCTGTGATAGGCCTTACACCAGAATTTATAGGAACAGGGTAGTCCTCAGGACTCATCCAAAGTTCCTCCCAAAGGTTGTCTCCTCCTTCCACCTCAACCAGGAGGTGGTTCTTCCAACATTCTTCCCTAGGCCTCATGCAAGCCAGGCTGAAGCAGTTCTGCATACCCTGGACTGTAGGAGGGCCTTATCCTTCTACCTTGACCGTACGCAAGGGCACAGAAGGGCTACTCAGCTCTTCATATCTTTTGACCCTAATAATTTGGGGTTAGCTGTATCCAAGTGTACCTTGTCCATCTGGGTGGCTGACTGTATCACCTGGGCTTACAAGGCGGTTGACCTTCCTTTGCAGGGTCGGGTCACGGCCCACCGTATCAGGGCAATGGCTGCCTCAGTGGCTCATCTCCGCTCTGTACCGTTGGTAGACATCTGCAGGGCTGCAACTTGTCTTCAAGCCAGACTTTTGCGGCCCATTACTGTCTGGAGAGGGAGTCCCATAGGGACAGTGCTTTTGGCCAGGCAGTACTCCGGAATCTCTTTGAGGTTTAGGCAATTCCTGCCCTCCTGCCCTCTGTTGGGCTACCGGTGGAGGTTGTGTCAGTGAAAAGCCTTTCTTTGATGCTGGGACTAGAGGGAGTTCTCTTGTTCAGCCTGGGTTCCTCAGTAGCCCAGAGCTAGGGAGTCACCCATATGTGAGGACTGACTTCCTGCTTGGTCCTGGAGAAAGAGTAGTTACTCACCTGTAACAGGTGTTCTCCAGGAGCAGCAGGAATCAGTCCTCACAACCCTCCCTCCTCCCCTTGGAGTTGCAGTTGTACACAGTTTATTTTTCATTTTTGTGTGCTCTTCTTAGCTATGTCATTTGACTGAGGTAAGATGGCACCTTTAGGCGGGAAGGGAACCACGCATGCGTGCCTGCATTCCCAAAGGCTTTCATGGAAAGCTGGGGAAATGCTCCGCTGGGGCTTCATCGGCGTCGATGACACCCATATGTGAGGACTGATTCCTGCTGCTCCTGGAGAACACCTGTTACAGGTGAGTAACTACTCTTTCTCCAGGACCAAGCAGGAAGTCAGTCCTCACATATGGGTGACTCCCTAGCTCTGGGCTACTGAGGAACCCAGGCTGAACAAGAGAACTCCCTCTAGTCCCAGCATCAAAGAAAGGCTTTTCACTGACACAACCTCCACCGGTAGCCCAACAGAGGGCAGTAGTTGCCTAAACCTCAAAGAAATTCCGGAGTACTGCCTGGCCAAAAGCACTGTCCCTATGGGACTCCCTCTCCAGACAGTAATACAGCATAAAATGAGGATGAATCCTAAGGACTACCTTATCATGGTGGAACCGCGTATAAGGAGGGTCAGCCACTAAAACTTGGAGCTCAATGATTCGTCTTGCAGAAGTGAGGGCAATCAGGAAGATGACTTTCCAAGAAAGAAACTTCAGGGATGTAGTGGCTAAGGGTTCAAAGGGCGGCTTCGTGAGCTGTCCAAGGACAAGATTGAGATCCCATGCCACAGGTGGTGGCTTAATGGGAGGTTTAGTTAAAAGCAGACCTCTCATAAAACGTGCTACAAGCAGCTGAGAGGAGATAGGTTGTCCATCAAAGGGCATGTGAAAAGCCGCAATGGCACTGAGTTGGACTTTTACTGAATTGGTTTCAAGTCCAGAGGACGAAAGGTGGAGGAGATACTCAAGTAACACCTCTACTGGAACGGAAAAAGGATTAAGTTCCTTCTTTGAACACCAGATTGAGAACCTTCTCCATTTAAAAGCGTAAACACGCCTTGTGGAAGGTTTCCTGGAGGCCAGAAGGATAGCTTTAACCTGTTGAGAGAGGTTGATATCCTGGAGCTCTAAGCTCTCAGCAGCCACACCATCAGGTGCAAAGACTGAGGGTTTTGAGCGCAGAAGCGTCCCGTTGTCCTGGGATAGGAGATCTGGAGCACATCCCAACTCCAGAGGTTTAGCTTGAGAGAGATGTAGAAGCAGTGGATACCACGTCTGTCATGGCCAGCGTGGGGCTAAGAGGATCATATGGCCCCTGTCTCTCTGAAGCTTGAACAGGGTCTTGGAAATGAGGGGAATGGGTGGGTAGGTAGGCATATAGGAAGTCCTGACCCCAGTGGAGGTGGAAAGTATCCATTGCCTGACTGTTCTGAGCAGGAGTTCTGGAACAGAAGTGGGGAGGTTTGGCATTCTGAGGACTTGCAAACAGATCTATATCTGGGGTTCCCCAGATTTGAAAGATTTGAGCAATTTGCTCTGAATGGAGAGACCATTCGTGTGGCAGTAGTACTCAACTGGTTTGTCTACCAGTAGATTCTGCTTGCCAGGGAGATACACCGCTAGTAGGTATATGTGAAGGTGAATGGCAAAGGACCATAGATGTAGGGCTTCGTTGCACAACGCCTGAGAACCTGTTCCACCCCGTTTGTTCACATAGGACATGGCAACTTGATTGTCCGTCTGGACTAGAACTGTTTTGGAGCGGAGGTAGTCCTGGAACACTCTGAGAGCACTGAAGACAGCTCTGAGTTCTAGCAGGTTTATGTGAAGCTGAGCCTCCTGCTGAGTCCAGAGACCCTGAGTGGAGAGATTGTCCAGATGAGCTCCCCAACCCAATTTGGACGCATCCATAGTCAGGGTGGACTGGTATGGTGGCTTCTGAAAAGGTGACCCTACGAGTAGGCTTTTTGGTGACTGCCACCACTGGAGGGATGAAATGAGGCTTGCAGAGTTCCTGATTTTGTTCCCCAGATGACCTCATGCCTGAGTCCACTGCGAAGCTAGGGTCCACTGAGCGGCACGCATGTGTAGATGAGCATAGGGAACCACATGTACACTGGAAGCCATATGACCGAGCAACTGAAGCAATTCTCAAGCAGTTAGGGAGTTTTTCATAGCTGCTTGAGAAGCCAGTTGAACTAATCGGGTGTAGCATACCTGTGGCAGAAAAGCTCTTGACTGCTGTGTGTCTAGAAGAGCCCCTATGAACTCTAAGGTTTGAGAAGGGGTGAGTTGAGATTTTGGAAGATTTGTTACAAACCCCAAATGTTGAAGAACCTGCCTTGTGCAGTGGAGAACAGATCTGGCCTCTGGAGCAGACTATGCTCGGATGAGCCAGTCGTCTAAGTAGGGAAAGACAAATATCCCTAGATTTCTTAGAAATGCTGCTACTACTGCCATGCATTTTATGAAGACTCTTGTGGCAGAAGCCAGGCCAAAGGGTAGATCCCTGTACTGGTAAATTCTTCCCTGAAAAAGGAACCAAAGGAACCTCCTGTGTTCCTTGTGGATAAGGATATGTGTATATGCATCCTTTACGTCTAGAGAACATAGCCAATCCTGACTCTGTATGTAAGGGAGAAGTGTTCCGAGAGAGATTATTTTGAATTTCTCTCGTAGGAGATACTTGTTTAATTCTCAGGTCCAGTATGGGCCTGTATCCTCCTGTCTCTTTGGTATAAGGAAATAGGGGAAGTAGAAGCCCAGGCCTTGCTGGAAAAGTGGCACTTCCTCTATCGCACCCTGAACAAGAAGGGTGGTGACTTCCTGGCACAAGTGTGGTAAGAGGGGGCCGGGAGCTGAACTCTCTTGGAGTGTATGGAGGGGGTATACTTTGGAAATGAAGTTTGTACCCCTCTGTCACTATGGAGAGAGTCCAATGTTCTGATGTTATCTGATGCCATCTTTTGGCAAAGTAACACAGTCTGCTTGGGATAATGGCTGGCTCTGGGATTTCCAGAGGCAGGATAGCTAAGTTCTCTAGCAGGAAGTCAAAGACCTTGCGGAGGCTGGGAAGGTTGAGCTGGTTGAGCTCTGGGGGCCTGAGCCTTCCTCTGTTTCGGTTGTTGCTGTCCCTTCTGGGAAGCATGGACTGGAAAGTGGACCACATGGGTGTAAGAAGGATAAAATTTCTTCTTGTTGTTGAAAAAGGGCTTCTTAACCATCTTTTTCTTAGCTGGGTTGGCAGTGGTCCTTGAGAGCCAGTTTAGAGTGGTATTCTCAGGCTCAAGCTGAGAAGCTTTATCTTGCCTAAGAGGTTTTTTCCATGCAAGGAATATTCCCCAGCTTATCCTGCACCCACTGTTCCAAGTCAGATGCTTGCAACCAAGCAATGCGATGTGCACCGATGGAAATAGCAGAAGTCCTGCTAATACACTCGAAACAATCAAAAGTTGCTCTGTTCATGAACTTGGAAATATTCTGGGAATGTTTTACAAATGTCAGGAAATCAGCCCTCTTGTCATCTGGGAGAAGAGGAGCCATTAATTCCAAATCTTTAGTCATCTCCCAAAGAAACATACCCATATAGAGTATGTATGAACTTATTCTGGCCAACAACATGGAGGCCTGAAAGCATCGACGGCCAAAGGCATCGAGAGTTCTTGCCTCACGGCCCGGGGGATTAAATGAATGTGTCTTGGCACTTTTAATTTGACGCATTGCCAATTCCACAACCATGGAATGGTGTGCTAAGTGCGTCTTCTGGAAACCGGGACACTGTGGTACCCGGTACATGGTATAGAGTCTTCGAGAATGTGGAGACACCATTAGAGGTGTTTCCACATCCTAAGCATGAGGTCATGCAAAATCCAATGAATGGGTAAGATCGTGGCCTCCTTAGGGGCTGCCTGATACTGAAGAATTTCAAGTTCTTCAGCTCTCAGTTCCTTCTCAGAGGTCACCGTAATCGAGAGGCCCTGAGCCACATCTCTTATAAAGCCTTGAAAAGACATGTCTTCCAATGGAGACATCCGGTGTTGTGGGGAAGGAGTAGGATCTTCCGGAAGAGCCTCTCTGGTATCGATTGATTCATCAGAGGAATCAGAATCGGACGACTTGAAGTATTGACGGGCCGGGTGCTCCCACCTGGCCCGGCGACGGTACCGATCGAAATCGACATCGGAATACCTCAGTACTGGACCCTCGATGCCAGACACTGACTCCAGGGCCGGCCTGGGTGGTAGCGTGGAGAGTGGTGCAATGGTCGATGCCGATACCGCCGGTACCGATGGCTGTGGAACTGATTGCAGAGGCTTTAGCGGTACCGAGGCTGCCAGCAAAGCTGCAAGACTCTGCTCAATGGCTAGGATACGCTGATCCATAGTGCCAGCCGATGCCTGGCTATCAGTCCCCAAACAGCAGGCCACGACCCCAGAAAATGGCACCAAGAGCTCTCCAGAGGTGGACGCTTCGGGAACATCTTGGGATCCTGATAATGCTTTGGAGGCAAGGACCTCCTGCCGGGGCTGTTTGGCTGGTGTATTCTCCTCTAGGGCAATGCTTAAAGTATCTCGATGCTTAGAAGGAGATCTACCCTTTGAGGACTGACCAGTCTTCGAAGACGACCTGGGTTTGGTTACCTGGGATCCATGGGAGGAAGATGAAGCCCTGAAAGACATTGATGCCACAGACATTGCATCCAAGGCAAAGAGTGTGCCGAGTTTCGCAGCTCTATTCTGCAGGCCCCTCTATCATCTTTCTGCAAAGGAGACATTCCGACGGTGAATGGTCTGGTCCCAAACATTTGAGACACCAGTCATGTAGTAGAAATGGTATTGCTACATTTGGAACACTTTTTGAAACCACTAGTTGGTTTTTCCATTTTGAGGAACAAAAAGGGCCTAAGGCCCAAAATGGTGCCTAAGCACCTAGAGGGCAAAGACCCTCCAAGAAAAACTTTCTTTTTTAAGTAAGAAAATAGAAGAAGAAAAGAAGACTGACAATGTTGGTATTGGCATCGAAGGGAAGGCAGACGCACCAGATAAGAACAGATTTTCTGCGGTGACAGGAATTGCTTCCTGTCAGCTCCGCGGAAAACGAAAAACTGAGGAGGGAGAGTTGGAAAGGCGGGAAAGCAGCAGCGCAGGTGCAGGGGAATGCTCCCAAAAGCTTTCCTGTAGAACGCTGGGGAGTGTTCCCGTGCGGGCTCCGTCGGTGCAGACGTCACCCATATGTGAAGACTACATTCCTGCTTGTTCCTGGAGATAACATGTGACACACTCGAGAGAGAAGAATAAGGCCATATTTACGCTGAACAAGCTGAAACAATTCATAGAACACAGCCATGGAGTCAAGTATAGAATGCATTACCAGCTGGAGAATGAATGCCGGTGGTTAAAGCAACAGGCTGGGAACCAAGAAATCCAGGCCGTGGGGCAAGTCACTTAACTTCCCATTGTCTAAGGTGCAAACTTAGATTGGAAGCCCTCTGGGGACAGGGAAATACCTAAGGTACCTGAATGTAACTCACTCTGAACTACTACTGGAAAAGCGTGACTTAAATACAAATTAAAATAAAGTAAAATAAAGGCCATACAAACAGCAAGGTGACATTTTACTTACCAGGTAATGTCCTTTCCTTGAATCCTGCTAGAACTGTCCAGACAAGTGGGTTGTGTTCCCCTACCAGTAGATATGGAGACAGAGGCTTCTTATGAAATCACCAGGCCATCATCAGCCTGAGCAACTAGGGGAATATTCAGTATTCATATCTAAGCATATGGCAAGGGAATCTCTGACCTCAAACAACCTCAGCGAAAATAACATACAACAGAATAACTATGTACATGATCAGTTTCAACAGAAGGCTTGTCAGATGATTATGAGCTTGCAGGGCTAACCACAGAGTACTGCAGACCAATACAGGTTCCAGGGGCAGGTCCTGGACTGGTCTAGCAAGACTCAAGGAAAGATCATTATCTGATAAAGAAAATGTCACCTTCCATATTGTTTTGCTAGACCAGTCCAAACAAGTGGTATGTCCCAAAGTTATGTCTCCAATGGGTAGGAAGAAGACACGGCAGCTTTTAAGACCTCCGAGCCAAAGGCTGTGTCCACCCGAGTGTGGACATCCAAGCAAGAATGCTTGACAAAGATTTATTTATTTAGTTTACACTTATATACCGCTACTTCCAGCGATCAGCAGCGGTTTGATTACAAATGTGGGATATGTCAAATCAAGACAGGAAAATTGGAACATATATACATAGATTTAGGGTTAGGCACAACATGCATGGTTAGACACTTCAAAAATTAGGTTTACAATATTTACATAATTACAGTTCTCTATTAATTACATTTACACAGGTCGGCATCATGGTTTCACTTTTTACATCAGGTTATAGTGACATTTGAAAAGATGGGTTTTTATTTTCCTTCTAAAGTCATTTATGTCTTTTATAGCTCGCAGTTCATGTGGTAGATGATTCCAGGTTATCGGGGCTGAGAATGAGAATGCTTTGTTGCTGGTGCTTGTTTTTACTGATCTGATATATTAGGAACTTGTAATGTGTCAGAGTTAATAGTTCGCCTGTCTCTGTTGGTTGGTTGCTTGTTGATCAGTGTTGAGAGGAATGAGGGTGCTATGTCATGTATGAGCTTGAATGTGGTTACCAAAGTTTTGTATTGTATTCTGGCCACAACTGGTAACCAATGTAGATCGATCAGTACAGGTGTGATGCGTTGAGTGATTCTTGTTCGTGTGATGATCCTTGCCGCCACATTTTGGGCCAATTGCAATATATTTAGCGTTTTCTTTGGCAGTCCCTGTAGTATGGCGTTACAGTAGTCTAAGTGCGACATAATGAGTGCTTGTGCCACCGTCCAAAAATCACAGGGTTCGATTAAGTTCCTCAGTGGCTGTAGGACTCTGAGCTTGTGGAAGATGGCTTTGTTTGTTCTTCTCAGATGTTTTTCCAGTTGGAGCTTGCTGTCCAGTGTGACACCCAGGTATTTGATCTCGTTTTTTGTGTTGTATGTGTTGTTGCAGAGGGTAACCGTCGGAGGGGGTTCAAAGTTCGGTTTACTTGATATATACATTACTTCGGTTTTCTTATGGTTAATTGCCATGTTGTTTTGCTGGAGCCATGCTAACATCTCGTACAGGCATGCTTCAAGCTGTGTATACTTTGGGTTATTAGTGTCCAATTGAGTGTATAACATAATATCGTCTGCATAGATATGGTAGTTGATGTTATGTTTTTTGAAAATGTCACAGAGGGGCTGCATGTAGATGTTGAAAAGTAGAGCCGAGAGGGCTGATCCCTGGGGTATTCCTTGTGTTTGAGTGAACCCTTCAGCTTTTTCTCCATTGAATTGTACCTGTGGACTTCGGTTCGTGATATAGGAGGAGAACCATTTAAGGGTGGTTCACGAGATTCCTATTGATTCCAGTTTTTTTAGCAGGATACCATGATGTACAGTATCAAAAGCGGCGGAGATGTCAATGAAGATTAGTAAGAAAGTTTTCTTCCTGTCTTCCAAGCCTTTGTGGAGGTTATTGAGTAGTGCTATTAAAAGCGTTTCAACTCCATGGTTTCGCCTGAACCCGTATTGTTGCATGTCTAGTATGTTGTGGTCATCTAGATGCTCTTGCAGTTGTATGAGGGCTGCTTTTTCGATGATTTTTGCTAAGAAGGATATGCTGGAGATGGGGCGATAAGATGTTGGGTCTGTTTTGTTAAGTTTATTGTTTTTTAGTACTGGTCTTATTATAGATTTCTTGAGCTGGTCAGGCATAATTCCTTGATGCAGTGATAGGTTCACAATGTGAGAGACCTGGGGGACTATATCTTTTTTCGCTGCCTTGACCCAAGCAGTGGGGCAGGGGTCAAGTGGGGAGGTGGTGGTGTTGATGCTAGTTATTATGTTGCTTGTTTGTTGCTCATCGATCTTGTGGAAGTTTCTCCTTGTCAGTTCTTGCTCAACAATAGCTTCCCGGTGTACCTCCCCCCTGCAGGGGTCGGACAGAGTTGCAGTCAGCTTGCTCGCGTAGTGGTTTGCCAGGGTTTGTGGGTTGATATAGGTATCCTGTTGGTCTGGTTGGGATGCTTTTGTTAAGGATTTCACCAGCTCAAATAGTTCCCTGGGTTTGTTGATCGCTTTGTTCAATAGGTTCGTGTGGTGCAACCTTTTTGCAGCGTTCACCTCTTCTTTGTATTTCTCGAGGAGGGTGAGATACTCCATCCTATGTTCCATAGATTTCGTACGTCTCCATTTTCTTTCATGCTTTCTGAGTTCTCTCTTCCTGGTGTTTAGTACTTCGGTGTACCAGGGTTCCGATTGTTGTTTAGCTAGGTTCGGAGTGGTGCTCCATTTGGGGTGTGCTGCAGCCTGTATTCCGGTGTTCCAGCTTTCTGTTAGCGCATCGATATCCGTGCTTTTAAGGTCAATGTGGGTCTGAATGTTATTTATCAGACATTCCAGGTTTAGTTTGTTGAATCTCCTTGTTGTATTAGTCTTCGTGCTTTTGTGTCCTTTGGTATAGACGGTAGTTTCATCCGAATATCGATTTGGTGGTGGTCTGACCACGGTTTAGGGTTGATCTTTATTAATGGCTTCTCTGCAATGAACTGGTCCCCCATGGGAGTGAAGACCATGTCGAGTGTGTGGCCCTTTTCATGAGTTGGCTCGTTTATTATTTGTTGAAATCCAAGTTGTGACATGGCTTCTAGGAAATTAACTGCGTGTGCGGCAGCTGCTGATGATGATAAGTTCAAGTCTCCTAGAATCATTTGGAATTTCCTTGGTTGCGTCGTAGAGATGTTTTCCAGTACCGAGGCAAGTACTTCTTGATTTGTTGAGGGGGCTCTGTAGATCAAACATATAGCTAGTGCCAGGTTCTCAACTTTAAGCATGTCTACGTCAGTGTTTGAGTCAAGGTATGTTGTGGTAAGTTGTAGGTTGGTTTTAGCCATTATGAGGACTCCTCCACCTCTTTTATTTTCTCTTGGGCAGTTATACAGGTTGTATCCGGGGTAGCTTATCTGGTTTAATATGGCTGCATCAGTGACGGTGATCCAGGTCTCAGTTATGCAGAGGATGTCTGGTTGCTCGTCTTTGATGATGTCGTAGATTATGTGGGTCTTGTTTCTAATTGAACGAGCATTGATGAGGGTGATGGTACAGTCATCATGCGTTCTTTGCAGATCCATGTTGCGAGTGGTCTGGTGCGGGGGGAGCTTTAACCTTGTTTTTGTTGCTCTAGGTTTGCGGTGTCTCTGTGTTCGCCCATTGTTGTTGATGTAGTCCTTTAGGTTGGGTGTGTGTATTTGTACAATTCGGGGGGTGGAGTAAGGTGCGAGTATTGATACTGCGGGTGTTTGCGTGGTGAGTAGGAGGTGGAGCGGGGTGTATAGGTAAGTCATGGGTTGGTGCAATCTTGAATTAAATGCATAAACTGGAATCAGTGTGATCAGGCATAGCATCATAAAGAAATTTAGGGTACCCATAGCTCTGGAGTGAAGTTTTGGGAAGACTTTCCCAGACTTTTTTTGGGTTAACCCTTACAGTTTCGGCTTACCTACAGAGGTGTTGGTATTGGATACAAGGGCCAAATTTTTAGAGATATATATGCAATGACAAGAAAGCTAATAACAGACTTAGTTTCTAGAAGACTATTGCAGGAGGCTATATTTGACAATTATTGATTTTTAGTGACTTGTATTTGCAAAACTCTTAATAGTACGTTAGCAGTCACCTGTATAAGCAGGGTGGCACCTTAATCGTCAAATAAAACAGTATCGGTAGGAAGCACAGTATCAGCTGTTAGTGACAGTAATTATAATATAAAACAAGCAAGCAAAGGCAGGATAAAGTCTTAGTAGGAAGGGATGACAAAGCTTTCCTGACCCTCGTTAGCCAAGGTTGGAGGTGTTTTGTATTGCACGTGTGGTAGTTTTGTATTTCCTTGTCTCTGTTTCTAAAGACGTTTAATCTTACCTCCTCGCGTTGTGCTCTAGGAGTAAGTGTTCATGTTCCTGTTGCGGTCTCCGGTGATCGGGGGCTGTATAAAGTAATTCCGTTTTTGCTGAGGAAGGTTCTCCCCGCCTCCGTTCCACCGCCTAAGGGCCACGCCAAAGGGCCCTCTGGCGAGGCCCTCAGGCGCGGGCCCGTCAGGCGCGGGCGCACCCGATTGGCGCTCTTTTTATTCCTCTCCGCTACTGCCCCGATTGGACAGCACGGGCTGGTCTTGCGGTCGGGGCTGCTCTGTCCCGTGGAGGGAGAGCAGCCTCAGAAGAAAGGGCGGCCAGCAACGGGTTCCTGCGCCCGATTGGCGCTCTTTTTATTCCTCTCCGCTACTGCCCCGATTGGACAGCACGGGCTGGTCTTGCGGTCGGGGCTGCTCTGTCCCGTGGAGGGAGAGCAGCCTCAGAAGAAAAGGGCGGCCGGCAACGGGTTCCTGCGCCCGATTGGCGCTCTTTTTATTCCTCTCCGCTACTGCCCCGATTGGACAGCACGGGCTGGTCTTGCGGTCGGGGCTGCTCTGTCCCGTGGAGGGAGAGCAGCCTCAGAAGAAAGGGCGGCCGGCAACGGGTTCCTGCGCCCGATTGGCACTCTTTTTATTCCTCTCCGCTACTGCCCCGATTGGACAGCACGGGCTGGTCTTGCGGTCGGGGCTGCTCTGTCCCGTGGAGGGAGAGCAGCCTCAGAAGAAAGGGCGCCGGCAACGGATGGAAAGTGACATCCACGTTGCTGCCCGACAAATGTCTGTGGGGGCTACCAAACTATACCCGGCCCACAAGGATGCTTGGACCTAAGTGGAATGTACTTACAAACTTTCCAGAACCAGCTGGTTCCACAATAGATACGCTGAGGCAATGGCCTCCTTGATCCAGTGTCCCAAGGTAGACTTAGTCACGACATCACTTTTATGCAAACCTGCAAACAGCACAAAAAGATGGTCTAACTTGTGAAAAGCTAGCAACCTTCAAATACTGGAGAAGCACCCTCTGGACTTCCACCAGGTCAAGGCCCTTGTTCTTCCCATGGCACCGTTGGAGCCTACACCAGAAGACGTATGAGAAGAGACTTGAGGACCTAAATATGTATACCCTAGAGGAGAGGAGGGACAGGGGAGATATGATACAGATGTTTAAATACTGGGAGTGGAGGAGTAGCCTAGTGGTTAGAATACTGGCTTAACCAAGCAACCAGGGTTCGATTCCCACTAGCACTCCTTGTGGCCTTGGGCAAGTCACTTAACCCTCCATTGCTCGGAAGAAAGGCCTGGCAATCAACTTCCGGTCACACTGCCAAGGAAACCCAGGAGCTTCTGGGTTTCCAGGAGTCAGCATTGATTCGAAGGCACACATTGTATTTTTGTTGAAATACTTAAAGGGTATTAATGAACAAACCAACCTTTTCAAAGAAGGGGAGCTCTAAAACTAGAGGGCATAAAATGAAGCTGCAATGAGGAAAACTTAAAAGCAATGTCAGAAAATACTTTTTCACTGAAAGGGTGATAGATTCTTGGAATGCCCTCCCGATGGAGGCAGTGGGGGCAAATACAGTGATGGAATTCAAAATGGCATGAGATAAACACAGTGGATCCCTTTATATCAAGAGGATAAAATCAAAATACACTTACAGGTAACTATTTCTTATACTTCAACAAACGGAGAGGGAGGACCTGCATGGAGCGGTGAGTACACCTACTCTAGCCACCTTACTGGGCAGGCTAAATGGACTACATGGGTCTTTATCTGCCATCATATACTATGTTACTATCCTCCATAGAAAAGAAGGACAGACAAAACACTTGATTCATGTGAAAGGAAGTTATCACCTTGGACAAAAAGGAAGGAACAGCCCAAATGCATATGTCCTCCTTTGAGAAGGATAAGTATGGATCCCTGAATGAATAAGGATAAGAATGGATCCTTGTAGCTCAGGAATACATCTCACCAAGCAGATTGCTACCAGAAAGACAGTTTTAAGAGTTAGATCTTTAAGTGTAGCCCGCTTCAAGGGCTCCAACATCAAGGTCCAGTGCACCAAGCAGAGATCCCAGGAGGGAATGACTGATCACAGGGGAGGATATAGGTGCTGAACCCCCTCAGGGAAACGAGAAACATCCAGGTGCAAGGTTATGGACCGCCTCGCTAACAATCCTCTGAAGCAGTATAATGCTGCAACCTGAACTTCCAGGGAGCTAAAGGAAAGACCTTTGGTCTAAGCTGTCCTGAAGGAAGTTAAGCAGGGATGGCAAATCTGCTATATGAGGTGTAGCCTGATGAGTATGGCACCAGTCCTCGAAGACACATCAGATGTGCATGTAGACCAGACTGGTAGAACCTTTCCTCACCTTGAGGAGCATGGAAACTGCAGCAGGACAGAACTGCTGGGCACCAGCCCTCTGATTTTCCAAGCGGAGGGCATGGTTACTCCGTGCCATTCTCCACAACGTTCACTTCCTGTTGGGGGCAGGGCGGGACAGGACCAGGCCTCAGAGAGCACAAAACACAATGGCCCTGCAGCTCTGCTTTGCTTCCTACTACCTTTGCTGTTTTGGCTGTCATCAGCCCAGCTCACAGAAGCAGCAGTGATAGAAGGGAGGGAAGGATGGACTTCCTCTTCTTCATTGCTTCAGCTGTTGCCTACCCAGCCCTAAAGGATTCTTCGCTGCTTCAGGATCTCCGCCCATGCGGCCACTTGTTCAATTATGACATCAGCCATCTCTGATGGTCGCCGTATCTTAAAAAGGATATAGCGATATTAGAAAAGGTTCAGAGAAGAGCCACCAAAATGGTAAAGGGGATGGAAGGATACTCCTATGAAGAAAGGCTAAAAAGGTTAGGGCTCTTTAACCTGGAAAAGAGACGACTGAGGGGAGATATGATAAAAGTCTATAAATTAATGGAGTGGAACGGGTAAACGTAGATCGATTGTTTACGTTATCAGAATATAGAAAGACTAGGGGACATGCAATGAAGCTACAAGGTAACTATTTAAGACTAATAAAAGAAAATATTTTTTCACTCAACGTGTAATCAAACTCTGGATATTTGTTACCGGAGGATGTAGTAAAGGCTGTTAGTGTAGCTGGGTTTAAAAAAGGTTTGGACAAGTTCCTGGAGGAAAGGTTCATAAACCATTAAGAAGGGACCCAGGATATCAATGCTTGACCCAGTACAAGCATTGTGGAATCTGTGTCTTTTGGGGAAACTGCTAGGTACATATGACCTAGATTGGCCACTGTTGGAAACAGGATACTGGGCTTGATGGACCTTGGTCTGACCCAGTATGGCATATCTTATGTTCTGATGCTTTTGAAACTCGCAATCAGGGCCCGTCTGCTGATTGCGGGCGATCAACAACAGGAAGTCCCACACACAAGTTCACAAAGCATCAGGGATGCCTGCAGTCAGAACTGAACAAATGAACTGGCAGAGCAGTCAGCTGCGGAGGGATGGATCTCTGTTGCTCAGTCAGCAAGGCTGAAGGTGAAAGTAGAAAGCTATGGTTCCCTTGAACACTAGTGCCTCCCTGCTGTGCTTACCATGCTGTGCCGGTTCTGTTCTTGGGAATGTTCTGGCCATGTCTACACCATGTCCCCATTCTGACCTGAGAGTCAAAAGGAGGCACAAGCGCTTATAAACAGATCAGGGAACAGCTAGAGCAAGGCGAAGCAGAGACACCTCTAGGAATCCAAAGCAGCTTTATTGATAACTCCCTTAACATGCAAAGTCAAGATTTTCAGACAGGCAAAACACTGAAAGGGCCTATTTGCTAAGCAGGCTCAAAACAAAGTTAACACACCTGCATCAACAGTTAGAATGTGCTAACTGCCATGTTAAATGCCTAATGCAAAAATTCATAATAGGGAATGGGGCATAAATCCTGAAGGATAGTTGAGACAGGATCTGCAATTGCTGGGTAGGAATATGCACTTGTGAGTATTCACCTGCTGTGAAATTGTCTTAACTTCAGGGAAAAGAGAGATTTGAATTAAACTAATACATTCTGTGTCTATTACTTGGGGGCTTGTTTACAAAGCCGCGGTAGTGGTTCGCAATCGCGATCGCAGCCACGGCCCCATTGAAATCAATGGGGCCGCGGCTCCGATTACGATCGCAAACCGCTACCGCGGCTTTGTAAACAAGCCCCTTAGTTTTAGTTATGACACTGATTAACAACCAAATTCTATTAGTGTTCAAATAAAGCCAGTTAGGACACAGTTCTGTTTATAGTGTGCAATTCTGGTCATTGCATCTCAAAAAAGATACAGCAGAATTAGAAAAGGTAGAGAGAAGGGCGGCCAAAATGATAAAGGGGATGGAAGAACTCTCCTATGAGGAAAGGCTACAAATATAGGGCTCTTCAGCTTGGAGACAAAGTATGAAAGACCACCCAAAGAAAGTCACATTAATTTTTTGTCGGAAAAGCCGTCCCAGTGCCGAGGACTACACCTCGCACCACCGCAGCCCATCCATTTTATTTTAAGTAAAAGCCCTAAAAAATGTAGGACATCATGAAAAACGTGAACGGTTTAGCACTTAACTTAAAGATCGTAGAATATCTTCCACCAAGCAAAATTGACGACGTGTCACGTTTCGGGGATCGAATGTCACCCCTGCTTCAGGTCAAGCCATTGTGGAATAGAATATCACACATCAAAAATGTCCGTCACGAAAAGGAACGCTGAAAGGCAGTTCTTATACTGACGTAAACCACAGAACTTTGGAACAAAATCTCCAATCACAGGAAGAAGTCAAAAGTGAGGGAGCCTTTGGGATTGCTGCCATGCATGCATGGTCCTCTTCCCACCCAAAGGTGCCTTCTTGCTTAGTCAGGTCCCAGAGCTAGAGCCCTACTAAGCAGATGGCAAGGGAAGAATAAAAAAACTGCAACTCTTCAGGGTAGGTGGGAGGGTAGTGAGGACTGATTCCTGCTGTCCCTGGAGAACACCTGTAACAGGTGAATAACTACGCTTGCTCCAGGAACAAGCAGGAAGTCAGTACTTACTTATGGGGCTCCCCAGCTACAGGCTACCTACCGAACCTGTAAGCTAAAAAATGCCTCTGCGAGGCCGTGAGCAGAAGCCGATGTCTGAAGGAAGCCCGAGTCCTCGGGCCTTCGGGGCAAGCTCTCGGTAGCTGCAGAAGGAGGATCGTAGGGCAGGAGTTGCTTATACCCCAAACAGACTACAGAGTACAGTCTGGCCGAAGGTGCTGTCCCGGCAGGACTCCCTCTCCAGGCAGTAATGCAAAGTGAAGGTATTCGCTGAAGACCAGGTCGCAGCCCAGCAGATGTCCGACAGAGGCAAGGAATGCAGTGAAGCCACCAACGCCACCTTGGTGAGGACGCCGTGCGTGGTGACCCAACAATCCAGTGGGGTGCCCGCCTTTGCTTGGGCGAAAGTGATGCTGTCCGCCACCCAGACAGAGAGGGTGCACTTGTGACTGCCAGCCCCAGGCAGTTAGGATCGTAGGCGATGAAGAGCCAGTCAGACTTGCGATGACCTTGGGTGTGTTGCAGGTAGAAGGCGAGAGCCCTCTTGCAATTGAGTGTATGCAGGACCTCCGATGCCTGGTCAGTATGAGGTCTCGGGAAGGAAGTCGGCAAAACCACCTCCTGATTGAGGTGGAAATCTGAGAAGACCTTCGGTAGGAACTTGGGGTGGGTGTAAAGAACCACCCTGTTCCTGTAAAACCTGGTGTAGGGGGCCTCAGCCATGAGGCTTGAAAAGGATCATCAAGATGAGTTCATGCGGACGAGTCTGGAAGGGCATGCCCTGAAGGAAGATCTGGGGGTCCTGCCACCAGACCAGGGACTCAACTAGGCTGCGAGACACCCAGATGAGGTCCCTGAAGTGGCCAGAGGCCTGGGCCCATTGCGCTCTGAGGTACTATTGGCCCGTTTGCATGTGCATGTGAGCATGGGGAACGACATGGACAGTCGAGGTCATGTGCCCCAGGAGGCGCAGCATGGTCTGCGCCGAGACCCTGGGCCGGCCTCTGACCTCAGCAGCCAGGGCACGGTGCTGATCCACGTGTGCCCGAGGGAGAAAGGCGGTCACCTGTTCTGTGTCGAGAAGAGCACCAATGAACTCCAGTGTCCGCACCGGTGTGAGTTGGGATTTGGAGTAGTTGATCAGGAAACCGAGGCGCTCGAGGAGGAGGACCATGCGCAAT
This sequence comes from Ichthyophis bannanicus, assembly GCA_033557465.1. Taxonomy (NCBI): domain Eukaryota; kingdom Metazoa; phylum Chordata; class Amphibia; order Gymnophiona; family Ichthyophiidae; genus Ichthyophis; species Ichthyophis bannanicus. The sequence goes on along the minus strand of CM066031.1, from coordinate 1,689,661,308 downwards.
GCCGAGAGGTGAGCCTCCTCCGCCGAGCCACCCGAGACAAGCCAATTGTCTAGGTTAAGGGTAGATGAATATGCCCTGCAGCTGGAGGTGGGCCGCGGCTGCTGACAGGCACTTGGTGAAAACTCGCAGGGCAGACGCGAGCCCAAAGGGGAGCAACTCTGTACTGGAAATGCTCTCTCTGCACCCTGAAACACAAGTACTTCCTGTGCTTGGGATGGACCGGAATATGGGCGTAAGCATCTCTGAGATCATAGGGAATCGCCCTGCCAAAGGTAGGGCAGCGGGATGCCAAGGGATAGCATTTTGAACTTCTCCCACACCAGGAACTTGATCAGATTCCTGAAGTTGAGGATGAGGCGCAGACTCCCCGTCCTCTTCAGAACGAGGAAATAATGGGAATAAAATTCCCTGACCCCGGAGGTGCGGTGGAACTCTTTTGACCGCCTGTTGACCAAGGAGGTTATTCAGCTCTTGCAGTAAGCAAGCCTGGTGCGAGGAAAGCTGAGTAGGTTCCGCCGAGGAGAAGAGAGGAGGTAGTCTGTTTAGACAAAGACGATACTTGTTCCAGATCACATGTAGGACCCAGGTGTCTCATGTAATAGCTTCCCATTCGGGGGCGAAGAGGGAAAGGCATCCTCCCACGGGTGGAAGCGACCTCGGGGAGCAAGAGGCTATGCTTTCGGTATCAAAACCCTGGGGCTGACTGGGGTGGCGCCGGGGGCTTGGCCTTGGGCCCCTTGGGCTTCCGGTGACCCTGGGCACCCCCCTTTGCCCTGAGCGCTGGTTGTCAGCGTAGGGGTAGGCGGGTATGACTGGTATCCCCAAGTAGGGAAGCCCTTTCCTCTGCAAGAAAGGCTTTTTAGTGTGTTGCTTCTTCCATGGAAGCAAAGTGGTTTTGCGAGAGAGATGGGTGCGAGTCACGAACTCCATCTCGATCTTGGCTGCCTTGTCCTCCATGGGCTTACCGAATAGCTGTAAGGCAGGGGACATCCAGGAGTTTCTCCGATGCCAGCCGCTGCTACACAGGCGGAAGACATGAACCCGTTGTATGCGGCGCGGGAAAGGTATTTTGAGCAGTCTGAGACCGACCTCAGGAGGATCTGGAACCTGAGGTGGTGCCCACCACCAAGGCCCGCGGAGAACCCGCCGAGCTCTTTGGCGAGGTTGCAAAGAAATATACCCATACAGAGTTGGTACGCCTGGATGCGGCACGCCAGCATGGATCCCTGGTAAGCCTTCTGCCCGAGGGTGTCGAGGGCACGGATTCCCTACCAGGTGGGACCGAAGAGTGCGACTTCAGGCTCTGTTTCCATATTGCGGACTCAACTACCATGCAGGTGTGAGGAAGTTGGGTCTTCTGAAGTCCCGGGCCGTGCTGGACCCTATACATGGCATCGAGTCTTTTACTGACAATAGGGACCGAGTTGGGTGCTTCTCAAATGTCGAGAAACAGCCGGGCTAGAATGGATGGTACCGAGACCTTAAGAGACTCCCTGGGTGGAGACTTATTTTATTTAAAAGGATTTATATCCCGTCTTCTCCTTTAATCAAAGCGGTGTACACAGCAACCAATTGAATATATTGACATTTGTGTGATCATGCAGTGTTATACAGTGAATGAGTGTGTGTGTAAGTTGGCGTTGATTCGTGGTGGGCTATTTACAACATGAGCTACTTTACAATGTTATGTACATGAGGGAGAAAGAGTGGGGGGTTGGTATTAGTCCAGGAGTTGGCGGGCACAATTATGTGCTATCACCGTAGTGCTCAATGAAGAGCGTTGTCTTGAATTGTTTTCGAAAGTCCTTAATGTCTTCTGTCGATCATAGGTCGTCAGGAAGGGCGTTCCATATTGCAGGTGCCGCCATCGATAGAGCTCTTCTTGTGGTGTTCTGCAAGATGTCAAGTTCCTCTGCCCTCTGCTCCTCCTCGGTCTGCGTTGGCAGATTGAGGGCCCGAGCCATGTCCCGCACAAACGCCGGGAAAGAGGTGTCCTCGGGAGGCCTTTGCGAGGCTGTGGGGACGGGTCATAGGGGAGATCCCTATGTGCGCGGGGTCTCCGGGTAAGTGTCCCTGTCCGATTCCCAGCCCAAGAGGTCCGAGAAGGACTCTGAGTCAGGCTAATTCCCGCGCCCCCAAGGAACGGGACGGCGAGCAAGACCGGTGCCGAGGACTCTCACGAGGCCTGTGGCTCTCGGGGGTTTCCAAGGCAGATTTCGGGACTCCGGACGGGTGATCCTCAGTCTCGGGGCGTGAGCCAGCTGTGCTGGGCAACAGCGCCTGCTGGGCAGTGAGGAAGGGAAAAACGCTGCGCTCCAGTGCCAGCATATGGGAATCCCACTTGGGAGTGGGTCCCTGAGACTCCGACCCCGGGGTTACCAGGTCTGGCGTCGAGGAGGAGGGGGGATCCTCGCCGGGACGACCCTTAGGAGACTGGGCGCCATCTCCGGAGACCTCCGTGTCCCTATCAGGTACCTTTCGAGGCCACTCTTTGTCTAACTCTTGGGAACGCCGGGGAGGGCTAAGGGAATGAGCGATGCCTGGGCCGTGGGGTCACTGTGGGGGACCCTGCAAGCGGTGGATCGGTGGCGTGAGGTGCCACCGGGGATCATGGGGCTGCCTGACGGAAAATGTCATCGGACCTCTGCTTGCGGCTAAGCAAGGCCTTAGCAGACATTTTCTTACAAAGCAAGCAGAGCTCCGGGTTGTGGTCAGCCCGCAGACACTGCAGACAGCAGTCGTGGGTGTCCGTGAGCGACATATTTTTGGAGCATGTGTCACATTTTTTAAAACCGGTGGCCATGGGGGCAAAAAGGGCCCCTGCGGGGTTGAAAACCCTCAAGACCAGCGGCTGGGGAAAAAAGGGCGCGAAAAGAGCCCGAAAGAAAAAACACTAAGAGAGGCAAAAAAAGGGATCCCCTAGCCCACTGCTGGAGCAGGGGCGAAGGGGAGGACGGAAGAGGACTGGTGCTACTGGAAAAAAGGCCAATAGGCTGAAGTCAAAAAAACGTTTTCCGAGGGACGAGGATGTGCATCCGAAGGGCTCCGCGGAAAAAGGAAGACTGAGCAAGATGGCACCTTTGGGCGGGAAGAGGACCACACATGCGTGGCAGCAATCCCAAAGGCTTTCTTCGAAAACTGGGGAATTGCTCCGCGCAGGCTCCGTCAGTACCGACGTCACCCATAAGTGAGGACTGACTTCCTGCTTGTTCCTGGAGAAATCTAGCTACTTTGTAGGATCCTGCTGGGTGCTTGTCATCTGGATTAGCCACTGTTGGAAACAGGATAATGGGCTTGATGGACTGTTGGTCTGATCCAATATGGCATTTTTAAAAAAATAATATTTATTAACTGTTCAAGGGATCATTAGAAAAAAACCATTAAGACATGGTGAACATACAAAATCAAATCGCCTATCTTATGAACTGTAACAAGATTCTTGTTGCAGAGGCTAGACCGAAGGGTAGTACTCTGTACTGGTAGTGGTCGCCCTCGACCATGAACCTTAAGTGCTGCCTATGACTGGGATGAATAAGGATGTGGGTGTAAGTATCCTTTAGATCCAAGAAGCATAGCCAATCTCCCTGCTGGAGGTAGGGCAGCAATGTTCCAAGGGAGAGCATCTTGAACTTCTCCCACAACAGGAACTTGTTCAGGTTTCCCAAGTCCAGAATGGGCTTTAGGCCCTCTGTTCTTTTTGGGACCAAAAAGTATCAGGAATAGAACCCCCTAACCCTGAAGTGGTGGGGTACCTGCTCCACGGCTCTGTCCATGAGGAGGCCTGTGAGTTCCAGCAGTAGAGTCTGAGAGGGCTCTCCTGGGAAGAAGGAGGGGAGGTGTCTGTCCAGGTGACAGAGATAGCTTTCCATGACTACCTGGAGTTCCCAGGAGTCTGTGGTGATGGCGGGCTACCAATGGACAAAATGTACCAGATGCCCCCAGTAGGCAGCTGTCCCCCCAGCGTGGAGAGACTATGCTCAGGGTGTCAAAACCCTATCCCCACCTAGGCAGGTGCTGGGGTCTGGGGCTCAGGGCCCTTAGGCTTGTGTGGGCCTTGGCCCGCTCCCTTACCTTGGTGACCCTCCTGTAGGGTCTGGGGGGCCTGGTATTGCGAGTATTCCCAGTAGGGCTAGCCTTTTCTCTGAAAAGGGGACCTCTTCCCGAATTTCCTAAGAAGAAACCGATGAAGGAAAAGGCGGTGGGAATAGAGACTGAGTTCCTCCCGAAGACTCAGCTCTCAAGGAAGACCTCTACTCTCTATCTCCACCACCTTTTCCTTAATCGGTTTGCCGAACAGGTTTTCACAGAGGCAGGGGATGCTGAGGAGTTTCTTCTGGACCCACTGCTCAAGGTCTGATGCCTGGAGCCAGGCCTGGCATCGAGCGTCAATGCCTGTGGTGGCCACCCTCGCATTCAACTCGAAGCCATCGTAGGTAGCTGGGGACATGTACTTTAAGCACTCCCTGATGCACTTTGTGAGGGTTTGGAACCGCTGGAAGTGATCCCCACTGAGGGCCGCCAAGAAACCTGCGAGCGCCTTTGCCAGGTCCTGAAGATACATGCCAATATACAAATGGTAAGCTTGGATTCGGCAACCCAGCATCGAGTCCTGGTAGCTTTTGCAGCCGAGGGCGTGGGACTCCCTGCCTGGGGACACGGAGGAGTGTCTTCGGGCTCTTTTGCCGGTACATGGTTGACTCCAACACCATGGAGATGTGTGGGAGTTGCGACTTCTGGAAGCCGGTGTCCCGCTGGACCCGGTACATGGTGTCAAGGCATCTGCTAACTATGGGTGCCAATGCCAGTGTTCCCACATGTGGAGGAGGAGCTGCCCGAGGATGGCGGGGACAGAAACAGTCAGGGCCTCCTTGGGTGGGGCCTCATATTGGAGGATTTCAAGTTCCTCCATATGAGGCTCCTCCTCCAACTCCGTGGTATGGGACAAGGATTTCACCATGACTCGGACAAACTTGAGCGAGGACCAGTGCCGCAATGTCAGGGGAGACGGGTCCAATGGGAGATCTTGTTGCTTCCACGTCTCTGGGTATGCCTCGTCCTCAGACTCCCAGTCAGAGTAGTCAGTCGAGGAGTTGACGACCGACGGTGCCTGGGGCGCAGAACCCGGGTTGGGGCCTTGGTGATCCATGTGGCTGCTTGGCCAGAGCCACAAGCGCTCGCCAGGGAGGATCTCACTTTCGAGGACTGGGAGCAAGATTGAGACCCATGCCGAGGATCGGCATGAGGCTTCGGGATCTCGAGGATCATTTCAGCAGTCCGGGGGAGTCCTAGAGAGTGAAGTCTCCATGGTCTCAGCGTGCGTACCGGTGGAGCCAGGCATCGACGCCTGCTGCGAGGTGAGGAAGGCAGTAACACTGCGCTCCAGTGCCATCATCCTGGCTTCCCACTCAGGAGTTGCAGCCTTCGACGTGGACACCAGTGTCACCGGGTCCGACGTCAGTGAGGAGAGGGAGTTCTTGATCAGACAGGTCTCGGGAATCTGGGACCCATCGCCGAAGGCCTCCCTGTCTGTTTGGGGAACCTTCGCTGGCCACTCCCGCGCAGACTCCTCAGGTCCTCTCCAAGCACTGTGGGACCTGGGACGGGGCTTGCCCCGCTTGTCTGAGTCCCAGGATGAGGTCCTGTAGGATTTCTTCTTCTTTTTGAATTCCCACTACAGAGAACGCTTGTCAGAATGTACATGGACCCGATCAGGCGCCGCTGGGGCTTTACGCCACTCTGAGGACCCATGTGGGGCCTTAGAGTGTGAGGCTAACGGGGATACCAGGGCAGAGTCGGCGTGTAGCTGGGTTTAAAAAAGGTATGGACAAGGTCCTGGAGGAAAGGTCCATAAACAATTATTAAGAAGGGACCCAGGATATCAATGCTTGACCCAGTACAAGCATTGCGGAACCTGTGTCTTTTGGGGAAACTGCTAGGTACGTATGACCTAGATTGGCCACTGTTGGAAACAGGATACTGGGCTTGATGGACCTTGGTCTGACCCAGTATGGCATATCTTATGTTCTTATGAGTCCGACCCGACCCGTGGAAGAGGTCATCGTGCTTTTGTTTACAATGCTGGATGGCCTTAGCGGACATCTTTTTTACACAGGGCACAGACCTCCGGGTCATGGTCGGTCCCTAGTCACCAGAGGCAGCAATCGTGTGTATCAGTGAGACATGTTTTTGCATACCAATCTTACTTTTTGAATCTGCTGGCCACTGGGCAAAAATAATCCTGGCGAGGTCAAAGATCCTTGACGTGGCCAGTGGATAGAAAAAAGGGCGTGAACTGCGCTGGGGAAAAAAAAATCCTAAAATGGATCAGAGACTCGATGCTGGGGCAAATGAGCTCGGAGGCAGGAAAGGGACCGGTGCAACTGGAGAAAAGAAAAGGCAGTTTAAGGGACAAATAAATCAACTTTTTCCAGGGAAATAAGATGGACGTCTATTGGGCTCAGTGGAAAAAAAGGAAACTGAGTAAGATGGCACCCTTGGGTGGGAAAGGGATCACACATGCATGGTGGCATCTCCCAAAGGCTTTCTTTGAAAGCTGAGGAAATGATTCTGCAAGGACTCTGCCAGCGTCAACGTCCTGCTTCTTTCTAGAGAACTTCCTTTTAGACTGAAAACCCATAATGAGTACTGGGGTTTGTAACACACACTACACCCTGAAGGGATCCTGTGCAGACTGCTTCTGCTGTTGCCGCTACTGTTGCCACTGCTTTCTGCTTTAGGTGAGTCAAAGAAGGGGGAAGGAGCCTGGAGACCTGCTATTTCAATTTCATCATCATTGGGGGTCACATTAATTTTCAGTTGCTAAAATGGGGTCATATGAGATAAGAGTTTGAAAAGCACAGGTCTAATGATTGGAATAGTGGGCTAAGAACCAGGAAAGACAGGTTTTAATCCCACTGCTGTTTCTTGTGATCTTGGGCAAATTACTTAACCCTCCATTGCCTCAGGTACAAATTATAAGCCTCTGGGGATAGGAAAATACCTACTGTACCTGAATGTAACTTGTCTTGAACTCTTGAGAAAGGTGTGAGCTAAATCCAATTTCCTTTCCCTTCCCTTATCTTATCTTATCTTGCACGTAACACAGCTGATACCTAATGCAGGTACCAACCTTGGCAGTATTACAGATAGAAAAGGTTTATTAAAGCAAAATGAACTTTCTAGTTTTCTTTCAAGTTCCCAATTAACAGCACTAATTATACATAATAAGGCTGCCTACAGTTATTCCCATGTACCATCAACTGAAATGCTAATTACACTCAATTTGCAGTTTATAATCTAACACCCAGACCACATACCTCATGCTACAATTCAAAACTAAAATAAATAATTTACAAGCTTTACTAATATTAAATGCATACATATATTCAGTACATCTAGAATGTTTAATTTATAAGTATGAGCATGAAAAGCATAAGCCCAATGCGCATGAAAAAAAGCAACTGCAAAGAAAGAAAAATTGTAGTTACTCACCTCTAACAGGTGTTCTCCAGGGACAGCAGGAATCAGTCCTCACATATGGAGGACGTCGGTGCTGACTGAGCCCCGCGGAAATATCTCCCCCAGCTTTCAAAGAAAGCTTTTGGAAGATTCCATCATGCATACGTGGTCCCCGTCCCGCCCAATGATGCTATTTTACTCAGTAAGATGACATAACTAGAGCAGACAAAAGAAGATGGAAAATATTGTAGAGCAACTCCAAGGGGAGGAGGGAGGGTTATGAGGACTGATTCCTGCTGTCCCTGGAGAACACCTGTTACAGGTGAGAAACTACGCTTTCTCTAGGAACAAGCAGGAAGTCAGTCCTCACATATGGGACTTCCTAGCTACAGGATACTGAGAATCTGTAGAAAAACACGGCCCAGCCGTGAGCAGCCACAAGCGAATCTGAGCAAAGATTTTGAGGACCAAAGTGTCCAGGGAGAACCATGACTCTGGTAGCCTGAATAAGAAGGGTTGGAGGACAGGAGTTGCCTAAATCCCATACAGATTATGGAGTACGGCCTGGCCAAAGGCATTGTCCCATCAGGTCTCCCTCGCCAGGCATTAGTGAGCTGCAAATGTGTGAACTGAGGACTAGATGGCGACCCGGCAGATGTCCTCCATAGGGACAGAGCGTAGGCTGGCAACAGAGGTCGCCATAGTCCTGACATCGTGTGCCATGACACAGCACTCCAACAAGAGCCCAGCCCAATTGTGGTGAAGGTGATGCAGTCCGCCACCCAGGTGGACAGGGTCCACTTGGTCACAGCCTCCCCCAGTCAACTGGGGTCATATGAAATGAAAAGCTTCAAGGTTATGCGGTGGCCCTGGGTATGCTGTAGGTAAAAGGACAGGGCCCTCTTGCAGTCCAGAGTATAGAGAATGATACCTGCCTTGTCAGCGTGGGGCTGTTGAAAGAAGGTAGGGAGCATCACCTCCTGGTTGAGGTGGAAGGTGGATACCACCTTCGGAAGGAATTGTGGGTGGGTGCGAAGCACGACCCTGTTCTTGTAGAACTTGGTTTAAGGTGACTCAGCCACCAAGGCCTGAAGCTTGCTGACTCTGTCGGCAGAGGTGGGCGCTACCAGGAAGACAACCTTCCAAGATAGGTAATGAAAATGGCAGGTAGCCAAATATTCGAAAGGCGGCTTGGTAAGCTGCGTCAGAATCACGTTGAAATTCCATTCCACCGGAGGTGGGTGGATGGGAGGCTTAGAAAGCAGCAAGCCCCGCATGAATCAGGTAAAGCACAGTTACTTACCTGTAACAGGTGATCTCTGGGAACAGCAGGAATTAGTCTTCACATATGGGTACGTCGGCACCGACGGAGCCTGCACGGGAATGCTGCCCAGCTTTCAATCAGAAAGCTTTTGGCAGCATCCCTCACGCCTGCGCAGTGACTTCCCGCCTTCTCCACAGCCTCTCTTCAGTTGAGTTTCAGAGCTGAGACAAAGGCGAGGAGAGAAAAGGAAAAAAATAAAAAAAGATGCAACTCCTAGGGGAGGGTTGTGAAGACTAATTCCTGCTGTTCCCAGAGATCACCTGTTACAGGTAAGTAACTGTGCTATCTCCAGGAACAAGCAGGAATGAGTCTTCACATATGGGGACTCCCTAGCTGGAGATGCCAGGGGGAGATCCCATAAAAATGCAAGTGCCTGGATCAGGGGTGCATTTTGTCTCCAGGAATCCCCGGCATCCAATGTGGGATGGAGGGTAGGAGTTGACAATAAAGGAGCTGTGAGGAAAGAAACAGCATAGTCAAGGACTAGAGGGTTCTACAGACTACAGGAGTCCTTGGTAGATATGATGAGTAGCATTAAAACACATTTAATGTACACTTAAATATGCAGCTTACCTACTGTATTGTAGGAAGTAGAAAGCATGATGGAGTCTACTGGATAAGCAGTGGCGGAATCTTCAAGGTGACCTCTCAGTAGTGAGGATGAAGGTCCAGACCTGGAGGTAGTAGATGATCCAGGTGTCAACTGGGTAGGAGTAGACGTCAGGTCTTCAATGGAAAGCTTTATGGGAAAAGCTGAAAACTCCTTTAGGCATAAGGTCATTAACATTGAGGACTAAAGGAAGAAGACTGACGGAGTTGGAGAACTAGCCCAGTCCTGGCGGGAAGAGGGGGACTGGAAAACCCCTATTCCCTCGGAAAACAGTTGTGTACTCGAAGATAAAAATGTACACTGTGTTTCCTAGCTGGCGAGAGATAGGAAAAATATTGAAGCTTGATGCTTCAAGGACATAAAGACAAAATGGAAGATGTTAGCACCAAAGTGGTTATTGGTGCCTAACAGTTTCTGTATCGTAATATGGTATGTGAGGTAGGGCGACAGACTGTCTAAAACCTCTAGGAGGTGAATCATGTAGTATAGACAGTAAGGGTGATCGTGTATAAGACAGACCAACCCTTAAGAAGCCCCCATCAACAAATAGACATAGGGATATATATGTGGCTGGAATATATATGTATATATATATATATATATATATATATATATATATATATATATATATAAATACACATATGTCCAGATATATTAGGATATGGGTGGTGAAATATATATCAAATATATATATATAGATATATATATATATAGATATGATATACCTAGATATATGCAATTTTGTGGGGCATGGTTTAGCACCACCAGAGAAATGATATAGGTATGTAGACATATATGGAAATGCTACATATAAGACAAGAGATTGAAGATACATGTCTACCACCCAGCCCCATAATTGCACATGGGGAATATAAAAGAAAAAGAGTCGGCGTTCTACAAGAGGGTGAGCCCACTTGGGATATGTATACAGAATCTATTTTCGTGGGTTGAGGGATGCAGGAAGGCAATCCAATGAGATAACCGTGATGTTCGCGTGAGAACCGAGGAAGATATGAATCTGTAAGGAACAAGGCGGGAGTTCTACAGAACACTGACATGGTAGATGCCTTGGATTTTCATGCAGAAGAACTGATATCTCGTGTTAACACCCCAGGCTAGAGGGGGTGTGGAGAACCCTCACAGGTATAGGAAGGGTTTATAAGTTTTTCTCTAATAATAGAGGAACTTCAGAGACAAGGTCAATGCTCTATAGCAAAGCCCTCATAGTAGAAAGCTTCTCTGAAGACTGCAGAGAGCATTGTGCAGGAGAGCCATGAGATAAACCGACTGAAAGTCAGGTATGTTGCCATATCCTAGAAAGGGAGATGGTTAGAATAATGTGAGAAAGCCTAAACGAGTAGGAGGATCCAAGATAGTTTGGAATCAGTACTGAGGCTAGACAAAACTTTGAACAAGGGACTGGAACTTGGAAACGTCCCAGTAATACAATTACTGTAACTCTTGCAGGCAGAGCTGCTGACAGAAACAGCAGAGAGATTGTCCTGTGCTGAATAAAGAAAAACAGAGAAGAAAAGAGAGGGGATATCTCTTCTCCCTGTCTGGGGAACGACTAGAGAAGTAGTTCAGTATGGTAGCCCTCAAGTAGTTGGAGGGTGACGTACCCATGGGGTAAGTCAACTGAAGGAAAAAATGTTCAGTTGGGATAGAAACTATCAGGTGATAGTTGCAACTGCTCTTCTAGAGAGTAAGAAGAAGAGAAGTGTGTAGTACCTGAACAAAATAATTTTTTGACAGGTTAGTACACTGAAAAAGAAAAGCACAGTGAAGAAACTTCTAAGATGTAGAAGTAAGTTACAATTCCCGGTCCCTATGGCTGCTGGGAATGCGGAGACTGGCCAGAACTGGAGGACTGAAGACTAGGTTGAGGCGTCCCTTGTTCAGGTAAAGCCAAATGATAGGCAGGAGATGAATGAAACTTTCTTTTCTTAGGGAAAGAAGGTTTGGTAGGACATTTCCTACTATTTGAAGAAGGAGGTGGCGTAGAATGGTTTCTAGTGGAAGAAGAGTCAGGGGAGCATTGAGCAACCTGACGTAAAGCCTCCTTATTAAAAAGACCGTCCCCTGTACAAGGAGAATGAGCTAGTATAGTTTGTGCCCGTTTGCTCAAGTCTGAAGCCTCAAGCCAGGCTCTGCGACGTGCTGCAATGGCAATAGCAGAGGATCTGCTAACGGACTCAAAAGAATCTATAGAAGCACGAGACAGGAACCAGGATATATTCCGGCTGTGATTGATGAGCAAGGAATAATCAGTAGCCTTGGGTTCTGGTAAAAAGGGGTCAAAAGAGACAATTTCTCTGTGACTTCCTGGAGTGTTAGACTCATGTGAAAAATATATGAGAGAACTCTGGAAGCCAGCATAGAGTTTTGGAAGGCCTGACGGCCAAAAGCATCGAGTGTTCTTGAAGAACGACCTGGCAGAAAAGAAGAATGCTTCTTCTTGCTCTTAACTTTCCTCAGTGCCGATTCCACTACAAGGGAACGATGAGAAAGTTGAGGCTTTTGGATCCCTGGAGAGGGTGGCACTCGGTACCGAACCTCAATGTCTGGAGAAAGTTGAGGAAGTCGTAAGGGCGATTTCCAAACCCTGAGAAGGAGATCCTGCAGAGCAGGATGTAAAGGAAAGTTTATATTTTCCATTTGTACCGGTGAGCCATGAGTAGGATCACAACCAGGGATAGAAATATTAAGAAAGGTTGCCATATCCCGGAGAAAAGCCTGGAAAGACTGATCTCCTATGGGAACTATCCCTGGTAAGGCTAAAGAAAGAGCCTGAGCATCAGAGGACGTACAGGGTACTGCACCAATGCCAGGTATCGGTTCCAAACTAGGCATCGGTGCAAGAACAGGCATCAACATCGATACTGATAAAGGACTAGCAGGTGAAGTAGCCATCGGGAACTGCTGTAGTGGTACCGAGATCATGAGGGAGTTATGGCTAGGATCTTCGGGACTACCTATCTGGAAACGACAGGAGTCGGTTCCGGAACACGTCGGTACGCAGTCCTCGAGACTCGATATCGACTCAAGACTCGGCATCGAAGAGAGCGAGACTATCGATGTATGTCTCGACAGTTCCGACGCCGGTGGCAGTATCGGCGATGCCGATACCACTAAGGCAGCCTGGGTGACATCGATCGATACCGATGGTACCGAGAATACCCGATGAGCACCTATCCATCCCGATGCCGATGCTAGGGTATTGGAACCGATCGATGCCAGTACCGTCCCGGAGCATGGCTGAGATTGAGGGAAGTCAATGCGGTGCGTATCGATCGGTCCCGAAGGTACCGAGGATGCCCGATGATGATCCCTGGTGAAGAGTGGAATACTCGACACCGGTGCCGATGCCGGAGGCTCGGTACCGCTCGAAGCAGATACCACCCCCACGCATGGCTCAGGCATGTTCTGTGAGGGGTGAGCCCCAGGAACATCCTGAAACCCCTTTAACGCTTTGGAGCCCGAAGACTCCCGCAGGGGTAATGCCAATGGATTCCTGAGGGTAAGGCCGGAGCCGTCACCATGCTGGGCATGGGACATACCACTCAAGCACTGACTAGTCTTAACAGACTGTTTTTGGGTTACCTGATCCTGTGAAGTAGAGAAACCGGGTACCCTCACTGCCGAAGAAAAAACGGTATCGAGGGAAACTCTAAATACTGAAGGTTTCCGCACAAAATTATCTCCTGACAAGTCAGGGGAAAATGGGTCAGGACCCACACAGTTGAGACACCAACTATTGGTGTCTAAAAAGAAACAGGTGTTTCCACATCGGATGCACTTCTTAGGAAAAGAAGGCTCCATAATGAAAAGGCCTAGTAGGCCTAAGAGTTAAGGCAAAAAAAACTGAAGAAAGGTTTTACAGAATTTAGTCAAAAAACCACCGGCGGTACCGGTGGTAGCGGGAAATACAGCCGCGACCACAAGAAAACAAAAAACTAAAGTAATTAAAGCAATTAAAAAGAAAAGTTTCTGCGGTGACAGGAGGACATCCTGCCGGCTCCGCGGAAAAACGAAAACTGAAGAGAGGCTGTGGAGAAGGCGGGAAATCACTGCGCAGGCGCGAGGGATGCTGCCAAAAGCTTTCTGATTGAAAGCTGGGCAGCATTCCCGTGCAGGCTCCGTCGGTGCCGACGTACCCATATGTGAAGACTCATTCCTGTTTGTTCCTGGAGATAGAGGGGCTGCACAGAAAGAGGTTGCCCTCTATGGAGTGACAGTGCGCAGAGAGCGCGCTCAGGTGTTGGATTTGAGTCTAGTTTGCGAAAGGTGGAGCAAATATTGCAGCACTGTGTGCACCTGGCAAAAGAACAGGTCCACTCATTGCTCTACACACCATACTAAGAATCTATGCCACTTGAAGGCGTAGGCTCATCTCGTGGAGTTCTTATGGGAGGCCAGGAGGACTTCTTCCACCTCCCTGGGGAGGTTGAAGGGTGCTAGGGCGACCTGTTCAGCAGCCATGCTATTAGTGACAGGGACCCCAGGTTGGGGTGGAGAAGCGAGCCCTCCTCCGGGGTCAGTAGCCCTGGGGCACTCCCCAGAGGGACCGGCGCTCCGTTGAGAGGCAGAGCAACAGGGAAACCAAGGCTGTCTGGGCCACCAGGATTATGGAAATCTTGTCCTGCCATATCTTGAAGAGGGTCCGGGCGATTAGTGGCTTGGGAGGGAAGGCCCTCCGACCATGGGATGACTAAGGCATCTGCCACTATCTGGGACGGGTACGGTTGGGGACAGCAGAAGTGGGGCAGCTGAGCATTGGCTGGGCTGGCAAAGAGGTCCATACTTGGGGTTCCCCATAGTCGGAATAGCCACTACACCACCCTGGGGTCTAGGCGCCACTCATGTGGCTGAAGGACCCTACTTAGCCTGTCTGCTAGGGCACTGTCTTGGCCCAGAAGGTATACTGCCCTGAGAAGCATTCCCTAGCTGGTCAAGTATGAGCAGAGGACTATTGCCTCCTGGCAGAGATGCAGAGATTCTGTGTCCCCTTGCTTGTTCAACAAGCAGTAGAATAATTGCCCCAAACAAAATACACAATATACAAAAAAATCTTTCTTTTTGGATAAGAGTCTCAGAATGAATGGAGGAGGGTAACTACAGGCCACAGCACGTTGAAAGCCTGAGAAATCCCAACTCCTTCCTTACATCAAGGACTCTATTAATCCTATTTTCCAAAAGATCTTTTAAATATTGTGGTTTAATTTGATAAAGCAGATTTCACATTCTCCTAGAGCTCTGCTAACTCTCCTTTAAAACAAAATGACAACAATGCGATGATTCTTAATCAACTTCGTTGCCCGTAATAGCTTTTGTGATTTAGAACTGGGGTAAGTCCGACTATTAGATAGAGATAGAAAACTTATCTTAAAGGTTTATAAAGTCGGAAATCTCCCAATGCCCGACGCAGAATTCAGGCACTGATGCGTTTCACCGCTATTGCAGTTTCTTCGGGGGATGTTTTCAGCATACGGCGTATCGCATAATTCGTGCTCAATTCATACTAGAAAGCTGAAAAAGATGTTCAAATCAGTATTGTAAATGCTAAAACCATTTCCAAACATGCAGAGAGCCAAACACATTCTTTATACAAGTACCTCAAACTTGGAGGCTGAATTGTTCAAAATGTTATTGGGACCAAGAGAAAACGCCGCGCATGCGTGGAGGAACTTGTAGCAAGTTCTTTTATAAATGATCACTGATGACTAAAAGCAATCTTTGGCCAATCAGACTGGTGAAAGAGTCGACTACTATTGGATCTAACAGGTATTGTGATTGAATTAAGTTCTTTATGCACATACTGACCAATCTATTTGTGAGTTCAAACCACCTGGGTGAACCGATCGTAACCGATAGATCCAGCGTTGCTCACTGAAAAGTAAAGTTTGGTCCCTTGCTTGTTCAGACAGAACATCGTGACCTGGTTGTCCGTTTGGACTAGCACTGACTGGTTCCACAGGCAGTGGTGAAAGGCCTTGATTGCAAGAAAAATGGCCCTGAGCTCCAGCAGACTGATCTGCTACTGGCTGTCCTCCAGCGACCTGTTGCCCTGTGTGTGCAGTTCCTCGCTGTGGGCACCCCAGTCCAATAGTGAGGCGTCCGTAGTGAAAACTCTCTGGGGGTTTGGGTGCTGGAAGGGCATGCCCTTCTGCAGGTGCTGTGTGTCCTGCCACCAATCGAGTGACTCTGCTAATTGATGGCACACTGAGACCCTCTCCCAGAGCCTGCCAGTGGCTTGAGTCCACTGTGAGTGGAGGTACCACTGAACTGCCTGCATGTGGAGGCAGGCACTGGGGACCACATGGACTGTGGAAGCCATGTGGTCTAGTAGGAAGAGCATAGACGGCATCGACACTGTGTGATAGCACTGCACCTCAGTCACCAGGGCCCTGAGGTGATCTGCCATGTCCAGGGGGAGGAAGGCAATGGCCTGGAGAGTGTCCAGACGAGCTCCTATGAACTCCAGGTCCAGTTGGAGTGAGGTGGGATTTGGAGTGGTTTATCATGAACCCCAGATGTTGTAGGACCTTGATGGTGCGGGCCGTGGCATGTTTCATCTCTTAGGCAGTGTCTCTTTTCACTAGCCAGTTGTCCAGGTATGGGATGACGAAGGCCCCTTGGAGACGGAGGTGGGCCGCCACCACTGCCAGGCATTTAGTGAAGACTCTTGGTGTGGAGGAGAGGCCGAAGGGTAGTACCCTGTACTGGTACTGGTGGGCCCTGACCAAGAACGTTAGGTACTGCCTGTGGCTGGGGTGGATAAGAATGTAGGTATAAGCATCCTATAGGTCCAAGGAGCATAGCCAATCTCCCTTCTGGAGGCAGGGCAGTAATATTCCAAGGGAGAACATTTTGAACTTCTCCCGCACCAGGAATTTTTTTAGGTTTCTCCAGTCCAGGATGGGTCTTAGGCCTCCTGCTCTTTTTGGGACCAGAAAGAATCTGGAGTAGAACCCCTTCCCTTTTAGGTGGTGGGATAAGGGCTCCATGAACCTGTCCCTGAGGAGGTCTGTGAGTTCCTGCAGTAGCAGAACCCGGTGCAAGGGAGTCCGAAGGGGCTCTCCTGGAAAGAAAGAAGGAGGCATCTGGTCCAGGTGAAGGAGGTAACCTTCCCTGACCACTTGAACGCCCAGGTATTGGTGGTGATGGCAGGCCACTGATGGGCAAAATGAATCAGACCCCCCCCATTGGTAGCTGGACCCCATGGGTAGAGGCGCTATGCTCTGGGTCAAAACCCTGAATGTCTGGGCTGGAGCTGGTGTCTGGGACTTGGGGCCCTTGAGCTTGTGTGTGCCCTGGCCTGCTCCCTTGCCTCGATGACCCTGCTGTGGGGTCTGGGGGCTTGGTAATGGGGGTAGCCTTGATAAGGCTAGCCTTTCCGGTGGAAGGGAGGCCTTTTTTTTTTTTGTATTTAAAATGTTTTATTAGCACTCAACACAACAGGCAATACATAACATACATCTTGAACCCCCCCAACTCATATACCCAAATACATTCCTTTCATCATCATCAACCAGTGGGAGAGATCCCCGCTCTTAGTGCATCTCCATTTTCTCTATTAACCCCTATATACTCTTTACACTTTATACATTGTGCATTTTACATTTTATACAGTATGCAGTTCCTCCCCCAAACTTAGAGTACCGCACATTTGCCCGGCCAAAGAGTCTCACCTCCGGCCAAACACCTCACCACACTGCACCAACTGAGCCTCTACCGACCAGGCAAAGATTCTTCCCATATGGACCATACAAGCATAAAAAACACATACCACACAATATTCCCCCCCCTTCCCATTACCATCCCCCCCTACGACCCCCCCCCTCCCGCTGACATTAAGCCTCCAAACCTGAAACCCTCCCTCATCCCAGAGTCATAAGATCTCCTTTCCGCAGTACGATCAGCTGTGGACCTACTAAAAGCAACCAATGCAGATCTTAACAATAAGTGCATACAGGAAACTTCCCACCCTGTACCCCTACCATTTGAGGGATCAGAAATTGAAGATTGCAACCATACCCGCACCATTATACTAGCCCCCCCCCCCTCTTCCCTCCAATGTTCGTATCTTTCCCACACCTTATTGTACCTGTGGACATTGTGTTTTTGATGGGCTTCTATTGCACAATACCCCCTAAGCTGCTCCATGCGCCCCACCACCGCCGCTATTGGGGGGACATCCTGTTTCTTCCACCATCGTAGAAGACACATCCGCCCTGCGATGACACAGTACCCCTGTAGTCTGCCCAATTCTCTCCCTCCCTCTCCCAGCACCTCTTCGTTCAATATCACCATACTAGGGGTAAAACATACCTTCACCCCTGTAATGGCTGCCGTAAGGCTTTCCACCTCACTCCAATAATCCCGAACCCTCAGGCAGCCCCACACCATATGTATCAAATCTCCTCTAGCCCCACACCCCTTCCAGCATCGATCCGAGCTATCGGGGTAGAGGGCATGTAGCCACACCGGGGTCCAATACATTCTTAACCTTAGCTTATAGCTGTTTTCCAGCATGGCTGTTCCCGGAGCTAATTTATGGGTTCGAATATAAATTCTTTCCCACCTCTCATCATCCCACTGCCCCCCCCAGCTCCTCCTCCCATTGCAACTGGCCCCGTATAGCTCCCTGTTGAAATTCCCCCAATATTTTATATAACTTTGATATAATTCGATTGGGCATCTCTTTATTCCCCATCATCTCCTCAAATGGCGTACTCTTCGCCATCCAGTCTTGCTTCACCTCCCTCCGCTGGAGCCAGTACCACAGACTAACATAAGCATATCTATCTGGCTCCTCCAAGCAATATTGCTGTTGCAACTCCTCAAAACCCCTGATTCTCCCCCCATCCCCCACCAATTGACCCAGTTTCCGTAACCCTTTCTCCCCCCACCCCCGAAAAACCCTAGCCGCCTCCCCCATCCTACTCTTCATTATGGTCTGAATTGGAGTTTCGCGGGAGTATTGTTTCCCCCCTAGCAGGTGCCCCTTCCATTTCACCCAAACCTGTCTTGTTAGTTCGCGATAGGGATTCCCATCACCTTCCTCCGTCCCTCCCCCACCAGGATCCCAAATCCATGCTCCCACCTCGGCCCCCTCCGCCTCCTCCATCTCCACCCATCCAGTTCGCTCCACCCCTGCCTTCCATGCAAACAGCGCCCGAAGTTGCGCCGCTTCATAGTACCGGAGCAGCGAGGGGACCCCCAATCCCCCCTCCGCTTTTAACCTATACATGGTCGCCCGGGCGACTTTCAGGCGCTTACCATCCCAAATAAACTGCAGAAGCATATTTTGCATCTTATCTATTTCCTTTCTAACCAACCTACACGGCAGGGACATATACACAAACAATAACCTTGGGAGGACATTCATTTTCACCACCGCGATGCGGCCCATCCATGACAGATACAACCCCCTCCAACGGGATAAATCCTGTCTGATATTCTCAACCAGACCTTGATAATTCCATTGCTTAATCTTAAAAATAGGGGTCCCCAACTGGATCCCCAAATTCCTAAATCTCCCCTCCACCCACCTAAACTTAAAGTGGTGCCTCAAGCTCTCTTCCACCCTGGGCGCCAAATTAAATCCCAACACTTCCGTTTTCCCTTGGTTCATTTTATATCCCGCTAAGCGGCTGTACCTTTGTATAGACGTCAAGAGCACTGGTAATGTTGTAAGGGGCTGAGTCAGGGTAAAGACATCATCTGCAAACAGTCCAATCTTTTCCTCCCTCCCGCGTATCCTCACTCCTTTAATATCCCCCGCCCGCCTGATGTATGCTGCCAGCAGCTCAATAGCCAATGCAAACAATAAGGGCGATAAGGGGCACCCCTGTCTGGTACCTCTGTGGAGCTCAAAGCTTTCAGAGTACCCACCATTAACCCTAACTCTGGCGCGCGGTCCCTGGTAGAGCGCTTTTATCCAACTGATATACTTCCCACCAAACCCCATGGTCTCTAAAACCTGAAACATAAAAGACCACTCCACCCGGTCAAAAGCCTTTTCTGCGTCTACAGTGATTAGCACTGCCTCCTCGGTGGTACGCTGAAGTTGCCACATCACATTCAAAACTTTTCTCACATTATCACTACTCTGACGCCCCTTCACAAAACCCGTCTGATCCGGGTGAATCAGGTGTGGAACTACATCCTGAATTCTATTTGCCAAAATTTTTGCCAGTAGCTTTGCGTCCAAATTTATCAAGGAGATGGGTCGATAGGAGCCACATACTCCCTTATCTTTGCCTGGTTTCGGCAAAACTGTTATACCCGCCTCCGCCATTGTTCGCGGAAGGCCCTCCCCCTGCAGCACCATATTGACTACCTTGGTAAATAGGGGCGTAATCTGTTCTGATAGGACCTTATAGAACTTTGCCGTATAACCATCTAACCCTGGCGCCTTCCCCACTTTCAGCGTGGTTATAGCCCTCCTCACCTCCTCCTCCTGAATTGCCTGCCCAAGATATTCCCTTTCCTCCTCAGTCACCTGTGACAAGCCACATTCCTCCAGAAATTCTGCTGTGTCCTTCTCCCCCACCTCCAGTTCACTTTCATACAATTTCTTATAGTACTCCCGAAACACACCCCCCTAATTCCCTTTGAGGTGTGTATCCATTCCCCTTTATTATTCCGAATGCCCTCAACATGCACTGCTTGCCTCCTCCCCTTCAGGCGACTTGCCAGTATCCTCCCCGCCCGCCCGATTACCGCCTTCAAAATGGGCCTGCTTCAATACTGCTAGATGGAATGCTATCTCTTGTGCCCGCAATTTACTCAACTCCGCTCTTACCCTATTAAGCTCCGCAAGTGTGCATGGATCCGACACCCTCTGATGTGCCCCCTCTAAACGCCGCAGCTGTTGCAATAATGCACTTTCCACTGCCCCTTTTTCTTGCTTCATCCGCGCCCCTAAACTAACCAACTGTCCTCGAATCACCGCTTTTAAGCCATCCCAGAGCACCCCCATAGACACCTCCCCTGTATCGTTTAATTGGAGGTAGTCCTGTATATTAACCTTAATCTTCCCCACATGCTTTCCCCTATTTCGCCAAGTTATACTTCCTGTTAAATGTAATGACCAGACATATGTAAATTGTCGGATGTTTTCTGTTCGGTGTAAACCGCGCTGATGTCTAATAGTGCGGTATATAAGAATTGTTAATAAATAAAATAAATATAAAAATAAATAAATGCTTCTCCTCCTCTAACAGGGAATTGTTGAGTCTCCAAAATTTTAAACTATCATCCTTCCTGCCCATATCAAAGCGTACACTCACCGGGGCGTGATCCGACCAAGTGATCAAACCATGTTCGACTTCCTGTATTCTTTCCAACCAGATTCCACCCCCCCATATCATATCCAACCTACTATAGGAGCTATGCACTGGGGAATAGTATGTGTATTTCTGTTCCCCCGGATGCCAGTTTCTCCAAACATCTACCAGGCCCAAACGTTCTCTCAATTTATGCAAGCTTTGTCTATCTCTGCGCCCCCCTCCCCCCTGCCCCCCACTTGTGTCAATTCTGGGGTTACACGTCAGATTGAAATCCCCTCCCATTATTATTGGAATACTCCCAACTCCCTCCAACTCCTGCAAAAGTTGTTCATATGCCTCCCCCTGCTTCTCATTGGGGCCATACAAACTTATCACCCATACCTCCTCCTTTTCAATTTGCAATAGCACCCCCACCCACCTACCTCCTTTCCTCCGTTTAATCTCCTTCACCATATTATGGTACTCTCCCCCTACCAAGATGCCCACCCCCCCTTTCCGAGAGTTTAGTCTCTGACCCGCCAGAACCACCTTGGGGTATTGCCGAGATTCCAGCAAATATTCCTGCCCCACCCGCAAATGTGTTTCCTGTATGCACATAATATCAGCACCCATTCTCTTACCCTCCATCTCCACCAACCGTCGTTTCTGTCTTGTACGCAACCCTTTTACATTCAATGTCATAATCTGTAATTTCCTCTGCTTCCCACACCCCCCTCCCAAAATCCCCCCACCCTCCCTTCCTACCCCTTTCCTCCCCCCTCCTCCTTCGAACCCCTTTCGACCTCCTCAAGGCATCGCCCCCCACCTCCCCTCCCTCCCCATCCCTCCCGTATCCTCCATCACTTCCAGAGGATAACTCAGGAGTAGTGCGCCCCCTACCTTCCCCAGCCTGACACTTACACCCCCCCCCTGCCCCCCTCCCTTCCACCATCCCACTCTCCCGCCTCCCTCAGCCACCTACCCATACTCTCATCCCCCCTTTCCTCTCTACCTTCCCCTCCCACTCCCCCTGTGCCCCTCCTTCCTACCCCCTCTCCCCCCACTCACTTAGTCCTTCCCCCCCTTTTACTCTACCACAGCTCCATCCACCTCCCCCTCCCATCCGCCTACTCCTTCCCCTTCTCCACCCGCTCTCCACCTCCCCACCCTTCTCTTCCCCATATTGCAATACATAATACCTGTATGATACCAGTATGTTCATTCTGAAACATAACACTCCACCATCACCCTGCAACATTTAGACCTGCATTCTTTCAGTCCGCAAGTTTCTTCAAGTGTCTTCTGTCAGCCGGTTGTCTTGCAGCTCCTGCCCTGGTTTTGCCGTTCGTTTATGCCGGTGCTCCGGGCTGCCCCCACACTGCCCCCGCCGCCCACCAGTTGAGGTACCTGCCCCCAGGCCTTCCGCCTTGGTGCTCAGTCCTGCCTCCCGAAGGGCCGGCATTGCCTCCTCCAGTGTCTGTATCCGCCATGTCCGCCCTTTAACTGTAAAAGAGAGTCCAAATGGATGAAGCCAACGATATTTAATGTCCTCTCTCCGCAAAAGTTGTCTAACAGGTTGCATTGCCCTCCTCCTCTGCAACGTGCCCGCAGAAAGGTCTTCATATATGTGCACTGGGTAACCTTGCCACATGAGAGCTCCTTCTCTCCGTATTTTGTGAACTATTTTCTCTTTAATTTTATAACGTGCTAGGCAGATGATGATATCTCGTGGTTTGTTACCAACTGGTTTTCCCAGTGCACGATGTGCTCTTTCAAGTTGTATATCCATAGCCGTCACCTCCTCACCTCCTTGCCGGAGAGCTTCCAGGCACACCGATCGCGCAACCTTTTCACTGTCCAGAAACTCTTTTTCCTCTGGTATTCTGCGGAGTCTCAAATTGTTGCGTCGCGAACGGTTCTCCAGATCCTCCAGCTTATATAGCAAAGCTTCATATTGTGATCCCAACTTCACAGTTCGTTGTGTCTCTCCTTCCTGTTGTTGTTCAAGCTCTTGTAACCTATTCTCATGGTCTCCCATTCTGCACACCAGCTCTCCAACTTCCTCCTTCAGGGGACCCAGCACCTCATTCAACTCGTTCTTCACGGACTGCACCACATTTTTAATTTCAAGAAACCAGTCTCTAAGCTCCGCTCTTGTGACAGTTTGCGTAGCTTCCATTCCAGGAGCTTTTACATTCTCCATCTCCACTTCTTCGCCCTGCTCTCCGTGCCCATCTGGAGGCTTTTTGTTCTCCATCTGTCCTGCTTCACCCTTCCCTCCGTGCGACCCTGAGTACACATACTCTCTGAGATCTGCCGCTTTTCTTCTAGTGGTCATCTCTGCACCAGATTACGCAGTCTGGCACTGCACTGATCTTTCAATATTCAAACTTGCTGGCACTATGAGCAGCCTCACGAAGCTCTGGTACACTTCTCTAAACTGCAGCGTCCTGCGGCTGCCCGGCGGTCACCAGTTCTTCTCAGTGCCCTCTGACTTCAGCTCTGCAGACTCACAGTTTTTTCTGCTGTCTCAGGGCCTATGGGCTCCCTCCTCAGCCCCTGCTCACCTCCAGATCTTGTGCCCCACGATTCTGGCCGCCTCCAGCTCCACTGTGCACCACGATTTCCTCCCTCGGAAGAACTGCGAAGCTTTTTAGGCGCGCAGGACCCGGTCTGCTGCCGGCCTCTTACACCTCCTTCACTATGCCTCCGGGCGCCATTTCTGCCCGCCACGCGGCTGTGCAGGCCTCTCGCACATGCGGCTCTCTGCCGCGGAATTTCACCGCCGCCGGCGTTCCAGCAATCGCGGTCACCTCCTGCCGCTTTCCGCACTCAGGGCCACCGCTTTCCACCTCCGGGGGGCTGCGTTTTAATTAATAATGGCTGGATCGGTGCCGGAGCAGCTCCTTCAAGCCGCCATCGGCTCCGGTGACATCACTTCCTCCGGAAGGGAGGCCTTTTTCCCGGTGGTTTCTTCTTGGGAAGAGTGGAGGTCTTCCTGGAGAGTCAAGTCCTGGTGAAATACTCTGTCTTGATCTCTGCTGCCTTGTCCTCCATCAGCTTGCCAAAGAGGTTTTCACTGAGTCAGGGGACGTTGAGGAGTTTCTCCTGAATCCATTGCTCAAGGTCCAATGCCTGGAACCAAGCCTGGTGTCGGGCACTGTTGTCTGCAGCGGCCACCCTTGCGTTAGACTCTAAGCTGTCATAGGCTGCTCGAGACAAGTACTTTGAGCACTCTCCGATGGACTTCATGAGAGTTTGAAATCGCTGGAGGTGATCTCCGTTGAGACCCACTGAGAAACCTGCAAGTTCCTTAGTCAGGTCTCGGAGATACATGCCGATATACAGCCGATATGCTTGTATTTGACAAGCCAGCATTGAGCCCTGGTAGCATTTTCAACTGAGGGCATCGAGAGCGCAGGACTCCCTGCCCAGGGGCACCGAAGATTGAGTCTTCGGGCTTTTATGTCGGCACATAGTCGACTTGACCACCATAGAGGTGAGAGGGAATTGCATCTTCCTGAAGCCGGGGCCTCACTGGACTCGATACATGGTGTCCAGGTGCCGGCTAACTATTGGCACCAATGCCGGTGTCTCCCACATCTGGAGAAGGAGTCGCCCAAGGATGGTGGGGATGGGGACCATAAAGGCCTCCTTAGGTGGAACTTCGTATTGGAGGATTTCAAGTTCCTCTGTGCAAGGGTCCGACTCCGTGGTGAGGGACAATGCTTTTGCCATGTCCCAGACAAACATGAGGAACAAGGTGTCCTTGGGAGGGGACTGGTGCCTCGACACTGGGGGAGATGGATCCGAGGGAGATCACGGTATGTGTGTGTCTCCGGAGAAGCCTAGGTCTTTGACTCCTAGTCAGAGTAGTCCATTGAGGATTCAAGGCCTGATGGCTCTTGGGGTGTTGTCGGATCTGGCCTTTGGTGACCCGCGGCTGTTTCTTGGCAAGAACCATTAGCGCTTGCTGGAGGGGATCTCACTCCCGAGGACTGGGGTCGAGATCCTTGCCGAGGATCGGCTAGAGGTATGGGGCTCTTGAGGATCTCTTCGGCGGTCCAGGGTTCCTTGAAATACTGGTCCCTGTGGTCTCAGTGCATGCACTGGCAATGCCGGGCATCGACGCTTGCTGCGAGGCAAGGAAGGCAGAAACGCTGCTTTCCAACACCATCATCCTGGCTTTCCACTCAGGAGATGCAGCCTTTGACACGGACACTGGGGAGACTGGGTCAGGTGTCGGTGAGGAGAGGGAGTCTTCAATGGGATGGGCCTCAGGGTTCCGAGATCTGTCACTAGAGACCTCAGCCTCTGTCCTAGGTACCTTTGTCGGCCGCTTCCGCTCTGACTCCTTGGACACCTTCCAGGTGCTGTGGGACCTCGCATGGGACTTGCCATGTGGGTCCGATTCCCAGGATGTGACTCTTGAGGATTTCTTCTTCTTCTTGTGCTCTCATTCCGGGGAACCCTTGTCAGAGTGTCCACGTGCCCACTCATGCACCGTGGGGGTTTTATGTGACTCCGAGGATCCATGCCGGGCCTTAGAGTGCATGGCTACCAGGTATACCAGGACTGAATCTGACCTGTGGAAGATGTCCTCCTGCTTCTGCTGGCAATTCTGGATGGCCTTAGTGGACATCTTTTTGCACAGGGAGCAAACCTCTGGATCATGGATGGCACCGGAAGCAACAGTCATGTGTATCGGTAAGGGATATGTTCTTCGAGCACCTATCACATTTTTTGAACGCACTGGCCATTGGAGCAAAAAGAACCCCAGTGAGGTTGAAGACCTTCGACACGGCCAGTGGTTAGAAACCGCGATGGAGAAAAAAAAGCTCAAATTAAAACAATTCCGAGCCTTGAAACAACAAGGCTTGGAGGCAGGATAGGGACCGGTGCTAACTAGTGAAACAAATGCACTTTAATGCACAAGAAAATCAACTTTTTTCTGGGGGAAGACAACGAACGTTTGTAGGGCTCCGCGGAATAAGGGAGACTGAGTAAGATGGTATCCTTGGGCGGGAAGGGGACCACACATGTGTGGTGGCATCTCCCAAAGGCTTTCTTTGAAAGCTAGGGAGATGCTTCCGCGTGGTTCCGTCGGCACCGGCATCATCCATATGTGAGGACTGACTTCCTGCTTTTTCCTGGAGAAAGACCTAAACTTGTTGTGGCATTTTGGGCAAATTCCATTGCCTGTAGATTAATTCTGCTACCTTGCCTGAACAACCCACTTCTGGTAGATTAATTGCATAGAATTTGCTACCCACTGTTTGCATTACAAACAACTCATGCTGCATAACTTACTAACTCTATTAACTCCACTACTACCTCAGCTAGACCGCTAACCAAGCACAAGTAACACAATACAACCACAAGCAACACAACACACAGAATAAAGACACCACTACCAATGCAGAACTACACCTATATGACCCAACTCAAGTTGAACCCAGGTCAGTAAACCACAAACCACACACCCAACTCAAGTTGAACCCAGGTCAGTAAACCACAAACCTAATCCCAGGTTAGTAAAATACAAATTACAAAATGCACTACACTACCCACTACCTCATGGCCTACCTCACACTCCTCCATATGTTCGCACCTTGCACACATAGCATCAGACTCAACGAGCAAATCCCCTTGATCATCCTACAAACCACCCAACCCAGATGCACACCAGTATCACACCTATCCAAAGAACGCCAACAACCAAAACATACAGCCCACAAACCATACAATACTACAGATAATACACCCACACACCACACAAATAATGAACACACAAACCCAATCATAACAAATATCAGGTGTGCTCTTCTAAATGCCAGATCTATCAGGAACAAACCAAATACTATCCTTGACCTCATCCATGACAAGAAGCTGGATATAATATGCATCACCAAGACCTGGCTAGACGACTCAAACCAGGTCATATTAAACCAAGTCACCGCAACAGGATACTCGGCATTTAACTGCATCAGAGCACAAAAGAGGAGGAGGAGAAGTATTAATACTTACTGAAGAGCTTACTTGACTCTCCCCTCACCAGTAACCTCACTGGGCTCTTGAAGCTACAAAGAACTACATTCACAGACAATGGGAAGGTTATCAAATACTCACACACAGTTCTATAGAAAAATACACCAAAGCTTTGCGGAGAGCAGACTGAGAGAAGCACGTTCTCCCTGTCTACTCTAACGTACTAGCCATGGTTCACTTTATTTATAAGACTTTTTTAGATGATACAGCATAATTTCACTTTATCATTATACGTCATGTATGTTTATCATATTGTAGGTCAACTTATTCGGTGTGGGTCAATGTGGAGCCATAAATGGAGTCCGAGACATAATTGTTTACTGTTACATGGCCATTATGAGGAGACATACAGGATTCCAGAATATAGAATGACCTAATTGACATAATTGTTTACTGCTGATAACTTGATATCTTCTAACCTTGAGCGCTTCTCGATATCTACTAATTACTAACCCTGAAAGTATTTTAGCTAATAACCCTGAGACTGCTATCTGGTATCCCTGAGACAGAGAGGCTGGGGTACAACGTGCCCTTTCTTTATTTCAGGACATGTAACCCTTCACCTAGTAAGCTAATATATGAAGTTTTATTTCTAAGCAAGGTTCTGAACAGAATTAACTCTTTCTCAGTTTTAGTACTCTAGTAAGTTAGAGTAGACAGGGAGAACGTGCTTCTCTCAGTCTGCTCTCCGCAAAGCTTTGGTGTATTTTTCTATAGAACTGTGTGTGAGTATCTGATAACCTTCCCATTGTCTGTGAATGTAGTTCTTTGTAGCTTCAAGAGCCCAGTGAGGTTACTGGTGAGGGGAGAGTCAAGTAAGCTCTTCAGCTTTTAGTTAATCTAATAGTGTATGGTACCCCATACTAATATACCAATGCCTTCACTTACCAGAAAAGAATACAGATTCAAAACAATTGCCACCACTAACACAATCGAATCTAACACACTCACTATAGCCAACAAGTACCTAAGCATCTCCCTCACATACAGACCACCTGGAACCACAACTGAACATCTATCCACAGTAATCAAAATGATATGCGCACATAACAGAAGACACAAACCTCTCATTGCACTAGGAGACTACAACCTAACATCCACACCCACCAGAGAAACTGCAACATTCTTAAAAACCATGGAGTCTTTAAAATACTGCCAAACAATCAACGCACCAACATTGTACAACTCCGGACATGGTCTTCATGTCAATGCAATTAGTGGAACAGAACAAGACCACAAAACCAACACACACACCAGTCCCTTGGTCAGACCACCATGATATTGAATTCACCATGAACCTGAACAACCCCACCCAACGCAAAGAAGATGAATGAACAACTAGACGGTTCAAAACATTTAACAGAGACGCATTCATAAACGAAATCACTCCACAACTTCAACAGAAACACGACACCCTCGACCTTAACATAGAAGAATGGAACACAATAATATCCAACGCAGCATCTGCCCCAGCCATCAAAAAACCACAAACCCACAAGAGATCCAACGCCCCATGGTACTCACATGAAGTCAGAATTGCAAAACGCACACTCAGAAGACTAGAAAGAAATGGAGACGGAACAAATCACACAACCTCCTAACCCAATACAGAGACAAACAACGGGAATATAACAATCTAATAAATGAGTGTAAACAGCAACACCATACCAACCTAATCATGAAATCTACTAACAGACCAAGAGAACTCTTTAGCATTGTCCAAAAACTCACCAAAGACGACATGCAACAAGGCACCTACCATCTTGACCCACAAAAATATGCAGACTACATGAATTCAAAAAACACCAACCAAATATGCTCTACTATACCACAAACGATCATATGATAAAAAAGCAACATAAAAAATGGGAGAGCTTCACCATACCAACAAAGCAGCAAGTAGAAGACATTATATCTGGACTAAACACAACAACTTCACTGTCAGACCCATGCCCAGTGACGTGGCTCAAAGCTACAAAAAAGCCAACTCTCTCATCACATTCGAAAAATCATCAGATTCATGCCAACAAGGATATATGCCGCAACCCCTAAAGCACGCAATGATACAACCAATACTTAAAAGTAGCAATCTGAGCCCCTCCGAACCAAAATCATACCGGCCAATCTCCAGCCTTCCATTCCTTGCTAAAATCGTGGAAAAGGCAGTGCAAGGGCAACTACAGGACCATATTGATATAAATGCCCCACTGGACATACATCAGCATGGATTCAAGCCCCAACACGGCGTGGAAACACTACTAACCTCCCTCTTTGACAATCTCCTAAGAGGCATGGACAACATAAAAAACGGCTTCCTGCTAGTGTTCATGGACATCTCGGCGGCCTTCGACACTGTGTCCCACACCAAGCTATTGCAACACTTACAACAAATAGGACTATACAAGAACACCCTGAAGTGGTTTACATCATACTTGGAAGGACAAACGCAACAAGTCAAATGTGACGAAAAGAAATCACTACAATTCCCCGTCACGCAGGGAATACCTCAGGGCTCAGCCCTATCATCAATGCTCTTTAACATCTACATACAGCCCATATGCAACATCATCAAGCACCACAATCTTCACTATCACATTTATGCTGACGACATCATGGTGTACGCTCCAATCAATCTACTAGTACTAAACACCACAACAATAATCAAATGCCTCAAAGACATGAATTACTGGCTCATAGCCAACAACTTAACGGTCAACTACAATAAAATTGAGGCAATATTCGTCACCAGGAACCCCACCTTCATACCTCCACAAACTATCAGCATCCTAGACAAACACATAACAGTCAAAGAAGAAGTTAGGTATCTGGGCATCACACTAGACAGAGCTCTGAACCTGAAATCCCACATCACCAAAACCGCAAACAAGGTCTATCAATGATTGAAAACAATCAGACAAATCAAACCAATGCTCCGTCAGGACCATTTCCGTACAGTGTGCCAAGCACTCATTACACCACTGCTTGATTATGGAAACTCACTATATCAAGGCCTTCCTCAGCAGACACTCCACCCACTACAGATGGTACAAAACACCACAGCACGCATCATTACAGACACACCAAGGATCGAGCACATCACCCCCGTCCTACAACTGCACTGGCTCCCAATGCTGGCAAGAGCTAAATACAAAACAATCATGATCATCTTCAAAGTCATTCACCACCTCTCAGCAGATGTACTCCAAAACACTGTAACAAGGGATATCAGCAACAGACCAAGAAGAACCAATAACGACAACATGATCGGCACACCTACAGGCTATCACAAAACCAAACAAACTTCAAAAAGAGCACCATCACTACTGGCATCCACACTATGGAACTCCCTCCCAATGAACCTGAGGGCACTAGATGACCTCACAGACTTCTGCAAAGACCTCAAAACATTTTATTCATAGAAACATATGAGCATCCAGGCAACATACCATACCCAAACTGATATACTACTTCCGCCGCCAACTAAGCACGCACCCATCCTATCCACACACACAAGTTTATCATACCGCATTATTAAATATCCTCATGTTAAATGTTACCTTCATTTGTACTGTCTAAATGCTGTTATGTAACTGTACTGTCTAAATGTTTATATGTACCCTAATGTTAAATGTAACCCTCCAATTGTGATGTGACGTGACCACCTTGATTGAAGGATAAGGTGGCATACAAATCTGTCTAAATAAATAAATAAAATAAATTCCTGTAAATGCTCAAGATCAAACCATTGAACTGTTAGCAACACTTCACATGACCAAGAGATTTTTAACAATTCCTTCTGGTTCCTTGATGTTTTCTTCAAAGCATAAATTACAGTATATTTTATTGCACTGATATGTGCTATGATTGCATTTTTTACCTAAATGCTTTATTGATTTGTTGCATATTCTCTTGAAATTCACATATAAACTTGTACTGAAGAAAAACTCATTGATTTTTCAGCATGATTTATGGTTTATGCTTTATTTAGTTTGATATATTGCACCTTCACAAGAGCAGCAGGGCAATGGACAATCACAAATCAATAAAAACCAATACTAGGAAAAATTGGAAAGGAACGCCATGTATTTGACAGGAACGGTAGCACAGTCATAAAAAGGGCGGTGGGGGGGGGGGGGGAGTAAGCAGAGAGGGTTTGGATGGGGACTAGGAGTCTGGGGATGGCAGGTCAAAGGCTAGCTGGAATGTGTGTGTCTTAAAGAAGGTTTTGAATTTCTGCTAGGAAAGTTCAAGACAGAGGGCAGGGGGTACTGTGTTCTATAGGGCGGTACCAAGAAAATAAAAGGCAGAGTGGTGGGTGGATTCGAAGTGAGCTCTGGAGGCAAGGGGAAGATGTAAGTTATTAGCATGGACAGCTCAAAGGACACGATGTGGGGAGTGGAGATGCAGGTCAGAAAGGTACTTGTGTGTGCCAGAATACAGGGATCTATGGACAAGAGAAGATGGTACCTGAGGGGATGCCAGTGATAGTGAATCAGGAGTGGCGTGATATGGTCAAAGCGGGAAGCGTGGGCAATGATACGGACAGCTGTGTCTTGAACATGTTGGAGATGGTGCAGTTGATACTGTGAGAGACTGGAAAAAACATTACAATTATCAAGTCTGGACATAACAAGCGTGAGAAAGAGTGTAGATAGGGAAGAAAATGAGAGAAAGGGACAGAAAGTGCAGATCTGACAAAGAGAAAAGAATGATCAGCAGACAAGAAAGGAGATGTTATCCTGGAAGGACAATGAAGAATCAAAAGATGCTACCTAAGTAGTGGAGGGAGATAACAAGGGGAATGGGGGAATCGAAGAGTACAGGAGCAGTGGAAGGAAAGGCACCCCCAGTTGGAAACCAGATGGCAGCTGTCAGAGGGGTTGTGAAGGTAGTTAGCAGATAACCAGGAGGATATATGGACCTAGCAAGTTTTAAGGGGTGAGAGATCCAGGGCAACTGGGTTTGTATGGTGGAGAAGGACAATGTCATCGGCATAGTAGTATGCCGAGATGGTGTGTTGTTGGATCAACAGGGTAAGCGGATCCAAGAAGATATTAAAGAGAAGGGGAGCCAGCACTGATCCCTAGGGAACACCACAGGAGAGAGGGACAGGTGATAAGGAAGAACCCAAGAGAACAGAGAAAGAATGGTGAGAAAGATAGGAATGAAACCAGTGGAGCACAATATTGTAGATTCCAAGGCCATGGAGATGAGAAAGACGAGTAATGCGGTCAACAAGATCAAAAGCAGAAGGCAGATCCAAAGATACCATTACAGAGATGTTACCTCTATCTTGTGATTCATTAATTTCATTGAGAAAAGCGAGGAAGGCATTTTCCATGCTGTGACCAGGGCGGAAGCCAGACTGGAAAGTATGCAGAGCATGAGTAGCAGTGAAGGTGAGCAAAGAATTAAGCAAAGACTAATTTTTCAAGGATTTTGGAGAGGAAAGGGAGAGTCGAGATGGGTCTATAGTGAGTAGGAGAAGAGGGATCTAAGGAAGACTTTTTTAGAATGGGTCCAATTAAGACGTGTTTCTAGAGCGATGGAAAGGTACCGGAATTTCAGCTATTGGTGAAGATGGAGAGATCGCAGATGAAAGGGCCATTGATGGTTCAGTCAGCCAAGAGGAGGCTATAGGGTCAGAAGAGTGAGTGGTTTTATGGGAAAACAACAGGAGTTTTAATAGTTCTGATGAGCAGATGGGATGAAAGGAAGACCAAGTATAGATATTGGCCGCTGCAGGGGAAGAGGGAGAATCAGACGGAGCAGAAGGAAATGGGGGAGGGCAATCAGGAAAGGTGGCCTGAAGAGTCTCTGCTTTTATTGACTCTTTAAAAAACAACAACAAAAAACCCTTTTCAATATCTTCCAAAAAAAATAATAGTGAGAGAAAGCATCTCATTTACTCTCTCACTACTAGATATGGTCTTTAAAACATGCCTGGAGTGCAATAACAGGTCAGCATGGGGAAGTCTATAGTACTACTGTGCACTGTTGTATATCGGTTCTATGGATAAAAAGCATCAGGAAAAATGTTTTCAAAGAAGAAAATACAAGTAAAACCTTAGTAAGAACCACAGTTACAGCATGGTGCCGTGGAGAAAAAAAAAGCAGCACAGAACCTTCATACAATCACAAGGTCTCACTGTCAGAGCCTAGGATGACAGTGTGACTGGCAAGAAATATATTTTACAATAAAATCTTTGCACAGCAGTTCTTATTACATAAGGACTGTGTGGAGCAGGTGGTCAGATGTGTGTGTAAAATATGAAATAATTCAATCACTTTTTCCTAGCCTTGCTTACTGGTTAATGTTAACAAATGTTCTCTAAAGGCAGTTTCACCAACCACACAAATGGATCCTGTGACCATGTTTGGCACCAAATAAATATCTGTTCTTGAGTTTTCTAGAAAGGCCTAAAAGCCATGGATCTTGCATGCACAGCTCTACTTGGTTCTAACAAGCCGAGCTCTAAAAGGGAATAATTCCAAAAGATAAGGTGGGATGATCTGTGTGACTGGCAAATTGCTGTCTTCAAGAAAGATTTGCTTACAGGTAAGCAACTTTGCATTCTCTTAAGACAAGCAGCTCATTGTAGTCACACAAGTGGGAATCCCTAGCTAATGGCCATCTTCAATATAAAAAGGGGAAAAGAACAAATAAATGCAAAAAATTACTTGGTTGAACAAACCTATTTTTACACTATTTTTCTTAAATACTGTTTAAACATTTATAACAAATAAAACCACCTGAAATAATATAATGGTCCCAAGGGGGGAGAGTTGGGCTGCATCCTTAAAGAAGTTGTGAAGGTCAGTTTAGCTTTCGTTAGTCTAGTCTATTATTTGATGTATCGTCTCTTGGGCTGGTTATAATCCAACGTAGGGGTTTACGATTAATAAAAATAACATTAGTACAATTAGCATTTTAGCATAGTAATGACATAACATGAAATAATAAACAAGCAGTACCAAAATATACTGTATAAAATAAAATAAAATAAAAGGAATGAAAACTGAAGAAAACTATTCCAGAGAGCAGAAGGCAGTCCAAATCTAGTATTCTGTTGGGAAACCATATCTGAATGATAATGGAGTGGAGAAGTAGCCTAATGGTTAGAGCATTGGCTTGGGAACCAAGAGACCAGGGTTCCCAGTGGCACTCCTTGTGGCCTTGGGCAAGTCACTTAACTCTCCATTGCCTCGGAAAATTCCGTTATCAATGTCCCTGTTTAATGTACATTACCAAGTTTAAGTTACAGTGTAACCTGCTTTGACTGAAATGATAAAGCGGTATAAAAAAACCCGTTAAATAAATAATGGGATATAAATTTGTGGACTGAACCTCATCACACAGCCTTGCAAATCTCCTCAATAGAGGCAGACATTAGGTGGGCAATTGACTGTCATTGTCCACCACCTGACTCCAGCCTGATCAGTGGCATCGAGGGAAAGCAGGAAGGTGAGTTCCTCCCTGCTCCCCTCCAATACAGCCAATTGGGCCGAAGATCCTACCTCCGCCATCCAGCTG
This sequence comes from Ichthyophis bannanicus, assembly GCA_033557465.1. Classification (NCBI taxonomy): domain Eukaryota; kingdom Metazoa; phylum Chordata; class Amphibia; order Gymnophiona; family Ichthyophiidae; genus Ichthyophis; species Ichthyophis bannanicus. The sequence continues at coordinate 1,689,627,058 of CM066031.1, read as the reverse complement.
AAATCCCCAGAGACATCAGGCAGGCCTACACCTGAGGGCCTCGCCAGAGAGCCCTTTGGTGTGGCCCTTAGGCGGATACCTGATCCTAGTACAACCCTGCTCCAACACATTATACTACCACAGATGACAGACAAAACAACCCAGTAGAAAGACCACGAACACTTCAACTCTTTTCATCAGACGCCAAAAAGAATTACATCTGTAACCAGACATGTGCCTGTAAGTCACAACACATTGAAGTATTGCTAGACTGTTACACTGTTACATTGTACTAATGTAAACCTTCTGAAACAACTGAACAAATCTAAAATACCAATACTTTGCTACTTTGTTTAGTTTCATAATGTAGTCCCGTAATCCTTTTACAAACTAGTATACTGTATCTATACTATTAAAACTCTAGATAGCATTCCAGCTCAGAGAAAACTACATAATGAAAATACAAATAGCATAAGAATAACTGAAAATCAGCAGAAATCTCACTGAAATCCAGCCAATTTACACATACTTGGTTATCTATTCAATATAACTGAACAAAGTAATATTCCATCATGCTCATAAATCAGAAGTTTCTAATTCTAGCTGTAATACTTCTCCTCTTAATAAACCAGAAACAATGTCTCGTGCCAAACACAAATCCTATTCCTATTATCTGTGCCACCAACTATGCTAGCAATAAAATAGCACCAATGAGGATAAGATACAAGCATCACTCCCATTTAATTCAGGTACCTCTCATCCAGCCTATACCAAATAACCTACACCCTCTGGACACCACCCATACTTCACCTCTCAAATGCCTACTGGTTAACTCATGCTCAGTAAGAAACAAAACAGAACTATTAAATGAATACCTCACAGAACATGACCTGGACGTCCTGTGCATCACGGCGACATGGTTCACAGACTCTGACACAATCCTGATGAATGAACTAAAACATCCAAACTACGACCTATTCAATTGTCCCTGACTGGGACATTGGGGAGGTGGAGTTTGTATAATCACCAAAAAAATCCCTAGTATTTACCCTCATTAATACCGATCCCCAATGGCAGACAATGAAGAACTGGTAGCCATCATAGAAATCATCAGCACCTACACAGATGCCAACTGCCCATTGATCCTACTGTGTGACCTGAACCTGTTCTCCATTCCACAGCCGCAAGCAGTTGCATTCACTGATGCAATGTCTTTTCAAAAACATATCCAGATTGTAATGGAACCAACACACATCAAAGATAACATTCTGGATCTTATCTTTGCATCATCACACCTCCTGGAGAAATATCCCATCCCCCCGCCTCAACTAAGGTCCTATGGTCAGACCATTGCAGTGTCTCATTCCACCTTTATCATCCAACTCACATGGTAGCCAGCCAGCAAAAAGAAAAGCATCGCAGAAGATTTAAACAATTTAATAAAGAACACTTCTGTGAATCTGTCATTCCTAATCTGAACATAGCTTCTGATTTAATTATGTAGAACTGTAAATATGTAGAACTGTAATTATGTAGAACTGTAAATATGTAAACCTAACCATGAAGTTCCTAACCCTGTGTGATGTGCCAGACCCTCAAATCTATGTATATATCATCCCAATTTTTCTGTCCTGATTTGACAACTCCCAAACTTGTAATCAAACCGCTACTGATCGCTGGAAGTAGCGGTATATAAGTTGTACACTAAATAAATAAATAAAATAAAATAATAAGATGATTTAGACACCTTCGCAGCCAATTGGAACAAAAAAGATTACCAACGCTGCAGCTGCACCTCCAATGAAATTAACTCGCCACAATACTTGACATAGTACACCATGGTACACAACCAACCTAAAAAGAATCAAACAGAAACTAAGAAAAGCCAAATGCACCTGGAGACATTCTCTAGATGAACAAGCTAAGAAAAACTACCTTCAAATACTTAATTCATACAGAGTCCACTCCAATAAGGTAAAGAAAGACTACTACGCCCAACCATTATTAAAATCTCTAAATAAACCCAAAGAACTATTTGAAATAGCCAAATCCATGCTAAGAGAGATCACCCTCCCCTCTCCCTGACTACACAGTCTATCCCCAAACCTCAAACACTTGTGGATCACTTCCAATCCAAACTACAGGCTCATCCTCCAGCCAAACTAACAAATGACTCCCACAAATCCTGCACGTTCAGTTCCCTTCATTCATTCACCTCAGTCTCACCAGACCACCTGATCAACATAATTGGAAATCTGAACACGACTACACCATCTCTAAATCTCTGTCCAGCAAGCTGGATAAAATCAACAAGGTCTGAACTTGCCCCAACCATATGCAAGATGTTATAGCTCTCCTTCACGCAAGGATATATACCAATTAGACTAAAGATGCCTCCATACGCCCACTACTGAAAAACCCAAAGCTAGACCCAGCTGAACCAAATTCATACAGACCCATCTCAAGTTCACCTTTCCTCAGAAAAATAATTAAGAAAGTGGTACAACTTCAACTGCAAAACTACATCAGCCTAAATGCTCCATTCGACCCACATCAACATGGATTTCGCTGCAACCATGTAGTGGAAACACCACTCATAGACCGTCTAATCAAGGGAATAGAGAAACCAAGTCTTCATCCTCATATTCCTTGATATATCTGCAGCATTTGACACCGTATGTCACGAGATGCTGCTTCAGAGACTATGTTATTCCACCTACATGCAGACGACCATGTTCTGCGCACCATTCTCAATTACAGATCTGGAATTCACTCCTATTGTACAATGCTTTAATTCAATTGCTCTATGGCTCTCCCAACAAGGCCTTTTTATTAACTATAACAAAACAGAAATACTATTCATATTAAAAAAATCAGTCATTCACCCCGCCAAAGTCACTTAAGGTTAATCAGAGCTAACAGTCAAATCAGAAGTACGTTACCTCAGAGTAACTATTGACCAGCATTCTTACCCTGAAGACCCACATTAACAACGTGATAAAAGTATATAAACAATAAAATAAGGACTCTACAATGGCTTCACCCTCTTCTCAAACTCCACGACTACAGGACTGTCTTCCAAGTGATGACACTTCCATACACGGACTTCTGCAATGCAATTCTGCAAGGTTTGCTGAAATCCTATCTGCTCCCTTTGCAACTGGACCAGCACACTGCAGCTAGGGTCCTCATCGGAACATCAAGGGGTTCACACATCACGCCCATCAAGAATGAGCTCTACTGGCTACCTCTTCTAGTCAGAATGAAATACAAAAACATCATTACTATATTCAAAATCCCCCACGACCAATCCTTTGAGTGCCTACATACTATAGTAAGAAAACTCCCCAATAACAGACAAAGAAGAAGCACTGCAGAACACCTCTGTGTTTCTCACAAAACTTTGTGTAGTACAACCAACCAGCACATGGAAGAGCTTTCTTATTCTATGCTCCAATAATATGGAACTCCCTTCCTGTGAAAATCCGAACAGCTACAGACTTTAAGGATTTCAAGAAACTCCTAAAAACACATCCGCTTCAAATGTGCTTTCAGAGCGTCATAAGCAAGCAAACATAACTAAATATACTCAAAGGCACCTCTACACCATAATCATACCTTCACTCCTCAGCAATGGCAGGACAATATCAAAATACCTTTTTGGCGTTTTGTTAATGTTTTGGATTATTTACTAGTATTTTGTTATATGTTAGCGATGTTTTGGATTATTTACTGGTTCCTTGCAAAGTTATATGGGTTTCTTATATGTGGTTCAATGTTCTTTGTAATGTTAACATGTTCCACGTAAAATTATGTTTGGTTATATGCAAACCGTATTGAACATTGCAAATGCAGTATATAAGCTGGTGAAAATGTCCAAGCTTACGGCGTGATTTCTGCCACTTATGCTAATATTTTACACAGAATAGTAGGCAACTGCTTTTTTTATAAAATAGCACCTAGATTGGCACCTAGTTTCATGCTTAAAGTAGGTGCCTCCTTATAAAATCACCCTTCATGAGGGTAATTTTATACCAGGTCAACCAGGTTGGGAGGACAAGTAGGTGCCTATTTTGAGACTATTTTATAAACAGGCATCTATTTGTCTTTATAAAATAGCCTCACAAAACCTGCACAATTGCAGCTAAAATGTAGGTGTAGGTATATGTGATTGTGCATTGCTGTATATTTTATTTTATTTAACAGGTCATATATACCTCCCCAACATGAAATTCAAAGCTGTTTACAATAGAGGAACTGGAATTTACAATGAACAGGGAATGAACTTAGAAGCTTAACCATGAATATTAGTAACTTATAATTATTTCAAAATAATTAAGAGTAGTATAGGGTAGGATGTAGCATTTGATATAATCTGAGTAATTTATTTATTTTATTTAACAAGTTTTTATATACCACCCCTTTCAAAGATCAGGGGTGGTTTACATAGAATAACTGAAAACATTTTACATTGAACAAAATAACTTACGTACAGTTAACATATTGAACTATCTTACAGGAAACTATGTACAGTGTTAGCTTAACTATGTACAATTTTGCAATAAGCTGTGGTATTCTTAATGAGGGATTGGGTCTAGGTGTGCCTATGTATTTGGAGGTTGGGCTGTATTATGGGAACTTCCATAATTCTCACTAAACAGATATGTTTTTAGCTCTTTTCTAAACTGTAGGAGATCTTTAACTGATCTTAGATTATTTGGGAGGGCATTCCACAATGCAGGGGCACCATATGAGAAGACTCTGGCGCTGGTAGAGTGGTTGGTGTTACGAATGTGGTTTGGTATAATGTATGTGTTTTGTGAGCAATTTCTTCAAAGTTTGGATTCCGTAGGGGATAATAGTAGGGAAGACAGGGGCGTTATGGATATTATGCTATGGTGCTTGAATATGATCATCAAGTACTTGTATTTCATCCTTGCTCCATCTGGGAGCAATGAACGTAAAGTTGAGAGAGGGAGAGCAGGATAAGAGGACAGGAACATAGTTAGGGTATAAATGAACAGTCCAACATAGTAATCAGATCCACAGGAGGGGGAAACAAATTTGTATCATGACCTTGGAGGGATTCATAGTTTTGGGTCATAGTATTCCGAGAAGAGAAATGTTTTTACAACTTTGTGGAAATCATGTAGAAATATTTATTTGTTTATTTAGTTGTATTTATATACTGCCTTTCTCTGGGTCAAGGCGGTTTACACAGAACTGAGGAGTAACTTACATTGAAACATTCATATTAACTATCTACAGCATGCAATCAAAGAGCAGCTCACTCTTAACTATATACAACAGTTGCATTGTTCTTTTGGTGGGGAGTTCTTCACTGCCGTGGAAGTGTTCCATAAAGAGATGTGTCTTTAATTTTTTGCAGAAGGTCTTGAGGTCGGTGATGTTCCTGAGCTGGTCCGTTAGTCTGTTCCATATGGAGAGTGCATAGAGTTGGAATGCTCTTTTGCATGACTGTTGATTTGCTTTGGCTTTGATGTGGGGGATGCTGAGAGTGTTCCTTGTCGAAGTCTTTCTGGCTCTGTGCGGTTGCAAGGGCTTTATGAGTGTTTGTAGGTGTGTGTGTGGGGAGGGGGGGAGAGGGTCTGAGTGAATTGCTTTATGTGTTAGCATGATGGTCTTTGTATGTTATGTGGCTCTGCAAGAGGAGCCAGTGAAGCTGTTTTGAGTATCGGGGTGATGTGGTCTTTTCTGGTTGCTGCTTGTAGAATTCATGCTGTTGAGTGGAAGGCTCTATGAAGAGATAGGAGTGTGAATGTGGCAGTCCTTGTAAGATGCCATTGCAGTAGTCCAGGTGGAGTATTATTGATGCTTGGAATATGTACAGAAGTCATCTGGTTCGAGGAATGGTCGGAGGTGCTGCAGTGTCTTCGCCTTGAAGTAGATTATTTGGATATTTTTTCTTATGTGCGATTTGAAGGTTAGATGTTGGTTGATGGTGACTTAAGTATTTTACTTCGGTTTTAGTTTTGATTGTGATGTTGTTCAGTGTTATCATGGGGAGTAGGGTGAATGCAATGTCTCTTATGTATAGTGCCTCTGTGTTCTTGTAGTTTATTTGTAGATTGTTTTTGGTCAGCCATTTTGTTACCTTGGTGAAGCAATCTTGGGGTGCTGTTATTTTTTGGTTGGTGTGTGTCGATTGCTCCATAAATCATAATGTCATTGGCAAAGATGTGTAGGTTTAGTTTGTGACTTCTTATGGTTGTGCAGAGTGATTGTAGGTATAAGTTGAAGAGCATAGCGGAGAGATCCCTGTGCTACACCATGGGATTGCTTGTATGGTGTTGAAGACTTGTTTCCAATCCTTATTTTCTGATATCTGTCAGTGAGGTAGGATGTGAACCACTTGTGGACAGTTCCTTGTATTTCCTTGATGGCTCATAATTATCAGGGAGTGAATTCCAAATTGTTGAAAGGCATAGTGAAAAAAGCATGGTGTTGAAGTGTACACTGCCAGAAAAAGAGTGCACATTGCCATGGTAATATGTAGCCATTTGCTGCACTGTGAGTCAAATGTTTTCCTCCCTGTGAGTGCATGAATGGGGGATTAAAAAAAAAGAAAAAAGAAAGGTCAGCTGGATTCCCTGTCTGTTTACCCATACAACGTAAAATTCTCCCGGTGACCCAGTGGACTCTAGACCTCCCAGACACTCTTCTCCCATGGCTATCTGGTCCAGGACACAAGGAAATCCTCAACCAAAGAGCCTGCAGTTGTAGACTGGACCCCTCTGGGCTAATTATACTGTACTTACTTGGTCCAGAGAAGTATCCAGGAGTGGTCCTCTTTTCCTGCCACCATTTTGGAAAATGGCACCACCTAAAGCCTAGCAGTGCATCCCAACTCATCTTTAAGGATTGGGAGCATGAAATAAAAGTTGCTGTTTGACATCTTCCCGGATCACATAAATATTATAGATTCGGGGGGAGGTGGGGGCGTCTGGTCCACCATTGGAGGCTCTCTGGTCAAAGACCTTCCTAGACCAAAAGGTTGAGGTGAAGGTGTGTGTGTGTGTGTGGGGGGGGGGCTGTTTTATGGGTTTTAGGAGGGTCGTCATAGGAGTTTGGAGGGGGATTAGAGTTCCACTTTGACCATCTGGAGTTTAGGTCATTTGTGATTAACTGTTGCATTTCACCTCAGATGACCCTTTTGCTCATGCAATGCATCTTTACATCAACCCTGTGCTGATGTAAAGATTCAGTGATAAGAGTAAATAACCTAGCTAAATTTTAATTCAGTTTCATTAACACTGGGAATAATTTACTTTCCAGCAATTTGTTTGAGTTTGTATGTTCACTGGATTATTTTTAGTGTGGTGGTTTTACCAGTGATTTTCCCAAGCTAATAATTCCTTCTGATGAAAAATCTTGAGTAAACACCTGTGCTAAAGGATAAGAACATAAGATATGCCATACTGGGTCAGACCAAGGTCCATCAAGCCCAGTATTCTGTTTCCAACAGTGGCCAATCTAGGTCATATGTACCTAGCAGTTTCCCCAAGGGACACAGGTTCCACAATGCTTGTATTGGTTCAAGCATTGATATCCTGGGTCCATTCTTAATAATGGTTTATGGACCTTTCCTCCAGGAACTTGTCCAAACCTTTTTTAAACCCAGCTACACTAACAGCCTTTACTACATCCTCTGGTAACAAATTCCAGAGTTTGATTACACGTTGAGTGAAAAAATATTTTCTTTTATTAGTCTTAAATAGTTTACCCTGTAGCTTCATTGCATGTCCCCTAGTCTTTCTATATTCTGATAAGGTAAACAATCGATCTACGTTTACCCGTTCCACTCCGTTCATTAATTTATAGACTTCTATCATATCTCCCCTCAGCCGTCTCTTTTCCAGGTTAAAGAGCCCTAACCTTTTTAGCCTTTCTTCATAGGAGTATCCTTCCATCCCCTTTACCATTTTGGTGGCTCTTCTCTGAACCTTTTCTAAAATCGCTATATTCTTTTTAAGATACGGCGACCAGAATTGCACACAATATTCAAGGTGCGGTCTCACCATGGAACGATATAGAGGCATTATAATATCTTTAGTTTTATTTTCCATTCCTTTCCTTATCATACCTAGCATTCTATTTGCTCTCTTGGCCGTCGCTGCACACTGGGCCGAGGGTTTTAACATGGTATCCACAATGATGCCTAAATCTTTTTCCTGGGTGGTGGTTCCTAATGTGGAACCTTGAATCGTGTAACCATAGTTTGGGTTGTTCTTCCCTAGGTACATAACCTTGCACTTGTCCACATTAAATTTCATCTGCCATTTTGATGCCCAGTCTTCCAATTTATCAAGATCCTCTTGCAATTTTCCACAATCCTCTTGGGTTTTAACAACTTTAAATAGTTTTGTGTCATCTGCAAATTTGATAACCTCACTTGTTATTCCACTTTCCAGGTCATTTATGAATATGTCAAAAAGCAGCGGACCCAGCACAGATCCCTGGGGTACACCACTATTCACCTTTCTCCATTGGGAAAATTGGCCATTTAGACCTACCCTCTGCTTTCTATCTTTTAACCAGTTCCTGATCCACAATAGTACACTGCCACCTATCCCATGACTCTTTAGTTTTGCCAAATGTCTCTGATGAGGGACCTTGTCAAAGGCTTTCTGAAAGTCCAGATACACAATATCAACCGACTCACCTTTGTCCACCTGATTATTCACTCCTTCAAAAAAAACATAACAGATTAGTAAGAAAAGATCTTCCTTGTCTAAAGCCATGTTGGCTGTCTCCCATTAGGTCATGACTATCTACATGCTGAGTAATTTTATTCTTTATGATGGTTTCTACCATTTTTCCCGGTACTGATGTCAGGCTCACCGGTCTGTAGTTTCCCGGATCACCCCTGGAACTCTTTTTAAAAATTGGTGTTACATTGGCGATCCTCCAATCTTCAGGTATTAGAGATGATTTTAATGATAGTTCACAGATTACTAATAGCAGGTCTGCAATCTCATATTCCAGTTCTTTCAACACCCTTGGATGTATACCATCCAGCCCAGGTGATTTGCTACTCTTCAGTTTATCTAATAGTTGTAATACATCTTCCCGATGTATCGATATTTCCTTCAATTCTTCCGCACCTTTAAATACCACTTCAGTCATGGGTAACATCCCTACATCTTCCTCAGTAAAGACTGAAGCAAAGAATTCATTCAGTCCCTCCGCTATCGCCTTGTCGCCTCTTAGTGCTCCTTTAACCCCTTTATCATCTAATGGACCAACTGACTCTCTCACAGGTTTTTTGCTACGAATGTACTTGAGAAGGTCTTTACTTCGCGTTTTTGCTTCCGCAGCAAGCTTCTTCTCAAATTCTCCCTTTGCCTGCCTTATCAATGCCTTGCATTTGACTTGCCAGTGCTTGTGCTGTTTCCAGGTTTCGTCGTTTGGCTCTTTTTTCCATTTCCTGAAAGATGCTTTTATGGCACCAACAGCCTCTCTGACCTCACCTTTAAACCATGCTGGCAGTTTTTTGGACTTCCTTCCACTTTTCTTAAAGCGTGGAATACAGCTGGTCTGGGCTTCCAAGATAGTATTTTTCAACAACAGCCAAGCCTGATGTATGTCTTTAACCTTTGCAACTGCTCCTTTTAGTTTTTTCTTAACTGTTTTCCTCATTTTAATCATAGTCTCCTCCCTTTCGAAAGTTAAAAGGTAGTACTGTGGATTTCCTTACTATCCCTCCTCCACTAATTAAATCAAAGGCGATCATGCTATGATCACTATTGCCAAGTGGCCCCCACAACCTTATCTCTTGCACTAGATCTGGTGTTCCACTAAGGACTAGGTCTAATATGGCTTCCCCTATGGTCAGTTCATGAACCAGCTGCTCCAAGAAGCAGTCATTTATTTCATCTAGGAACTTTATCTCCCTAGCACAGGGGTCTGCAACCTTTAAGACGTAAAGAGCCACTTGGACCCGTTTCCGAAGGGAAAAAAAAAACTGGGAGCCGCAAAACCATTGCGACATTTAAAACAAATCTAACACTGCATATATTGTTTCTTACCTTAATGCTATATACGACCCCCTACTTTTCCTGTTAAAATATAGGTGTTTGGCCTATACTCGCCGTATAAGACTACCCCTCTTCCTTCACACACCAAAAAAAAAAACGCCAGAAAATATCACAACAACAAGTAACAATATTTGATTTCAAAATTATGATGATTTTGTAGTCAAATCACTAATATGAAATAAAATTATTTTTTCTACCTTTGTTGTCTGACCAATTTATTCTTTGATCATGCTGGTCCCGATCTGAGGCTTCTGCTTTCCTGTCTTCTCTTAGCTCTCTTTCTGTGGTCTATGGTCCATCTGCCATTTCTTATCTCTTCTTTCGTTTTCTTCACTTCTTTCCATCAGCCTATTTCCAGTCCCAGTAACCCTCCCCAATATCAGCCCCTTTCCAGTCCTCACTCCCAGTACCTTCCAGTGCTAATCCCCCCTCAACCCCATTACCAGTGCTAGCCTCCCCTAATCAGCCCAATACCAGTCCTACCCCCCATCAGCTCATTACCAGTCCTAGCCTCCCCTAATCAGCTCATTTCCAGTGCTCGTCCCCTCAACCCCATTACCAGTGCTCCATCCCTCCATGTCAGCCCCCTCCCTCCCTCCCTCCATCCATATCAGCTCCCTCCCTCCATGTCAGCCCCCCTCCCTCCATCCATGTCAGCCCACTCCATCCCTCCATGTCAGCCCCCCTCCCTCCATCCATATCAGCTCCCTCCCTCCATGTCAGCCCCCCTCCCTCCATCCATCCATATCAGCTCCCTCCCTCCATGTCAGCCCCCCTCCCTCCATGTCAGCCCCCTCCATCCCTCCATGTCAGCCCCCTCCCTCCATCCATCCATATCAGCTCCCTCCCTCCATATCTGCTCCCTCCCTCCATGTCAGCCCCCTCCCTCCCTCCATCAATATCTGCTCCCTCCCTCCATGTCAGCCCCTCCCTCCATGTCAGCCCCCCTCCCTCCATCCATCCATGTCAGCCCCCCTCCCTCCATGTCAGCCCCCTCCATCCCTCCATGTCAGCCCCCCTCCCTCCATCCATCCATATCAGCTCCCTCCCTCCATGTCAGCCCCCCTCCCTCCCTCCCTATCTGCTCCCTCCCTCCATGTCAGCCCCTCCCGCCATGTCAGCCCCCCGCCCACCATCCATCCATATCTGCTCCCTCCCTCCAAGTCAGCCCCCCCCATCCCGCCATGTCATCCCCCTCCCTCCATCCATCCATATCTGCTCCCTCCCTCCATGTCAGCCCCCCTCCCTCCATCCATCCATCCATCCATATCTGCTCCCTCCCTCCATGTCAGCCCCCCTCCCTCCATCCATCCATATCAGCTCCCTCCCTCCATGTCAGCCCCCCTCCCTCCCTCCCTCCCTCCCTCCATGTCAGCCCCTCCCTCCATGTCAGCCCCCCTCCCTCCATGTCAGCCCCCCTCCCTCCATCCATCCATATCTGCTCCCTCCCTCCATGTCAGCCCCCTCCCTCCATCCATCCATATCTGCTCCCTCCCTCCATGTCAGCCCCCCTCCCTCCCTCCATGTCAGCCCCCTCCATCCATCCATATCTGCTCCCTCCCTCCATGTCAGCCCCCCTCCCTCCATGTCAGCCCCCCTCCCTCCATCCATCCATATCTGCTCCCTCCCTCCATGTCAGCCCCCCTCCCTCCATCCATCCATCCATCCATCCATATCTGCTCCCTCCCTCCATGTCAGCCCCCCTCCCTCCATCCATCCATCCATATCAGCTCCCTCCCTCCATGTCAGCCCCCCTCCCTCCCTCCATCCATATCTGCTCCCTCACTCCATGTCAGCCCCTCCCTCCATATCTGCTCCCTCCCTCCATGTCAGCCCCTCCCTCCATGTCAGCCCCCCGCCCGCCATCCATCCATCCATATCTGCTCCCTCCCTCCATGTCAGCCCCCCTCCCTCCATCCATCCATATCTGCTCCCTCCCTCCATGTCAGCCCCCCTCCCTCCCTCCATGTCAGCCCCCCTCCCTCCCTCCATGTCAGCCCCCTCCATCCATCCATATCTGCTCCCTCCCTCCATGTCAGCCCCCCTCCCTCCATCCATCCATATCTGCTCCCTCCCTCCATGTCAGCCCCCCTCCCTCCATCCATCCATCCATCCATATCTGCTCCCTCCCTCCATGTCAGCCCCCCTCCCTCCATCCATCCATATCTGCTCCCTCCCTCCATGTCAGCCCCCCCTCCCTCCCTCCATATCTGCTCCCTCCCTGTCAGCTCCCTCCCTTCTTCTGCAGCCGCGGCTCTCTGCCTCTTAGGGAACCGCGGCTGTGCTTTTAAAATCATCTCGGAGCCCTTCCTGTCTTGACGGGCTCCGTGCAGCATTGTCCCCTCCAAAGGAAGTGGTAACTTCCTTTGGAGGCGGGACAATGCTGCACGGAGCCCGTCAAGACAGGAAGGGCTCCGAGATGATTTTAAAAGCACAGCCGCGGTTCCCTAAGAGGCAGGGAACCGCGGCTGCAGAAGAAGGGAGGGAGCCCATAACGCCATAAATACCGGGCGGGCAGTGTGCTCCGGAGCCGCGGCAAAGGTGAGAAAGAGCCGCATGCGGCTCCGGAGCCGCGGGTTGCCGACCCCTGCCCTAGCATGTCCTGATGTGACACTGACCCAGTCGATACCGAGGTAGTTGAAATCACCCATTATTATTACTGCGCTGTAACGTTTGTTAGCTTCCTTGATTTCTTTGAGCATTTCATCATCCATTTGGTCATTCTGGCCAGGTGCTCGATAGTACACCCCCACTGCCATTGCCTTCCCCCTTTTACATGGAATTTCAATCCATATAGATTCTACAGCAGATTTTGTTTCCTGCAAAACTTTTATCTTTTCTGACTCAATGCCCTCTCTAACATAGAGAGCAACCCCTCCACCAATTTGATCAGCTCTATCATTTCAATATAGTTTGTACCCAGGTATCAGTGTCCCACTGGTTGTCCTCCTTCCACTCTGTCTCTGATATTCCAATCATATCTAACCTCTCATTTAGTGCTATATATTCTAACTCTCCCATCTTATTTTTAGACTTCTAGCATTTGCATACAAGCATTTTAGAGAATGTATTTTATTCATATTAATTTGGCTATTGTTAGACATGGGTAATTTGGGATCTTTAAGCTCTGTCTGCTCCATACTTGAGGGCATTTGGGCTACTTTACTCTTTTGTGGAACCTCTCTGCTTTTGGTAGTATCCTTCAAAGATACATTCTTCCGAACCATCCGCTCTTGGGCGACTGTCCGCTTTCCCCTAATATCTAGTTTAAAAACTGCTCTATCTCCTTTTTAAAGGTTAATGCCAGCAGCCTGGTTCCATCCCGGTTAAGGTGAAGCCCATCCCTTCGGAAGAGCCCCTCCTTTCCCCAGAATGTTCCCCAGTTCCTAACAAATCCAAAACCCTCATCTCTGCCCCATTGTCTCATCCACGCATTGAGACTCCGGAGCTCTGCCTGCCTTTTGGGTCCTGCGCGTGGAACAGGAAGCATTTCGGAGAACGCTACCCTGGAAGTTCTGAATTTCAACTTCCTACCTAAAAGCCTAAATTTAGCCTCCAGAACCTCCCTACCACATTTTCCTATGTCATTGATACCGACATGTACCAAGACAGCAGACTCCTCCCCAGCACTATCTAAGACCTTATCTAGGTGGTGCGTGAGGTCCGCTACTTTCGCACCAGGCAGGCATGTTACCAGGCGATCCTCACGTCCACCAGCCACCCAGCTATCTACATGCCTAATGATTGAATCACCAACTATAACGGCTGTCCTAACCCTTCCCTCATGGGCACATGGCCCTGGAGAAACGTCCTCGGTGCTAGAGGGTTTTACATCACCTGGAGGACAGGTTCTAGTTACAGGATCACTTCCTGCCACACCAGGGTGATGCTCTCCTGTCACGTGACCTCTCTCCTCCATGGCAACAGGGATGCTGCCAGACTGGAGGTGGGACTTCAGGACTATATCCCTGTAGGTCTCGTCTATGTACCTCTCTGTCTGTCTTATGCTTTCCAAGTCTGCTACTTTAGCCTCTAGAGAACGGACTCGTTCCCTGAGAGCAAAGAGCTCCTTGCACCTAGTGCACACGTAAGACCTCTCACCAACTGGGAGAAAATCATACATGTGACACTCAATGCAAAAGACTGGAAAGCCCCCATCCTGCTGCTGGACTGCTGTCTGCATCTTAGTTTTAAGTTTGTGTTTAGATCTAAGTTCTTTACTTACTAAGGGTTGCTATGGATATTTACACTAATAAAACTGTATCTAATACGTGTAATATACCTTGTTCACCTGAAGCTTAACTAATCTCAGGTCCTTAGTGTATGACTGATTTGGGTAATGAGCTGCACCTGAGAGCACCTCCTGTCTTTTAAGATGTGTAAGTACCTATAAAGTTTATTAAAAGAGGGCTGCTACACAGTACCCTGTCTTGTGCTGCTGAGGTAAGCTATATTCTGATTTGATTTAAATTATAGCTCTTAGCTGCTGCTAGGCTCTAACTTCTTATGAAATTTAAACTACAAGCTCTCTGCTGGGTTCTAAATTTAACCAGAAAGCTCTCTTCTGTGTTTTAAATTTAAGCTAAAAGTACTTTGCTGATGCTAGGCCCTGAGTGACTATTCAATTTAGACTACAAGCTCTCTTCTGTGTTTTAAATTTAAACTAAAAGTACTTTGCTGTTACTAGGCCCTGAGTGACTATTAAATTTAAACTACAAGCTCTCTGCTGGGTATGAAATGTAACCAGAAAGTTCTCCTCTGTGTTTTAAAACTAAAAGTACTTTTCTGATGCTAGGCCCTGAGTGACTATTAAATGTAAACTACAAGCTCTCTGCTGGGTTCCAAATGTAACCAGAAAGCTCTCTTCTGTGTTTTAAATTTAAACTAAAAGTACTTTGCTGTTACTAGGCCCTGAGTGACTATTAAATTTAAATTACAAGCTCTCTGCTGGGTATGAAATGTAACCAGAAAGTTCTCCCCTGTGTTTTAAATTTAAACTTAAACTGCTGCTACTAGGCCCTGACTGATTTAACAAAAAATAGTGGGTTCACAGATTAATTAGCTTTAATACAAAGAATTCCTTTTAGAAAATTACCAGAAGTATATACTCACAGTTGCAGATCTCTCTCCAGAAGTAACAGTCCCTTTTTCTAGTCCTTCAAGACAGTTTATTGTGTCAGGACCTGAATGATTAGACTTGAGCAAGACTCCGAACTTAATTACATAATTATACATTGTGACTTTATGTATACAAGTCTCTAGTCAGACTTCATTTGGAGTACTATGTACAATTCTGAAAACTACACCTTCAGAAGGATATAAACAGAATGGGGTCGGTCCAGACGACAGCTATTAAAATTTCAGGTGTATACTGACGATGTACTATTTTTCATACTTATCTCGTCACTGGAGAATTCCCTGAAATATGTGGAGAACTGTCTTAAGTCTGTTGAATCATGGATGTTTCAAACCAAATTAAAACTAAATGCTAACACCAGTCAGCTGCCATACAAACTCCTCTGGCGAGAGCGACCTGTCCACTGGAGGGTTCAAGAACAGCATCGAAGAAAACGTGGCTCAAACACATCGAGGAAGACCTAAGGAACCAGTGACTGAGCATCGATGAGGCCAGAAGTATCGCCACCGATTGCCAAGTTCGGAAGCATATTGTGAACACCACACAGAATCCAGCGGCACCTATAGCAGTATATTGTTTGAGAGGACGAGCTGCTCCTCAAACGCCAGCTAAAGATTAAAGAAAGAAGACAACAGAAATTTTGTATTTGTCCTCAAATCTTTCAGCTTCTATGGTTTAAATGTGCAACCTAGATTTTGGTCTCTTGTGATTAGTGATGTGAGAGATTTGTGTGTTTGGTTGGATACTCAATTGAATCTACATGACTACATTCAAAGGGTGGTTAAAGCTGCTTACTATAAGTTACATCTTCTTCGGTGATTGAAGCCATATCTTTCATGTAGTAACTTTTGTTCTGTATTACAAGTTTTAATACTTTCACCCCAGACTATTGTAATAGTCTTTCTTTAGATCTCTCAAAAGCTACTATGCCTCCTTTACAGTCAATTCTAAATGTTGCTACATGTCTTCTAACAGGCTGCAAATGCTTTGAGGATATTAGATCTCAATTGTTTGCTCTACATCGGTTGCCAGTTGAATTTGGAGTGTTATACAAGGTGATTATGATTACCTTTAAATGTTTGCACAAAATGGCTCCTATTAGTTTGTCATATCTGCTTAAACCATACTGTCCTTCCTGAATTTGTCTGATGGGCACGTGCAGTGTGTGGGCATTTATAACCTGTGTTGAACCTCTGATGGCAATTATGAAATAATATAGCAGTGTTTTTTAATGGCTATTTTTAATTATAATGTTTGCATTTGTATTTGTCCTTGTTGTACATGATAGCTTATTGTGTATGTATTTTGTAACCCGCCTCAGCAATTGTGCGGTATATACTGGAAATCCTTTTAATTAAATAAATAAATGATCAGTGCTATTTGTCATAAGGCATATGGGGATAGGCTTAAAGATCTCAATAGGTATACTTTGGAGGAAAGATGGGAAAGGGAAGATATGATAGAGCAGTGATGGCTAACCTTTTTGAGCCCGAGTGCCCAAACTGCCGCACAAAACCAAAGAATTTCCTCAAAGTGCCAGCACGTCAATTTGCATAAATATTTGCATAATGCTAACATACACTAACTTTTAGTAAACATGTCTCTTAATCAGTGTATGGATAAAGACAGACTAAAAGATTTCTACATTACTATAATCCAGTGCCAACCGCCAGGCACATTAGGAACTACTACAAACACTGCCCATTTAGAACCAATAGCAAACCCGCCGTATCCTAACAGCACTACCAGGACTCACAAAGCACCATACCATACCTATCAAAAGGCAACACTGCAAATATTAAACCAATACATTTCAGAGAATAACAATACATGACCTACTGGGGAAAGAGAACAAGTGGCA
Organism: Ichthyophis bannanicus; assembly: GCA_033557465.1. Lineage (NCBI taxonomy): Eukaryota > Metazoa > Chordata > Amphibia > Gymnophiona > Ichthyophiidae > Ichthyophis > Ichthyophis bannanicus. The sequence continues at coordinate 1,689,610,023 of CM066031.1, read as the reverse complement.
ATGTCAAAAAGGAATTACATAAACAGAATACCTCAGCTCAATTACACAGTTGCAATTGCTCCAGCCACTTTCTTCTGGTTTCTTCATGTTTTCTGCTAACTCTCCATCATCTGCTGTCCATTTGTCCTTTCTTCTCTCTTCTAGTTTTTTTTTTTCCATTCTCTCTCTCTACATCCGCTTTAACATACTAATCTTTCTCCTTTTGCTCTTTCCTCATTCCTATTTCATCCACTCAAATTTTACCCCTCCATCCTCAATCCCCACTTACTCTCCCAATACCCGGCCAATTGTAGATTTTTTTATCCCTCCCACACAAAATATTTTTCCCCTCTCCATTTTACTCTCCCAGCCCCATCCCATTCTAATCCTCCCCCAACATCAGCTCCCTTCTAGTTCCAGCCTCACCCAGCATCCATTCCCTTCTAGTCCCTGCATCAGCCCATTTCCAGTCCTAGCCCCCCATCAGCCCATTTCCAGTCCTAGCAACCCCCCAACCCAATACCAGTCCTAGCCCCCCCCATCAACCCACTTCCAGTCCTAAACCCCCATCACCCCATTTTCAGTTTAAGCCCCCCCTATAACCCATTACCAGTCCTAACCCCCATCACCCCATTTCCAGACAGCCCCCATCAGCCCAAAGCCCATTACCAGTCCTAATCCCCATAGCCCATTACCAGTCCTAACCCCCCCATAGCCCATTACCAGTCCTAACCCCCCCCTAGCCCATTAGCAGTCCTAACCCCCCCTAGCCCTTTAGCAGTCCTAACCCCCCCCTAGCCCATTAGCACTCCAAACCCCCCCCATAGCCCATTACCAGTCCTAACCCCTCATCACCCCATTTCCAGACAGCCCCCATCAGCCCACAGCCCATTACCAGTCCTAACCCCCCCTAGCCCATTAGCAGTCCTAACCCCCCCCTAGCCCTTTAGCAGTCCTAACCCCCCCATCTCCCACTTCCAGTCCTAACCACCCCCCAGCCCATTAGCAGTCCTAACCCCCCCTAGCCCTTTAGCAGTCCTATCCCCCCCATAGCCCATTAGCAGTCCTAACCCCCCCCATAGCCCATTACCAGTCCTAACCCCCCATCACCCCATTTCCATAAAGCCCAAATCAGCCCCCAGCCCATTAGCAGTCCTAACCCCCCCCCCGCCCATTAGCAGTCCTAACCCCCCCCTAGCCCATTAGCAGTCCTAACCCCCCCCCCCCGGCAAATTAAAAAAAAAAAAAAGCTGGCTCTGGCTGCTGTTTTCCGCTGCAGAATGCAATGTCCCGCGGGGCCCCCTCCGCCCGCTAAGCCCCTCTGCAAGGGCTTTCAGATTCGCGAGGGAGAGCGTCTCCCTCGCGTCTCTGTTAAGCCCGCAGGGGCTAATGGGAAATTTCCCATCAGTCCCTCGCGTCTAAAGGGGCTGATGGGAAATTTCCCATTAGCCCCTGCGGGCTTAACAGAGACGCGAGGGAGACGCTCTCCCTCGCGAATCTGAAAGCCCTTGCAGAGGGGCTTAGCGGGCGGAGGGGGCCCCGCGGGACACTGCATTCTGCCCTTGCCGCGTCCGCGGCAGCAGTCAGAGCCAGCTTTTTCTTTTTTGCGGACCTTCCCGCGTGCCAGCTGCAAGGCCTTCGCGTGCCACAGCTGGCACGCGTGCCATAGGTTCGCCATCGCTGTGATAGAGACATTTAAATACCTCTGTAGAATAAATGCACAGGTGGCTTCTCCCTCTTCCACTTGAAAGGAAGCTCTGGAATGAGGGTCTTAAGATGAGGATAAAAGGGGAGAGATTCAAGAGTAATCTGGTGGATGGGTGGAACGGCCTCCCAGTGGAGGTGATTGAGACAAGAATTGTATATGAATTCAAAAAAGCATGAGACTAATACCGAGTACCTCTCAGGGAGAGGAAGGGATTGTAGAACTTCATAGTTCTTATGGATGGGCAGAGACTGGATAGGCTCTATGCAGGGGCGGCCCAAGGGGGGTGCGGGGCCATGTGCGGAGACTTGGTGCGGGGCCTCATTTGCATAATGGCCTCATTTGCATAAATATTTGCATAATGTTACCATATACTAACTTTTAGTAAACATGCCTCTTAATGAGTGTATGGATAAAGAAAGACTAAAAGATTTCTACATTACTATAATCCAGTACCAACCGCCAGACACATTAGGAACTACTACAAACACTGCCCATAGTAAACCCGCCGTATCCTGACAGCATTACCAGGACTCACAAAGCACCATACCCTACCTATCAAAAGGAAACATGCAAATATTAAACCAATACATTTCAGAGAACAACAATACATGACCTACTGGGGAAAGAGAACAAGTGGCAATGTCAAATAGGAATTATATAAACAGAACACCTCAGCTCAGTTACACATGCAGAACATAGCCCATCACCCAACAAGTAATCACAATTTAGAAACAGGAAGACAATAATTAAACTGGGAATCCCAAAAGCCAAACTTGGAATGTACAACACTGTAGAAATAAAACTATGCATTAATTTGCTCTTGTACTAAACAAAGCGCAGACGTTAATGATGCACATTTACCAGAGCTGACATATTCCAATTAATAAATTCAAAATAAAGAGATATTTTTCTACCTTTTGTGCATTTTTTTTCAGCTGCAATTGCTCCAGCCACTTTCTTCTGGTTTCTTCGTGTCTTCTGCTAACTCTCCATCGTCTGCTGTCCATTTGTCCTTTCTTCTCTCCTAGTTTTTTTCCATTCTCTCTCTACATCTGCTTTAACATACTAATCTTTCTCCTTTTGCTCTTTCCTCATTCCTATTTCATCCACTCAAATTTTACCCCTCCATCCTCAATCCCCACTTACTCTCCCAATACCCGGCCAATTGTAGATTTTTTATCCCTCCCACACAAAATATTTTTCCCCTCTCCATTTTACTCTCCCAGCCCCATCCCATTCTAATCCTCCCCAAACATCAGCTCCCTTCTAGTTCCAGCCTCACCCAGCATCCATTTCCTTCTAGTCCCTGCATCAGCCCATTTCCAGTCCTAGCCCCCCATCAGCCCATTTCCAGTCCTAGCCCCCCATCAACCCACTTCCAGTCCTAACCCCCCATCACCCCATTTTCAGTTTAAGCCCACCCCTATAACCCATTACCAGTCCTAACCCCCCATCAGCCCACTTCCAGTCCTAACCCCATCAACCCATTTCCAGTCAGCCCACCATAGCCCATTGCCAGTCCTAACCCCCCCCATCAGCCCACAGCCCATTACCAGTCCTAACCCCATCAGCCCACCTCCAGTGTTAACCCCCCAACAGCCCATTTCCAGTCCTAGCCCCCCCATTGCCCATTACCAGTCCTAACCCCCCCAACAGCCCACAGCCCATTACCAGTCCTAACCCCATCAGCCCACCTCAAGTCCTAACCCCCCCAACAGCCCATTTCCAGTCCTAGCCCCCCCCATAGCCCATTACCAGTCCTAACCCCCCCAACAGCCCACAGCCCATTACCAGTCCTAACCCCATCAGCCCACCTCAAGTCCTAACCCCTCCCCATCAGCCCATTTCCTGTCCTAGCCCCCCCATAGCCCATTATCAGTCCTACCCCCCCCTAGCCCTTTAACAGTCCTTACCCCCCAACAGCCCACAGCCCATTACCAGTCCCTAACCCCATCAGCCCATCTCAAGTCCTAGCCCCCCATAGCCCATTATCAGTCCCAACCCCCCCATAGCCCATTACCAGTCCTAACCCCCCTCCCATAGCCCATTACCAGTCCTAACCCCCGATCAGCCTACAGCCCATTACCAGTCCTAACCCCATCAGCCCACCTCCAGTGTTAACCCCCCCATCAGCCCATTTCCAGTCCTAGCCCTCCCCCCATAGCCCATTACCAGTCCTACAGAAGATATGCCATACTGGGTCAGACCAAGGTCCATCAAGCCCAGTATTCTGTTTCCAACAGTGGCCAATCTAGGTCATATGTACCTAGCAGTTTTCCCAAGAGACACAGGTTCCACAATGCTTGTACTGGGTCAAGCATGGATATCCTGGGCCCCTTCTTAATAATGGTTTATGGACCTTTGCTCCAGGAACTTGCCCAAACCTTTTTTAAACCCAGCTACACTAACAGCCTTTACTACATCCTCCGGTAACAAATTCCAGAGTTTGATTACACGTTGAGTGAAAAAATATTTTCTTTTATTAGTCTTAAATAGTTTACCCTGTAGCTTCATTGCATGTCCCCTAGTCTTTCGACATTCTGATAAGGTAAACAATCAATCTACGTTTACCTGTTCCACTCCGTTCATTAATTTATAGACTTCTATCATATCTCCCCTCAGCCGTCTCTTTTCCAGGTTAAAGAGCCCTAACCTTTTCAGCCTTTCTTCATAGGATTATCCTTCCATCTCCTTTACCATTTTGGTGGCTCTTCTCTGAACCTTTTCTAAAATCGCTATATCCTTTTTAAGATACGGCGACCAGAATTGCACACAATATTCAAGGTGTGGTCTCACCATGGAAACCAAACACAAGAGGCAGGAGACGTTGGATGAATTGATGAAACCGTTACTTTTAAGCAGTTGAAACCATATTAGAAGATCTGCTGCACAAAACGCACTTAAAGCAAGTAAGTGCATTAAGTGCGTTTTGTGCAGCAGATCTTCTAACGGAGTTGAGTCCATACAGCTTGATTTCACACATGTTTTTTGCTCACTGCATCTGTTTCTGATATGGTTTCAACTGTTTAAAAGTAACGGTTTCTCCAAACTAACACGTTCCATACGTGCACCATTGGTGACATTCCCCCTGAAGAAGGCGTTGCCGAAACGCGTTGGGGTCCTTCTTTTTATATTAAAGATTCATCAATTCATCCAACGTCTCCTGCCTCTTGTGTTTGGTTGGACTAGTTGCAGGAGTTCTGCTCCTCCTTGTGTATTCGGTGGTCTCACCATGGAACAGATAAAGGCATTATAATATCTTTTGTTCTATTTTCCATTCCTTTCCTTATCATACCTAGCATTCTATTTGCTCTCTTGGCCGCCGCTGCACACTGGGCCGAGGGTTTTAGCATGGTATCCACAATGACGCCTAAATCTTTTTCCTGGGTGGTGGTTCCTAATGTGGAACCTTGAATCGTGTAACCATAGTTTGGGTGGTTCTTCCCTAGGTGCATAACCTTGCACTTGTCCACATTAAATTTCATCTGCCATTTTGATGCCCAGTCTTCCAATTTATCAAGTTCCTCTTGCAATTTTCCACAATCCTCTTGGGTTTTAACAACTTTAAATAGTTTTGTGTCATCTGCAAATTTGATAACCTCGCTCGTTATTCCACTTTCCAGGTCATTTATGAATATGTCAAAAAGCAGCGGACCCAGCACAGATCCCTGGGGTACACCACTATTCACCTTTCTCCATTGGGAAAATTGGCCATTTAGCCCTACCCTCTGCTTTCTATCTTTTAACCAATTCCTGATCCACAATAGTACACTGCCTCCTATCCCATGACTCTTTAGTTTTGCCAAAAGTCTCTGATGAGGGACCTTGTCAAAGGCTTTCTGACAGTCCAGATACACAATATCAACCGACTCACCTTTGTCCACCTGTTTATTCACTCCTTCAAAAAAACATAACAGATTAGTAAGACAAGATCTTCCTTGTCTAAAGCCATGTTGGCTGTCTCCCATTAGGTCATGACTATCTACATGCCGAGTAATTTTATTCCTTATGATAGTTTCTACCATTTTTCCCGGTACTGAGGTCAGGAAGGATGAGCGATTTGGAAACTGCCCATTTACTTTCGTGGCTCTTTGAAAGCTCCCCCATTATGTACATATTTAGAAAACACTTCAATAATTGAAAGTACAATTCCAAATGTCTGCACTATAAGATTGTTCTGGGAGGGATGGCATCAAACAGGGCTGGCCAGCCACTAGGAAGTGGTCTAGGCAACTGCTTTTCACGAGGGGGAGGAGAGCTCAGAAGAAAGAGCAGATCGAGTCTGTGCTGCTGCCAGCACTTGCTAGTTTTACTCTATCATCAGCGCTTACTTTTACCCACAGGATGATCGGGCAGAGTGTAGATTAGTCCACATGCCCTTGTAAGAGGCTCTTGAAATCTCTCTCATTATGCACATAGTCACAAAATAAAAGTTTAGCATTGACAAGGGTGCTGTCCAAATACGCATATTTAGAGGATTGCCCGGGTGCCGAGATAAGGTGATATAAGTTATCTGTTAAATAAGTCATCATCATCTTCATCTCAGTCAAGGCAGTTTACATTGTAACTTAAACTTGGTAAGAAACATTAAAGAAGGTCACTGATGACCTGGATTCTCTTTGGGGGGGGGGGGGGTTTCAGTGACTTGCCCAAGGCCACGAGGACATCTAGTGAAGTCCAAGCCGGGTATGTGACTGAGGTCCCGGCGGGGGAGCAGGAAGCTCGAGAGCCTGACCGGCATCGGGCTCGATGGACCCTCCCCCTCTACCTCTACCTGACCGTCTTCTGCGGCGCTGCCTGGGGGCCGGACGCTTTATACGGCACGATCCTCAGATCCCAGCTCTGCGCATTGTCCGTCGCCAAACCCACTGGGACTGAGTTGGGTTTTCGGGCCGCGTTGAGGGGGCCCTGCTGCCGCGACGCCTCCTTGGCTCCCGGGCTCCGCGCCCCACACGGCTCTTCCACCCAGGTGACGCTCAGCAGGCTGAGAGTGAAGCCCAGGGAAATGCCGACCACCACCGGCCCCACGGGGCGCACGAAGGACAGCAGCATGGAGAGCCGCATGGCTGCCGCGGAGCTCGGCAAGCCCCTCCGTGCCGGCTTTGAGATTCCCATCTCTGTTAAGCCTGCAGGGGCAGATGGGAAATTTCCCATCAGCCCCTGCGGGCTTAACAGAGACGTGAGGGAGACACTCTCCCTTCACGAATCTCAAAGCCAGCACAGAGGGGCTCAGCCGTCGCGGAGGGAGGGACTCAGCCGGGCAGAGGGGGCCCCGCGGGACACTCCATTCTGCTGCTGAGGCAGCGGCAGCGGCAGCAGCCAGCTTTTCTTTTTTAATTTAATGTTGACAAAAAGCAGAATGCTCTTTGCGCGGGGCCCCCTGAAACGTGGGGCCCTGTGCAAAAATCATTCTTGCTCAATGGACGGGCCAGCCCTGGCTCTATGTCTTTGCCTGCTGCCATTTTTCTGTTTCTGTGTAATTGACTGTTCCCCCCCCCAAGGATAGGTCCCATAGGAGCAGAAACTAGCTGTGTCTCAATAAATAAAAAAGCCACATACATAACAATTCTCTTGTCTCCGAGTTTTATTAAAGGTTGATCATCAGAGGCAAGATAGGATACATTTATGCAAGACCTCTTCCCCAGTGAAGGGGCGCATCGGCTTGGTCAGCATAGGGAGGGTGAACAGTATGCCTGCGTAGTCACTGCAAGTGTACTTAACTTTACACATAAAGTGACTATTTTGCAGCAGTACCGTCAGAAGTCTAGCTTTATCTATCAAAATCAATCAATGGGTCTTCGTCTCAAGACTGTTCAGTGAAGGCAGTGGCAGATCATCAAGCTTTTGCACCTGCCTGCAAGGAACTGGTCTCCTGGAAGATTTATTTCTCCTTTCAGTATCTGGCCCTGCTGAGGGTCCAAGAATGCCAGCAAAATCCACTCATTCTCTGCTCTCAAGGGTTGGGAGTCATTGGAGCTGTTCACCTGATCCAACATCATGTCACAGCCTTATGGGCTTAAATCGGGTGAGGGCATATCCTGGTTTGACTGTTTCTCTGAGTATCCGGGATCTCGGACAAGTTAATCTTGCTGTCTGTGGCACTGCTGTGTGGACGATGGGATTATTCAGTCATGAGGGGGCAAAGGCTATTGTTGATGGTGGGCCCTGTTTGCTTTAGCCATTATATTTCTAGTGTGCCGTCTGTTGGAGAGTAGTTATGCTTGATTCCTCCCTGTGAATGGTAAAGAATTTTAATTGTGGAACGGGAAAGTTTGGTTATTTCCATTTTTTATGCCTTCTGTTTCTTCTCACTTTCCTTTGTAGGCTCAAGTTGGGGTCTGATGCCCCTCTTGTCTCTTCTATCTTGGTATCTCTACTAGCAAGGAAGGGAGGCTGATATCCTGTTCTGCTGGAAAACATTGGTGGTAAAATAGAAAGGTTTGGATGTGTGATGGGAATGTGTGCATGAGAGGCTGGTTGTGGCTGGTTTTCAGCTTAAATATGAATAGGACATGAGATACAGCATGACATACCAACTCAGTTAGCCTACTCTAGACATACATCCCAGCAAAATGTAACAAACTGAGTCCAGAATTGGCAGTAGAAGAGAGAAGGGCACAGATAGAAGCAATTTGCTTGATAAGCGGAGGTCCCAAGGAGGGTGTAGGGAGAGATAAGGAACCACAGAATGAATGCATTTATAGTTCAGTAGGAGAAGTCTAAACTTACGGGGAAACAAATACAGAGTCAATGAACTGACTTGAGAAGAGGATTATGTGACCATAGTGACACTGCTGAAAGATTACCCATGCAGATGAGTTTTGAATGGTGAGAGAGATGATACAATGGGAGACCAGAGAGGAGCAGGTTGCAATAGTCTAAATGAGAGGTGAGAAGAGAGTAGAGATAAGGGTTTTGGTATGTGCTCAAGAAAGAAGGAACAAACTGCTGATATTATAAACAGGTTTTTGCTATCTGTTGGATATGTGCAAAGAAAATACCAAAAATCTCAAACTTTGTTTACTGATTCTTTCTTGCTATTTTTATCGTCTTTGAAGCAGGCTAAACTGGTGAAAATCTGATATTGTGCCTTTTCAATCACAGGGCTCCAATTATGAAATGCTCTTCCTGTCCAGATTATTTGGTCTTCTGTAAAAAGGTTAAAGTATTTCTTTTCACTACTTTTTTTGATGCTGCCTGATGATATTATTGCATTTTGTTTATGATTTTTCATATGTGATTGTAAAAGTCCATATGAAAGACTGCTCAGGTAATTAAAATTCATAGGCTAGGAGGCAACATACTATTGTAGATCGGTAATTGGAACAGTTTAATACTACTGAAGTCAGTAGCAATGAGTTATAGAAACTGCTGAGGAAGTTCACTGTGACGCCTAAGATTACTTAAAAATAACTACATAAGTCTCCAGCTGAGATTGAGGAAAATATTGACTGCTCAATAATTTGAGGAATATGCCACAAAAGTGGCCTCTATGGTAGAGTGGCAAAAAGGAAACTACTACTGAAAAAAAGAGCCATATGGCATGCTATACTGCATGTGTAAAGAAACACTTAGGTCAGTGGTTCCCAAACTTGGGGTTGGGACCCTAAATGGGGTCACAGAAACATGGCCACTTCCCCTTGTCTCTGGACTTTCATTGTGACTTATGCTAAGTAGTGGCAGTCACTAGTCAGCATGTGGCCTGTGAGCCAGTGAACATTCGTAGGCCCTTGCCCTGCCCACCCCCCAAGTAAGCTTCCTGTTAGCCTGGAAACCCATGCAGAGTACTGGGGATTGTAAGTACACACTGGACACCAACACAAGGGACCCTGTGCTGACTGCTGCTGCCACTACTGTTGCTGCTGCTTTCCTGCTTTAGATAAATGGGGGGGGGGGGGGGGAGGCTAGAGACCTGCTATTTTGATTTGGGGGTCACGTGAATTTTCAGTTGCTAAAATGAGGTCAAATGGGATAAACGTTTGAAAAGCACCGACTTAGGAGACACTGCACACATGTAGGAGGGTTTGTAGCTAAACCAAAGTAACACGTTCTGGTCTCCATGCTATGCACTGTGTATGGCATAAAACAAATACAGACCATCACCCTGCTAACACCATCCCTACAGTAGAGGGTGGTGGTGGCAATTTTATGTTGTGGGGATGCTTTACAACAGAAATGGGGAGGCTTGCGAAAATTGAAGGGAACGATAGTGCAAAGTACAGGCAGATCTCGGAGAAAAACCTCTTCCAATCTGCTATTGACCAGGGACTGGAGAGAAGATTCACCTTAGCCAAGGAAGGTCTTGTCTTACTAATCTGTTCTATTGTGGATCAGTAACTTGTTAAAAGATAGAAAGCAGAGGGTAGGGCTAAATGGCCAATTTTACTGATGGAGAAAGGTGAATAGTAGAGTACACCAGGAATCTGTGCTGGGTCCGCTGCTTTTTTTAAACATATTTGTAAGTGACCTAGAAATGGGAATAATGAGTAAGGTAGTTGAATTTGCAGATGACACAAAATTATTCAAAATTGTTAAAACCCAAGAGGATTGTGAAAAATTGTAAGAGGACCTTGACAAATTGGAAGACTGGATGTTCAAATGACAGATGAAATTTAATGTGGACACGTGCAAAGTTATGCACCTACGAAAGGACAACCCAAACTATGGTTACACAACGCAAGGTTCCACATTTGGAACCACCACCCAGGAAAATGATTTAGGAGTCATCGTGGATAACATATTGAAACCGCCCACCCAGTGTGCAGCGGCAGCCAAGAAGGCAAATAAAATGCTAGGAATCATAAGGAAAGGAATGGAGAATAAGACAAAGGATATTAAATGTATCTGTATTGTTCTATGGTGCGACCGCACCTTGAATATTGTGTGCAATTCTGGTCACCGTATCTTAAAAAGGATATAGCGGAATTAGAAAAGGTACAGAAAAGAGCCACCAAAATGGTAAAGGGGATGGAAGAACACCCCTATAAGGATAGGCTTAAAAGGTTAAGGCTTTTCAACTTGAAAAAGAGAGGCTGAGGGGAGATATAATAGAGATCTATAAATTAATGACTGGAGTGGAGCAGGCAAACGTAGATCGATAGTTTATGCCATCAAAAAGTAGAAAGACTAGGGGACATGCAATGAAGCTACAGTGTAACCCATTTAAGACTAATAAGAGAACATAGTTTTTCACTCAACAAGTAATCAAACTCTGGAATTCATTACTGGAGGATGTAGCAAAAGCTGATAGTGTAGCTGGAGGAAAGATCCATAAACCATTATTAAAGAGGACCCAGATAATCCACTGCTTGCCCCAATACAAGCATTATGGAACTTGTGTCTTTTTGGGTAACTGCTAGGTACTTGTGACCTGGATTGGCCACTGTTGCAAACAGGATACTGGGCTTGATGGACCACCACCTCCATATATAAAATCGCTTCTTCCTTGCTTATTTTGCTTGTATTATTGTTTAAAAGGCTTGAGGCCTTGAGGTAATTGTAAGATGTTGGTGTTGTATTGATAATGTCTGTGTGGCTAGTTCATATCTGCTTAGAAAGCACAGTTACTTACCTGTAACAGGTGATCTCTGGGAACAGCAGGAATTAGTCCTCACATATGGGTACGTCGGTACCGACGGAGCCCGTGCGGGAAAGCTCCCCAGCTTCTTAGAATAGAAGCTTTTGGGACCTCCCACTGCACATGCGCACTGCCTTCCCGCCTTCCTGAACAGCTCTCCTCAGTTTCGAGTTTATAGCTGAGTCAACAGAGAGAGGACAGGAAGATAGATAGATAAAAGATACAACTCCTAGGGGAGGTGGGTGGGTTGTGAGGACTAATTCCTGCTGTTCCCAGAGATCACCTGTTACAGGTAAGTAACTGTGCTATCTCCAGGAACAAGCAGGAATAAGTCCTCACATATGGGGACTCCCTAGCTTAGATGCATGGGATCCCCTGTAAAGGTTCGCCATCTTCGTATGGATCTCAGGCATCCATTCTGGGAAGGTGGGCAGGAGTTGTTTAGGAATGGAACAGGTGCTTGAGGACAGCCTGGCCAAACAAGGCATCCCGGCGGGAGTCCTTGTCCAAACAGTAATGGGCTGTGAAGGTATGAACCGAGGCCCAGGTAGCGGCTCGACAGATCTGATCTATGGAAACAGAGTGCAGATGAGCCATAGAAGTTGCCATGGCCCTCACATTGTGAGCAGTGACATGGCCTTCCAGAGGAATGTTTTTGCTCTGGTAAGCAAAAGAAATACACTGAGCAATCCAATTGGAAAGTGTACGCTTGGAGACTGGAAGTCCCAAATGGGAAGGATCAAAGGCCACAAAAAGTTGAGAAGACTTTCGATGTGGCTGAGTCCTATTAAGGTAAAAAGCGAGAGCTCTTTTACAATCCAGAGTATGAAGGTTCCTCTCTGCATTGGATGCATGAGGAGCTGGAAAAAAGACAGGTAGATATACCTCTTGATTAAGATGAAAAGGCGAGACCACTTTAGGCATAAAGTGGGGATTCGTCCTAAGGACCACCTTATCATGATGAAATCTTGTGTAAGGTGGATTAGCCACTAAAGCCTGCAGCTCACTGATGCGGCGAGCCGAAGTGACTGCAATGAGGAAGATGACCTTCCAGGAAAGAAATTTCAAGGAGGTGGAAAACATTGGCTCAAAAGGTGGCTTCATAAGTTGACCGAGCACTAGATTCAAATCCCATGCGACCGGGGGTGGTCTGATGGGAGGTTTAGTGAGAGTCAGGCCTCTCATGAATCTTGCAACAAGAGGATGAGAGGAGATAGGTTGTCCATTTATATGTTTCAAGGATGCTGCAATAGCACTTAAATGGACTCTTACCGAATTCGTCTTGAGGCCTGCATTGGAGAGATGCAGGAGATAATCAAGAAGAGAATTCAAAGGAAGTGCCAGAGGGTCAAGACCCTGCTGAGCACACCAAATGGAAAAACGTTTCCATTTGAAAGCATAGGAACGCCTGGTAGAGGGTTTCCTAGAGGCAGAAAGGATATCTTTCACTGGTTGGGAAAGATGAAAGTCTTGAAGGTTTAAGCCTTCAGTAACCAAGCACTGAGGTGAAGGGATTTGGGGTTTGGGTGCCACAAAGTCCCCTCCTCCTGAGACAGGAGGTCTGGCGCAGCTCCCAGATCCAAGTAGGATCCCTGGGAGAGCTGTAGAAGTAGAGGGAACCACACTTGGCGTGGCCAGCGTGGAGCTATGAGGATCATAGTTCCATGATCCCTCTGGAGTTTGAACAGAGTCTTGGGAATCAAAGGAATGGGTGGAAAGGCATATAGGAATGCCTGATTCCAATTCAGGAGAAAGGCGTCCGTAGCCTGAGCTCCCTGACACGGAGTTCTGGAACAGAACCGGGGAAGTTTGGCATTCCACGGACTTGCAAAGAGGTCTATGTCCGGGGTCCCCCATTCCTGAAAGATTCGGTTTATTTGGTCCAAATGTAGGGACCATTCGTGTGGCAGCAGAACTCGACTGAGCCTGTCTGCCCGAGAGTTTTGAACTCCTGGGAGATACACTGCTAGCAGGTGAATCTGATGCTCTCTGGCGAAGGCCCATAGTCTTAGAGCTTCGTTGCAAAGCGACAGAGAGCCCGTCCCTCCTTGTTTGTTTATGTAAAACATGGCCACCTGATTGTCCGTCTGAACTAGGACAGTGAGGTTGGCTAGGAGGGAGTGGAAGACCTTGAGGGCAAGGTAAATTGCTCGCAGTTCCAGAAGATTGATATGAAGGGTGGTCTCCTGTAGAGACCAAGTGCCCTGAGTGGAGAGAGTTTGCAGATGGGCTCCCCACCCTGTTTGGGAGGCATCTGTTGTGAGGGTTGCTTGGGGTAGCAATGGTTGAAATGGAGCCCCCAACAACAGATTCTTGGTGGAAGTCCACCAGTGGAGGGACCAAAACAGACGATCGGAGGTTTGTATTTGGTCTGAGAGCGCTCCTGACGCCTGAGTCCACTGAGTGGCCAGGGTCCATTGAGCTGCTCTCATATGAAGACGAGCATAGGGCACCACATGCACTGTGGAGGCCATATGACCCAGTAGGCGTAGCATTTCCCTGGCTGTCAAGTGAGTGCTGGACTGAGCTTGGGAGGCCAAACTCAGGAGGCGCTGGCCTCGAACATGTGGAAGGTAGGCCCTTGCAGTGATGGTGTCCAACTGGGCCCCTATGAATTCTAGAGATTGAGTAGGGATGAGTTGGGACTTGGGAAGGTTTACTACCAGTCCCAGATACTGCAAAAGGCTCCTTGTGTGGTCCAGGGAAATCTGGGCCTGTGACTGAGTTGGAGCTCGGATGAGCCAGTCGTCCAGATATGGGAAGACAAAGATTCCCATGCCTCTTAGAAATGCGGCTACGACTGCCATGCATTTTGTGAATACTCTTGGAGCAGAGGCTAGACCGAAGGGGAGTACTCTGTATTGGAAATGTTTTCCCTGAAACAGAAAGCGAAGATACTTTCTGTGGGATGGATGGATGAGTATATGTGTATACGCATCCTGTAGGTCTAGAGAACAAAGCCAGTCCTGACCCTGGAGGTAAGGAAGGAGAATGCCGAGAGACAGCATTTTGAATTTCTCCTTGAAGAGAAATTTGTTCAATTCTCTCAGATCTAGGATTGGTCTGAATCCCCCTGTCTTCTTTGGAATGAGAAAATAAGGGGAGTAGAAACCGGACCCTTGTTGAGGAAGAGGAACCTCTTCTATGGCCCCTTGGGCAAGAAGAGAGGAAACCTCTTGACCCAACAGGGTTAGGAGAGATGGGGGAGAATTGAATGGTCTCACCATATGATGGGGAGGAAGGCTGGAGAAATGAAGTTTGTAACCCTCTCGAATGATAGAGAGGGTCCATTGTTCTGTTGTGATTTGTTCCCATCTGGGAGCAAAGTGAACCAACCTTCCGGGTATGGTGAGAGGTTCTGGTTGTGTTAGAACCAGAAGTGGCAAGTTCCCTAGGAGCAAGTCAAAACCCCTGAGGGGTTGGAGCCTGCTGAGCTACAGTAGCTGCTGCAGGCTTAGCTCGTGCTTGTTTGGATTGCTGACGCTTAGCAGTATAGCGAGGTTGAGAAGACTGCTGGCCAGTATTTGAAGCAACTCTGGCCTTCTTATAGTAAGGCCTTTTAAAAGACTTTTTCTTAGTAGGAATTGAAGTGGACTTTGAAAGTCTTTCCAAGGTGGCATTTTCAGCATCCATCTGGGTGGCTTTGATTTGCCACTCTTCCCCAAATAAGTTCTCACCTGTACAGGGCAGATTCCGTAAGCCATCTAGAACCCAAGGTTCCAGATCAGAGGCCTGGAGCCAAGCAAGACGTCGGGCTGCAATAGCAATGCCCGAAGCCCTACTGGCTCCCTCAAAGGAATCATATGCTGCCCTATTAGAGAACTTAGAAACCTCTAAGAGTTGTTTCACTAGGGAAAGGAATCCCTGCTTTTTATCCTCAGGGATAAAGGGGGCAAAATGCCGCACCTTTTTGGCAAGTTCCTCCAGGAACATGCCCATATAGAGACTGTAGGAATTAATCCTGGCTATAAGCATACTAGCCTGGAAAATTTTCCTACCAAAAGAGTCCAAAGTCTTACATTCCCGTCCTGGAGGGGTGGAAGAGTGCCTTTTGGTACTCCTAATCTTCTTCATTGCAGACTTCACCACAATAGAGTGGTGGGGCAATTGAGTCTTTTGGAAACCAGGAGAAGGAGGGACCCTATACATGGTGTCCAACCTACGGGAATAAGGAGACAAAGTCAAAGGATTTTCCCAGAAATCCATCAGTTGTTCTTGAAGGATTTCATGGATAGGCAGGGTAACTGCCTCCTTAGGGGCCTTTGAGTATCCCAAAATATCCAGTTTTTTGGATCTGGGTTCCTTTTCAGAGGATGTGGTAATAGAAAGGGCTGTAGCCATATCTAAAACAAAGTCCTGGAAGGACAAATCCTCTGGAGGGGACATTCTCCTTTTAGGAGAAGAGGGCTCCTCAGGTAAGTTGAGTGAAAACTCAGCAGAATCATCAGAGGAGTGAAAATCCTCAGAGGAATCGGTGCTTTCCTCTAACGCACGATACGCGTACCGATCGGTATCGATATCGGGCGTATCGGGTATGGAACCGGTATGGAGCGAAAGCCCATACGGTACCGACTTGCGTTTAGAGGTGGACGGCCTCGATACCGGCATGGCGGACGATACCGGTATCGGGCCCGGAACCGCTGAAAGCGGAACCGATGGCGTTGCAGCTTTAATGAAAGCCATGACGGCCTGCTGCATGGACTGTACAGTATCGCCCATGGACGCCATAGCTGCCTGGATGTCGGTACCGGAGTGACCCGGTACCCCAGAGCAGGCTAACAGGTGATCTGTCGAGGCCGTAGCATCGATATCAACCTGAGACCCCTGAATTGGCGTTTTTGGAAGTTGGACTTCCCGCCGGGGTTGTTTGGCTGGGGCAGGGTCCTCAAGTTCTAAACTAAGAGCCTCTCGATGCTTTGAAGGAGATTTGCTCTTTGAGGACTTGCCCACAGAAGGTTTGGTTACCTGAGATCCATCCGGAGAAAGAAGACCTGGATGACTGTGATGCTGTATTCTCTGAAGCAAACAGCACATGGAATTTGTTGGCCCGGTTCTGCAGCCCACGTTTAGACATGTGGGAGCAAGATGGGCAGTCCGGTATGGAATGGTCAGGCCCCAAACATTTCAGACACCAGTCATGGGTGTCTGTGACTGAAATAACAGCATTACATTTGGTACACTTCTTAAATCCAGGGGCTGGCTTCTCCATGAGGAGAAATTGAGTAGGCCGAGAGGCCTCTCTGAAGTGACCAAAAAGCTAAAAAATAAGAAAAAAGAATTATAATTTTTTAAAGAAAGAAAGAAAAGACCGGCGATACCGGTATCGGTATGGGGAAGGCAGGTACGCGGTCTAAAGAAACAAATAAAAAAACAATTTCTTCAGCGGTGACAGGAACACGACCTGCTGGCTCCGCGGGAAAAAGAGAAACTGAGGAGAGCTGTTCAGGAAGGCGGGAAGGCAGTGCGCATGTGCAGTGGGAGGTCCCAAAAGCTTCTATTCTAAGAAGCTGGGGAGCTTTCCCGCACGGGCTCCGTCGGTACCGACGTACCCATATGTGAGGACTTATTCCTGCTTGTTCCTGGAGATTCAACACTCCTACAATTTCCGAATATTTGTGGGAAAGACTGTCTTATCCCTCAATATACATTTAACACTAGAAGCCCCAAAGTGCGTCAATTGACGCAAATGCATCTTTGAAGTTGTATACCAGCGCCACTGCTAGAACCATGTCAGTCATGTTCCATGACTTTGTTAGTAAGGTCAAGATGTTCAAATATGTGCATCGAAAATTAATGACAGATGCACCACCTTGCGGGAAAATGAATTTATACCTAGAAGCCCCAAAGTACGTCAATTGACGCACTCAATTGTCTTGGATGTGTCAATTGACGTACTTTGGGGCTTCTAGGTATAAATTCATGTTCCCACTAGGTGGTGCATCTCAATCACTGTTTACAGTTTTACTCCGACATTACAAACAATAAACACACAATGACAGCATGTAATGACGTCACATACTGCACGTATTTAACAAATAAGTAACTTTATTTATTTACATTCTCTTATATACCGCGCTATTCTGCATCAGTGCGGTTTACATTGAACAAACTGAAATTACATTGAACAGGGCATTATAACTTGGAGATAACTATTTTACAGGGAACATGGGCTATGGAGGGTTAAGTGGCTTGCCCAAGACCACAAAGAGCACCTGTGGGACTAGAAACCCCAGTCCTTCCGGCCCAAGGTTGCTGTCCTCTAGTGGGATTTGAACCCCTGACCTTCCGACCTGAAGTACCTTGCCCCAACCACTAGGCTACTCCTCCACTCCAAAAGCTTCACATTAATTCACATCTGCATTTCATGCTAAACGCAGTCGTCTTGATAATGTGTCAATTGACGCACTTTGGGGTTTCTAGGTAAAATTCCTTTTGGGACTTCTAGTGTTAACCAATGAAGCTTTTATTTGGAAAACAATGTTAATTGCTACTCTGGGAAAATCCTTCTCATAGCGATATACCAAAATACACAGAAACACCAATAAAACATGCAAACGGTTAAAAAAAGAAAAATACCTGCCCTCCCACTTACCCCATCCATCCATCCTTAACACTGCTATCTAGCCCACCCCATATGCCTCAGTAAACAGCAAAGACATCACCCCTTTACAAAACACCAAAGTATCCTTTTCATTCCTGTTCATCCCTCAGTGCTGTGGGCAGAGCATGCTGTAGGACAGGCCCATGACCAAAAAAGGCACGTGCCTAAGTAGAAACCAGCTTTATTTCGGAAGAGAGAAAAGCTGAGTATATTATGAAGGTAACTTTTTAGAAAGAGTTTTCATGTGGAAAGCCTGTTTTACATGTTGAAAGGGCTTATCTCCAGGAACAAGCAGGAATGAGTCTTCACATATGGGTACGTCGGTACCGACGGAGCCTGCACGGGAATGCTCCCCAGCATCCAATCAGAAAGCTTTTGGGAGCATCCCTCGCGCCTGCGCGCTGACTTCCCGCCTTTCCCACTGCCTCTCCTCAGAACAAAGCAAAAGCAACAATGGATTGGCTCAGCAAGAGGATAGTGAATGTCCTCAAGGTGCACAAAGCCCAGACCTAAATCAAATAGACAATATCAGGTGCATTCCATCCCAGATGTACAGCCCTTCTGTATGTCCGGATTCCATGGCACCATGGCCCCATTATAAAGCTGTGATCCCGGCTGCTGGCTTAACAAAGGCTTCCCCACAGCCCGACACCCGATCCGGCCTCCTTAGGCCAGGGTCAGGCTGTGTGGAATGTCCTTTGGGCTCCCCCTGCCCCATCCGTGCCCTGGGTCTGCCAAAAAAATCCAAAACATCCAGGGAAGTTATTCCACCTCGGAGGTGGAATAACTTCCCCATACAAGTCACCGGCCTTGGATGTACAGGGCCAGCATTAGAAACAGTCCTGTACGTCCAGGGCCGGCGACCGCCCGCCCTAACTCTGCCCCCGATCCTCCCCCGTCCCTGCCCCGTCTAACTTCCCCTACAACCGGCAGGGAAGTTAGACACCAGCTGTGAGGGCACGAATAGTGGGGATGGACATCCCACTGGGACGTCCATCCCTGCTATTTGTGGGACAGAATCAGGCCCTCTATGGCAAGACTTGAAGATTTCAATCCACAGACTACTGCCAGCCAATTTGAAAGAGCTTGAGCTATTTGGCTAAGAATGGACAAAATTTGTATCATCCTGCTGTTACTGCTCCAGAAAATGTTTGCAACAAGTACTTTGTCAAGAAGCATGAAGACTTATGATCCTTAATCATTTTTGAATTCTTCTATAATTGTTCTTTCACACAGAGTGTAAAGTATGCTGTGTATATCATTGAAACAAACTCCTACCTTTAGGTATTTCATATTAATTTTTAGACAGCAGAATATGAAATATGTAAAAGGGTTTGAAGACTAAAACAAAAAAAGTCCTCATTTTCCCGACTTTGGCATGCTTATCTTAGATTCCTAAAATTACTCTAAGATTTTCTGTACTTTTGCTATTTACAGAGAGATCTAAACCAGGCTGATGCACAACTTACTACTTTCATATATACATACAAATCCCTTCATGAAGAGCTTACCATTTAACAGGGAGTAATGATTTGTCAAAGGTCACAAGAAGTGTCAGTAAGAGACAAGATTTGAGCCCAGCAATCTGCAGCCCTATCTCATTATAACCTCTGGCTATGCATTCTCCATCTAGTGTATTAAACAGCTAACAGTGTATTTGAGAGAGAGCCAGATAAATGGGAGGAGTGGTCTAGTGGTTAGGACAAGGTACTTCAGGCCGGAGGTTCAAGTCCCACCTGGGGACAGCAATCTCAGGCCGGAGGGACTGGGATTTCTAGTCCTATAGGCACTCCTTGTGGTCTTGGGCAAGCCACTTAACCCTCCATTGCCCATGTTCCCTGTAAGTATTAGCGTATGTGTCTCATATCCCCTTATGTTAAATGTATCCCCCAATAGACCCGGTGAAAAGCGGGATATAAATACAGCTAAATAAAATAAATAAATAAATGATAGTATTTATATACTAGTGGATGAAGATAATTATTATGAAGATTTACTATTAGAAAATATATTAAGAATGTAAATCATGCAAAATATTACAATTTGTTAATATAAAATGCAGCTTTATGCTCTATGAAGTAGTTAGACTAACCAGAAATGGAGAAAAATCATCTCATTACATTAGACAATATTAAAAGATGCAAAGCATCATTAAAAAAACTAACTTCTATAAGGACCAGTCTTACAGTTTACCCATACGAGAATACCAGATCGCACTGCGATGTCTTCTGTAACTCATCTCCACAATGAAAACTTCCAGCTTCACATGCTTCCATTCCTCGATAATTCATGATTTACCTCACAATGAAAACTTCCAGTCTCACCCTATACCCCTTTGACTTAACTCTCATTAAATCGTTCTCTATGTATATTTGGCAACTCCTGCTGTGCAATTTTTCTGCATGATGAAGCTATCCGGTGTCAGAGTGCAGTCTCTCCCAGTCATTTGAGAGCCATTATTCCAGATTTTTATAAGATGAGGAACTGCTTCAACACGCAGTTCCAGAAAAGCTGAAAGTCAGAAACTGCAGTGGCCTGAAGCTCTGAAAGACCAGAATCTTTTGTTCTATACTTGCTGGAGCGCGGCATTCATCTTCCCCATCCCAGAATGTCAGTTTTCACCATTTCTTTCAAATTCTCTAATTGTCTAACATCTTGAAGATCCCTGCTTTATTTGCTTTCCCTATGTTCATTTTTTTCATATCTCACAGAAGCAGACCAGCAGCTTTAAATTCTGCTCCAAGTACAAAAAGAAGACACCCATCATTGACCATCACAAAGTTTGCCACAAGTGTATGGAGCAAAGCTGTAACGTTTCAGGCTGCTATATCTGCACACAGGTGCATCATTCCTAGTAGTGTGGACCCATAAGGTCAGGAATCATTCTTTATCTTGTTGAGTAGTAGACCAGCTTTACAAAGCTGATGCCAAGAGCTAAACTCACAGACCAGGGAGTCACATAAAGGGGTAGTTTCTAGTGTGCTTTAAGAAAATAATGCACACTTTTTGCCTATAATGTATGCTGAATGGCAAAATTGTGAGTTCTCTTACTATAATTCATGCTGATTTACCATAATACGTGTTATAATGAGATGTACAGTATGCAAATGCATATAGAGCACCTCATCATTATGCAAATTAAATAATGCAACTTGTATTGAACTTTGCAATCTGCATTATTTGTGTAAAAATAGGGTCAGCTTTGAACTTGCCTTTTTTCCTCCCAGCCAGGTGCAATATTAAAGGGGCTAGAGTTGGCTTTTTTGTTTTGTTTTTAATTAAATCAATGAACTGATCAATTTAAAAATTCCATGCAGCCCCCCCCCCCCCAAAAGATGCCCCCAACCTCCTGGACATACCATGGGTTTCTCTGGTGTCTAGCAAGTGGGGCTGGGCTGATCCCTCAGTTAGTCTTGCCTCATCAAGCACTGGAACAAAATGGTGCCCTCAACCCCCAGTGGTAGTTTTGTAGTACCACCACTAGGAGTCAAGCTACAAAAAAGGAGCACATCTATTTAAGAGTTTGTCCAGAATCAGTGGAAGTGTATTGGGTGCCCTAGGTGAATCTTCAGCCTTACACTCCCTCCCACCCAAGATTTTGATAATTAAACTCTAGAATCATGATCATTGAAACACTCCTTCCAAAACAAACCTGTAAAAATGCATAATTTGAGCATTATGGGCCCGATATTTAGTGGTGGCGGTGGCTAGCAAAAGTACAGCGTATAGCCATTGCTGCTGAAGACCTAAACCAGATATTCAATGCTGGGACCATATCTGGCCACCAACACTGAATATCTGGGTTTGCTACACATGGCGCAGAAGCTAACCATGCAGCAGTGATATTCAGCCGCTGCCCGGTTAGCTTCAGCGGCAAAAGTTAGGACAGCGTTTGCTGCAACTAACTTTCTCTTCTGAGGGATAATCGGGCAGCAGCTGAATATTGCCGCTGACCAGATATCCCCAGGTACCGCTTCTGGAATGCCCCGACACATCCTGATGCTATGTGCTCCCCAGTACTACTCTATGTAAATACCTAAGGTTTCATGCATTTATACTGTTCTTTATACCGTTCTATGTACAAGTTCAAGTTCAGTCCTGTTGTAATGTAAACCGCTCCTGATCTTGGGAAGGGGCGGTATAAAAGTATGTTCAAATAAATAAAATAAAAATAAAATGTGGCATTGGGCGTATAGTGGCGTTACTTGGGGATATTCAGTGGCACTAACCATGTTAGTGCTGCCGAATATTCCAGTTAGGGGCATTTACACTGTTTATGGCTCTGTAAACTGTGGAAATGTCTTGCAATATCAGGCCCTATACTTTTAAAGGTGACATTTTACTTACTATATAATGTCCTTTCCTGAGTCCCTCTAGACCAGTCCAGACAAGTGTGTCCCCTTACCAGCAGAGGAGGAGAAAGAGAAAATATTCCAAATGTTTCTTATGACCTCATCCTGCTATAATAGTCGATTCAGATGGGGCACAACTCAGTAATCATTCCAAGCATTTGGCCAAGAATTCCTGACCACACACAACCTCACTGAGGATAACACAGTTCAAAAGAACAAGGAACCATAACTATATATAGAATCATCTTTAGACAGGCGGCCTGTCTAGAGGATATGAGCCTGCAGGGCCAACTGCAAAGAAACACAGCATGCCATCACAAGAATGGGTCCTACTGGTCTAGCAGGACCCAAGTAAAATACTTTTTGGTAAGAAAAATGTCACCTTCCATATTGTTCTGCTAGACCTGTCACGTGGGATGTACCAAAACTATGACTACATTGGGTGGGAAAAAGACAAGGTAGCTTTCAAGACCTCTAAGCCAAAGGCCTTGTCTGTCCGAGTATGGACATCCAAGCATTAGTGCTTGACAAAAGTAGAACGTGATGCCCATGTTGGTGCCTGACAAATGTCTGAGGGGGCGACTACGCTATGCCCTGCCCACGAGGATGTCTATGTCAGAGTGGAATATGCACATGAACCCTCCGGAACCAGCTGTTTCCACAACAGATACGCTGAGGCAATAGCTTCTTGGATGCAGTGGCCCAGGGTAGACTTGGTGGCTGTGCCACCCTTATGTGGGCTTACAAACAGCAAAATAAACAGTATGACTTGTGAAAGGAGTAGGTAACCTTGAAATACCTGAGAAGCATTCTCCTGACATCCATCAGGTGAAGGTCATTGTCTTTCTCTTGGCAGGAGGGTAAATAGATCACCTAACTGACATAAAAAGATAATCACCACCTTAGGCAAAGAGGAGAAGACAGGCCAGGCCAAATGTACACTGCCTTCTCAGAGTAAGGATCCCTGCATGGCAAAGCTTGTAACTTAGATGTGTGTCACTGAGCAGATCATGACCAAAAAGATGATCTTAAGGGATAGATTTTTAAGTGTAGCCTGCTTCAGGGGCTCAAAGGGCTCTGATATCAAAGGTCAGAGAGCTAGAGATCCCAGAAAAGAATGACTGCATGAAGGGGAGGACACAAGTGTTGCAAACCTTGAAGAAAATGCGCCACATCTGGGTGCGAATATATAGGACGCCCCGCCACTGGCCCCCTGAAGCATGACTAGGTAGTTACCTGAACTTTCAGGTAACAATAAGGGAGAGGATCTTGTCAAGATCATCCTGAACAAAGGCAAGCAAGAAAGTTAAGTCCACCTTACTAGGACCAACCTACGCTCACAGCAGCAATGCTCAAATAGGCCCCAGATGTGCATCTAGGCAAGGCTGGCAGAACTTCTCACTTTTAAGAGCGTGAAAACCACGGCAAGAGAATATCATTTATGTGCTAAGTGCATCCTCTCAAGAACCAAGGTGTTAAGTGACAAAGGATTCAGGTCATCCAGAAAGACCAACCCCCTGGGCTTTAGGCAGTCATATTAGAGGTTTCTGCAGGAGATGCATCCGGTCCCCAAACGATGACCTACATGACCAATCCAATGCCATCCAGGCAACCCAGTCCGGATGTTGCTCCATGTGGCCCATAAGCATCCATGGAGGGAACAAATACAGCAGACACTGCTTTGGCCAGAAATGAACTAGGGTGTCAATACCCTCAGAGCTTGTTTCCTTGTGGCCAGTGAAGAACCTGTAGACTTTGGCATTGCACCATTTTGGATAATACGTTGAAACATTTCACCTAGTGTGCAGTGGTGGCCAAGAAAGCAGATAGAGTGCTAGGAATCATAAGGAAAGGAGTGGAGAATAACACAAAGGATATTGTAATTCCTCTGTTATTCCATGGTGCGACCGCACCTTGAAAACTACATGTAATTATGGTTGCCATATCTTAAAAAGAATATAGTGGAATTAGAAAAGGTACAGAGAAGAGCCACCAAAATGGTAAACAGAATGGAAGGATACCCCTATGAGGAACGGCTTAAAAGGTTAGGGCTCTTCAACTTCGAAAAGAGACGGCTGAGGGGAGATATGAAGGTCTATAAATTAATAAATGAAGTAAACCACATAAACATAGATCAGTTGTTTATGCCATCAAAAAGTAGAAAGACTAGGGGACATGCAATGAAGCTACAATGTAACCCATTTAAGACTAACAAAAGAAAATATTTTTTTACTCAACGCATAATAAAATCTGGAATTTTATTACCAGAGGATTTAGGGAAGGCTGTTAGTGTAGCTGGGTTTAAAAAAGAGTTGGACAAATTCCTGGAGGAAAGGGACATAAACCATTATTGAAGAGGACCCAGGAAATCCACTGGTTACTCCAGGACAAGTATTGTGGAACCTATGTACATTTTTGGGAACCTGCCAGGTGCTTGTGACCTGGATTGGCCTCAGTTTGGAAATAGGATACAGGGCTTGGTGGACCCTGGCCTGACCCAGTATGGCATTTCTTATGTTCCTAACAGAATCTGAGGAATACTGTGGCCCTGCTTTACATTTCTGAAAAGTCCTACTCTGAAGAATGGCCTTCCAAATTCCTGTTAACCTAATTATTTCAGCTATGAATAATTTTAACAAGGACTGTGAAATTTACCTGGAGGGGCTGCACACTCAGAGCCTTTAGTCTTTCTAAGAGAAAATGTTTCACATCAATCTTTTGGAGTTCTGGATATTTCTGAATTCGCTAGAGGCTTTCATTTTCAAATCATGTTTTATTAATTTTTAACCCACCTATCAAAAATAATTCTAGGTGATTTACAGGATAAATGGGCAAAACGTTAAGCAACTACAGTGAACAGTAAAAACACAGTTTATAGGACTACAAATTTCCAAAGTCAGTTAATTTTTTTTAAATATACTGAAATGGAGCAGACAAATTCAAACTGCAATGGAACACGCACAAGATATCAAAAAATTTCATTTGTTGCTCATCTCAATCCCTCACCCATCCACCAAGTTGGAAACAAATGAAGACACATATTCATGCAAAAAGGTGAAGGGTATGGGGATCCTCTTCTGAGGGGTACCAAAGGCGTCCATCTGCCATCCAGATATGTCCCAGGGCATGCTGTCTACCTGCTGCCAAGACCTGAAACGTTATGGAGAATTTGCAAAGTTTTCTCAAGCCTGTTATCTGATACTGCTCATCTATGTTGGCACAAAAGATACTGTTAGGTTTCCACCTGAGTATATCAAGTTACTTTGTGGCTCTCTAAGAGAAAGAAGTAGTTAGGCGTGCAGGTAAAGCAGAGATGCTCGCATCCTGGAGATGAATGCCTGGCTGTGTGAATGATGTCATTTGAGACAATTTAGTCTTCCTGGACCACAGCATAAAATTTTCCAAGGGCTGCAGTGCAGAGATGGCATCCAGAGCTCAGAGAGGTTCTTGCAGGGCTATGAAAGGATGTTTTTAATAGATCCTTTGAGACTGGAGAAGTTCCACAGGACTGGAAAAGGGCTGATGTGGTACCTTTTCACAAAAGTGGTAATAGGAAAGAAGTGACAAACTACAGGCCGGTAAGCCTTACCTTGGTGGTCGGAAAAGTAATGGAGGTGCTCCTGAAAGAGCGAATAGTGGACTTTCTTGAAACCAACAGGTTGCATGATCCAAGGCAACATGGTTTTACCAAAGGACGATCTTGCCAAACAAATCTGAGTTCTTTGACTGGGTGACCAGAGAACTAGATCAAGGGCATGCAATGGATGTGATCTACCTAGATTTCAGCAAAGCCTTTTAACATGTTCCTCTTGGAAGCTTATCAATAAACTCAACAATTTGGAGATGGTCCCAAGGTGGTGAACTGGATCAGAAACTGGTTGAATGACAGACGACAGAAGGTGATGGTAAATGGAATTCACCGAATGAAAAGAAGGTAATTAGCGATGTGCCCCAGGGTTCAGTCCTGGGACCGGTACTGTTCAATGTATTTGTGAGAGATATTGCTGAAGGACTGAATGGAAAAGTCTGTCTTTTTGCAGATGACCCAAAAATTTATAACAGAGTGGACTCCCCTGAGGGAATGGATAACATGAGAAAAGATCTACAAAAGCTGGAAGAATGGCCTAATGCTTGGCAGTTAAGATTTAATGTGAAGAAGTGCAGTGTCATGCACCTGGAATGCAGAAATCCAAGGGAACTGTATGCGACAGGAAGCGAGAGGTTGGTGTGCACTGACCAGGAGAAGGACTTCGGAGTTATGGTTTCTGAGGATTTCTAGGTGGCAAAACAGTGTGACAAGAAGGTGGCAAAAGCCAGAAGGATGCTGGGTTGCATACAAAGAGGAACTACCAGCAGAAAGGAAGAGGTACTAATGCCACTCTACAAGTCGCTGGTGAGGGCTCACTTGGAATATTATGTTCAGTTCTGGAGACCGTATCTCGCAAAGGATATAAAAAGATTGGAAATGGTTCAGAGGAAGGTGACCAAAATGATTTGGAGCCTGCGCCAGAAGACTTATGAGAAGAGACGAAGACCTAAATAGGTACACTCTGGAGGAGAGAAGGGACAGAGGAGATATGATTCAAACCTTTAAATACTTAAAAAGCATTAATGAACGAATAAACCTCTTCCAAAGACAGGGAAGCTGTAAAACTAGAGGGCATAAAATGACGCTGCAAGGGGGTAAACTGAAATGCAATGTCAGGAAATACTTTTTCACTGAAAGGGTGGTGGATGCTTGGAATGCCCTCCTGATGGAAGTGGTGGGGGCAAATACAGTGACAGAATTCAAAATAGCATGGGACAGACACAGTGGATCCCTTTATAGCAACAGGATAAAATCAAAATAAACATAACTATCTTTTATATCTTAACAAATAGGGGTGACCTACATGGATCAGTTGGTACACCCCTAAACAAAGACATGGGGAGAGGTGACCTGCATGGAGCGGCAGATGCACCTACTCTTGCCACTTTGCTGGGCAGACTAGATGGACCATACTGGTCTTTATCTGCCGTCATATACTACAGTATGTTACTATGTTACCTATCAAAGATGTTAAGTGTGTGCAATTCTGGTCACCGTATCTTAAAAAGGATACCATGCCGTTCTTGATATTATTAAGACTCTATTCTGTTCTATGTAATTATCTCATGTATATAGTTTACCCCGGTTCTCCAAGTTTGTACTCCTGTTCGATGTAAACCAAACAGCTTGTTGTTATGGTCTTTATGTTATAATGTAAACCGCGCTGATGCCGAATAGTGCGGTATATAAGAACTTGTAATAAAATAAATAAATATAGTAGAATTAGAAAAGATACAGAGAAGAGCCATCAAAATGGTAAAGGGAATGAAAGGATACCCCTATAAGGAAAGGCTTAAAAGGTTAGGACTCACGGCTGAGGTGAGATATGATAGAGGTCTATAAATTAATGAATGGAGTGAAACAGATAAATGTAGATCGATTGTTTATGCCATCAAAATGTAGAAAGACTAGCGGACATGCGATGAAGCTACAATGTAACCCGTTTAAGACTAATAAGAGAAAATATTTTTTTCATTCAACGCATAAACAAGCTCCGGAATTCGTTACCGGAGAATGTAGTAAAAGCTGTTAGTATAGCTGGGTTTAAAAAAAGTTTGAACAAGTTCCTGGAGGAAAGGTCCATAAACCATTATTAAAGATGACCCGGCAAATCCACTGCTTGCCCCAATTCAAGCATTGTGGAACCTGTGTGTGTTTTTGCGAACCTGCTGTGTACTTGTGACCTGGATTGGCCATTGTTGTTAACAAGATACGACTTGATGGACCTTGGTCTGACCCAGTATAACATATCTTATGTTCTTATGTTATGTCAAGTGTCTTCCGCAACAGACTGGCTAATCTACTGAGGTGGGCTTTAAAACTAGGATCAAGGGTGAACAAAGATCTCAGATAAGTAAAATATTAAAAAATAGCACAGAAAAGGGAAAAAAGGACATTTGGAGGGTTGCGCATACTAATGCCCGTATATGAAATAAGTTGGACATTGAAGTTAAGGCCATTGCTACCTTGTCAGCTGCCCCAGACAGGGACTTCGCCCTTAACCTAAAGAGTTATAGCTGAGGAGAGAATTTACAAGGAAGGTTAAATATGAGGCGACTGTGCTTCTGGCCCTCTTAGGGAAAGGAATGACATTGTGACTCTGAACCCATGAAGATTACAAAAGAGGAGAGCAAAATGTGAGAGGTATGTGTATTCTTGCCCAAGGTACTACAGCCACAGTTGCCATCCTGGAGACTAGAATCTGCAGGAAAGATTATGCTCAGGGCAAACATGAAAAAAGAAACCAGAAGTGAGGCTCCGAGCCTTCTCCTCCAAAGTCACAGAACCCTGCCTTCTTTTAGAGACACAGGAACTCTAATAAGAATATAAGATATCGGGTCCGACCAGGTCCATCAAGCCTACTATCCTGTTTCAAACAGTGGCCAATCTAGGTCAACATACCTGTCAGGTTCCCAAAAACGTATACAGATTCCACATGTTGCTTATTGCAAGATAAGCAGTGAACTTCCCTAGTACTCTTTAATAATGATTTATGGAATTTTCCTCCAGTAACTTGTCCAAATATTCTTCAAACCCAGCTACACTACATTATCCAGTATCAAATTCCAGAGCTGATTATGCTTTGAGTGAAAAAATATTTTCTCTAATTAGTCTTAAATTTATTTTTTTTTTATTTAGACAGTTTTGTATACCACCTTATCCTTCAATCAAAGTGGCCACAACACAATTGGGGGATACATTTAACACGAGGGGATATGAGACACATACACTAATATTTACAGGGAACATGGGTAATGGAGGGTTAAGTGGCTTGCCCAAGACCACAAGGAGCACCTGTGGGACTAGAAACCCCAGTCCTTCTGGCCCAAGGTTGCTGTCCTCTAATGGGGTTTGAACCCCTGACCTTCCGGCCTGAGGTAACTTGTCTCAACCACTAGGCCATTCCTCCACATTGTAGCTTCACTGCACGCCCCGCAGTCTGTCTATTTTTTGAAGGAGTAAAATAACAGATCTACATTTACCCGTTCCATTCCTTCATTATTTTATAGACTTCTATCAGATCTCCCCTTGACAGTCTTTTTCCCAAGTTGAAGAGCCCTAACATTTTAAGCCTTTCCTCATAGGGGTATCCTTCCATCCCCTTTACCATTTTGGTGGCCCTACTCAGTACCTTTTCTAATTCAGCGTAGTTACTCACCTGTAACAGGTGTTCTCCAGGGACAGCAGGAATCAGTCCTCACATATGGGTGACGTCGGTGCCGATGCAGCCCTCGTGTGGAGCAATTCCCCAGCTTTCAAAGAAAGCCTTTGGGATTGCCATGCACATGCGCAGTCCCCTTCCCGCCCAGTCAGATGACATAGCTAAAAAGACGGCAAAATGAGAAAAATAAAATAAGTGACTGCAACTCCAGGGGAGGAGGGAGGGTCGTGAGGACTGATTCCTGCTGTCCCTGGAGAACACCTGTTACAGGTGAGTAACTACGCTTTCTCCAGGAACAAGCAGGAAGTCAGTCCTCACATATGGGACTCCCTAGCTATAGGCTATCGAGAACCCATAGCTGAAAAATGGCTCCCTCTAGAAGAGCCGCAGCAGCTGTGAAAGGACTTTCTCCGAGAATGCAACCCCCACGGTAGCCTGACACCAAAGGGCCGGAGGGTAGGAGTTGCCTAAACCTCGAATAGGTTACGGAGTACCATCTGGCCGAAAACACTGTCCCGCCAGGACTCTCTCTCCAGGCAGTAATGGGCTGCAAAAGTCTGGCTTGAAGACCAAAGCAGCCCGGCAGATGTCTGCCAATGGTACAGAGCGGTGGTTAGCCACTGATGTGGCCTTAGCCCTGACACGGTGGGCCGTGACTTGACCCTGCAGCTGGAGGTCAGCTGCCCTGTATGGCCAGGTGATGCAGTCTGCCAACCAGGTGGATAACGTACGCTTGGGTCATAAGACAGGAAGAGCTGAGAAGCTCTCTGATGTCCCCGCATACGTTCCAAGTAGAAAGCAAGTGCCCTCTTACAATCCAGGGTATGCAGGACTGCCTCTGCCTGGCTGGCATGTGGCCTGGGAAAGAAAGTTGGAAGAACCACCTCTTGATTGAGGTGGAAAGAGGAGACCACTTTCGGACACCCTATTTCTTTAAAACCGTGTGTACGGTCTATCGGATACCAGAGCTTGTAGCTCACTCACATGTCTGGCAGATCTGAGTGCCACCAGGAAGAGGACCTTCCAGGAAAGGAAGCGCAGATGGCAAGTGGACATCGGCTCAAAAGGTGGGCAAGTAAGCTGCTGCAAGATCACATTCAAGTCCCACTCAGTCGCTGGAGGGCGAACAGGGGACTTCAGCAGGAGTAGACCTCTGAGGAATCTGGACACCAAGGGGTGAGCAGAAAGAGGTTGACCTTCCACCTGAGAGTGGTTCGCTGATAAAGCACTCAGGTGAACCCTGACAGAGTTAGACTTGAGGCCTAATTCTGAGAGGTGAAGCAAGTACTGCAACACCACTGGTACTAGGCAAGAGAAAGGATTTTCACTGCAGTGTTTACACCACCCCTCAAACCTGCGCCACTTG
Organism: Ichthyophis bannanicus; assembly: GCA_033557465.1. Classification (NCBI taxonomy): domain Eukaryota; kingdom Metazoa; phylum Chordata; class Amphibia; order Gymnophiona; family Ichthyophiidae; genus Ichthyophis; species Ichthyophis bannanicus. Next base: position 1,689,579,190 of record CM066031.1, on the reverse strand, counting down.
AAGGCGTAGGACTTCCTAGTGGACTGTCTTACTTCAACAAAGGCTAACACCTTGTAATGAAGACGTGCAGTTTATTTACAAACAAAGTAAGAAGACATTCAGAAAGACAAGTAATTCTCTTAGTTACACATGAGTAGTTAGAAAAGATAACTAGAATGCACACTTAATTACAATACTGAAAGAATTATGAGAGAATGTAGCTATGTACAAAGAATATACTTCACCAAACTTGTCATAACCCCTTTACACATCAGCTGGGAGCGCTCAGCGAGAGGAACTAATGACAGTCTAGGATACTTCATGCTTGGCCAAGCAGATCTACGCTCTGTCTGTTCTGGATATTTTCTGTACTTATATGTTGCAGCCAGCTCTCACCCATGAGCTTCTCTCCAGCTCTCACCCATGAGCTTCTCCACCCCATCCACCTTTTTTGCTTCGGTTTCCGGGCAGGCTTTTGATTACCCCCTTTGGTGTTAGAAGCTCAAACTTACACAGTCAGACATGGTCAGACATCTGAGAATGCTCAAAGGACACATCCTCCATGGCCTAAGTGTTCTTTTGTTATCATTAATGGGTCTCTGTCAAGGGAGACACCCAAAAGCATCTCAAAGCTTTTACATTATAATTGATGAATTCTTATCCTGTCCAAGAGAATTGTTCAAAGGCCAAGGGAAGAATTCTGTCTCCCTCTCTGATCTCTTAACACTCCCCAGACTAGATGTGCAAACTGTCTCATCTCTGGAGCAATTTGGCTCAGATAAAGTACAATATCCTTTGCTGATCCAAAAATCCATATAAATCTTTAATTAGTAATACATGGACTGCCTCCTGGAGGCCAGCAACACTTCTTCCACATCCTTAGGTAGGAGTAGAGGAGCCAGCACTACCCTTTCAACAGCCATGCCCTCAGGTTGAGGGACCTGAGGTTGGGGTGTAAGATAGAGCCCTGCTCTTGGGAAAGGAGGTCGGGCTGAGTCCCCAGAGGAGGTGGGGTTTCCACTGCCAGCTGGAGGAGAAGCAGAAACCAAGGTTACCTCGGCCATCTGGGAGATATCAAGATGACCGAGGCCTTGTCTCGAAGGATTTTGAATAGAGTTCGGGCCACCAGAGGCTTGGGAGGAAACGCATACAGGAGGCCCACTGACCAGGAGATTAGAAAAGCATCTGCACCCATCTTTTGGGGGTGTGGCTGTCTGGAGCAAAAGCTGGGCATCTGATGATTCAGCGGACTGGCAAAGAGATCTATGGTCAGATGCCCCCAGCAATGGAAGATCTGCTGGGCTACTTCCAGATTCAGTTGCCACTCATGAGGTTGGAGAATTCTGCTTAGCTTGTCTGATAGACAGTTCTCCTGACCTGGCAGGTAAACTGCTTTGAGAGACATACCCTGTTGGACTGCAAAGGAACAGAGGTCCAGTGTCTCTTGACATAGGATGCGGGACCCCGTCCCCTCCTTGCTTGTTCACATAGAACATAGCCACCTGGTTGTTTGTTTGTACTAAGACCGACTGATGTAAGAGAACATGAGAGAGGTTTGAAGAGCTAGGTGTATCGCCTGGAGCACTAAGAGGTTAATTTGTTGAGTCTTCTCTTGAGGAGACCACAACCCTTGAGTGCATAAGTCCTGGCAATGGGCTCCCCAGCCCAGCACAGATGCATCTGTCGTCAGCACTCTTGTGTATGAGGGAGGCTGGACAGACACTCCCTCGAGCAGGTTGGATGGCTGAAGCCACCGGGTCAATGACCTCAGTAGTCGTTTGGACACACTTATCCTGTCTCGGAGTCTTCCTGTGGCTTGTGTCCACTGATCTCTGAGGCACCACTGAGCTGTCCTCATGTGGAGACGGGCATTTGGGGTCACATGAACCATGGAGGCCATGTGTCCTAGAAGGTGTAGAAAGTGCCTTGCTGATACTTGAGACTTGTGGCTGATTTGGTGTTACTCCAGAAGTCTCTGTGCTCTGCCCTCTGGAAGGTAAGCCTTCACTTGAAGGGTGTCTAGCCTTGCCCCTATGAACTAACTTTTGAGTGGGGAGCAGAGTGGACTTTGCCTGATTTATGACAAAGCCTAGATGCTGCAGTATATTGATAGTGCAAGCGGCGGCCTGTTGAGCTTCTTGAAGCGACTGGGCCCTGATGAGCCAGTCGTCCATGTATGTATGGGAAGACAAAAATTCCCTAGTTCCTGAGGAAGGCCGCCACTACCGCCAGACATTTGTAAACACTCTGGGGGCAGAGGCTAGGCCGAATGGAAGTACTCTGTACTGAAAATGGTTTCCTCTCACTACAAATCTGAGATATTGTCTGTGGTCTGGATGTATGAGGATGTGTGTATACGCATCCTTCAGATCTAAGGAGCATAGCCAGTCTCCCTGGTGGAGGTAAGGCAACAGTATTCCAAGGGAAAGCATCTTGAACTTTTCCCTCACCAGGAACTTGTTCAGATTCCGCAAGTCGAGGATGAGCCGAAGACCTCCAGTTCTCTTTGGTATGAGGAAATACCTGGAATAGAAGCCTTGCCCTTGCAGGTGGTAGGACACCGGCTCCACCGCCTGATCCTTTATAAGACCTGCCAACTCCTGCAAGAGGAGGTTTCTGTGCAGAGGAGGTCTGAGAGGCTCTCCTGGAAAGGAGGAGGGGGGTACCTGGCTGAAATAGAGCAAATAGCCTTTCTGAACTATTTGCAGGACCCAGGTATCCATTGTGATGACTGGCCATCTGTGGGTGTACAGGGTCAGCCTTCCTCCTGTGCATGGCCAAACCACTGGCGGGAGAGGAGCTATGCAGTGAGAATCAAAAAAACCCTCACGGCTGTGTAGGAGCCATAGCTGGAGGCTTGGGGGCCTTCTGCTTACGCGGGCCATGCCCCTGTCCCCTGGCCTGCTGCCCCTGTTGGGGAGCAGGGGTAGCCTGATAGGTGGGGTAGTGGCGGTAAGCAGTACCCTTCCTCAGGAAAAAGGCCTTTTTGCCCGAGCCCTTCTTCTTGTGAGAAGGGGCTGAGGTCTTCTTCAAGAGCCTTGTCCGGGTCAAGTACTCAGACTATCTCCACAGTCTTTTTAGTCATGGGTTTGCCGAATAGGTTGTCACCTCGGCACGGGACATCGACCAACTTGTCCTGAACCCATGACTCCAGATCCGATGACATTAGCCAGGCCTGACGGCGTGCAATGATGCCGGCCGCGGCTACTCGGGCCGAAGCCTCGAAGCCGTCGTAGGCTGCTCGAGACAAACTTCGTGCACTCCCGAATCCCTGTTAACAAGGTCTTGAAGCGCTGCAAGGGTTCTTCGGAGAGGCCAGCTGAGAACCCGGCTATCTCCTTTGCCAGGTCCTGCAAGTACATACCCATGTACAGCTGGTAGGTTTGGACATGGCATGAGAGCATCGAGCCCTGGAAGCACTTTCTGCCGAGGGCATCCAGGTTCCGGGCCTCCCGGCCAGGAGGCACCAAGGAGTGCATTTTTTGGCTCTTCAGCCGTTGCATGGCCGATTCCACAACCATGGAGTTGTGCGGCAGCTGCGCTTTCTGGAACCCAGGGCTCTTACGGACTGGAGAATCAGCTAGGCCTCCAGGGTCGACTTAGACGTCGAGGTCCCGGTGGTCGGGCTGGATGGACAGGCTATCAGTGCCCACTGCTGCTCCATGAAGACAGCCATGCTGCTCTCCAGGGCCGCCAACCTGAAACCAAGCTCAGAAGGCTCCACAGCCTCCGGCTCGGGTCCCGACGCCAGTTCTCCCGGGGAGTCCACAAGGACAACAGACATTACCTTACTTGGTGTCTCCATCTCCGTGCGAGATACCTTGGCTGGCCCCTCTGACTCCGAGGGCCCGGGGCAGAGGTCAGGGCTCCGTGATCTGGAACCCGAGGGCCCAGGCCGATCAGAGGCCTCCAACAATGCCGCCCTCACGAGCTTCTTCTTCCTCTGATGTTCCCGGGAGGGAGACCCCCGCTCAGAAGACCCTCGACAATGCTCAGGGTCAGACTCCCGAAACGTCACGGCTTCTGACGAGGTCCGGGCTCGGACGGATGCGGACTCTGAGAAAGATCTTTCACGTTGGTGCTGCAGACTCCTAAGTGCCTTGGAAGACATTTTTCAACATGGCCCACAGACCACCGGGTCATGGTCGGATCCAAGGCATCGGAGGCAGCAGTCGTGTGTGTCGGTGAGAGACATTAGTTTTTTACACCGATCACACTTTTTGAACCCGCTGGCAGGCATCGGGGGAAAAAGGGCCCCTACAGGGTCAAACGACCGGGCTGCCAGTGAAAAGTAAAAAGAACGCGAACGCTAGTCTCAAAGGACAAAAAACGAAAACTTTAACCGGGCTCAATACTGGTGTACCGAGCCGAGACGGGAAGGGGAACCGGCATTCAACAGGACCGAAACGAAACAAAAACTTTGCAGTTTTGATGCACTTTTTCCGAGGAAAGCAGGACCATGTCCGAAGGGCTCCGCGGAAAAAGGGAGACTGAGCAAGATGGCACCCTTGGGCGGGAAGGGCTTTCTTTGAAAACTGGGGAATTGCCCGGCACAAGGGCTCCGTCGACGCCGACGTCACCCATATGTGAGGACTGACTTCCTGCTTGTTCCTGGAGAATGCTATATCCTTTTTAAAATATGGTGATCAGAATTGCACACAATATTCAAGGTGCAATTGCACCACGGAATGATAAAGAGGCATCATAATATCCTTGGGTTTTGTTCTCCATTCCTTTCCTTATAATTCCTAGCATTCTATTTGCAATCTTGGTCACTGCTGCACTTTGGGCAGAGGGTTTCAATGTATGATTCACGATGACGCCTAAATCCTTTTCCTGAATGGTAAAGTGGAACCTTGCATCGTATAACCATAGTTTGTGTTACTCTTCCTTAAGTGCACACCTTTGTACTCATCCACATTAAATTTTATCTGCCATTTGGACACCCAATCTTCCAATTTATCAAGGTTCTCTTGCATTTTTTCACAATCCTCTTGTAAATGCTGAGAGCTACTTCTAATTACTCCTCCGAGTAGATTTGATCATCTCATTGTTAGCTACCACAGTTAACAGCTCTGTTACTACATATACAGTATTGTTTGCTTTAAATTCTGCTATTATTGCTTGTGTTTTTATGTGTGTCCCTGTTCTCTGGCTGACTGCGTTAAAAGCTCTTAACTTCTAAGTCTGCTCTAGTTAACACATTTTTCTTAAATATTGTTCTATCTGGCTGCATCTTTCCTTTAGTCTACCTTGTATTAAAATTTTTCATCTGCTAGGATCCAAGATGGTGGTATGCTGAGAGGCTGTCTCAGATGCTCTTAGTCATGGGGAAGAAGAGTAAGGTGAGGCAGGTTAAGCTACTCCAAGCTGCCCTGCCTATCTCCTCTCCGGTTGCCTTTGGCCCAACTGATTTCTTTGTGTGTCGAGAGCTGCGGCTGGTGGTTGAAGGGGGAACAGATACCCCAACTGTGGGACTGTTGGAGCATTCTAACTCCCAGTTGTCCTCTGGTTGTGACCTTTCGCACTCCATGACACTGAGGCCTTCCAAGCAGCCGTGCCCTGGAATGAGTTCAGCTGGGTTGGAAGCAACTGCATCTCCCAGTGCTGGTGTTCCTGCATCTTCACTGGAGTCACCCAACGGAGCCGGCTGTGCAGTGCTAGATTTCTCACTAGACCATTAAGCACGAACTGAGCTGCAGAGAGGGAGTTTTTAGACAGCATTGGCTTTGCCTGCAGTGCCTGGACCTGTTGTTCTGATGGGAGTCCCTGGAGTCTGTAGTTGCTGAAGGGGGTACTTCTTTCTCTTTTGCTTTGCAAAGGTCAGAGCAGTTCACTTTAGAAACTATTTGGAATGTTTTATTTAAGAGCTGTCTGGTTAGGATTTTCCCTGACCTGGTAAGAAAAACTCAGCGTCCCTAGGGTTGCCAACTGGTTCCAGATGCACCCGACATGCTTGAGCCAGTCCTGGGTTTACCCCATTGCATGCAGGGACTTGTACGTTTCCATTTCTTATGGAGTGCAATGGATAATTCAGTACTAAATATCCCTGCATGCAATGGGATAAACCCAGGAGTGGATCAAGCCTGTTGGGCGCATCTGGAACTAGTTGGCAACCCTAAGCGTCGCAGGCATGAGTTTTTAGTCTTGCGTCTGCGGGTTCTCTGGCTAGGTGGGGTGTTTTTTCTCGAATATTATTATATTTTATTTTATTTCAATCTTTTTTATACCGCGCTATTCGGCATCAGTGTGGTTTACATGAAACATAAATTCACCAGAACAACAAGCTGTTCTGTGTTTACAGAGAACAGGTAATCGGAACTTGGATAATATAGGGGTAACTATTTACATACAGGCGTACATGTTACACAGAGCTCAATAATCATGGATAGCTTCCTGGGAAGGTTGGTGTAGCTACATTCGCTGGGGGGGGGGGGGGGGGTGGCTTGACGCGTTGTTGTCCGGGTAGTATTTGAGGAAGAGGTAGATGCCTTCCTAAACTGGGTTAAGTTAGTGATTGCCCGGATACTAGGTGGTAGTGCGTTCCAGCATCTTGGAGCGCAGAATCTGAAGGCCTTGTTTGCTGTAGCTATGGTGCATTGTGTTAATGCCTTCGGGATTATTAGTGTATTAATACCCCTGTAAGTGCCTTATTAGACTTCAGGGTCAGTCTTATGTTTTCTCATTTTCCTCAGTTTATTTCCTTTTTAAATGCCCATTGGTCTCCGGGACCTGGGATTGTCTATTCTTCTCCTGCCAGCGTCCTAGAATGATGCCAGTTGAGCCAATCTCCGTTTTCTTGGTACTGGTTTCTCTTTGCTGTATTTATTGTTTTTTTTCCTGATAGCCATGCTCGGATCCTTATTGTAGGCTTGAGGTTGGGTGATCGGTATGCTTCTCTTTCCTCATGTGGGTCATGTTTAGATCATGTATTTTCTATTTCTTAGATTGCCTGCATTTCCTTAACAAGCGTGTTCTAACTTGTATTTTATTTATTTATTTATTTAACAATTATTTCTATACCGCTCTTTCACAAGTATCAAGTGCGGTTTACAATGAACATTATGTTATATGGTATGGGTAGTATCATACCAAGTCATTTTACATAGAACATAGAACAGGTGAACTAGGTACAGGTAACAGTATAATATTTAAACAGTAAATTATTAGAACGTTAAACTATTAGAACATATGTACATAGTAGATATTTACAATTATCTTATTTTTTATTCTTATTCTTATTATTTTGTGAAAACTTGTATAAATATAAAATAAGAAAAAATAAATCTCTCAACCGCTAAGTCTGTCCTACTTTTTCTGTAACTTCCCTTCCATAATCTTAAATAGTGTTTGGCTTGCCTGTCTCTGTTCCTTACTCTGGCACTTGAGGAGGAAGGATTTGCTCTCTGCTGAGCCATTCAGCAGGACCTGATTTCTGTCTACATCGGAATCTCTGTTTAAAGTGTTCTACTTCAGCCTTTATGTTAGCTTTGTTTTTCCCTTTCATACCTCCTACTCTGCTTGTTCAGAGCTTAAAGATTGTTTGTATTTATTTGTGTGTGTGCTGTTATTACTTAATTGTATTTGGCTTGCTGTAATCCCGTCCATCTTTCTGCACACTACTGCAATTTCCCTCTTCTCTCTGCAACACTTGACTTAATATCCTCCCTCCTCAACTTCTGGCTCTCTTTCCCTCCCATCCAGCTGACATTCACCCACACCGTGGTTTAGCTGTCTCATATAGTCTTCTTAGGATCACTAGCACTATTGCTCTTAGGTGCACCCCATCACTCTAGTACTTTTCTCCTGCCTTCCCATATACATCTTCTCTCCTCCCCTCATAGACCCGTGGCACCACATCACCTTCTCTTCTTAATGTTGACTCTCTTTAATCTTTTCCCCTCATTCCAACATCCCCAGATCTCTTGTCCTCATCATCCACTACTTACTATCCTCACCTCTCCTGCCATTTTGTCTTATACCCTATCATCCACTCGAGAGCTTCACCATTTTCTCCCCCTCATTCAGCCATCTCCACTCTCTGACAGAACCTCACCCTCTTACAGTCATGCTGTCTTCTCTCCCATGTACTCTCCTGCTCCTTCTTCTCTCATCTGAGGATATCAATCCCAGCCCTGCCCTCCCCCCTAGATTTTCACACTCACAATGCAGATCACTGTGCAACCCCTCAAATCTTATTTTCTGTATATCTCTCTTCTTGTGCCTTGTGGAATACATGCTCTGACTCAGAGATCATGAATAAAGGCAAGCTCATTGATCTCTAATGTTCTGCATCTAAATGCTCTTACCAAAACTTGGCTTCTCCCTGAAGACTCTGCTTCAGTTGCTGCCCTCTCTCATGAAGGCTACCTATTTTCCCATGCTCCTCGACCAACTGGCCATGGTGGTAGTGTTGGGCTTCTACTTTCTCATTCCTGCCAATTTCAACCACTCACTCTGCCTCATTCTCAATCCTCTTCTTCTTCTAAGTTCACTCCATCCACCTATTCGCTCCACTATCTCTCCGGGTAGCTGTCATTTATTGACCCCCTGACAAGTTCACCTCTGCCTTTATCACCGACTTTAATTCCTGGCTCTCCTTCCTGGAAGAATCTTCCCCTTATTCTTGGGGACTTCAATATTCATGCTGATGACCCCACTGAGCCTTATACCTTACAGCTCCTTTCCCTAACATCCTTTTTCAACCTCCAGCTGGGCTCTACTGCCCCTACTCACCAGCATGGTCACTACCTTGACCTTGTTTTCTTCTCTTCTCCAATTGCTTGCCCTTTATCTGACCACCACCTTGTAACCTTCACTCTTAACCACCTCCCACCTCGGTCTCACCCAATCTCCACCAATATGTTTAAGAATATTCACTCTGTCAACCCTTCAGCGCTCTCCGCTGCTTTATCATGTTCGTTCACTGTGTCATCTGAATCTGTCAATGAGGCCATATCTCCTCTACTCTGGATGCACTTACTCCTGCTGTTCCTTGGGACAGTTTCTCCAAATGGGTTAGTTTTGCGCATAACAACAATACAAGCTACCCTAAGAGTAAACCAATCTACAAACAATTACAACTCTTAGTCCACCAATACTTTTTTGACTTATCTAACCATAAAAAACTATTCAGGGTAACCTCTCTAATAGCTGAACATTTCTTTATTTAATTCTTACAGCATTTCAATTAATAAGTGATCATATGGAGCGAGACCTCAGGATGGCTATAAAACCCTTTATGTGACACATCTCATTGCCATAGGGAATAGCGAGATACTGTGACAATGTGAGCTGTAGTGAGCAAATGGAAATAGAGGAAAATAGGGACTACACCTTTAAGACAGAAGAAAGGCAAGGTTCCCAGAGAGCTCAAACTACAAACAAACTAGAGAAGCATGTTTTGGCTGAGGCAGAGCCCCGCCCAAGCCCTAACGTAGGGTCAGGTTTGTGCTCTGATAGCAAACACATGTGCAGAGAGCAGGGCGTGGTGGCTGGAAAGCACCTTTTTAAACCTGCGTCACTGAAGTCAGAGAGGGCAGAGGAAGCTGGAAGAGCTGGAGGATCTGGAGAATCTGGAGGAGCAAAGGAAGCAGAAGGTTCAGAGGGAACTGAGAGGTCAGAGTGGACAGAAGGCTCAGGGAGAGCAGGAAGCTCGTGGCCAGGATCCTGTTCAGAGGGAGTACTGAAGCCAGAGGGTTCAAAGGAGAAACCTGGTTTAAGGAAGCCCAGAGAAGGGAGACGTGCAAGGTTTTATTCCACGGGGAAATTTGGCTCCAGCAACAAAGGAAGCAATCCTTTTGAAAAAGGTGTGTCTGCTTCAGAGCCCAGCAGAAGCTTAGCTGAGGATGTTGCTAATGAACTGAGAAAGAGTGCAGAGCAGAGTGCTCCAGGAACCCGAGTTGCCAGAAGGTGGGTGAAAGCTATTACAAATGCTGATAAACAGAACCCAGCCAAGGGCAGTGAGACAGACCTGAACCTAATTGAGAAGCTAAGGCAACTGTTGCAGGATAGAGGAGCTTATTCTCAAAGCACAGATAACCTTTCTCCAGGAGAGCAGTTTGTAAGGGAATTCCAGAAGCTTCTTCCAAACAGTAAGCTTGAATCTGCTAGTGAAAGTCCAGAGAGGGACAGACAACTTGCAATGCAGGAAGATATGCAAGTAGACGTGTGTATGCCTGAAACTGAGTGCGATGTAGTACCAATGGATTGTTCTTATTGTAAGAAGGGAAGCTTTCACATGTGCTAGAAGAAAGACTATGAAGGGAAGTCTTTGCATAGCCTGTGTCTCTTAGCTAGAAGAGAAACAAACGCTTCCATTTGAAATAAAGCATAGTTACTCACCTGTAACAGGTGATCTCCGGGTACAGCAGGAATTTAGTCCTCACATATGGGTATCGTCGGTACTGACGGAGCCTGCGCGGGAACGCTCCCCAGCGTCCAATCAGAAAGCTTTTGGGAGCACCCCACAGCGCCTGCATGCTGCCTTCCCGCCTTTCCCAACTGCCTCTCTCCAGCTGAGTTTTAAAGCTGAGACAAAGAGAGAGAGAGGGAAAGGAAAGAGATAGATAGAGAGATACAACTCTTAGGGGAGGTGGGTGGGTTGTGAGGACTAAATTCCTGCTGTTCCCAGAGATCACCTGTTACAGGTGAGTAACTATGCTATCTCCAGGAACAAGCAGGAATCTAGTCATCACATATGGGGACCAATGTTCCCTCTAATTTTCTGTAGGCTGTGTGCGCATAAAATATCAGCTGTGTGCAGCTTTTGAAGGAAGGTTAAATTTTTGTGCGCCACATAATGACACTCGGAGTTATATACTTTAAAATTTGACTACACGTCAGGATACAGTATGTACACCACATTGATTTTAATCAAATTAAATGAAAATAGACGATTACTAAATGAAGCAGAAAATTTCTAGTAATTACAATCATAACTTTTAAATTTTAAGACGTCTGTGTTGTTTTCTATCAGAATCAGAGCCGTAATTTTTGTGCGCTCTGTTGTAAAGTATGTGCGCTCGCTCGGCAAGGTGTGTGCGCGCGCACACGCGCACAGCTTAGAGGGAACAGTGATGGGGACTCCCTAGCTTTGGGTGCCAGGGAGAAACCCCAGAAGTTGTGTGTCCCTGAGAAGGGCTCCACTTCCCCCCATGGATCTCTGGCATCCTATCAGGGATGGTGGGTAGGAGTTGATTAAGTATGGAACAGCTGTTTGAGAACAGCCTGACCAAACAAGGCATACTGGCGGGAGTCCTTGTCCAAGAAGTAATGGGCTGTGAAGGTGTGAACAGAGGCCCAAGTGGCTGCTCGACAGATGTCATCAATAGACACAGAGTTCAGATCTACGTTTACCCGTTCCACTCCGTTCATTAATTTATAGACTTCTATCATATCTCCCCTCAGCCGTCTCTTTTCCAGGTTAAAGAGCCCTAACCTTTTTAGCCTTTCTTCATAGGAGTATCCTTCCACCCCCTTTACCATTTTGGTGGCTCTTCTCTGAACCTTTTCTAAAATCGCTATATCCTTTTTAAGATATGGCGACCAGAATTGCACACAATATTCAAGGTGCGGTCTCACCATGGAACGATATAGAGGCATTATAATATCTTTTGTTTTATTTTCCATTCCTTTCCTTATCATACCTAGCATTCTATTTGCTCTCTTGGCCGCCGCTGCACACTGGGCCGAGGGTTTGAACATGGTATCCACAATGACGCCTAAATCTTTTTCCTGGGTGGTGGTTCCTAATGTGGAACCTTGCATCGTGTAACCATAGTTTGGGTTGTTCTTCCCTAGGTGCATAACTTTGCACTTGTCTACATTAAATTTCATCTGCCATTTTGATGCCCAATTTATCAACATCCTCTTGCAATTTTCCACAATCCTCTTGGGTTTTAACAACTTTAAATAGTTTTGTGTCATCTGCAAATATGATAACTTCACTTGTTATTCCTCTTTCCAGGTCATTTATGAATATGTCAAAAAGCAGCAGACCCAGCGGAGGGCAGAAGATTGGCGCGATTGAATGGAGAGAGCCCAAGGATACGAGCAGCTGAGAATGAAGCTGGTTGAAGTAAAAGACTTAGAGCACTGTGATTTGCAGTAACGTTATCTATATATTTTTTTTGGTTGTGGTGGGAGGGGTGTACTAAGGGGGGGTAGAGGGGGCAGGTGCTAAGAGGAGTGGGAGGTTGGGGGGCAGGGAGTGAGAAGAGGCAGGGGGAAGGAATCGGGGGAGTGGAGTGGGGAGTTGGGGGAAGGCGGAGGGGGGAGTAGTGGCTGCATTGGGGGGAGAAGGGTGAGTGTGGGGGGTGATGGGGAATGGAGGGGGTGGGACAGGCAGGCCCGATGTTAGTCACCACAATGGAAGATGAATCTCTCTTTGGAGAGAGCTGGGGGGGGGGGAGGAGTTCGGGGGGGGGAGGGGTGGGGTGGGATTTTCGATGGGCTAGCAGTGGGGAGGGAGATATACCAGAATGGGTGAATTAAAAATTGTATCATTAAATGTTAGGGGCCTGAACTCACCTTTTAAGCGGCAGAAACTGTATGATGAGTTGGCGTGCCAAAAGGCGGGGATAGGGCTGATACAGGAGACGCACCTTAACAAAGCAACGGAGTGCTTGCTCAAGCCCAGGGGTTATGGGGTATGTATACATGCTTCTAACACAGTTGAAAAAAAGAAAGGGGGGTGGCCATTGTGTTAGCCTCCAGGTTAAAGACCCAAGTGCACTCAGTTGTTAGGGATAAGGGAGGGAGATATGTCTTGGCGAGGGTGCAGGTGGGCAACGTGTGGTATTGCATTGTGAACCTATATGCTCCTACGGGGTCCCAGGATGACTTTTGGAAGCAACTGACTGAGGAAGTGGAGAACATGGGGGAGGGAGTTCTTATATGTGGAGGAGATTTCAATCTTACATGGCATGGAACCCAGCAAAAGATGCAACTGGGGTTCGTGAGGGAGAGCGGGTGGACAGGAAGAGATATCGAGAGTTTGTGGTGCAGAATGGATTGATAGACGCCTGGCGATTACAACACCCCCGGGAGGAGACAATTCTCATATTTCTCGCCCATGCATGGGTCATACTCCCGCACAGATGCAATCTGGGTTTCCAAATAAGTAGGGGGTCGGTTTAGTGAAGCAGCAATGGAGACCATTACATGGTCTGATCATGCCCCTGTAGTGGTTTGTCTGTGAACGGCGGATGAAGGGAAAGGGCTCCAGTTTTGGAGGTTAAATGAGTCGCCGTTGAACGATGAGAGGGTTCGGGAGGAGGTAGAGAGGGAAACCAGGGAGTATTTCACAGCTAACGATAACGGGGAGGTCGCCTGGGGAGGGGTCTGGGATAGCTACAAAGCAGTGATTTGAGGGGTGCTCATCAAGTGGGGGGCACGGATCAAGATGGAAAGAGAGAGGAGGGAAGGGGCTTTGAGGATACGCCTATTAGAATTGGAAGAGATGGATGCACAGGGGCGGTCGAGATCTCATAGGGGACAGGTGCTGGCGGTGCATGCGCAGCTGAAAGTACCATCATCTTAACTACAATATAACTTTGTCTATAGTGTCTGAAATCACCCAAAGTAACCATTGCATTTAATGTTACAAACAAACAAACCAAGAGCAACTGTTGCAAGATCCCCCAAAATACACTAAACAATCTGAACCCTACCACAACCTGAACCCCCTAAAACATACAATAAAACAATGCCTACTCAATCTTCATCTCCCATCAGGGCAACACTAATCTGTCTCCTCATTCTCACACTGATAAACCTAACAAAATGTATAAAAAACAATTACAACAGACCAATCCCTATAATACAAAGTACATCACGCTTTAACCACCTAATAAACTCAATATCCCCGCTCAAAAATGGTTCCAACCCCAGACCCAAACAATCTCGTCTTATATATATAACAGCCACACCTAAAAATAACCTCATACACCCACAACCACCTGATACACAGAAATACACAACTATTACCTGCCAACTTATCAACGCAAGATCCATGAGAAACAAACTACCAATCTTTACTGACATCATCAATGATCATAAAACAGACATTGTCTGTATAACAGAAACATGGCTCAAAGATACGGACTCAGTATACTTGAACCAATTAAAGTCAACTGACTATGAGATTTTCCATACCCACAGAACATCTAAAAAAGGTGGAGGAGTACTAATAATAATAAAGAAAAACCTCAACGCAAAACTGATCTCATCCACAAATATTGAGAATGTAGACATGCTAAATATAAAAATTAAAACCACAAAGATATGCCTAATATACAGACCTCCAGGATACAACATAGACAACATTGATAACCTAATTGAACTAATGGCATCATCTACTGACACAAACCCAATAATACTAATGGGTGATTTCAATCTCCCTTCAACACCTAACAACCAATCAAATCACTTCACAGAAGCAGTAAGTAATTTAGAATTCCATCAAATAATAACAGAACAAACACATAACAAAGGAAAAACACTAGACATGGTCTTTCTACCAAATTCACTGCACAACCTGTACAACCCTGAATCACTCTCAACCATACCGGTTCCCTGGTCCGACCACTACCTTCTGAAATTTGATATTACCATCCCCGATAACACCCATAATAAACGTAATCATCCCCCACAAAATAGGAGATTCAGAAAGTTTAATGAAGAAGAATTCCTAGATCAAATAATTCCTCACCTCAACCTAACCCCCACAAACCTAGAAGAAACCATCAAAATGTGGAACAAAACTATCTCAAAGGCAGCAGAAAAAACCCCAAACCCTTCTCAACAAAATAGCAACAACAATAAAATTGATAAAAAGGATGCCCCATGGTATAATATGACACTCAAAAATATTAAAAGACAACTAAGAATAGAAGAAAAGAAATGGAGACAAAACAAATCCCCAACAACTCAAGAGAAATACGTAAATACCCTCAACATATATAAGCAAGCAATAGACAGCGCCAAAAGAAACTACCACTCTAACATACTCAACAATTCAATAAACCGACCAAGAGAATTGTTCTGTATAATACAGAAACTAACAAACAAAACATACAACTCAGACGAAACGTCCATCGAAATCTCCCCACAAGAATTAGCACAATACTATATTAATAAAACAAAAATACAAATGAATAACCCCCCAATAACACACAATGAAAAGAAGCACCCAACCCTCGATACCTGGTCCAACTTTAGTCCAATATCAAAGACTACTCTCAAAACTACCATATCTAACATCAATACCACTACATCATACCTTGACCCATGCCCAGTTGATTGGATAAAAAAGACACTCCCAATACTCTCCTCATTCATTCTCCCTATGGTCAACATATCATTAGAAAAAGGATATCTTCCACCATCCCTCAAACACGTCCAAATACGACCAATACTTAAAAATAAAACATTAGACAAATTATCCCCAAAATCATACAGACCTATATCAAGCATTCCCTTCATGGCCAAACTCATAGAAAAAATAGTCCAAACCCAACTACAGGAATTTATCGACACATCGAACCTCCTTGATGAACACCAATATGGCTTCAGACCATTCCATGGGGTCGAAACATTACTAACAATCCTTTATGACACATTACTAAGAGGAATTGATGACTCTAAACAAGCCTTCATCCTAGTATTCCTCGACATCTCTGCTGCATTTGACAGCGTCAATCATATAACAATGCTCAACAGACTTCAACAAATAGGAATTACATCCACTGTTTACAACTGGTTCAAATCCTACCTGTCAAATAGAACCCAAACAGTAAGAATTCTTAACCAAACATCTAACACTTTCAACCAAACACAAGGCCTCCCACAGGGATCTGCACTATCAGCATTATTATTTAATATTTACCTTCAACCAATCAGCAACATCTTTAAACGTCACGGTGTCTATTGCCATATTTACGCCGACGATATAATGTTCTATCTCCCATTTAAAATCCCACATCCTCCACTACAACAAATAACGGAATGCTTTAAAGAAATAACATTATGGCTCAAAGACCAGAACCTACACATAAATTTTTCTAAAACGGATGTACTATATATTACTAAAAACCAAACCTACAAACCTCCAACTACTATCACCCTAGATAACCATGAGATCAACACAAAAAAAGAAATAAAATACCTAGGTGTGATACTTGACAACAAACTTAACATGGACTCACACATAAATACCTAACAAAAAACATACACTACAAACTTAAGACACTGAGACAACTAAGACCTTTAATTCACTTGCAAGACTTCATAGCTATAATTCAAGCTATTATAACTCCACACTTCGATTTTGCAAACTTAATCCTTAATGGCATCACAAAGCAAAATATTAAAAAGATACAACTAACCCAGAACATCGCAGCAAGGATAATAAGGAACTTAAGCTCAACAGAACATATCACACCGATCCTAGCTGAACTCCATTGGCTACCCATAGACAGCAGAAACCCATAGACAGCAGAATAAAATACAAGATTCTTCTAACAACATTTAAAACTATAAACAACTTAGCCCCGTCTGTACTCAGTACTCTCATCAAAGTAGAAAATGATAAACGAACACAAAGAAGTCGAAACTCAAATACTATAACAGTACCAAAGGATTACACAAAAGCTACAAAACAAACTAACAAGAGAGCATTCTCACACTCAGCTCCCACCCTCTGGAATAACCTTCCTGACCACATTCGCCAACTGTCAGACATAAAGGAATTTAAAAAACAACTAAAAACCCATTTATTCTCTCTATACTACAACAAAGGAGCAGAATTCACCCAGACCACTCAAAGAGACACAGGTTAACAATCATAATACAAATCATAGCTACATGTTCTCTGAAGTATAAATTAAAATACAACCCAAGTGATATATACCACAATTTATAATTCATGACATAATTGTAAATATCAACAATGTATATATGTTCTAACAGTTTAATGTTCTAATAATTATAATGTTAATACTTTATATTGTTACCTGTAAATAGTTCAATATGTTCTATGTAAACTGACTTGGTATGATACCACCCTTACCATATAACATACTGTTCATTGTAAACCGCACTTGATACTTGTGAAAGAGCGGTATAGAAATAATTGCTAAATAAATAAATAAATAAATAAATAAATGAGCTGCAGGCAGAACGGATACAGTACCAGATGCAGCTTTTACGACAAGAGGTCTTTGAGGGAGGGGGACAAAGCTGGGAAATACTTGGCACAGAGGCTAAGACAGAGAAAGTTGCGCTCCCATATCATTCGAGTCCGTCCTAAAGGAGGGGCCCTGGTAACCAAGGACGGAGCGATCAGGGAAGCCTTTAGAGAGTTTTACCAGGAGTTATACAGAGCTGGAGACTCGGCATCAGAGGAAAGAGTGCGCAGATACCTCGCATCAGTGAGATTGCCCAAACTGGGGAGGGAGGAGCAAGTGAAAATAAATAGGCCGATAAGTGGGGAGGAGGTGCAGAGGGCAATTAGCCAATTAAAGATTGGGAAAGCCCCAGGGTTAGATGGGTTAACAGCGCCATTCTATAGGCGGTTCGGGAATCTCTTGATTGAGCCATTAGTGAAGTTATTTAACTTGCCAAGGGAGGGAGGGAAACTTGCGGGCACGATGGGTTGGGCGGGGATTACGGTCATCCATAAAGAGGGGAAAGACCCGCAGGACTGTGCATCTTACCGTCCTATCTCTCTGCTTAATCTTGATGCCAAGTTACTAGCAAAGGTATTAACGGCACGACTAAACAAGGTAATTGGAAAGCTGATACATCAGGACCAGGCGGGCTTTATCCCTGGTAGACAGGTTGCAGACAATATTAGGAAAATCCTGAATATAGTTTGGTCAGTTGAGCAGAGCGGGGAAGAGGCCCTGCTCCTGTCGTTGGACGCTGAAAAGGCTTTCGATCAGGTAGCATGGCCCTTCTTGTTCCAGGTGTTGGTGAAGGTGGGGCTGGGAAATGAATTTTTGGCTTGGATAAAGGCACTCTATGAACAGCCGCAAGCCTGTGTGAGGGTGAATGGGGCGTATTCAGGGTTTTTTGCGCAGGGGAGGGGTACTCGACAGGGGTGCCCCCTTTCGCCGTTGCTCTTCGCCATAGCCCTAGAACCGTTTGCACAGAGGGTGTGCGAAAGGGCAGACATCCAGGGGATACAGGTGGGGACGAGGGGTTACAAGATTTCATTGTTTGCTGACGATATTATCTTAAGCTTGGGGAGACCCAGAGTGAGCATTCCAATAGTGATGTGGGAACTGGAGGAATATGGTAAGCTGTCGGTTTTACAATCAATTGGGCTAAATCAGAGATCTTAAACTTAGTGGTCTCTGGGGCAGGGCAAGCACGGTTGGCCAAGCAATACCCTTTTAAGTGGGCGAGGGACAGTATAAGGTACTTAGGAGTACGTCTCAGTAATAAAACGGCTCACTTATATAAATTGAATTATGGGAAGGTACTAGGGCAGATTGAGAGTTGGTTGGGGGGCTGGGGGAAGGGGTTTTTATCATGGTTCGAGCGTATAGCGTAGTTACTCACCTGTAACAGGTGTTCTCCAGGAGCAGCAGGAATCAGTCCTCACTTATGGGTGACGTCGGCGCCGACGGAGCCCTCGCGGAGCAATTTTCCCCAGCTTTCAAAGAAAGCCTTTGGGAATTGCAGCGCGCATGCGCGGTCGTCTTCCCGCCCGAGGGTGCCATCTTAGCCAGTCAGATGACATAGCTAAAAAAGACAGCATAAAAATTTGCAAAAAGAACATAAGCAGACGATTGCAACTCCAAGGGGAGGAGGGAGGGTAGTGAGGACTGATTCCTGCTGCTCCTGGAGAACACCTGTTACAGGTGAGTAACTACGCTTTCTCCAGGACCAAGCAGGAAGTCAGTCCTCACTTATGGGACTCCCAAGCTCAAGGCTACCGGAGACCCTAAGCACAAAAATGAGCTCCCTCTAGCTCAGCAGCACAGAAGGATAGAATCTTCGCTGAATTATCACCCACCGGTAGCCCACATCCGGGATGGAGGGTAGGAGTTGCTCAGACCTCAAAGAGATTACGGAGGACTGCCTGTCCGAAAGCACTGTCCCTACGGGACTCCCTCTCGAGACAGTAATGGACCGCAAAAGTCTGGCTCGAAGACCAAGTAGCGGCCCGGCAGATGTCTGCCAGCGGAACAGAGCGGAGGTAAGCCACTGACGTGGCCTTTGCCCGAACGCAATGAGCCGTGACTCTACTTTCTAAGGAGAGTCCGGCTGCCCCATAAGCCCAAGAGATACAGTCCGCCACCCAGATGGACAGAGTACGCTTGGAGACCGGGAGCCCCAAGCTATTGGGGTCAAAAGACACAAAAAGCTGAGCAGCTTTACGGTGCTCCCGCGTACGGTCAAGGTAGAAGTTCAGAGCCCTTCTACAGTCCAGGGTATGGAGGACCGTCTCAGCTCGGCTGGAGTGTGGTCTGGGAAAGAAGGTTGGAAGTACCACCTCCTGATTGATGTGAAAAGGGGAGACCACTTTAGGCAGAAATTTCGGATGAGTCCGTAGGACCACCCTATTCTTGTAGAACCTAGTGTAAGGGGGATCAGACACGAGGGCCTGCAATTCACTTACGCGTCTAGCGGAAGTGAGGGCTATCAAGAACAGAGTTTTCCAAGACAGAAAACGGAGAGAACAGGTAGCCATAGGTTCAAAAGGCGGACAGGTGATCCGCTGCAAAACCACATTCAGGTCCCAGTCAGGCGCTGGCGGGCGCAGAGGTGGTTTAAGTAGAAGGAGACCTCGGAGAAACCTCGCTACGAGAGGGTCATTGGAGAGAGGTCTGCCGTCCACCGGCACATGATGTGCTGAAAGAGCACTGAGGTGAACTTTGACGGAGTTGGACTTAAGTCCCAGATTAGAGAGGTGCAGCAAGTACTGCAAGATCACCGACACCGGGCAGGAGAAGGGATCCTGAGACTGTTGGGTACACCAGACTGCAAAGCGACGCCATTTAAGGGCGTAGCATTTGCGGGTAGAAGGCCGTCGCGAAGCCAAGACGACCTCCTCCACCTCCGCCGGCAGGAGAAGGGGAGCAAGGACTACCCTCTCAGCAGCCAGGCCATGAGGTTGAGAGACCTGAGGTTGGGGTGCAGGAGGGACCCCTGATCCTGAGTGAGGAGATCCGGTTGTACCCCCAGAGGGATTGGATCCTCCACCGCCAGTTGCAGCAGGAGCGGAAACCACGGCTGCCTGGGCCAGCGAGGGGCCACCAGGATCATGAAGGCTTTGTCTCGGAGAACCTTGAAAAGAGTCCGAGAGACTAGCGGGATGGGAGGGAAAGCGTACAGAAGGCTCCCCGACCACGAGATCAGAAAGGCGTCCGCCGCAACCCGAAGGGGGTGTGGCTGACGAGAGCAGAAGCGAGGAAGCTGCCGGTTGTGAGGACTGGCAAAGAGATCCACCGTGGGGAGACCCCACTTGAGGAAGAGCTTCTGAACTACCAAGGGATCCAGACGCCACTCGTGCGGCTGGAGGACCCTGCTGAGTTTGTCTGCAAGGCAATTTTCTTGGCCCGGGAGATAAACTGCCTTGAGGAGAATGCCGTGACTGACGGCCCAAGAGCAGAGCTTCTGTGCCTCCCGGCAGAGGAGGAAGGAGCCCGTGCCCCCCTGCTTGTTCACGTAGAACATGGCAACTTGATTGTCCGTCTGGACAAGGACGGACTGTTGGGAAGTCAGGTGGGAGAAGGCCTTGAGAGCTAGGCGGATCGCCCTGAGCTCCAGGAAGTTGATCTGCTGAGCCGACTCCCACGTGGTCCAGAGGCCCTGAGTACGTGCCTCTTGGCAATGTGCTCCCCAGCCCAGGAGGGATGCATCGGTGGTCAGCACCCGGGTCGGCTGAGGTGACTGGAAAGGCATTCCGAATATCAGGTTCGGCTGCCGGAGCCACCACCGGAGAGACGAGACCAGCGGCTCGGAAACGCGCACTAGGTCTGCTAGGCCGCCCGTGGCTTGTCGCCACTGCTGGCGGAGACACCATTGAGCAGACCGCATATTCAGGCGGGCATTGGGGGTCACATGGACGGTGGAAGCCATATGGCCGAGCAGTCTCAGGAAGCGCCTGGCGGAGACCAGGGGCTGGCTGCGAAAGCGGTTGGCTAGGTCCATGAGCCGTGGAGCCCTGTCGAGCGGTAGGTACGCTCGCGCCTGCGGAGTGTGCAGCCTTGCGCCGATGAACTCGAGATCCTGTGAGGGGAGCAAAGTGGACTTTGCGAAGTTTATAACAAAGCCCAAGTGCTGCAGCAGAGTCACCGTGCGGCACGTGGCGTTGGTGACCTCCTGAGCGGACGCTGCTCTGATGAGCCAGTCGTCGAGGTACGGAAAGACATAGAGGCCGTGAAGCCGGAGATGGGCCGCCACGACCGCGAGACATTTTGTGAAGACTCGCGGTGCGGAGGACAGGCCAAAGGGCAGTACTCTGTACTGGTAATGATTTCCTGCCACCACAAACCTTAGGTATTGGCGGTGGCTTGGGTGGATGAGGATGTGCGTGTAGGCATCCTTTAGATCCGAGGAGCATAGCCAATCTCCCTGCTGGAGGTAGGGCAGAAGGATTCCAAGGGTAAGCATTTTGAACTTCTCCCGCACAAGGAACTTGTTGAGGTTGCGCAAGTCCAGGATGGGTCTGAGGCCCCCTGTTCTCTTTGGTATCAGAAAAATACCTTGAATAAAAGCCTTGACCTCTCAGGTGGTGTGGCACCGGTTCCACCGCCTGTTCCTGCAGAAGACCTGCTAACTCCTGAAGGAGCAACTCCCTGTGCAGAGGGGGGCGCGGAGGTTCTCCCGGAAAATAGGAGGGAGGGACCTGATGGAAGTGGAGAAGGTAGCCTTCTCGCACGACCTGAAGCACCCAGGCATCTGCGGTGATGCTGGACCACCTGTGGGCGAAGTGAACCAGCCGGCCTCCGGTGCTGGGAGGAACCAGCGGGGGGGGAGAGGCTATGCTGAGCGAGTCAAAAGCCCCCACCCTGCTGAGCAGGGGCTGGTGGTGCAGGCTTGGGGGCTTGCTGCCTACGGGACCCGTTACCCCGTCCCTTGGCCTGCTGGCCCTGTTGGGGAGCTGCAGGGGCCTGATAATGGGGGTATTGTTTGTAGGCAGCCGCCTTCCTCGGGTAAAAGGACTTTTTCCCCGAGCCCTTCTTTTTCTGGGAAGGGGCGGAGGTCTTCCTAGAAAGCCTGGTCCTGGTGAGAGTCTCAGTCTCAATTTGTGCAGCCTTTTCCGCCATGGGCTTGCCAAAGAGGTTTTCGCCTCGGCAGGGGACATCGACCAACTTGTCCTGTACCCAGGGCTCAAGGTCTGACGACTGAAGCCAAGCCTGTCGGCGGGCACCGATGCCGGCTGCGGCCACTCGAGCCGAGGCTTCAAAGCCATCATAGGCTGCTCGGGACATGAACTTTGAGCATTCCCGAATGCCCGTGGACAAGGCTAGGAACCTCCGCAAGGGCTCCTCGGAGAGACCAGCGGAGAATCCGGCTAGCTCTTTAGCCAGATCCCGGAGATACATGCCCATGTATAGCTGGTAAGTCTGGACACGACATGCGAGCATAGAGCCCTGGAAGCACTTCTTGCCAAGGCCATCCAGGTTACGGGCCTCCCTTCCAGGAGGCACCGAGGAGTGCATCTTCTGGCTCTTAAGACGATGCATGGCCGATTCCACTACCATGGAATGGTGTGGCAGCTGTGCCTTTTGAAAGCCAGGGCTCTTGCGGACCCGATAGATAGAATCGACCCGCTTGCTCAGGACCGGCGAGGAGGCCGGACTCTCCCACATGCGGAAGAGTAGTCGTTCCAGCATAGGAGGAACCGGCACAGTAAAGTGTTCCCTCGCGGGAGAGTCATACTGGAGGGCGTCGAGCTCTTCGGCTCGAGGCTCCTCCTCGGGATCCGCAGGGAAGGCCAAAGCCTTGGCCATATCCCTAACGAAGTCCGAGAACCGGGCATCCTCCGGGGGGGACTGCTTCCGAGGCTCGGACTCCGGTGAGTCCGATGGGACACACCGAGTCCGGAAAGAATCAGGTGACTCTTCCTCCTCAGACTCCCAGACCGACTCCGACGAGGACTCGGTGGGGTCGGCCCGGGCAGGGTGCGGCGCCAGCCGCCCCGACGCCGAGGGAGTCGGCGTCGGCGACCTCGGTCCCGAACGGGAGGCTGAGGGTGACCTCGACCGAGGATCGACTCGAGTTCTCATCGACTCGAGGATCGGCTCGGTCTCCGGGGTCGACTTGGACGTCGACGTCCCGGCGGTCGGGGCAGCGGCGCCAGCGAAGCCAGCGAGCAGTGCCCTCTGCTGGTCCATGAAGGCAGACAGTCTGCTCTCCAAGGCCGTCAACCTGAGTCCGAGCTCAGGTGACCCAGCAGCCCCCGACTCGGGCCCCGACGGCGTCGGGCCCGACGTCGGCTGTCGCGGAGGCGAGTCCAGAAGGACCACAGGACTTACCCGGGCAGGCATCTCCGACTCCAGGCGAGGTCGCTTCGGGATGTGTTCCTTCTCCAAGGACCCGGGGCGGCTGTCGGGGCTATGCGACCTGGCCCTCGCGGAACCAGGAGCGTCCACCGACGCCGCCCTCGCGGGTTTTTCCTTCCGACGATGGTCCCCGGAGGGAGAACCCCGGTCGGAGGAGCTCCGGCGACGGTCCGAGCTGGAGCCTTTCGACGCGGAGGCCTCCGACGAGGTCCGGGTACGGCTGGGGTCAGCGAAGATTCTCTCACGCTGATGCCGCCGACTTCTCAACGCCTTTGAGGACAGTTTGCTGCAGGGCCCACAGATCAGTTCCTCATGATCCGGGCCCAGGCAGCGGAGGCAAAAGTCGTGTGTGTCGGTTAGTGACATATTTCGGTCACACCGACCACACCGCTTAAACACACTGGCAGCCATCGGGGGAAAAAGGGCCCCTGCGAGGTCAAAGGACCGGGCTGCCAGGGAAACCGAAAAACGAAAGCTGACTAAGTCAGAAAAACCGAAAAAAGTAAGAGGACTCGAGACCGGCGTCGCGAGTCCGGGCGGGAAAACGATCGGTCGAAAGAAAAAAGGATAAAATAAAGAAGAAAATCAACTTTTTCGCGGGGACAAGACGGGGACGTCTGTAGGGCTCCGCGGAAAAAAGAAGACTGGCTAAGATGGCACCCTCGGGCGGGAAGACGACCGCGCATGCGCGCTGCAATTCCCAAAGGCTTTCTTTGAAAGCTGGGGAAAATTGCTCCGCGAGGGCTCCGTCGGCGCCGACGTCACCCATAAGTGAGGACTGACTTCCTGCTTGGTCCTGGAGAAAGCGACAGTTAAAATGATGCTTGTGCCACGCCTGCTGTTCTTATTCCAGACGTTCCCCATAGAGGTCCCGCGGATACAACTGAAACGGGTGCAAAGGTTGGTGAACAGATTTATATGGAAGCAGAGAAGTCCGAGAGTGGCAATGAGTACACTACAGAGAGTGAAAGAGGAGGGGGGGCTGGGAGCTCCTAACCTGGGGAAATACTACGAGGCCGCGCAACTGAAAACAGTCTATGAGTGGCAGCGAGATGAGGGGAAGCAATGGGTGCAGATGGAGCAAGAAGAGATAAGAGGGGTGGAATTGGAGAGGGAGATATGGAGGGGAAGAGCGGGCGTCGCTTCTAATATTCTTAACCCCATGATAGTGCATAGTTTGAAAGTGTGGAAACGGAACAAACAACAGTTGGTTTCGGGAAAAGGATATATACAGGGCATGGGATTAGAGGCATGATTTGAGAAGGGGCAGGGGCCGGATGTGCGGACCTTTCAAAGGTGGGCCAGGGGGGGGCTGACGCAAATATCTCAACTTCTGCATAATCAGGGGATATATGGGTTTGAAGGTATCAAGGATCTTTACAGGCTGACAGGCAACGACTATTATGCCTATTTGCAACTTTGTCATTGCCTTCGGCAGCAGAGGGTGTGGAAGGATCTGTGGGGACGTCGTAGTTGGTTCGAGGTCTTATGCTCAGGGCATTTGGGACAAAAGGGAGTAGTCTCACGAATATTTAGGGGTTTGATGGAGGTAGGGGAGGTTAAGCTACCGTATATGTTGAAATGGGAGGAAGATCTGGGGGTAGTGTGGAGTGCTGAGGTATGGACCAAGGTGCTCCGGACCATAGCACATGTTTCTATGTCTGCATCCCTAAAGGAAAATGCCTATAAGGTGCTGTCCAGATGGTACTGGATGCCAGTACGTCGCATGAAAGCTAAACTAGGACAGGAAGCTCAATGTTGGCGGGGTTGCACTGAGTGAGGGGATTGGATGCATATGTGGTGGAAGTGTGCCCTGGTACAGGCCTACTGGACGAGGGTCCTGGAAGTGATCCACGAGATGACAGGATATCAGGTGCAACAAAAGCCTGAAACGCGCTTGTTACACTTTCTAGAAGAAGAGATACCCCGGAGGAAGGCGGGGGTCCTACACCACTGTCTAGTAGCAGCCCGTTGTGAAATAGCTCGGCACTGGGGGGGGGGGCCCAGAGTGTCTCGCAGGTGGCAGGATTTGTCCGAAGAGTGAGTGAAGTGGGGCTGATGCACCAATTGACAGAGCAGCGTCGGGGGGGGGGGGGGGAGAAGGAGTGGGGCACAATGGCAGAGGGTGTGGAAATGGGTGGAGGGATGGAAGGCAGAGGAGGGGAGGAAGTAAGGAGTTGGGGTAGGGGTGAGAGGGGGGATTGGCGGTGGGGGTATCGCTGGTATAGGTAGGGTTCGGTACCGCAGGAATTGATCTAAGTGTCCGTACACGGGGGGGGGGGGGGAGGAGGAGGGGGGGGAGTGGAGGGGAGGGGGGGAGTTATGATGAGGGATCTGCCTGTGGTTGTAGAGTTCTTGGTGGGGTGATTAAAGTTGGGGGATTTAACCTCTGCTGCCTAACATCAATCAAATCTGGGGGAACCTGATTATCAGTTTTGTTTATGTTAAGTGTTTTTGTTTAGGAGCAGTTTACTTGGGGCGACTTGTATAATAGTAGCGATGACGGGGGGGGGGGTTGGGACAAGTTGCTGTATTACACATGTTGTATATGGGTGTGTTATTCACTAATAAAAATATTAAAAAAAAAAAAGCAGCAGACCCAGCACAGATCCCTGGGGTACACCACTATTCACCTTTCTCCATTGGGAAAAATGGCCATTTAGCCCAAACCTCTGCTTTCTATCTTTTAACCAGTACAGTAGTACACTGCCTCCTATCCCATGACTCATTAGTTTTGCCAAAAGTCTCTGATAAGGGACCTTGTCAAAGGCTTTCTGAAAGTCTAGATACACTATATCAACCGACTCACCTTTGTCCACTTGTTTATTCACACTTTCAAAAAAACATAACAGATTAGTAAGACAAGATCTTCCTTGTCTAAAGCCATGTTGTCTGTCTCCCATTAGGCCATGACTACCTACATGCTGAGTAATTTTATTCTTTATGATGGTTTCTACCATTTTTCCCGGTACTGACGTGAGGCTCACCTGTCTGTAGATTCCCGGATCACCCCTGGAACCCTTTTTAAAAATTGGTGTTACATTGGCGATCCTCCAATCTTCAGGTATTAGAGATAATTTTAATGATAGCTCACAGATTACTAATAGCAGGTCTGCAATCTCATATTTCAGTTCTTTCAACATCCTTGGATGTATACCATCCGGCCCAGGTGATTTGCTACTCTTCAGTTTATCTAATAGTTGCAATACATTTTCCTGATGTATCGATATTTCCTTTCAATTCTTCCGCACCTTTAAATACCACTTCAGTCATGGGTAACATCCCTACATCTTCCTCAGTAAAGACTGAAGAAAAGAATTCATTCAGTCTCTCCGCTATCGCCTTGTCACCTCTTAGTGCCCCTTTAACTCCTCTATCATCTAATGGACC
Organism: Ichthyophis bannanicus; assembly: GCA_033557465.1. Lineage (NCBI taxonomy): Eukaryota > Metazoa > Chordata > Amphibia > Gymnophiona > Ichthyophiidae > Ichthyophis > Ichthyophis bannanicus. The sequence goes on along the minus strand of CM066031.1, from coordinate 1,689,552,299 downwards.
AACTGACTCTCTCACAGGCTTTTGCTAAGAATGTACTTGAAAAAATCTTTATTTCGCGTTTTTGCTTCCGCAGCAAGCTTCTTCTCAAATTCTCCCTTTGCCTGCTTTATCAATGCCTTGCATTTGACCCGCTAGTGCTTGTGCTGTTTCCAGGTTTCGTCGTTTGGCTCTTTTTTCCATTTCCTGAAAGATGCTTTTTTGGCAAGAGCCGCCTCTCTGACCTCACCTTTAAACCAAGCTGGCAGTTTTTTGGACTTCCTTCCACTTTTCTTAAAGCGTGGAATACAGCTGGTCTGGGCTTCCAAGATAGTATTTTTCAACAACACCCAAGCTTGATGTAAGTCTTTAACCTTTTAGTTTTTTCTTAACTATTTTCCTCATTTTATCATAGTCTCCCTTTCGAAAGTTAAAAGGTAGTACTGTGGATTTCCTTACTATCCCTCCTCCACTAATTAAATCAAAGGCGATCATGCTATGATCACTATTGCCAAGTGGTCCCACCACCCTTATCTCTTGCACTAGATCTGGTGTTCCACAAAGGACTAGGTCTAATATGGCTTCCCCTCTGGTCGGTTCATGAACCAGCTGCTCCAAGAAGCAGTCATTTATTTCATCTAGGAACTTTATCTCCCTAGCATGTCCTGCCATGACACTGACCCAGTCGATACCGGGGTAATTGAAATCACCCATTAATATTACCACGCTGTAACTTTTGTTAGCTTCCTTGATTTCTTTGAGCATTTCATCATCCATTTGTTCATTCTGGCCAGGCGGTCGATAGTACACCCCCACTGCCATGGCCTTCCCCTTTTTACATGGAATTTCTATCCATAGAGATTCTACAGCAAATTTTGTTTCCTGCAAAACTTTAATCCTTTCTGACTCAATGCCCTCTCTAACATAGAGCGCAACCCCTCCACCAATTTGATCAGCTCTATCATTACGATATAGTTTGTACCCAGGTATCACAGTGTCCCACTGGTTTTCCTCCTTCCACCATGTCTCTGATATTCCAATCATATCTAACCTCTCATTTAGTGCTATATATTCTAACTCTCCCATCTTATTTTTTAGACTTCTAGCATTTGCATACAAGCATTTGAGAGACTGTATTTTATTCATATTAATTTGGCTATTGGTAGACATGGGTAATATGGGATCTTTAAGCTCTGTCTGGCTCCATACTCGAGGGCATTTGGGCTACTTTACTCTTTTTTGGAACCTCTCTGCTTTTGGTAGTATCCTTCACGGATACATTCTTCCGAACCATCCGCTCTTGGGCGACTGTCGGCTTTCCCCTATTATCTAGTTTAAAAGCTGCTCTATCTCCTTTTTAAAGGTTAATGCCAGCAGCCTGGTTCCATCCCGGTTAAGGTGAAGCCCTGGCGGTGCCTGGAAGATACACCGCCAGGAGATGAATCTGATGCTCTCTGGCAAGGGCCCATAGTCACAAAGCTTTGTTGCAAAGCGACAGAGAGCCTGTTCCCCCCTGCTTGTTCACGTAGAACATGGCTACTTGATTGTCCGTATGGATGAGGACGGTCTTGTAGCTGAGCAGGGTGTGGAACACTCGAAGAGCAAGGAAGATTGCTCTGTGCTCCAAGAGATTGATATGTAGATGAGTCTCCTGTGGAGACCAGGTGCCTTGGGTGGAGAGGTCTTGCAGATGAGCTCCCCAACCCATCAGAGAAGCATCTGTTGTGAGAGTTGCCTGGGGTAAGGGTTGTTGAAAAGGGGACACCAGCAACAGATTTTGAGTGGACTTCCACCACTGGAGGGACAAAATAAGGCGACTTGTGTTTGCTATTTTGTCTGACAGGCATCCTGATGCCTGGGTCCATTGAGTGGATAAAGTCCACTGAGCTGCCCTCATATGGAGGCGAGCATAGGGAACCACATGCACAGTAGATGCCATGTGGCCTAGTAGTTATAGCATTTCTCAGGCAGTGAGATGAGGTTTTAGCACTGCTTGAGAAGCTAACTGCACCATGCGAAGGCAACGGGCCTGGGGGAGATAGGCCCTTGCCTTTCTGGTATCCAGCAACGCTCCTATGAACTCTAAAGACTGAGTGGGAGTTAGACTGCATTTTGGGATGTTTATTACCAGACCCAAATACTGAAGGATACGCATCGTGCAGGATAGAGTAGTCCTGGCCTCTGACTCTGTTTGGGCTCGAATGAGCCAGTCGTCTAAGTAGGGGAAGACGAATATCTCTAGAGTGCGGAGAAATGCTGCTACCACAGCCATGCATTTCGTGAACACCCTTGGTGCTGAGGCCAGGCCAAATGGAAGCACCCTGTATTGGTAGTGCTTTTCTTGAAAAAGGAACACAAGGAACCTTCTGTGAGATGGATGGATGAGAACATGTGTGTACATATCCTTGAGATCTAGAGAACAAAGCCAATCCTGACTCTGAAGGTATGGCAGCAGAGTTCCAAGAGATCTCATCTTGAATTTCTCTTTGACAAGGAATTTGCTCAATTCTCTGAGGTCCAGAATAGGTCTGTATCCCCCCGTTTTCTTTGGGATAAGGAAATAGGGGGAGTAAAACCCTGTACCCTGCTGATGGATGGGTACTTCTTCTATTGCCCCTTGGGCAAGAAGGATAGTGACCTCCTGACCTAACAGGTTGATGAGAGAGGTCGAAGAATTGAACTGTCTTATCATTGTGGGAGGGGGCATGCTTGAAAAATGAAGCTTGTACCCCTTTTATGATGGAGAGTGTCCAATGCTCTGCCCTTATCTGCCTCCATCTGGGGGCAAAGTGACGCAACCTTCCTGGAATGGTGGAAGGCTCTGGTCCAACGAGAGCCAGGAAGGCTAAGTTCTCTAGCTGAAAGTCAAAGGCCTTGTGGAGGCTGAGACTGCTGGGACGGCTGAGGCTTAGCAGTCTTTGCTTTTCTTTGTTTGGGTGGTTGCTGACCTTTCCTGACAAGCTGACCTGCAGAACGTCCCTGCTGAGAATAAGCAGGATAAAGCACAGTTACTTACCTGTAACAGGTGATCTCTGGGAACAGCAGGAATAAGTCTTCACATATGGGTATGTCGGTACCGACGGAGCCTGCGCGGGAACGCTCCCCAGCGTCCAATCAGAAAGCTTTTGGGAGCATCCCTCAGCGCCTGCGTGCTGCCTTCCCGCCTTTCCAACTGTCTCTCCTCAGTTGAGTTTTATAGCTGAGACAAAGAGAGAGAGAGAGGAAAGGAAAGATAGATAGAGAGATACAACTCCTAGGGGAGGTGGGTGGGTTGTGAAGACTTATTCCTGCTGTTCCCAGAGATCACCTGTTACAGGTAAGTAACTGTGCTATCTCCAGGAACAAGCAGGAATGAGTCTTCACATATGGGGACTCTCAAGCTAAGATGCCTGGAGCCCTAGCATGTTGGAGATTGAAACATGTTACACCTCATATGGCCAGGCATCCTGAGGATGGAGGGTAGGAGTTGAAAAGAGAGGAGCTGTAGGAAACAGCTGACCTAAGAGAGGACTACAGGCAAGGAGTCCTTGTATGTATGATATTCATCATGAAATATATTGAATGAACAATCACAATATGGATCTCACCTACTGGATTGCAGGAAGTAGAGAGCCTGACGGAATCTACTGAGGATCCAGCAGAGGAATCTTCAAGGTGACCTCACTGAAGCGAAGGTGAAGGTCAAAATCTAGAAGTAACAGGTGACCCCAGGATTCAACTGGGGTAGTACAAAAACGGTAGGTCTTTAGTGGGAAGCTTTATGGAAAAAGCTGAAAACTCTTTTGGCTACAGGGTTAGTCATAGTTAGGAGCAAAAGAGGAAGACTGACCGATTTGGACAACTGGCCTAATCCTTGAGGGAAGAAGGGGTATGGGAGAAACCCCGTATTCCCAAGAAAGGACAGATGTCTGAGGAGTTGAAACCTCAGATCTACTGAAGATCCACCATGTCTTTCCTAACTGGTGAGAGGTAGGAAGATATTGGAGTATGGAGCTTCAGGGATACCTGAACCTAGGGTTATGGTAAGAGCTGTCAGTACCACAGCAGTGGTTGTGTGCATAATAGTCTAAACATACTGTGGAATAGAATGAACATCTGCAAGCCCACTGTCTGGAACATACAGGAAGGAAAAAACCTTTATGAGCACAGACAGTTAGAGAGATAAGTATGTAAATACATATCTACCTATAAGGAAGTATCTCGACAGATACACACATATATTTATGTATATATATATATGTGTAGATATATATATATATAAGGGTATATATATATACATATGTTTATGGCGAGATCCAGGGGGCATAACATATGCACACATGGCTGACAGACATATGTATCTAAAGAATATATATAGACATATGTACATATATGAATATATAGGTCTAAAGATAAATGTCTGCAATTAAGCAGAGATATATCTATACGAACCTTCACATGGGAGATGTGAAGAGGAACGATTCATCTAATAACAAGAAGGTGGAACCTACTTGAGAAGATATAGAGAATCTGTTCCCTCTGGTTAAGATGGAGCAGGAATGCTATCCAGTGAAATAACCAGGATGGTTGCGTGAAAAAACAGAGGATAATATCAGTCTGTAAACAGCAAGTCCTGAGTCTGGTAGAACTCTAACATGGTGAATGGACAGAAAACGCATAGGATGAGATACCAGGTTGACCCACTTGAGGGACAAGGGGGTATCATGCGTTGTTTAATTAAATATGTGCTGTCCATGAAGGATTAGGATACCATGAGGACAAGCTGCAAGGAAAAAGAGCATATTTCCTGTAGGAATTGGATAACTCTTTAGACTGTCACGTAGGGAAGGCTTATGTCCTTTATTAAAAGGAAAGAGAAGGGTGTAAAAAACCCTCACAGTCATGAGGAATGACTGAGGAAGCCTTTTTCAACCATATAGGATAGTAATTAGAGAAAAAAATCCCCATGCTCTCTAGCAAGGGCCCATAGTGGAAAGCTTCTCCGTAGGATAGCAGAGAGCATTATGCAGGAGAATTGGGAAATAAAACTGGCTGTTGGAGAAAACCAGCTGCCACTTCAACTATGCTGCCAACTCCAGGGATTTGGAGATGGCAGAAAAGAAGTGATAAGGATTATCCAAGACAGATGAAGCACTATCTTGGAAGCACTACTAAGGCTAGACAAAAAGTAGTGGAAGATAAGACTGGAACTTGAAGAAAAGTACTAATAGTCCAATCACTGGAACTCCTGCATGGGCAGCTGCTGAATAGAACAGCAGAGAGAATCTTTCTGTTTTTAACAGAGAGAAAAGACAGAACAAGAGGAGAAAATCCTGTTCCTGACTGATGAGCTGCCCAAATGAAAGAAGGGAGGTTACTCCAGAGAAAAAACTCCACACTGGAAAGGAAAGGAAGACTAGAACAACTAAGAAAGCCTTCCAGTGGTATGGTACCACTCTTACAGGGGGAAACCCTGGAAAAGAGGGTAAAGAAAAATAGGAGCTGAAGGGTGACTTGCCATATGGTAAGTCTGTAGAAGGAAAAAATTCATGTTGGTACAGAAAAACTATCATGGAATAGTTGGTAAACCTCTCTTCATAGCAGGAAGAGGAGGAAAACCCTGTGACCCATAGACATGAATATCCTGACAGCTCAGCATACCTAAGAGCAAGTGGATGTCCTGGAAACAGGAATCCATGTGTAGAGTTTTAAATGAAAAAACAATGAAAAAACTTCTGCTGAGAAGACGTGAACTGTAGGTTATAAAGAGATTAATTAGAACCCTATTGCAGGGTTAATTATCCTGGCTTGAGTTTGGATTCTTCAGACCAGGGCGAGGTTTCCTCTGCTTGGGAACATCTGTATGATGTGCAGGAGAAGAATAAAACCTTCTTCTTTTAGGGAAAGAAGGTTTGGTAGGGCATTTCCTACCTACTGGGGAAGTAGAAGGCTTAGCCTCAGAAACAGGGAAGTCAGTGGAGCTCTGAGCAACCTGACGTAAAGACTCCTTATTGAAGAGATTTTCTCCAGTACAAGGAGTATTAGCCAGTCTTTGTTGTGCCCATCTGTTCAAGTCTGAAGCTTGGAGCCAGGCTCTACGTCGTGCTCCTATGGCTATAGCAGAGGTTCTGCTAACAGACTCAAAAGAGTCTAGTGAAGCACGAGTAAGAAACCAAGAGATATTTTGACTATGACTAAGTAGTAAGGAATAGTCTGCAGTTTTGGGCTCTGAAAGAAAGGGAGTTAGAAGAGACAACTTCTTTGTGACCTCCTGAAGGGATAGACTCATATAAAAGATATATGAGAGAATCCTTGTTGACAGCATAGATGTCTGGAAGGTTTGACGTCCAAAGGCATCTAGTGTTCTAGACTCACGACCTGGTGGGTAAGAAGAGTGCTTCTTCTTACTTTTCACCTTCCTCATTGCTGATTCCACCACAATAGAATGATGGGGAAGTTGAGTCTTTTGAAACCCTGGAGAGGAGGGCACCTGATACGAAAGATCAGTTGCTGTAGAAGGTGAGGAAACCCTTAAAGGTGTTTCCCATATTCCCAGAAGAAGATCCTGCAAAGAATGATGTAAAGGAAGCATTATATTTTCCTTTTCTCCAGAAGAGCCTTGTGTAGGATCATAGCCAGGGATAGGAATAGCAAGGAATGTCGCCATGTCAAGGAGAAAATTCTGAAAAGAAGGATCTCCAATGGGAACCATCCCTGGACAGGCTAGACTTGAACAACTAGCCTGGGCACCGGAGGATGTACTTGTCCGGTGCAGAAAAGGATCCCTAATGGATGGATACTGGTACTGGCGGTTATGACCTGAAACAGTCAGTACTGCATCGTCCATGCCAGGTATCGACTCCAAACTAGGTATAGAAAGGAGCGACCCTGGTGAAAAAAGCATGGAAGGAGCTGTTCCCGATGTTACTGCAGGTACCGGCACCGATACCGATACCGGTAGCTGTGCCGGAATCGAAGGCGATAGCGACATCGAAGCAGTCATCGGAAGCTGCTCAAGCGGTACCGAGGTAACCGAAAAGCCTTGGTGATTACCCTCGGTACCGCGCATCCGGAATTGGTAAGCGTCGGTTCCGAGACGCGTCGGTACCCAGTCTTCCAGACTAGATATTGATTCCAGACTCGGCATCGAAGGAAGCGAGTCTATCGATGCATGTCTAGAGGGTACCGATGTCGGTGGTCGTATCGGCAGTGCTGCCGATACTGGAAAATCAATCTGGGATGTATCGATCGGTCCCGAAGGTACCGAGAACGCCAGATGACGATCCCTGGTGAGGAGTGGATCGCTCAACACTAGTGCCGATGCCGGGGTATCGGTACCGCTCGAAGCGGATGCCACCACCGAGCATGGCTCAGGTATGTTCTGTGAGGGGTGAGCCCCAGGAACAACCTGAAACCCCTGAAAGGCTTTGGAGACCGAAGACTCCCGCCGGGGTTTTGAAGCCAATAGACTCTTGAGGGCAAGGCCGGAGCCGTCATCATGCTTGGCATGAGACCTACCACACAAGGATTGGCTAGTCTTAACAGACTGTGGGTTACCTGATCCTGTAGAGAAGAAATGGTCGGTGCCCTGACACTGGAAGGGAACTCGGTATCAAGGGAAACTCGAAATGGAAAATCTCTTCTCATAATATTGTAGCCTAATGGAAAAGGTCAGAACCCAAACAGGTTAGACACCAGTTATTGGAGTCTAAAAAGAAAACTGTACTTCCGCAGTTAAGGCACTTCTTAGGAGAAGGCGGCTCCATAATGGAGAGGCCTTAAAGGCCCAAAACGTTTAAGACAGAAACTGAGGGAAAAAATTTCCCTGAGTTTAAGAAAAAGAAAAGAAAAAAACACCGGCGGTACCGGTGGAGTCGGGGGAACAGCCGCGACCACAAGAAAAACAAGAATTAAAGAAAAAATTTTCTGCGGTGATAGGAGGACGTCCTGCTGGCTCCGCGGAAAAAGGAAAACTGAGGAGACACAGTTGGAAAGGCGGGAAGGCAGCACGCAGGCGCTGAGGGATGCTCCCAAAAGCTTTCTGATTGGATGCTGGGGAGCGTTCCCGCGCAGGCTCCGTCGGTACCGACGTACCCATATGTGAAGACTCATTCCTGCTTGTTCCTGGAGATTATCTTTTCTTTTTAGAAAAGAATGGTTTCTTGAAAGATTTCTTTCTAGCAGGATCAGCTGTGGACTTGGATAACACAGGTACACTAAAAAAAATTTTTTTTAAACTGCCTCTAATGTTTCGATTGATTTTTACGTTTTTTGGTGCGCTGAATCCAAATCTGGTAACCAATTTGCTCCATCACGTACAGATTTTTTGCTACATTGGGTTAGCAGTTTGAGGTGAACGTTTCAGATTGAGTGCGATCGAGATAAAAGTTTCTTGGATGAATTCTTTATACTAATTGTTTAGTAGTTATTCAAATAAGAATAAAGAAAATTGTAACAAGGCAGCACATAAGAATAGAGTAATGTCAACAAGACACACTGTGATGGTAGCAAAATTGTCTGCACTTAAAACAGCCACATACATGTGCACAAACATTGAGCATATAAGAGCGAGGTTAGACACAAAGCAAAGCAAAGAAATGTGCAAAAAATGTTGTACAGGTATGTATGTAAGAATAGAAAACGCAAACCGCACCATTGCAATACATGAAGACAAACACCCGATGGTGTGAAAATAAAATTCTAATAAATGAGATCCGACACTGTGGTAATAACTAGCAAATTTTTATTTCAAAGTTTAGTAAAAACACGATTTTTGTCAACACAGTTTAGATTTTAAAGTCATTCTTGGGTCAATCAATCTCCTGGTGGGCCCGTTTCTTCTTCCCCCGAATGCTTCTCTTGGTGCGCTGCTTGGCGTATTTTTCATCTGGGGTTTCCCGCAGCAGCAACCAGCAGAAATCAGCCACCATAGTGGTGTTCCATCTTCCTTGGTACCTTCTCTCTGCGTCCTTGATGTCCTGGTGAAACCTTTCACCTTGTTCTTCACTGTACGCCCCCAAGTTTTCGGGAAAGTAGTTCACATGGGAGTGCAAGAAATGGACTTTCAGGCTCATGTTACAGCCTTGTTCTTTGAAGGCATTGAGCATCCTGGCAACAATATCCTTATAGTTCTCATCCCGCCTGTTCCCCAAGAATTTGAGAACAACATCCTTGAAGGAATCCCAGGCTTCTTTTTCCTTCTCAGACATCGTTTCAGCGAATGCTCCATCTGAAATGAGTTTCCTTATATCAGGGCCAACAAACACTCCTTCCTTTAACTTTGCTTCAGAAAGTCGGGGAACTTTGAGCAAAGGTACCGAAAGCACTCACCATCTTTTGGAAGGGACTTGATGAATTGCTTAATGAGACCCAACTTAATGTGGAGAGGTGGTAATAGAATTTTATCACGAGGTACCAAGCTCTCATGAAGAACATTTTTCTCACCGGGTCTCAAATACTCCCGAATTGGCCAGTCTTTTTTCCCCCAGTGTAGGTCGCGGGCCCGGCTATCCCACAAGCAAAGGAAGCAGGGATATTTGGTGAAACCGGATTGCTGCCCTAATAGCATGGATAGAATTTTAAAGTCTCCACAAATCATCCACTTATGCTCATCATAACGAATCTTCTGAAGAATCAGGGCCAAATTCTCGTATTTTTCTTGGAGAATAACAGAGTGAGCAATAGGAACTGAAGCGAATGTGTGCCATTATGAAGAAGAACACCTTTTATGCTGTCTTTTGACGAATCAATGAACAGCCGCCATTCAGCAGGATCATACTTGAGTTTAAACTTTTCCATCACTCCGTATATATCGTTGCAAAATACCAAATCTTCCTCTTTGCTGAAATACTTCAAAAATTGTGTCTCGCGGTTGCAGTACCAATAAAAAGTTGTTCCTGGTGACAATAGATTTTTCTGTTTAAGCCGAGAACCTAGCAGTTGGGCAGCATCTTTTGGGAGTCCTAAATCCCGGACTAAATCATTCAATTCAGCTTGAGAGAAAAGTTCAGGTTTCGGATCTGGTTCAGTTTCAAACTCGGAAGTACTGGACTCATCGGGAAAAGCCATCTGATGAGTCTCATCATGATCAGAACCGTCCACACAAATATGATCCAAAGATTTTGGTGGTTTAGGCACAGGTACTTCGTTGCTATGAGGCATAGGCCTAATTGCTGAGGGAAGGTTGGGGTAACTTATTACGTTCTTATTTTTTAAGTTGTATCCCTTCACAATGCAAGAGCAAAAATAGCAGTCACTGCTGTGGTCTCTTTGTTCACGCCACATCATAGGTATTCCGAAACGAAATGCTTGTTTTTTACCTTTCATCCATAAGCGTAGATCTTCCTCACATGTCTTGCACACTTTGTGAGGAGCACACGGTTTGTCTTGATCGCCTAACTTCAAACCGAAATAGGCGAAATATACTTTTTAAATAAATGCAGAAATGTTCCTCTGCCGCTTTTTCACGGTATATTCCCCAAAAATAAAACAAAAACTGTCCGGAGAGTTGACGCAACCTCTGGCTCTGTGAGCCATCACAAATACACAGCACTGCAAACTACAACTGTAGTGAACCACTTCGGAATAAAGCTGGATTACGACTGAGCAAACAAAAGGTAATAATGAAATTGCAAGAAACTGAAATTTGACAGGAACGTTCATGTCGCAACCACCGTGTTTGAGCGAGTGAACGAGGCGAGGCGAACAGGAAAGAACATGCGCCAGCGCGAGTACTGGATTTAGCCCCCCGCCTCCCAATTGTCCTGTTAATGTATAAAATGAATACAAAACACTCTAAAATATGATGAGGGAGTGTTTCTAGTTAGTTAACCATTACAACCTCTATTTTGGGCCAAGAAAATAAACTGCAGTGGCTAAAAAGAAATTATGTGAACATTCCTTATATGGGTAAGAAATCTAATTTTGCAAGAAAACGTGACGTGATGGAACATTTTGGCTATTTTTCCTGGATTCAGCACCCCAAAATCTATAGGAATCAGTTGCAAAACTGAAGGCAGTTTTTTGGTAGTGTACCTGTGTAATCTATCCAAGGTGGAGTTGTCAGCATTCAACTCATTGGCTTTCCTGCCGATCTTTACCAAACAGGTTCTCACCAGTACAAGGGATATTTCCCAGTTTGTCTTGTACCCAGAGCTCCAAATCAGATGCCTGGAGCCAAGCAATTCTACATGCACCTATGGCAATGGCAGAGGTTCTGCTTATGCACTCAAAACAGTCAAAAGCTGCACGGTTGACAAATTTAGAAACATCTTGGGCATGTTTGACCAATGTGAGAAAATCCTGCCTTCTATCCTCAGGAAGAAGAGGAGTCAAAGCCTCTAAATCACCAGTGACTTCCTTAAGGAACATTCCCATGTATAGACTGACTGTCAGACGGCTGCCTGGGTGAGAATGTTCACAGTCTTGGCAAGTGCATATATCAATATGATTTGCAAGGGATTGTGGGAAATGCAGTCTATTCATACCAGACACAGCTGCTCACAATAATTAGTTGTGCTTGAGTGTAACGCCAATAAGATATTTATTTATGGGGTTATTTCTCCCAACACAGATATGCTTGGTAGCACATAAAACAGGATACTTGCTTTCAGTGTTAAACTTGGAAAAACAAAATCAGGAAAACAACAGTTGAACTTGTCAGGCAATCAAAGCAAAAGAATAAAGACCTGGTTGGTAACAAACTGGTCTTTTCTGTAGGCTTTAGCTAATATTTTCTTAGCAGTGTTTCAAACAACAAGCAAAACCCACAAAGAAGGGAAAAACTGTTCTTTTCAGGTTAACTTCTTATATCTTCACACATAGATTCAGAAGTGATTCCCTCAGAGCTCACAAGCAATTAGGTAAGGCTCAATTGCTAGCAGTTATCCAGCTGAAATCCCTTAGCTGGCTTAATTTCTACTGCATGGCTCAAAGTCCTACGCAGGAGCTTTTCTGAGTAGATTAAAGAACAAGTTTGTATTTCTTTGTGATGGTCGTTGTACTTTGTAACAGTAAATTACCAAAGGAGTTTAGACAGAGAGCAATCCATATATTCACAGCCTGTATCTAAGACCGCTCCCCCTTCTTCAACAATCATGGGTTCAATATCATGGATTGGCACAGAGGAATTTCTCAATGGAGCACTCTCAGGAGAATACTTGTTTCCCTGCTGTCTTTCAAGGTTATAGCTAGGGCATAGATCAGTGTTCATACCTGAGCTTCCATTGCTGTTAGAGTTCCTCTCTAAATAGCCTGGCCAGTATGTAGTCCAGTTCTTATGTCCAGCCTTCCAATCCAGATCCCTGGACACTGGATCTCTCTTCACATACCTTCTGGCACGGGTCCTAGGATCCCTTCCACGTGCAGCCGTCTCCCTCACAGGTACCGTCTGGAGATTCCTAGCCCTGAAGCACCATTCCTCTGGCTTTCCCCAGTCCAATGGTGTAAGCTTGCTTTTTGAACGTCTCCCAGTATACGTACTGCTCTGGACTCCTTTAGACCTTCCAAATGCTTTTCTCTTCTTTCTTCCAAAGGGTCTCTTGCCCTCTCTGTCCGTCCGCTCTGGCTTCTGCTTCTGATGATCCTCCAGATGATGAAGCTGTCCAAGATGAGGATCTCCAAGCTGATCCTGAGGATGAGGATAATTCTCTGTAGAATAAACTCTACCTTTATTCTGCTTTGATGAGTGCTCCACCTTAGCACAGCGCAGCTGTGCTGAATCAGGCCCTGCCCTTTGAGATGAGTGCTTAGGGATTACCTCATAGCCCTCCTGATTGAACACACATTTCCCCACTTCAGCTCCTCTAATGGCTGTTGGAAACCTGGTGCATTCTGGGACTGGTAGTCTTTTATGGGGAAATTCTGTTTTCTTATTTCTACCAGAACTGACAGGTTGCTTGTTCAGAGTCACTTCACCTTTTCTATAGCTCCTTCCTGAGCTATGATAAGCTTCCTTATCACAAGACTATAGGAACTGATCCTGGCAGAAAGCATGGAAGCATGGAAGACACGACATCCAAAAGCATCCAGAGTTCTGCACTCACGTCCTGGAGGATTAGAGGCATGCCTCTTTGCACTCTTGATCCTTCTCATAGCTGATTCCACTACAATAGAGTGGCGAGGAAGCTGAGTTTTTTGGAAACCAGGACAAGGAGGGACTCGATACAGAGTATCCAGTCTACGAGAATGAGGCGAGGTGGTAAGAGGTGTCTCCCACATTCTTAACATGAGATCATGCAAGATCTCATGGATGGGCAGGGTAGCTGCCTCCTTAGGAGTTTTGGGATATTGTAAAATTTGCAACTCCTTTGCCCTAGGCTCTGTTTCAGGAGCCACAGTAATGGATAGACCCCGAACCACCTCCCTGATAAAATCCTGAAAGGAAATATCCTCTGGAGGAGACATCCTGCGCTTAGGGAGGAGGGCTCCTCTGGGAGAAGCATTCCTGCATCGACAGAACTATCAGACACCTCAGATTCTTCTGAGGACTCAAAGTACTGCCTGTCCAGATGCTCTTGAAGAGCCCAATACCCGTACCGACCGAAGTCGGTACCGGGAGTAATTGGTACCGGAGTATCGGTACCGGAAGGCATCGGATGACTGGGTGCCGGCAATGCGGACACCGATGTCGATGCTATCGGTACTGGTATCGGAGTTGGTGCCGGTTGAAAAGTCTGACGTGGTTCCGAGGTCGTCGATGCCGCAAGGAGAGCTGCCAGACTGCGTTCAATAGCCAGGACTCTCTGGTCTATCGACGCTGCTGATGCCTGGATGTCGGTACCGGAGAAGATTGCCGGTACCCCCAGAGCATGGCACCAGTAGTTCTGCTGAGGTTGAGGCCTTGAGAACGTCCTGGAGCCCCGATAATGCTTTGGAAGCCGAAGCCTCCCACCGGGCAATTTTGCTGGTGCAGAATCCTCAACGGCAACGCCAGAAGCATCTCGATGCTTAGAAGGAGATCTACCCTTTGAGGACCGGCTAGACTTGTGTTTAGTTACCGGAGATCCACGGGAGGAAGACGAAGCCCTGGAAGACGTCTATGCCACCGAAGCTGCACCAGAAGGAAACAGGGTACCGCCACACTTGGTGCACTTTTTAAAACCTGAAGAGGGTTTTTCCATTGTGGAAAAAATCTTGGGCCTAAGGCCCAAAATGGTGCGTGCACCTGGAAAAAATACTGGGAAAAAAGTACTGAGAAATTATTTTTTTTTTTTTTAAAGGAATAAATCAACTTTTTCCGGGGGGGGGGGGGGGAACCGAAACACATCCGATGGGGCTCCGCAGAATAAAGGAGACTGAGGCAAGATGGCACCCTTAGGCGGGAAGAGGACCATGCATGCGTGGTAGATCTAAAGGCTTTCTTTGAAAGCTGGGGAGAGGTTACCGCACGGGCTCAGTTGATGCCGACATCACTCATATGGGAGGACCAACTTCCTGCTGGTTTCCGGAGGAGTACTCGTATCATCTCAAGCAAAGGCTCCAGCAGCAGTACGAACAGGAGTGGGGGGGGGGGGGGGGGAGAGAGAGAGAGAGAGAACAACCCTTTTGGGTGCCTCTTCTCAAAGGAAAATCTTCTGTTTATAAAACCCCACTTATTCCTGTGTTTTCCAATACTGCATACATGTAATCCCTATTTACCCAATTGAAAGCCTTTTCTGCATCAAAACTATCAAGTAGAGGTGATATTTTCTTTATCAAGTAATAATGAAAGATGCCAAAATCCTCCTCATACACTTTTCAGTACATAAGCCCCACACAGACCCAACCTGGGAATCCTTGATCAAAACTGAGATAATTTGGACAACCTATCTCCCAATATTTTTGCTAATAACTTTAAATCCACATTTAACAGGGAGATAGGCTGATAAGACCCCAGCTGCAACAGGTCTCTAATTTGCTTCGGTATAATTGTGATCACTGCCTTGTTTGTCTCATTTGCAAATTCCCGTCTCTGTATTAGTGCCATGAATGTTTCTGCCAAAGGGATGCTGACTGTCTTGGAGCAGCTTGTACTCATCCGGTCCAGGCACCCGATAGCTCCTCAGTACTTTGATCCCACTCCGCACCTCCTTTACCATAACTGGTGCATTCAAGAACCTTATCTAATCATCAGTCAACTTTGTTACTGCACTCTCGCTGATACCCTTTCACCTGTTCCACATCACCAGGCTCGCTTGCATACAGTTCCGTATAAAAATTGTGAAAGATACGCTCAATATCCTTAGTAGCAGTACATATTAGTTCCACCTCATTTTTAATAGCCCACACTTGCCTACTTTACCCAGTGTTTTGAATCAGCAATGCAAGTAGCTCCCCGTCTTATTACCAAATTGATGCAGCATGTACTTATTATACAACATATTTAATTCAGCTTGCAACACTAACAAATTGGGTCTTCTGCTGTCAGATACACTGCATAGGCCCGCCACTCTGCCCAAAGCATTTTCAAATCTATAATCCTTGCTAGATTCTTTCTTTTCTTAGCTACACAGGCTAGCTCCCCTCAATTTACCTTAGCAGCTTCCCAGAACAGTGGCGGGTTCTCCTTATGCTGGTCTGTCATGTTTCTCCTATTTCTCACTTTGCTCTCAAAAAGCCTTGGAAGCTGTATCCTCCCTTCAAGGAGATGGGAAAACGTTAAGTATAGATACTCTGCTGTTCACCCCAAACGAAAATCCAACCAAACTGGAGTATGGTCTAATATTACCAGTGAGCCAATTTCCACATTTTCTACTATTATTAAATAGCCATCAGCCAGCAAAAAATAATCAACGCGTGACCATGACCTTTGTGCCCTGGATAAATGTCTATAGTCCCGTTCCGAAGGATGGAGAATTCTCCTTACACCCAAAATACCATACTCCTTATACCGACTTTGAAGCCGCTGGGCTTGCTGCAAGGAGCTGCCTGACCCTGGTACTGATCTTTCAATCAGCTCATCAATCACACCATTAAAATCCACCCCCTACCTCCCCCATTAACCACCACGTAGTGTCAAGGGAGGAAAATCATCTCACCAGCCCCACATAAAATGAGGACTCAAATGGTTGGAGCATAGATATTCCAACACTACAAGTTTACCTTGCAATCTGCCTACCACAAGAACTTGTCTTCTATTAGGGTCTACAACCCACTTTTATGAGCCCAATTCTTACTAATTAGTATTATCACTCCTGATTTCTTTTCACCAGAGGCTAAGCCATAAACTTCCCCCACCCACCATCTCTTTCAGTTTGATGAGTTTTTTTGAAAGAACATTATGTCCACATTTTTCTCTTGAATAGCTTTGAGCAGTCTGAGCCTCTTAAGAGGTTATCTTATGTCATACACATTCCACGAGAGTATTCATTCCCTTACCCATTATCTATCCAAATCTGCCTTTTCAACAAGCAGTGGGAAAAATTTTGCAACCCTATAAGGGACCCTCTCCAGCCTAGAGTCTTCCCTCTACACCTTGCGCTACTTTGAAATTTTGCTTCTATGCACCAGATGTGTACTTCTGCATCAATCAGCCTTCCCTCTCCCCCCTCTCCTCAACTTATCTCCCATGCTGATCCTCACCAATCTAGTGATGTTTATAAGCCTTCCCTCCCCACGTCTACAATTGCCCCACTACACCAATCTCTCTTATCCCTGTTCCTTCATCCCCAAGTATTATTCATATTAATGCGCATGCCTATCCCCACTTCCATTACTAAATGCTTCACCCTCCTCTCATGTCTACTCCTTAAGATGACATCTATACTACCCTACTAAGCTCTAATCTTCTCCTATTGCACAGGGGACAGAAAGCATGAAAATTAACAGTGATAGCCAACTGTCACAAGCTGACACAGTCAAACCTTGACCCACAGTACTTGCTCATGCTCCATGGAGCTCTTTAGCCAACAGCTAAACAGTTATGTCATTATCACTCATAAGTGAACCACAGCCATCATACACCCACTGCATTTCCTTCTCTCTTCATTCCCTCCTTTTATCCTCCCCTCCCCCTGCCCTTTACGTCATCCCTAGCTACAACAAACTCATAAAATTACTTTTGTGTTTTTTTTCAACCTATCTATTACACTGTGTAGAGCACCAACAACCCTGTTTTCTACAAAGTGGATACTCCAACTACTTAAACCATGTTTTGGGAGGTGCTGTCTTTTATTTTATTTATTTATTTAACATTTTCTTCTATACCGCCCCTTCCAGAGATCAGGGGCGGTTTACATTAAACAGTGAACAGAACATTTGTATACATCTGTATACATTTACAAGGAACATTATGTTTTTAACTATTTACAAGTGTAATTACAAGGAACATATTTTTGAACGTTAACTAGAACAGTGCTTATCAAACTATGTACAGGTTATAATAACATGGAGCATAACATAGTTGATTACCAGTGGTTATTTATAGTAGTGATATAGCCGACAGTTTGAGTAAATCTTTTGCATGTTGTGTGAAATGTTTTGCATGTTGTGTGAGATATGTAAGGTTTATAATCATATCCTAAAGTTTAAAACAGTGTGCTATAGCCCAAGGAGAAAGGGGGGGGGGGGGGGACATTCACCACCAGTCCTCCGCTCCACACCTGCCTACATTCCTTCGACCTACATTCGTTCCAACATTCACCCACACTTTCCACCTACTTACACAAAAAAACCCCATCCAACAGGCACCAAAGAAAACTATAGGGGGTGATTGGTAATAGGCCATTCTTTCTTTAAGAGGGAAAGGCTAGCCCCACCCACCCTATTCATCCACTTAAGAAGGTTGGCATCCAATCATTTACGCTACTCAAGCCCCCCCCTCAATGGACAAAAAGAAACTAACAAAAGGAAACACCTATGGGTGAGGGAGACCAATTAGGAGAAAAAGTAAAATGTATAGAACGATGAAACAAATTAAAATAATAAACATAAAACAGTATTTGATCAGCATTGTATGCTACTCATTTCCCAGCGAACCAGAGCCTAGTAGAATTCTAAAGACATATAGTGTTTGCTTAAAAGAACCAGAGAGAAAAGAAAAGTTTCATACTGTCTGTTATTCTCTCACATCTCCCCACTTTAACGGAGCACTCTCAAATTTATCCCCTCAATTATCATATTGTCTTCACCAAGTACCTTCCTCATTCATCAAGTTCCTACTTCACACATCCTCCTAACCAGCCACCCCTCAACACATATGCATTCAATAGCTTAGCAAATCGCCCTCCATCCTCCCTTCCTGTTAAAGTCTCTCACCCATACCACGCCACCATCCTTCCACAGACACTTTCCCCCTAAGTACATTCACCCAGCACTCACCCACTTACTCTGTATAGTTAACATGTCAAACACCCTTGTCCATCCTACCCCAAAATATTTAAGGGATGGAAATTATTAGCAGGATTATTCTTCTGCTTGCTACGTCTTCCTCAACTATATATTGCTTACCCATTCCATAAGATATCTGGCAGGCACAAAGATATTTGAACCAAACAGCACTTCAGAGAGCAGGACACCACAACAAAGAAAAGGAAGAAATCATCAAGAAGGGACAAGTGTAGTGGAAAATAAACAAAAGGAAGAAAAAGGCACTAGCAATCACTAGCTAATATTAGCCTCTGTCATTTTCTAATATGCTCCATAGAGTCTTCTGTGAAATACAGTGTTTGTCCACAGACCAAGAAGCTAATCAGAGCAAAAATGCTGTCGTCCCTCAATTCTCTCCAGTGTTCTCCATGTGACCATGCCAGCTTTACCAAGTAAATCTTCTCTGGCGACGTATCTTGGCCTTTGAACATACAGTTTTTATTTAGTTCCACTTCCTTCCACCTCACACTGCATCTGAGCTCCCAAGTCAAAGGTTCATGTATTGGCCAAATGCCTACCACCTATGCAGCCTTACCTTTTTTACCACCTTACTCTCAACCACTTTGTTATGATTATTATGGCCACATTATTATGGCCGACAGTCACCGAGGAGCGCACGGTTCGGACAAAGGTATCCTTGAAGGATACTACCAAAAGCAGTGAGGTTCCAAAAGGGAGTATAGTAGCCCAAATGCCCTTGAGTAAGGAGCAGACAGAGCATAAAGATTCCCAATTACCCATGCCTACCAATAGCCAGATTAATATTAATAAAATACAGTCTCTAAAATGCTTGTATGCCAATGCTAGAAGTCTAAACAATAAGATGGGAGAATTAGAATATATAGCATTAAATGAGAGGTTAGATATGATTGCACTCTCAGAGACATGGTGGAAGGAGGATAACCAGTGGGACACTGTGATACCTGGATACAAACTATATCGTAATGATAGAGCTGAACAAATTGGTGGAGGGGTTGCGCTCTATGTTAGAGAGGGCATTGAGTCAGAAAGGATTAAAGTTTTGCAGGGAACAAAATATGCTGTAGAATCTCTATGGATTGAAATTCCATTTATGAAGGGGAAGGTGATGGCAGTGGGAGTATACTATCGACCACCTGGCCAGAATGAACAAATGGATGATGAAATGCTCAAAGAAATCAAGGAAGCTAACAAAAGCCACAACAGAGTAGTAATAATGGGTGATTTCAATTACCCCGGTATCGACTGGGACAGTGTCACAGCAGGACAAGCTAAAGAGATAAAGTTTCTAGATGAAATAAATGACTGCTTCTTGGAGCAGCTGGTTCATGAACCGACCAGAGGGGAAGCCATACTGGACCTAGTCCTTAGTGGAACGCCAGATCTGGTGCAAGAAATAAGGGTGTTGGGACCACTTGGCAATAGTGATCATAGTATGATCATGTTTGATTTAATCAGTGGAGGACAGATAGTAAAGGAATCCACAGTACTACCTTTTAACTTTCAAAAGGGTGACTATGATAGAATGAGGAATATAGTTCGGAAAAAACTAAAAGGAGCGGTTCCAAAGGTTAAAGACTTACAGCAAGCTTGGGTGTTATTTAAAAATACTATCCTCGAAGCCCAGACCAGCTGTATTCCACGCATTAAGAAAAGTGGAAGAAAGTCCAAAAAACTGCCAGCATGGTTTAAAGGTGAGGTCAGAGAGGCTGTTGCTGCCAAAAGAGCAACCTTCAGAAAATGGAAAAAAGAGCCAAATGATGAAAACTGGAAACAGCACAAGCACTGGCAAGTTAAATGCAAAGCATTGATAAGGCAGGCAAAGCGGGAATGAGAGAAGAAACTTGCTACGGAAGCAAAAACACGAAATAAAGACTTTTTCAAGTACATTCGTAGCAAAAGGCCTGTGAGAGAGTCAATTGGACCATTAGATGATAGAGGGGTAAAAGGGGCAGTAAGAGGAGACAAGGCTATAGCAGAGAGACTGAATGAATTCTTTGCTTCGGTCTTTACTGAGGAAGATGTAGGGGTGTTACCCAAGACTGAAGTGGTATTTAAAGGTGATACTGCAGAGGAATTGAGAGAAATATCGCTACACCGGGAAGATATATTACAACTATTTGATAAACTGAATAGTAGCAAATCACCTGGACCGGATGGTATACATCCCAGAGTGTTGAAAGAACTGAAATATGAGATTGCAGACCTGTTATTGGTAATCTGTGAACTTTCATTAAAATCATCTGTAATACCTGAAGATTGGAGGGTCGCCAACGTAACACCAATTTTTAAAAAGGGTTCCAGGGGTGACCCGGGAAATTACAGACCGGTGAGCCTGACGTCAGTACCAGGGAAAATGGTAGAAGCCATCATAAAGAACAAAATTACACAGCATGTAGATAGTCATGGCCTAATGGGAGACAGCCAACATGGCTTTAGACAAGGAAGATCTTGTCTTACTAATCTGATCTGTTTTTTTGAAGGTGTGCATAAACAGGTAGACAAAGGTGAGTCGGTTGATATAGTGTATCTGGACTTTCAGAAAGCTTTTGACAAGGTCCCCCATCAGAGACTTTTGGCGAAGCTAAAAAGTCATGGGATAGGAGGCAGTGTACTATTGTGGATCGGGAACTGGTTAAAAGATAGAAAGCAGAGGGTAGGGCTAAATGGCCAATATTCCCAATGGAAAAAGATGAATAGTGGAGTACCCCAGGGATCTGTACTGGGTCCGCTACTTTTTGACATATTCATAAATGACCTGGAAAAGGGAATAACTAGTGAGGTAATCAAATTTGCAGATGACACACTGTTTAAAGTTGTTAAAACCCAAGAGGATTGTGGAAAACTGCAGGAGGATCTGGATAAATTGGAAGACTGGGCATCCAAATGGCAGATGAAATTTAATGTGGACAAGTGCAAAGTTATGCACCTAGGAAAGAACAACCCACACTATAGTTACAAGATGCAAGGCTCCACATTAGAAACCACCACCCAGGAAAAAGATTTAGGAGTCATCGTGGATAACATGTTAAAACCCTCCGCCCAGTGTGCAGCGGCGGCCAAGAAAGCAAATAGAATGCTAGGTATCATAAGGAAAGGGATGGAGAATAAAACAAAGGATATTATAATGCCTCTGTATCGCTCCATGGTACGACCGCACCTTGAATATTGTGTGCAATTCTGGTCACCGTATCTTAAAAAGGACATAGAGTTATTAGAAAAAGTACAGAGAAGAGCCACCAAATTGGTGAAGGGGATGGAAGGCTACTCCTATGAAGAGAGGCTAAAAAGGTTAGGGCTCTTTAACCTAGAAAAGAGGCGGCTGAGGGGAGATATGATAGAGGTGTATAAATTAATGAATGGAGTGGAACGGATAAACGTGGATAAATTGTTTACGCTATCAGAATATAGAAGGACTAGGGGGCATGTAATGAAGCTACAGGGTAAACTATTTAAGACAAATAGGAGAAAATATTTCTTCTCTCAACGTGTAATCAAACTCTGGAATCTGTTACCGGAGGATGTAGTAAGGGCTGTTAGTATAGCTGGGTTTAAAAAAGGTTTGGACAAGTTCCTGGATGAAAGGTCCATAAACCACTATTAAAAAGGGACCCAGGATATCAATGCTTGGCCTAGTACAAGCACTGCAGAACCTGTGTCTTTTGGGGAAACTGCTAGGTACGTATGACCTAGATTGGCCACTGTTGGAAACAGGATACTGGGCTTGATGGACCTCGGTCTGACCCAGTATGGCATTTCTTATGTTCTTATGCTGCACAGGCGATAAAGGGTACTCAGCACCCATCCCGCTCTGCACTGGGCTTCCAGGCTCTTAGTCCCTATCTAATACACAGTGACTTAAGTCTGCCAACTCCCTGAAGTCCCAGGAAAGCAAAAGTAAAGCGGACTTTATAATTAAATTTCTCCTCTCCCTTCCTTGTTCAGTTCAGGTGCTAATTCACTTGCACCACAGCAAGTTTACTATGATAAAAATTCAGGGCTTCCTCTGCCATTGCAAACATATGCAGCTGCCCTTCATGGAAAATCCACAGCTTGGCATGGTACATTAAGTGCGAATCAAACCCCCTTCTGCACCAACTGGCCACATCCCTCCATGAATGCCTTCCTCTGTGAACTGTTGTGTTACGCAAATTGCTGCTGCCTTGCTGCTCAAAGCACAGCCCTTTTATTGAAAGCTCAAAAAGCGGGCAATCACAACTCAAGGCCCATGTTTTCCTTTGCATCACGGACCCAACCTATGGACTTTTCAATATTGATGCTGCCCACAGTTTTATTCAACTAACCAAGTCTCTAGGAAGCCTCAGAGCTCCAGCTCTCTCACAGTTTCTGCAATCCCGACAAAGCGTCGGCTATGTTCAAGGTTCTCTCTGTGCTTTGCAATTAACTCCTTCAATTCTGTGACCTCCGCTTCTATCTGACGGGTCCCCAATTCCAAACTGGCAATACACTGTTCTACATACATGATTCTGGTCTTAAATTCAGCTGAATGGATGGCAATTGCGAGACTTTGGCTGGGAAAGAAGAGCTGGCCTGGATTGGAAGCAGCACAACAAGCCACCTGTCTTCTAGGTATATTTTCTGTGCTGCCTCCAAAGTGTGGGTCTGGCCGTGAGGGGGTGGGGAGACTCCCATCCCGGGTACAAAAGGGGCTGGGAATGCCACTTGAGATGCTAAATAAGGACAGTTAGATCAGGGAGGCCCAGGAGCAAAGGAAAAGATGCCTTCCTCTGCTCACCATATCACATGATCGCCTCAACTACAATTAATACAGAATCTGGTTCAAACAAACTTTTGACTAACCAAAATAATTCACTGGGTCAAGATATAGCATTATTAATTCTTTCAGCAAAGGCTTTTTTTACAATGTCTCTATGGTAGATTTATATATCTTCATCATTTCATAATAAGCTTCCTTATGCTCTGTCAACTTGGACTTGGCCAATAAGAACATAAGATAAGCCATACTGGGTCAGAACAAAGGTCCATCAAGTCCAGTATCCTGTTTCCAACAGTGGCCAATGCAGATAACAAATACCTGTCAGGTTCCCAATAGGTAAACAGATCCCAGGAGTAAGCAGAGGATTTCCTCAATCCGCTTTAATAATGGTTTATGGACTTTTCCTCCAGGAACTTGTCCAGATCTTTCTTCAACCAGCTGCACTAACAGCTTTTACTACATCCTCCGGTAATGAATTCCAGAGTTTGGTTATGCGTTGAGTGAAAAAATATTTTCTCCAATTAGTCTTAAATGTGCTACTTTGTAGCTTCATTGTGTGTCGCCTAGTCTTTCTATATTTTGAGGGAGTAAACAGCTAATCTACATTTAACCATTCCATTCTGTTCATTATTTTGTGGATCTCTATCATATCTAACTGCCATAAGTCATTTTGAATTTTTTAAAGAACATGAAAATCAAGGGACGAATTTACCACTTTTTGCCTTTTTATGAAATGTCACCTTCAAAGAATGACAGGCGGTCTCCATAAACAAAAAAAGGAACAAATCTTCCAGTTCTACCATCCTAGTGTCACCTTGATACACCAAGGAGTTCTTAAATGACTCATAATCAAAGGTCTTGTTTACCAAGCTTGGAAAAATTGTTTGGAGATATTGTTTCTTTTACAGTACAATCGAACATGTGTTAATTAGACATTGATCTGACCAAGGATAAAATGTGTCATCAATACTGCTACAAATTATTATATGTACATTGATCAGAAAACAAAACACAAATAGAGAATATGATTTCTTGTATAGGTAGGCAAATCAATCAGCTATTGAAAGTGCAAAGCACGCATAGCACCCATTAGTGAGATGGAAATAGCTAGGGGGATGTAGAAAAACAGTGGGCAAAACTGAAAGGGGATATTTAAAGGGCAAGCAACCTTTTTGTTAGAAAGGTAAATAAAAGGTAAAGGGAAAAGGAAGCCTCTATGGTTCTCAAAAGTGGTCATTGAAAAGATGAAGAAAAAGGGGGAAACCTTTATGAAATACAAGAGATCACAGAGAGAAAGACAGACATCTATATTAGGAAAAACTTAGAGAAGCTAGCAAAGTAGTCAGGAAAGGATACAAAAAGAAGAGGAAATAGCCAATGCAATAAAATGTGGGGATAAGACATTTTTCAGATATGTTAATGAGAGGAGGAAGGGCAAAAGTGTTATTGTCAGACTCAAGAGTGAAGGGGAGGAATATGTAGAAACTGAGGAGGATAAAGTGAAATTGCTTAACAAGTATTTCTGTTCTATGTTCACAGATAAAGGGCCAGGAGCAGGACGTCAGAAATTACACACAAACAGGAACAGAACTGATGTGGATCTTAAACGATTTTCAGAAGACTGTGTTCATGAGGAACTAGCTAAGCTAAAACTAGACAAAGCCATGGGTCCGGATGGGATACATCCAAGACTACTGAGGGAACTTGGGGACATTCTAGAGGCTCTACTATCTGACCTTTTCACTACCTCTTTGGAGTTGGGAGTGGTGCTAGAGGACTGGAGAAAGGAACATGTGGTCCCTTTACACAAAAGCGGAAGTAAGGATGACATTGAGAACTACAGGCTGCTTAATCTCACCTCTGTGGTTAGTAAATTATTGGAAAGGCTCCTAAAAGAGAGAATAGTGAGGTTTCTGGAGTCCAATGGATTGCAGGATCTGAAGCAGCATGGATTCATCAGAGGCAGGTCTTGTCAGACAAATCTGATTGATTTCTTTGACTCGGTGACCAGGGAGTTGATCGAGGGAGAGCACTAGATGTGGTGTATTTAGATTTCAGTAAAGCCTTTGACATCGTTCCACACAGGCGACTTATAAACAAACTGAGCACCCTGGGGATGGACCCTAAAGTTACTGATCGGGTTAGAAATTGGTTGAGTGGGAGGTGACAAGGGGTACAGGTAAATGGAACTCTCTCTGAGGAGGAGGTGGTTACCAGTAGTGTGCCACAGGAACCTGTCCTTGATCAGATTCATTTTAACATCTTTGTAAGTGATATTGCAGAAGGGCTGTCGGGTAAGGTTTGCTTGTTTGTAGGCGATACCAAAATCTGCAACAGAGTAGACACCTAGGAAGGAGTAGATAACATGGGGCGGGTTCTAGCTAAGCTTGAAGAAAGGTCTAGAATTTGGCAGCTGAAATTTAATGCTAAGAAATGCAGGGTCATGCATTTGGGTTGCAAAAATCAAAAGGAGCGGTACAGTGTAGGGAGCGAGGTACTTCTGTCCGCAAAAGAAGATCGGAACCTGGGCGTAATTCTGTCTTACGATCAAGCAGCTAAACAGGTAGAAAAGGTGACTATGAAAGCCAGAAGGATGCTTGGGTGTATAGGGAGAGGAATGGCCAGGAGAAAAAAAAAGGAGGTGATGATGCCTCTATATAAGTCTCTGGTGCAACCTCATTTGGAGTATTGTTTTGAATTCTGGAGACCGTACCTTCAAAGGATATAAGCAGGTTGGAGTTTGTGCAAAGCATGGCTACTAAAATGGTTAATGGTCTTCGTTATGAAGCATATAAAGACAGACAAATATCTTAATATGTATATGTCAGAGGAAAGGCGGGGTAGGGATGATATGATGGAGACATTTAAGTACCTCTGTGGCATAAATGCACAGAAGGGGCTCTTTCAAGTGAAGGCAAGCTCCGTTACGAGGGGACATAGCATGAGAGTGAAGGGGGATAGACTCAGGAGTAATATGCGGAAATATTTCTTTACGGAAAGAGTGGTAGATGCATGGAATAGTCTCCCAGTGGAGGTAATGGACATGAGGACAGTATCCGAATTCAAAAAATCATGGGACAAACACAGAGGTTCTTTAAAGGTAAAAAGGGACTATTGTAGTTGATATGGAAGGGCAGACTAGATAGGCCATGTGGTCTTTTTCTGCTGTCATATTTCTATGTTTCTAATACTGAATCTACAGAAGGTAGGTCTCCTGTATCTACTGCCTTTCTGTGGTGATTGTCTGTATTAAACTGTTGCTATCTTCTTTCTTCAAGCTTTGTTTACCCTCCGTTGTTGTTGCTGCTGCTTGCCACCCCATGCAGCCCCACTAAATCGTAAGTTCAGGTATCCGGTGGTTCCGGTCTCTGCAAATATAAAATCACCTACTGCGGTGTTTCGCACTGCGGGTACGCACCAAAGGAGCAGGACGTGCTCCTTAGGGCGACTCCGGCGACATAGGCTCTTGATTCTCCTGCCAGTTTTAACCAGTCTTTTCTGTTTTGTTGGGCCGGCATATTGCAGTCTTTCTTAGAACTAGGCCTTGCCTCCCACCTGAGTCTAATGGTCAGTTTTCCCTACCTAGTTTCCCTGCTTCAGACCCATCCGCTCTGGCCATGGCGTCTATTCCTACCCACTGGGGGAGATGCCCTTATCATGCACAGCGTCTCCTGGCCACCTAGCCAGGGTGGCCTCTAACCTCTTAGTCTGCTGTCTTTTACCCTTCACTCTGTATCCCTGCTTCTCCAGCCCTCCTTGTCGGACAGGATCTGCACGCCGGTCTCCTGAACTGTAGAGCCCTCAGAAGCAAGACAACCCTAATCCAAGATCTTATCCTGCACTCCCGCCTGGACCTCCTCTTCCTGACAGAAACTTGGTTGCAGGAGGGAAAGTATCCCATCCATGCTCGTTGTCCCCCTCCCCCCCAGGCTTCTCAGCATTGGCCACCCATCGCAAGGGGCATTTGGAAGGTGGGGTGTCTGTCCTGTTCCGATCAGACTTGGCCCTCGCACAGCTTTCATCCTCTGTCCTCCACTATCCTGAGTCCCTTCTCCTTCGTCTCAACTCCTCTACAACCCTTCACTTTCTTTTACTCTATGCTCCCCCTGCTCTTCTTCCTCATCTCTGGGATTCCCTTGTTCTCACCATCTCTGAAGCCTCTCATCAGTTCCCCCATTTGGTTCTCCTTGGCGATTTCAACATACACTTCTACTCCCCATCCTCAGCTCATGATTGGGCTTTTCTTGCCCTTCTGCAGGACCTCAGCCTCACACAACACAGCACTTCCCCCACTCACACAGCCCATCACACCCTGGATCTTCTCATTACACCAACTGACTCCCCTTATGTCCCTTCTCGTATCCTCACTAGTCCCCTGTCCTGGAGCGATCACTTTTGTATCAGCTTTATGATCCTGTCCCCGCCTGTTCCTTCTTGCAAAGCTTCTGCCCCATGCTATAGATCTCTCCCTCTGACTCCTTCACTGTCCTCAACAGATTGGCTCTGTCAAACTTTCCTTCCGCTAGCCAGCTTTTCCCCATGGACTTCCCCAATCTGGGGGCAGAAGCCCAAGCTTCCCTCTGGGACTCACGCTTATCCACTGCCCTTGACCTCCTCGTTCCGTTGTGTCCTCATCAACCTCGGTGTGCCTCTTGTCATCCATGGTATCACCTGGGTCTATGTTTGCACCGTTGGCAGCTCTACCATGCATAACGACAGTGGAGGAGGAAGACGACTTCCAACTCTCTCCAATATTTCCATTACTACCACCGCCATTATCACTCCCTCACTACCAAGGCTAAATGCTCCTACTTTTCTAATTTAATTTCTTCCTCCTCAAACTCCACCCGCCAGCTCTACTCCTCGCTCAGATTCCTCTCCTCTCTTCAGACCCCTTCCGCTGTTATAGGTCAGTCTCTTGTTCCAAGTTCTGCTAACCTGGCCTCCTCCTTTGCGGCTAAGGTTCAGCGTCTCCGTTCCTCTCTTCCGGTCAGTACCTCCCCGCTGGAGACACCCCCCTCCACCCTCACCACCCCCGTCTCCCTCTACCTCACATACCTGGTTCTCTTTCTGGCCTATCTCCCCTGCTGAGTTGTCCAAAACTATCACTGCTACATGCAAAACAACCTGTAGGCCCTCAACCCTATCCCCTTGAGCTGGCTCCTTGAGCCATCCCTTGTCCTGTCTCCTTTTCACCTCTCTATGTTTAATTCCTGCCTAGCCTCTGGCACTTTCCCCTCCCCCTGGAAGCACACCTTGGTCCGTCCTCTCCTCAAGCACCCTTCCCTTGATCCTACTGACCTTGCCCACTATCGCCCGGTTTCTAACCTTCCCTTCACCTCAAAGATTCTGGAGAAGATTGTCTTCTCCCAGCTCTCTGTGCACCTGGATTCCACCCATTACCTCTACCCACAACAGTCCGATTTTCGACCTGGTCACAGCACTGAATCTGTTCTCTTGTCTTTTTTGAACGAGCTTTACATTGCACATGACCTGGGTGATGTCTCACTGGCTGTCTCCTTAGACCTCTCAGCTGCCTTTGACCTCGTAGACCACTCCATCCTCCTCTCTCATCTTCGGGATGCGGGTCTGCGAGGCACTGTCCTCCATTGGTTCCACTCCTTTCTTCACTCACGTTCTTTCTCTGTCTCATCCCCCTCTGACACCGCCTCCTCTCTGCCTTTGTCCTGTGGTGCTCCCCAGGGTTCAGTCCTCGTACCCCTGCTTTCTTTTTTCCCATTTAACTTTTTATTCAATGATTCAGTAAGTCTTACAAACATCTACTTAACACAACCTTATACACTTTCCACCACAGTCTTACAAGCATACATAGTTTTATCCCCTACTTGCTATTACATCATTTGCGATTGTCTAGTTTTCTACTTCCCTCCCTCCCCTCCCAGTTTCCCTCTTCTTTTGCTCATGCTTTTTGTGTTTTCACATGGCTCTCTTGTTTATTATGTTTATGTTTATTGTCTTGATTTACCGCTATTCAATTAATAAAATAGCGGTTTAAAAAGTTTAAAATACATGAAAGCCAATCAGACAGAAAGGAAAAGAAGTTACAATCGGTGACAGGAAAGCACACAAGACATTTAAATACAAATGACTAAGAAGAAAGGGAGTGAGAAAGAGGTAGGAAAGGGTAGTTTCACACAAAAGGGGAAGGGAGGTTGAAAGCTGAAGAAAAAAGGTGAGTTTTCAGATTCTTTTTGAAGGTGGAAAATTGTAATTCGAGCCTAAGGGAGGTGGGTAGGGAATTCCAAAAGCAGGATCAATGAAGAAGAAAGCAGAGGAACGGGTAGACTGTAGGTGAGAATGGGACGGGGAGGGGTAGTGTAAATGGTTGATGTGCAATGAATGAAGTGAGCGATTTGGAATGTGGAATTGGATAAGATCTACTACAAATATATACAATCTTCACCATTTAGAGCATTAGCCTTGCTTTATGCTAATGCTTATATTCACACCTTCTCTCCACCTTTCCATTTTTCCAACCATTTCCATACTCCCTTCCATTGTTTCGCATTCTTCTCCCTTTTCCCAGCCCTGTTAGTCTATGCATCAAACACATGTCTGCCACCCTTCTAACGAAGTCTGCACTTTGGGGATTACAGGACCCTGCCCAGTATTGTGCTATCCCACTTCTTGCTGCCACTATACAATGATGCAGTACCCTCCTTTCCCTCTCCGAGATATCCTCCTCCAAATGATGCAGGAGGCATACCTCTGGCTTTCTACTACTACTACTATTTAGCACTTATAGAGCGCCGTGCACGCAACGCTGCACAGTTAACCTACAAGAGGTGGCTAAC
Organism: Ichthyophis bannanicus; assembly: GCA_033557465.1. Classification (NCBI taxonomy): domain Eukaryota; kingdom Metazoa; phylum Chordata; class Amphibia; order Gymnophiona; family Ichthyophiidae; genus Ichthyophis; species Ichthyophis bannanicus. The sequence goes on along the minus strand of CM066031.1, from coordinate 1,689,522,467 downwards.
AAACAAGAGACAGTCCTTGCCCGTCAGAGTCATGCTCATCGGAGCTTACAATCTAGTTAGAACAGTACAGAGCATTAGTCAGTTCTGCGGAAGATACGGTGTGGTACAGTTTGGTACAGTTTGGTCTATGGTTAGGTCAAAACGTTGACGGGGGTTAGGGTAGGATGAGGATGGAAGTCAGGATCTGAATGCAACGGTGAAGAGGTGGGTCTTCAACCTGGACTTGAAGAGGACCAGGGAGGGTGCCTGGCACACAGACATAGGTAGGCCGTTCCAGGCGTGTGGCGCAGCAAGGTGAAAGGAGCGCAGTCGGGAGTACGCGGTGTGGGTGAAAGGCATTGAAAGAAGCGATTTGCTGGCAGAGCGCAAATTTCAAGAGGGGACGTAAGGAGAGATAAGGGATACGAGGTATTGAGGGGCCATAGAGTGAATGCATTTATAGGTCAGCAGGAGAAGCTTGAACTGGATACGGAATTGGACAGGGAGCCAGTGAAGTGACCTTGAGGAGGGGAGTAATGTGGGCATGGCGAGGCTGGCAGAAGATTAGTCGAGCAAAGTGATTTTGTATAGATTGAAGGGGAAGGAGGTGGCTCACGGGGAGACCAGCGAGAAGTAGGTTGCAGTAATCGAGGCGAGAGGAGATTAAGGAGTGGATAAGCATTTTGGTAGTGTGTTCATAGAGGAAGGGGTGGATCTTGCTGATGTTGTAGAGGAAAAATTGGCAGGTCTTGGCAACAAGCTGGATATGGGCGGAGAAGGGAGAGAGATGTGTCAAAGATAACCCCTAGATTGCGGGCCGAGGGAACAGGAAGGATAGTAGATCCATCCACATGGACTGAGAGAGGGGGAAGTGGGGGGGAGGAATTTGGTGGAAAGACAAGGAGTTCAGTCTTGGCCATGTTCAGTTTCAATTGGCGATGAGACATCCAGGCAGCGATGTCCGAAAGACAAGCAGAGATCTTGGACTGGGTTGCCAGAGAGATATTAGGTGTAGAAAGGTAGATTTGGGAGTCATCAGCATAGAGATGGTACTGAAAGCCATGGGAAGAGATAAGCGCGCCAAGGCCTTGGGTATAGAGAGAGAAAAGGAGGGGGGCCCAAGACAGATCCCTGGGGTACACCTACCTGGAGAGGGGTAGGGGAGGAGGAGAAGCCTCCACAGCATACACTGAATGAGCGGTGGGAGAGGTAGGAGAAGAACCAGGATAGTACGGAGTCCTTGAAGCCAAGTGAGGAGAGGGTGGTGAGGAGAAGGTCGTGGTCAACGGTATCGAAGGCAGCAGAAAGGTCAAGAAGGATGAGGATAGAATAGAGGCCCTTAGATTTGGCCAGGAACAGGTCGTTGGTGACTTTTGTGAGTGCCGTTTCGGTGGAATGCAGGGGGCGGAAGCCTGATTGTGGTGGATCCAGGAGGGCCTGGGAGGCGAGGAAGTCAAGGCAGCGACAGTGGACTGCTTGTTCTAGCAGTTTGGATATGAATGGAAGGGTCGATAGTTAGAAGGGCATGTGGGATCAAGTGAGGGTTTCTTGAGGAGGGGTGTGACAACAGCATGTTTGAAGTCAATGGGGACAGTTGCAGTGGAGAGTGAAAGGTTGAGGATATGAGTAATGGAGGGTGCAATGGTGAGGGAAATGGAACGAAGGAGATGGGTGGGGAGAGGATCTGATGAACAGGTGGTGGGTTTGGAGGAGGAAAGAAGAAGTGTGGTTTCTTCTTCAGAGATCAGGGAGGAGGAGGAGAGGGTGGCAGGGGGAGTATGGATGGGGGAGGAGAAATGGGGGAGGGGAGGTGGATGAGGGGGTAGGGAATTGGAGAGTAATTTTGAGGATTTTGTCTTGGACGTAATCGGCTAGGGTTTGGGCAGAGAGGGAGGGAGGGGTCGGGGGGACCTTGAGGAGAGAATTGAGGGTGTTAAAGAGACGGCGAGGATCAGAGGCAAGGGAATTAGTCAGGTGGATGTAGTAATCTTGTTTGGCAAGTGCTAAGGCTGACTGGAAGGAGCCAAGCATGAATTTGAAGTGTAGGTGGTCTTCCTGGGAGCGGGATTTGGACCAGGCTTGTTCGGCAGAACGGGCGCAAATGTGTAGGTAACGGATTGTGGGTGAAAGCCAGGGTTGGGGAGTAGATCGTTTTACAGGACGTGAGGTGGGAGGGGCAAGAGTGTCAAGGGCTGACGATAGTGTAGTATTGTATGATGATAGTGCCTTGTCGACGGACTCAGATGATAAAATGGAGGAAAGAGTTGGAGAAATGGTGGAGGAGAGAGTCAGGGGATCAATATTATGAAGATGTCTAAATAGGACGGAGGAGACAGGACGAGGTTGGTATGGCGGGAGCTGAAAAGTAAAAGTTAAGAGGTGATGGTCAGATAAGGGAAGGATTGATTTGCGGAAGTTTGAGGGAGAGGAATTGGAGAAGAGTATTAGGTCAAGGCAGTGGCCATGTAGGTGTGTGGGGGCAGTGGAGCAAAGCTGGAGGTCAAACGAGGCGGTAAGAGTGAGGAACTTTGAGGCATGGAGGTTGGAGGGGTTGTCAACGTGAATGTTGAAATCGCCAAGAATAAGAGTGGGGGAGGAGGGATCCATAAAGGCAGAGAGCCAGGAGTCGAAATCGGTGAGGAAGGTTGATTTGGAGTAGTTGGGTGGGCGATAAATAACCGCTACTCAGAGGGGAAGTGGTGTGAGGAGGCGAATGGAGTGGACTTCGAAGGAGAGGGGGGAGTGTGATTGGGGTGGCAGGAGGGGTTGGAATTGGCAAGAGGGAGAGAGTAGGAGGCCAACACCACCACCGCGACCAGTAGATCGAGGTGTATGGGAGAATTGGTAGCCCCCATAGCAGAGAGAGGCAATGGATGTGGTGTCATCTGGGGAAAGCCAGGTCTTGGTTAGGGCAAGGAGGTGTAGGGCATTAGAGATGAAAAGATCGTGAATAAAAGAGGTTTTTTAAATGACTGAGCATGCGTTCCATAGGGCACAAGTAAACGGGAGAGCGGAGGGGGGATGAGGGGGATATGGATAAGGTTGGATAAGTTACGTTCGAATTTCTTATTAGAATAGCGCGGGGGTCTATTTTTAGGGTAGTAGCGAGCTTTAGATAGAGAAGGGTGAGGGTGGGTATGTTTGGGTGTATGTGCTCCTGGAGAGGGATATGAGGGAGGCGGGGGGGGGGGGGGGTAAAAAGAGATAATTTTATTGTGCCAGGTAGGTTATGTGAGGGATTATTTTTGGGGGTAGGGTTGGAGTTGATATTTATGGGTGAGTGATTGTGAGATGACTGGGAGAGGGTGGGAGGGGGAGGAGCGGGATATGGATGAGATTAGATAGGGTACGTGAGGAACTATCTTTAGAGTGGGAGAGAAATCGGGGGGGGGGGGGACCAGGGTTAGGTTTGATATTACCTGATGAGAGAAGGAGAATGAGTATTAGAGAGCGAGGTAAAGTGGAGATAGTACGGCGGAAGCGAGGGTGGGGTTGCCTTGAAGAGGCGAGGGTGGGGTTGCCTTGAAGAGACGGGGGCAGGTTGAATGCGGGGGATGGTGTGGAGAAGCTCAAGAGTGGGTGCTAGGGTAGGGGGCAGAATGGAGGGAGACGTGAGGAAGGTGGAGAGGGGGGCTGGGTAAGTGCGGGGGATAGTGTGGAGAGGCTCGAAAGCAGATGCTAGGCTAGGGGGGAGAGTGGAGGGAGAGGTAAGGAAGGTAGATGCTAGGTTAGGGGAAAGAGTGGAGGAATGAGTGAGGAGAGTAGGGGGAGAGGAGGGAGGGTGTTGGTAGGAGGGGAGGCAATTGGGGAGGATGAGGGAGAGGAGGACAATGAGATATGGGGCCATGGGGGTAGGCAGCAAGGTCTGAGCCAACAACGGGTAGCGGTTCTAAGCAACATAGGTAGCAGTCCAAGGCAACACTGGGTAGCAGTCCTAAGCACTAATGGGTAGCAGGTTCTAAGCAACAACAGGTAGCAGTCCTAAGCAACACTGGGTAGTAGTTCTAAGCACTAATGGGTAGCAGATCTAAGCACTAATGGGTAGCAATTCTAGGCAATAATTGGTAGCAGCTCTAAGCAATAATGGGTAGCAGTTCTAAGCAACACTGGGAAGCAGTTCTATGTAACAATAGGTAGCAGTTCAAAGCGACCATGGGTAGCAGCTTTAAGCAACACTGGGTAGCAGTAATGTGCAACGCTGGGAAGCAGTTCTACGCAACACTGGGAAGCAGGTCTAGGCAATAATGGGTAACAGTTCGAGCAACAATAGGTAGTAGCTCAGGCAATAATGGGTAGCAGTTCTACGCAACACTGGGTAGCAGTTCTGTGCAGTAATGGGTAGCAGTTCAGAGTAGTACTGGGTAGCAGTTCTGCTGGGGTGCTGGCAATGAGCAGCAGTTCTGTGCAAGTACTGGGTAGCAGTTCAGTGCAGGCAGTGGGCAACAGGTTAGGCAAACAGTGGGTAGCGGTTCAGTGCGAACAAGGGTTAGCAGCTCTAGGCATGCAGTAGGTAACAGTACTAAGCAGACAATGGGTAGCAAGTACGAGGCGGATAATGGAAGGAGAGGTCAATGACAGACGTGGGCAGCAAGTCAAGGAAAGTTGCTTGAAGGAAGGTGGTGTTGGCGAGATGGTAGGGGTCAGGAGGAGAAGTGAGACGTGTGGAGGAGTGATCGTGCCTACCTGGTTCCAGGGTCAGCTTTTGTTGCAGTCTGTGTCCTGTCATTTCATAACTTATATCCAAAACCTTTTCCCAGTATGCTTGAATCCGCCCACACTTCCACCACATGTGCAACATATCCCCTCTCTCTTGGCATCCTCGTCAACACTGTTCCAATTGTCCCAGACCCGCTCACCTCTTCCGTGTCGGTGTCCAATACCACCGATATAACACTTTCCTTTATTTGAGTGGCTATAGATAGGCTTGCCACTGTCTGTATTACCTTATCCCACTCCTCTTCATTCCATTGCACTTCTGAATCCTTCTCCCATTTCTTCATAAACTCCAGCTTGCCCTCTCCTCCTTCCATTAACCCTTTATAAATCTTGGACAAAGCTCCTTTTTGACTTAACTGTCCTGAGCATAGGGCCTCAAACCACCCCCGATTGTTCCATAAATCTTGCCATACTCTCTGCTGTCGCACAAAGTGGCTTACCTGAATGTAACTATAGTAATCATTGCTTGTTAACCCATATAAGTCCTTAATACCCTCTTTAACCACTATCTGAGAAATATATGTTAAACATAACTTTGCACATCTTCTCAATGTACGCACCCCTGGTCCCTGCCCCTTCTCAAAGCATGCCTCTAATGTCATCCCCTGCATATATCCTTTATCTTGTATTAATATTTTCCGGTTTTGTTTCCAAACATTCAGGATATGCATAATAATGGGGTTTATGGGTTTATTTTCAGGTGCTTTACTTCCCCTCCACACCATCCTTTCCAATCCTACTCTCCTTACTGAATCTTCTTCCATTTGAACCCAATGTTTTGTTTTTTCTCTTTGCCAGTCGTATAGTGTTTTCAGTTGTGCTGCCTCATAATATTTTCAAAAGTTAGGAACCCCTAGCCCTCCTTCTCCCTTAGCTCTCTGTAAGACTGAAATAGCAACCCTGGGGCTCCTATTTTGCCATATAAATCTATTAATAATTCTTTGCAATTGCTTTAGCTTTCTATGTGGTACCAATATCGGCAACGTTTGAAACAAGAACAGAAATCTAGGCAAGAGCATCATCTTTATAGCTGCAATACGCCCCAACCAAGATAAGTATCCTTGCCCCCACCTATTCATCAAGCTTTCAATTTATCCAAATAGTTTTGGGTAATTTAAATCATATAATGATTCCAACCCGTTACTTATTTGAATCCCTAGGTATCAGATAGTCCCCCCAGCCCACCTAAATGGGAATTTCTTTAGTAAGACTCCCTGTGCTTCCTTTTTTAGTGACAAATTCCATATTTCACTTTGTCCAATTTATAGTAAATCCCGACAGCCTTCCATATTCTTCTAATTCCCACATTAATATTGGTATAGAGAAGCTCGGTCTAGTTACACTCATGATTATATCATCTGCAAACAATAATACTCTCCATTTCTTCTGTCCTACTATTATACCCTTCAGGTCCACCCTCTCTCTCACCCTCTCCACAAGCAATTTGATGGAAATTGCAAAAAGCAGAGGCGACAGAGGGCACCCTTGCCTCGTCCCTCTCCCCTGCTCAAAAAAAGCAAAGTAAGCCCCATTCACTCTAACACAAGCTTTAGGGTTGCGGTATAACGCTCGTACCCATCCCATAAATTCTTCCCCCAACCCCATTCTTTCCATTACCCGAAACAGAAAAGGCCAAGACACCTGATCGAAGGCCTTTTCCGCATCTAAGGATAATAGCAGTGCCTCCTCCTTACTTTGTTCAATCGACCAAATAATATTTAATATCTTCCGGATATTGTCTGATACCTGCCTTCCTGGGACAAATCCCGCTTGATCTTGATGAATCAATTTCCCTATCACCCTATTTAGTCGTGTAGCCAGAATTTTGGCCAGTAGCTTGGCGTCTAAATTTAGCAATGAAATTGGTCTATACGATGAACATTCTTGCGAGTCCTTTCCTTCTTTATGTATTACTGTTATTCCTGCTAATCCCATGGTTTCTGCTAACACCCCCCTCCCTCTCTTGGCAGATTAAACAATCTTACTAATGGTGTACTTAATATCTCTCCAAACCTTTTACAGAACCTCGCTGTTAGCCCATCCAATCCCAGCGCCTTATCTGCTTTTAACTGTTTTATAGCTACTAGTACGTCCTCTTGCTTTATGGCTTTATTTAACTCCTTTTGTCCCTCTTCTTTCAATTTTGGAAGCTTTATGGAGTCTAAATAACTCTGTACCCTCTCTGACTCTGGAGGTGGTCTTGCTTCGTACAATAACTGGTAAAATTTCTTAAAAGCCTCACGGATATCCCCATCCTTATGGACCAACCTCCCTCCAGAATCTCTAATTTTCAGTATGTGTGATCTTAATTTCCGCTGTTTCAATTTCTACGCCATGTATCTCCCAGCTTTATTTCCCACCTCAAAAAATTATTGTCTTAATAACGGCATGTGATACCTTATATTTTCTGCTTGCATGGCATTTACCTGAGCTCTTACTGCCAGCACTTGTCCTCTATATGTTCCTTTTCTATCTTGTGCATCTAATTCTTCCAGCTTCATTAACCTCTCTCTCAGTTCCTTAATTCTTCCCTCTCTTTCCTTCCTTTTTCGTGCCCCCCATTTAATAAGAACTCCTCTTATTACCACCTTATATCCATCCCACACTCCACCCATCGCCACCTCCCCATTATCATTCCATCTAAAGTATTCCCTTGTTTCCCGCTCTATTTCCTCTCTAACCCTCTCATCTTCTAATAGAGATTTGTTTAACCTCCAGAACTGATTACCTTCCCCCCCCATTGTCATCCTAACCTCTACTAAAGCGTGGTCAGACCACGTTATTGAGTCCATCTCCGCCCCCTTAATCCTACCCACCATCTCTTTAGTTACCCAAATGGCGTCTATTCTAGATTATGACCCATGTACGTGGGAGAAGTATGAGAATTGTCTTTTCCGAGGGTGTTGAAATCTCAATGCATCTATCAAGCAATGTTGTATTACAAAATTGCAGTATTTACTCCTATCTGCTCTTTTGCCCTCTTTTCCCCCGTAGCGTCTCTGGCAGGATTCCAAGTTAAGTTGAAATCACCCCCGCATATGAGTTTACCCTCTCCTAATTTCCCCACCTCTTCATTGAGCTTTGTCCAAAATTCTTTTTGCACCCCTGTAGGCGCGTATACATTCACTATGCAATACCACTCATTCCCCAATTTTAAACGCAATAATACATATCTCCCCTCTTTATCTCTGACTACTGTCTGCAATTCCATCTTTAATTTTGAGTCTATTAAGATTGCAACTCCTCCTTTCTTTTCTACTGTATTTGATGCATGAACACATATCCCATACCCCTTAGGTTTGACCAGGTGTTCTGTTGCCCGAGTTAAATGTGTTTCCTGTATGAGTACTAATGATGCCTTTTGGCGTGTTATTTCTTTATATGGTTTCTGCCTTTTAAATGGCAAATTAAGCCCTTTTACATTTAAAGTTACTATTTTTAACTCACCTGAAAAGTTTATTCCCCCCACCTTCTCTTGCCCTCATCCTCCCCCCATCCCCCTCCTCCTCTCCCTCTCCTTCCTTCCCCTCACCCCCATTTCCCTTCCCCCTCCTTTGTTGCCTCCCCGCCTCCCGCCTCCCTCCTCCCCCCATCCCTCCCTCCCATCCTCCCTTACCCTTTCCCCGTTTCCTCTGTGGAGACTCTCCTTCCAAAAGTGGTGACTGTCTATCAGTGCCTCCCCTGCCCTAATCTTCCCATTCCACCTTCCCCCCCACTGGCTTACATTTAATCACATTATCTCATCAATACAATCAATATCCCCCCCCTTCCTACCCCATGCACTCTGTCCCTCTGAATCCACTTCTCATTACAGATCACTGAGCCATGTCTATTGTCCCGCTTCATTCGTTAATTCTTCTTTAGTTCGCCTTCCAGGTGTCGTCCTTCTCAGCCCATTTCCTTCGCCGCCATTTTCCCTCCAGGGCTTCCCTTGTTAAGTCTCGCCAGCCTCCGGTCATTAGCTGGTGCCCTGTGCCACCATAAACTTTCCACCCTAGATCTGGATGCTGTGTTTGCTTTTGTATGTGCAGGCCCCTCTACACCTTCTGGAAGGTTAGTTAGTCCCAAGTCTCTGAACGCCTTCAATGCTTCCTCGCTTGTCTTCACCCTCCGTGACACTCCTTTCACAGTTATTAGTAAGCGGAAAGGGTACAACCACTTATAGCGTATCCCCTCCCTACTCATGTAGGCCTTCACTGCTTTCAACTCTCTCTGGCGCTGTAACGTGCCAAGGGACAAATCCTGGAACAGTTCCACCTTGTGTTCCTCCCACTTAAAATGTCCCAGTTTCCTGGAAGCCTTCAAGATGCGCTCTTTGGTTTTGAAGGAGTTCATGCATACCACAATGTCCCTTGGCCGATTGTCTCTTATGGGCCCCAGCCCCGTATGCGCTCACTCTATTTGCAGAGGTTCATCTACTATTTCCTCCGCTAGAGCCGCAGTTTGTAACAAGTGTCCAAAGATATTTGTAATTACTTCCTCACAGTTTTTATATTTAGTGTCCTCTGGGATGCCTCTCACTCTTATATTGCATCTCCGTGAAGGTCTTCAGGTCCTCCGTTTTCTCTTTCAGCTCTTCTTGAGCTTGCTTTAACTCCTCCCATCCTTTTTGTAAATCCTTCATTACTTCCCCTTGTTGCTCCACCTGCTGTTCTGTTTCTTCCACTCTGGATCCCAGGTCCACTATGTCTTGTCTTAGAGATTGTAAAGTCTCTTAACTCGTTTTTAACTCCACTTATTTCCACTTTGAGTTCTTCTTCCAGTTCCACCAGCCACGTCTTAATCATGTCAGCTACTCCCGGACTCCATGCACCCTCCATCTCCTCCTCCTGCTCAGCTGCATGCTCAGCCACCATTACTTCCTTCTCTCCTTCTTTCCCTCCTTTTGATGACACATAGGAGGATCTAAATTCTGCCATCTTTTTCTTGGCTGATATCCCTCCTCTTGCTTTCTCCATCTGCACTCTCTCCACCTTCTCCTGCTACTCAGAGTACTTCTTCAGTGATCTGTTTCTTTTAACTGTAGTCTGTGTCCCTTTTCTTGTCTGCCGTGCTGTTCACTCTGTCAATCTGTTCTCTTGTCTTTGTATTGCTCCAAAGTATATTTTTATTTAGTTTCCTTTAATTCTTTTTGCGTTTTTTATTTTGTTTTGTAGCTTTGTGCTTTGCTGCTCCTTTTGTTTTTTGGAGGCCTTTCCCCACCTCTCTTGTTTGCCTGCTTCCACCACCACCGCCGGCCAGCATTTATGTCCCCTCTCTGCACCGCAATCGCTTCTGCCCTCTCTGCTGGGTCTCCCTCCGTGCACCGCCTGTTTTTACCGGCGTTCTTGCCGGGATCACATCTGCCTCAGCTCCCCCTGCCGCTGCACTTCGTGGCCATGTGTGCTGCCGTTCGGGCCCCACGGCCCCTTCAGCTTCCCACTGACCGGACTTCCAGGATCGCACACACTGCCTCCAGCTGCTTCACTACTGGTGCCTCTGCCTTGCCCGCTTCATTTCACCGCGTTGTTGCAGAGTTTAGGGGGTTTTAAACCCGTTGCGGCAGGCTTTGACGGCGGAGCTCCCGTTTCACACCGCCATTCAGCCCAATGACATCACCGGAGGTCCGTACTCCTGCTTTTTAACATCTTCCTTACCCTTCTCACTCTTCTGGTGCAGCAATCTGGTGTGTCAGCATATTGCTATGTTGACGACATTATTCTCCATCATCATATCTTTATTTGCAGTTTTTGATATACTGCCCTTGTCGAAGCGTCAGGGCGGTGTACAATAAAAGGTGAAATTAGACTTACCTGCTAATTGTTCCTTTAGGAACTCCAGGCTAGTCCTGAACCTTTGGGTCTTGCACCTCCTCCAGCAGCTTTGGAGATTGAGAAAACGTCACTTCTTTTGATGTCACCGGTATAAGTACCCTGGGATCCGCCTCCTGACATCAGTAACCTATTGACAAAGCAAACTCACCAGAGCAACAATTAAGTAGCAACTCTAAATATCTATGTCTAACTGAATCGAGAAGAAAACTAAAAGGGGCAACACTATACAAAAAAAACCACATTGCGCCCCCCATACCTATCATCTCATGTGCTGAGATCCCCATATCCTGTCAGAGAAGAAAGAAAGAAAGTGGCAGAGCTATACTTACCCCACCAACACCTCCTCCAACGGACTACAGTCGGGAACACCCCCTGTGAAGCTTACCTGTCATGCATCCACTGCTTCAGGCGCTAGGCCATGCAAAACTGGGAGGGATACAGGACTAGCCTGGAGTTCCTAAAGGAACAACAATTAGCAGGTAAGTCTAATTTCACCTTCCTTAGCGTCCCTCCAGGCTAGTCCTGAACCTTTGGGGATGTAACAGAGCAGTGCACAGAATCAACGGGAGGGATCCGCCAAACCCGCCTGAAGCACTGACGATCCAAAACAGGCATCTCTCTGAGCCTGCACATCCAGCCAGTAATGCCGGATAAAGGAATGCAAGGAAGACCAAGTCGCTGCCCGACAAATTTCTACCGCCGGAACCAAACTACGCTCCGCCCAAGACGTAGCGTGCACCCTAGTCGAATGCGCTCGCAAGCCTGCCGGAACCGGTCTACCCTTCACCAGATATGCCGACGCAATCGCCTCCTTAAGCCACCTGGCAAGGGAAGCTTTCAATGCAGCCTGACCTTTAGTAGGACCCCCAAACAACACAGTCTATCTGTACGTCTGAAGGAAGCTGTAACTTTCAAATACCGCTTCAGAGCTCTCCGAATGTCCAACCTATGCAAATGCTGACCAGCGGTAGCCTCCCCGCCACCCGCAAACACCGGCAGGGACACTACCTGATTCACATGAAACGGCGACACCACCTTAGGCAAAAAGGATGGCACCGTCCTCAACACCACCTTTGACTCACTAAACACCAGAAAGGGCTCCCTACAGGATAAAGCCTGTAGCTCCGAAATTCTCCTGGCGGAAGCAATCGCTACCAGAAATACCACTTTCAAGGTCAAATCCTTTAACAACGCCGCCGCCAAAGGCTCAAATGGCGATTGCACCAAAACGTCAAGAACCAAACGTAAATCCCACTTCGGAACCAGCTGCCGACACAGCGGGTGCAAAAGCATCACCGCTCTCAAAAACCGCTTGACATCTGGGTGGCCTCCAAGCGCTTGACCCCGTATCTTACCGCAGTAGCAAGACAATGCTGCCAACTGCACCTTTAGAGACGCAGCCGCTAAACCCTTTTCATATCCAGCCTGCAGAAACGCCAGAACTTGTGGAACCGAAGCTTGGAAGGCTGTAACCTGGTGGGCCGCACACCAGGCTTCAAAGACTCATCAAAAACGAACATACGCCAAAGAAGTTGATCTCCTCCGAGCCTGCAACAACGTGGACACCACCGCTGTCGAATAACCTCTCGCTATCAACCTTGCCCTTTCAACAGCCAAGCCGTAAGTGAGAACCAATCCACCTGAGGCATCAACAGAGGTCCTTGTAAGAACAGGTCTCCCCGTACCAGCAGCCTCCAAGGCTTGTCCTCCAGAAGTCTGACCAGATCTGCATACCACGGCCTCCTCGGCCAATCCAGCACAATGAGAATTACTGTTCCTCTGTGCAGCTCGATACGCTGAAGCACTCGGCCTATTAAGACCCACGGCAGGACCACATAGAGCAGACGGTCCTCCGGCCATGGTTGAATCAAAGCATCCAGGCCCTCCGACATTCTCTCCCGCCTTCTGCTGAAGAACCGACCGGCCTTTGCGGTTTGAAAGGTGGCCATTAGATCCATGACAGGGGTGCCCCATTGGCGAACCAACATCTTGAACACCTGCAGATGGAGAGACCATTCCCCCGGATCTACTCTTACTCGACTGAGAAAGTTGGCTTCCACATTTTCCACACCTGCTACGTGTGCCACTGACACCGCCAACAGATGCCTCTCGGCCCACCCGAACAGCTGGTCGTCTTCGGCTTCCAGCGCCTGACTGCTGGTGCTCCCTTGGCGGTTGATATAGGCCACCGCCGTCGCATTGTCGGAGAATACGCGGACGGATTTCCCACGTAGGCACTCTCGGAACTCCATCAGCGCCAGAAACACCGCTCGCAACTCCAACCAGTTGATGGACCACGTCCTTTCCTGAACAGACCACACTCCTTGTGTGAATCTTCCGTGCACGTGTGCCCCCCAACCTGAAAGGCTGGCATCCGTCGTCAGGGGGACCCACTCTGGTACTTCCAACGGCATCCCTCTCTCCAACGACTCTGTCCGTAACCACCATAGCAGAGAGAGTCGCGCCTCCAGCTGACAGGGCAACCGCTGGGAAAGATTGTCGTTCTGATGGGACCACCGTCGGAGCAATGCTCTCTGCAGAGGTCTCATGTGTGCCCTCGCCCAGGGCACCACCTTGATCGTTGCTGCCATGGTGCCCAACAGCTGCAGGTAGTGCCATGCCGTCAGGCACCTGCTGCAGAGAAACTTGCGGATGAGACGCCTCAAAAGTTGCACCCAGCTCTGCGGTAGAAACACCTTTCCAACTCTCGTATCGAACCGTGCCCCTAGATACTCCAGGGCTTGAGAAGGTCCTAACCTGCTTTTGGCCCGATTGACTACCCAACCGAGACTCTCCAAGAACGCCACAACTCTGCTCGTGGTCGCTGTGCTTTCCTTTTCAGACTTTGCCCGAATCAACCAATTGTCCAGATAAGGATGCACCAGAATTCCCTGCCTTCTCAACGCCGCAGCCACCACCACCACAACCTTGGTGAAGGCTCGCGGCGCAGTCACCAGGCCAAACGGTAACGCCTGAAACTGGAAGTGCCCCATTGGAACCGCGAACCTCAGAAATTTCTGATGCTCCTGCCGGATGGGAATGTGCAGATACGCCTCCGACAAATCGAGCGACGTAAGAAACTCGCCCTTGTGTACCGCCACTATGACCGACCTCAACGTCTCCATCCAGAAATGAGACATTCTTAAGCAGCAGTTTACGCGTTTGAGATCCAAAATCGGCCGAAAATTTCCTTCCTTCTTTGGAACCACGAAATAAATGGAGTAACGACCGCAACTGCATTGGTCTAGAGGCACTGGGACCACCGCCTTGAGGGAAAGCAGACGGTTCAGGGTCTCCTCCACTGCAGCGTACTTGGACTGCGCTCTGCACAGGGACAGGACGAAAGAATCGGTCACTGGACGCCGAGGCTCCAAGGCATAACCTTCTCGGATAACCTCCAGCACCCAGTGATCGGAGTTATCTGGGTCCAGGCAGCATAAAACGTCCGCAGGCGCCCCCCTATCGGCTCCTGCCCCGCCTGGACCCCCCTGGCTTCATTGTGACTTTCGGAAATTGGAAGCCGATGAGGACGCAAACCCTTTGCTCGCTCCTCGAAAGCCTCGAAACCCCTGGCTACGATATGGAAACCGACCCCTTTGCGTCTGGCCAAATCTAGGGGAACGAAAATGCCGAAACTCTCGTTGTTGTCCTTTTGCTGGCGGCCCCGAGCGCCCTTGCTTCTGCTTATCCTCCGGGAGCCTGCCCCCTTTCGACTCCCCCAAATCCTTCACAAGCTTCTCTAGGTCTTCTCCAAACAAAGGTTACCTCTAAACGGCAGCTTGCTAAGTCTAGATTTTGACGAAGTATCCGCCGACCAATTCCATAACCACAGATATCTCATCTCCTGGCTGCCACCGCCGAGGCCATGCTATTGGACAGACCTCAAACAAGATCATAATGAATATCAGCCAGATAAGCTGCCCCCGTCTCTATCCTGGCCGCTTCAGCCGACGAATCTACCACTTGCTCAGACTGTAGACCCTGAGCCCAACGCAGACATGCCCTGGCTACCCAAGCTCCACAAATGGACGCCCGGAGGGACAGCGTGTTAACATCAAAAACCTGTTTCAACAAGGTGTCCAATTTCCTGTCCTGTGCATCCTTCAGTGCAGCACTCCCCTCAACCGGAATAGTAGTTTTCTTCATTACTGCTGAGACAGTGGCATCCACCTTAGGAGATTTCAACAACTCCTGATCCTGCTCCGCTAAAGGATAGATCCGAGACATAACCCTGGATCCCCTCAGTCCAGCCTCCGGCATGTCCCATTCACCTTGTATCATTTCCTTAACCACCCTGTGCACAGGAAAAACCTTTTGTGACTTACGAAAAGCTTGCAACAAAGGGTCTTCCAACTCCGCCTCCTCAGCCTGACCGCTTGCCGGCATATTAAGCGCCTTAAGCGTCTCAGCGATGAGCGCCGGTAACTCGTCCCTTCTAAAAATCCGAACCACTCTGGCCTGGTCCTCGGTAATCTCTCCTTCCTCCAAGTCCTCCTCTAACTCTAATTCCTGCCCCAGGTCTTCCAAATCCACGCCCTCGGACGACACGGATTGACCCGACGGCTCCTTCCCGGACCGCAATCTCTTCGCCAGAATTCCTACGCCCCCTAAGCTTAGCAGGGTACCCGGGCACTTTTCTCCGAAACTCCCCTCCGTCGAGCTAGGGGAGGGTTTACCCTGCGCTCCTGCCAATGCTTGCTGAAGGAGAGATACAAACTGCGGGGAGAAAATTGCCTCTAAGCCCCCCGGTACCTGCCCTTGCGACACCTGGCTCCCCTGAATGGACGACGGCCCCGCCACTGGCTCCAGGGAGGGGTCATCCAGCCCCTTTTGCTCAGAGAGGTCCAAAGCCCCTTCCCTTGGGCTTTCACCACTCTCCACAAGGCCCTGCTCCATGGAAACCGCTTCCCGAAAACAGCTTCTGCAGACCCCTGCCTCGGAAACAGCCCCTCTCTTAGAACCACACAGCAAACAGAGAGATTTTGATGGCATGCCGCCAGAATCGGAGAGCCTGCAAACTGTCCACTCCTTTCACTAAGCACCTGCAGACAAAAAAACACTTAACGTTTCTTTTTTTTTTTTTTAACAGAGCGGGCTCCCTCTCACAGTCTACACCTCATTTCCCCAACACAAAACGAAAATCGAGGCGTTCCTGAGCCAAAAAAGGCTGAGAAAATACACTGCCATTTATCTGAGCAGGCTTTCCCGAGCGCGCGCGATTTCCCCGAAGCGCAGCCTACTGCGGGCTACACACGCGTCCCGAGATCCTCATAGCTATGGAAAGAGAAATCTCGACGAACCCGGCCCCTTACCTTGTCAGAGGCACTGCTCCTCGCGGGCTTCAGATCCCTTACGCTCAGCCAAGATCGCGGCTTCGGCGTCAGGGGGTTAAACACCGTCTTCCGCTGCCTGCAGAGTCTGCCAAGCCCCGCCGGAAAGAAACCCTCGGCTAACTGGCAGGCTAGCCTCCGTCGGATCTGGAACTCCGTATGCCGGTTCTTCACCCAATCTGTGGGTTCGGGAACCAGAGGGCAGCACACCTCCCCAGCGCTTCCTCCAAATCAGACTCTCCGAAGAAAAGACAGTAAGGCAGAGCGAAAGGAGGTGAGGGAGAGGGGACGAGCGAAGCAGAGAAATGACAGCTGAACAAGGGCAGAAATAAGCAGCTCAGCACAGTGACTGCCCTGAAATCACTTCCCTAGCAGAACTTTAATTCAAAATTCCAATCCAAAACTCTCAAACCTTAACCCTCACTACTTAATTGCTCCTCAAGTGAGCCCTAAACCAGGGCTCACCAGTCCTCCTGCTGCTTGGAGACTGAGAATATTGATGTCAGGAGGCGGATCCAGGGTACTTATACCGGTGACATCAAAAGAAGTGACGTTTTCTCAGACTCCAAAGCTGCTGGAGGAGGTGCAAGACCCAAAGGTTCAGGACTAACCTGGAGGGACGCTAAGGAACAAATGTTGGCTACAGGAAGCATAGAAAAGAAAGGAACGCCAATAATGGACAGGAAAGGAGAGAAAGGAAAGAAAACAGTAAAATGGGAAAATATGAGAGGCCAGATTAAGAGGGAGGGAGGAAGTAATTACTAATTGAGAGAGAAAATATTCCTAGGTTGGTGGTAATTAAATGCTGGATGGGGGGGGGGGGGGGTCAGATGAGGGTCAGAGCCATCAGTGGATGGTGGAAGGTCGAAAGCCTGACGGAAAAGGTGCGTTTTGAGGAGTGCTTTGAAGCGTGGGAAGGAAAGCTCGATGCGGAGGGAGTGAATTCCATAGGGCGGGACTCAGAAAGAAAAATGCAGAGTGTCGGGTAAGTTCAAGGTGGGCCTGAGAGGGAGAGGGGAGGAAGAGACGGCTGCCATGTGCAGAGCGGAGGAGATGAGGAGCGGGTTGAAGATGGATAATGTCGGCCAGGTATTGCGGGGTACTAGTATGGAGAACCTTGTGGGTAATAGTGATACCTCCACCATCTCCCCTGATCTTTCCCCTCTCAATACCTGTCTTACACATGTTGCAAACTGGCTTACCACTAACCTCTTCCACCTTAACCCTGCTAAATCAGCAGCTATATTGTTCACCTTTGGGAACACCCTCCCCTCCTTTACCCCCACACTCCTTAATACCCCAATCCCTCTGGTTTCCTCCTTTTGCTACCTGGGGGTGATTTTAGACTCAGAGCTGTCTTTTCATAACCACATCTCCGCCCTCACCCGCCGTTCTTTCTTTTTCCTTCACCAAATCAGAGCAGTTAGCGATGTCTTGTCCTCCTCCTCACTTACCACTCTGATTCTCTCATTGCTGATTTCTCGCATTGACTATTGTAATATCATCTTCGCCGGTCTACCTCAGCATGAGATCCTTTACTTACAAATGATGCAGAATACTGCCACCCGGATCATATCGCACTCTACTCGCTATAGCCACATTACGCCCCATCTCATTCAGCTACATTGGTTACAAGTCCCCCAACATATCATTTTCAAAATTCGAATCCTGACTCATAGAGCCCTCTACACCCACACTTCGCAATATTTGGCAGATTCCCTACAATTCCGTTCCCTACCTCGTAGCCTCCGGTTAATCCACATTAGCCGCCTTGAGCTCCCACCTCCCTCCCACATCCACCTGCAGTGCATCCGCATCTCCGCATTTTTCTTTTTGGTCCCATCCATTTGGAACGCCCTTCCACTCCCTCTCCATCAGGAACAGCCCCATCCTAGATTTAAGGCGCTTCTCAAAACCCACCTTTTCTGCCTTGCATATTTATTTAGCTGTATTTATTTATTTATTTAGCTGTATTTATATCCTGCTTTTCACCGGGTCAAAGCGGTCAATTGGGAGATACATTTAACACGAGGGGATATGAGACACATACGCTAATACTTACAGGGAACATGGGCAATGGAGGGTTAAGTGGCTTGCCCAAGACCACAAGGAGTGCCTATAGAACTAGAAATCCCAGACCCTCCGGCATGAGATTGCTGTCCCCAGGTGGGACTTGAACCCCCGGCCCTCCGGCCTGAAGTACCTTGTCCTAACCACTAGACCACTCCTCCCTCCAGCTGGACCCTTCTACTTAAGCTTACTTCCTATTTGTTCCCCTCTCTCTCTCCCTTGCTCTTTTTCTCTGTCTTGTGTATGCTTGCTGCTTTCCTATATAAATTGTACTGTAGTTCTTTTTTCCTTTCCTGGTCTACCCTGGCCGCCTCCTATTTTGGGATTTTGTAAACCGTCCTGCTGGTCCCTGAAGGTTGCAGTATAGCAAGAAACTCATAGATAAAGATATCTTTCATCATAATGTACATTAAAATTCTCTATAATCAAAGTAGTTGAAAAATTACAATTTAAATTCATTATCCATTTAATAACTAACTCTTCTTGCATATTTTAGGGGGAGGTATAGACTATGCCAATACCTCAGTTTATCCTTTTAATAAATATTGTTTCAGTGGTTTCTACATTAAATGATGTAGCAGCAATAATGCTCAGTTTCAAACTAAAAAGGCCTCTCTCCCTCTATCCTGAGTGTGCAGTATCTATGGTGATTTATTCTGGTCTAATTTTTGGCCAGTGTCCCTGATACACTTCTGCAGTTCTTGCAGTGAATCATATATTACTGTAATTGCATATTGCTAAGGAAGAAGGAATACAACTCCAGGATGCAACTATATCATCCAGCTCTTCTCCCTAAAAAGCTTATATATCAAATCTGTTTTTTTTAAATCTTTTTAACAGACGTAAAATGGCATAAAAAAAAACATCTTTCAGGTCCCATATCCCCCCATCTGTGCGGCTACATTTCCCTATTAGCTCCCCATATACAACAGAGTTGGTATCGTGCATAATCTACACAAATTATATAGACAAAGTTTACAAGCTTGTAGTGTAGGGAACTCCTATTGCTTTTACTTCTGATTTTTTTTTTATATCCTCTTCTCCCATATTTCCTCTTATTTTTAGCACTGTAATTTGGTTTAGCTTATTTTTATTCTTGCTCGGTGGTATTTAAAATGCTATATGGTCGACTAAATGCTATATGTGGACTAAATATTTTGATGTTTTTCCTTTGTTATTTGAAACATTTAATACATATTAAATTACTGAAGGTGGAGTTGGGTGATAGAAATTGAAATAAACAACCCTGAACCTTTAGTGACCTGTTAATGTGCTACTTCTGTGTGGTGTTAGTTTGCAAATGCTAACTGTATATTATGTGTATCTGTAATAGAGCCTTTTTTTTTTTTTTTTTTTTTACTATGCCCCTACACTATGGAACACCCTCCCCGCCGGAATAAGAAACATAAATGACCTATCTACATTCCGGAAAAAAAAATAAAAACACTAGTTTTTTCAGAGCATTCTGGAAATATACAAACAAAACAGTTGTTCTACCAACATAAATAAAAATGTTCGACGCTCACGCAACACACACACTCACCTGTTACCACCTATGTAATTATCACTAACGTAATGATATAAAGGTGGCAAAACAGTGTGACAAGGCGGTGGCAAAAGCCAGGAGGATGCTGGGCTGCATACAAAGAGGAATTACCAGCAGACTGTATAAGTCACTGGTGAGGCCTCACTTGGAATACTGTGTTCAGTTTTGGAGACCATATCTTGCAAAGGATGTAAAAAGAATGGAAACTGTTCAGAGGAAGGCGAACAAAATGATTTGGAGCCTGCGTCAGAAGCCTTATGAGAAAGACTTGAAGACCTAAATATGTACACTTTGGAGGAGAGGAGGGATAGGGGAGATATGATTCAGACCTTTAAATACTTAAAGAGAAATAATGAACAACCAAACCTCTTCCAAAGATGGGGAAGCTGTAAAACTAGAGGGCATAACATGAAGCTGCAAGGTGGTAAATTGAAAGGCAATATCAGGAAATACTTTTTCACTGAAAGGGTGGTGGATGCTTGGAATGCCCTCCCAATGGAAGTGGTGGGGGCAAACACAGTGACGGAGTTCAAAGTGGCATGGGACAGACACAGTGGATCCCTTTATAGCAACAGGATAAAATCAAAATAAACTGAACCATCTAATTTCTCAACAAATAGGGGTGTCCTACATGGAGCGGTGGGTTCACCCCTAAACAAAGACATGGGGAGGGGTGGCCTGCACAGAGTGGCAGGTACACCTACTCCTGCCATCTTACTGGGCAGACTAGATGGACCATACTGGTATTTATCTGCTGTCATTTACTATATTACTATGTTACTATACATTCCCTCACCCTCTCTCTCTAAATATGTCTGCTAAATCCTCACTGTAAATATGTTTACAATTGCAAATAATTTACTACAAATTACCCTGGATGAAATATGATTCATTATTTCAGTTGTGTTCAATCTTTTCTGTAAAAGTTAAGGTTCCCTGTAAACTGCTTTGATTATTGATAAGGTGGTATAAAAAACAACTAAATAAATAAACTGCCTCAGGCATGCCACTGTGGCCTAGAGGTGCAGTATGAAAGTTTTGTAAATAAATCCAACTCAACTCTTAAAACTTAAGCTAACCCTTTGTAAAGGGTCAGTTAAAACTATTGCATCTGCACTTCATATAGACTTATTGCTGCACAGTCAAAAGGATCAACAGGACCTACTACATAATCTTACTCAGAACATGCCATCCAGTTCTTACTGTTTGTAGCCATTCACTTGCTTTGATTCTCTTAATTTTGTATGTTAAGTCAGAGGTGGAAAATCTTCAGACTTTCTCCATCCAATTCTCTATCACAGACAGCCAAACTGGGTAAATAAAATGTCCCATTTTGAGGCAGCCATGAGGCTCTTACATAAAGTAATCAGCCTGCTATTTCAGTGGACACCCTTCCCCCACTCCAGGTCTGAGCACAGTATCCCCTAGCCCAGAAACCAACAGACCAGAGCACACCGGTTTGGACAGGTCACCCAGGTACCTTCCCCAGGGGCTGCTGATTGGTGGACAGGAAATACCTGTGGCAAATGGGATTATAGAATGAGTTTGAAATTATACTGTATTTAAGACATTGAAGGACGTCCCTCGGGGCTCAGACTCTTTTGTTGGAGGGAACCGGCTCTCTGTCTGATCCTGTGTGCACATTAAAGATCCTGTTTGCATTCCAGCCTGTCTGTGAGTTTTCCTTCTGTGGGTGAGTGATTGAATAAGAGCTTTTCACAGCGTTTGCTATAACAATTTGACACATTAGTTAAGCCTGATGTTTGTCCATGAATGGCCCTCATTTTTTAAACTATTAAGAATCTGACAACACTAATCTACACAGTCTGGGATGTTTTAGGCTGCACATGATTTGAATAATGCTTTAAGCAGATATTACAGGTGCTCATTTATTGGCTGTTTTGATATACTTTCTGCATTCATAAATTGGTATACTGATACCCAAAGTGAGTCTGGATCGCTTTTCCTGGTTTAAAGGCATGCTGTGTGAACCATATACAAACGGGACAACAAAATCTGTTAATGGGAATTTCACACACCTGAGCCATCGAATAATTTTATAGGTAATTACAAATTAACCATGATTAAGTAAAAAGTAAAAGATTCCTCAAGGTAAAACCTTATCTTTCACAGCCCTTTCATAAAGATAAAAGACAGGAAAGTCAGATCTACCTTTCTGTGCCTGTGATATCTCCAGGAATCCAGGCCCAGATCTCTGCTTGCTTATCCAACACTGCTGCCTGGATGTCTCACTGAACATGGACAAACCTGAGCTCCTTATCTTCCCCCCTAAACCCACATCCCCTTCCTCCCTTCTCTATTTCTGTGGATAACGCTACATTCCTCCCTGTTTCCTCAGCTCACAACCTTGTGGTCATCTTTGACTCTACTCTCTCTTTCTCTGCACACATCCAAGAGATAGCTAAAATCTGTTGTTTCTCTCTCTATAACACTGGCAAAATTTGTCCCTTCCTTTCTACACACTACTAAGACACTCATCAACTCTTTAGTCACCTCCCGTCTTGACTATTGTAACCTGCTCCTCACTGGTCCCCCTCTGAATCATCTTTCTCCCCTTCAATCTGCTCAAAACTCTGCTGCACAGCTTATCTTCATCCAATATCGCTATGCTCATGCAAACCCCTTCTTCTCAAATCACTTCACTGGCTCCCTATCCATTTGCACATCCATTTTAAACTTCTACTTACCTACAAGTGCATTCATTCTGAAGCTCCTCACTATTTTTCCTCTTTTATCTCGCTTTACACTCCTCCTCGGGAGCTCCACTCCTCTGGCAGATCCCTTTTATCAGGTCTCTTCTCTGCCACTACCAACTCCCAACTTCGTTCATTCCACCTTGCTTCTCCATATGCTGGAACAAACTACCTGCGTTAGTAAGTCAGGCTCCTTCTCTGGCCCTATTCAAGTCCAGGGTGAAGATCCACTTCTTTGAGGCTGCTTTTGGATCCTGATGCTCCTCATTCTCTTGTCCACTATTTATGTGTAATTTGCCATACTCTAGTCCCCAGTTTTGCAATTTTTTCATTTTGATTAGACTGTAAAGCTCTGATGAGCAGGGACTGTGTCTTACATCTATATGTACAGCGCTGCATACACTTTGTAGCACTATATAAATGATTAGTAGTAGTAAAAACAAGTTCTTCTCTTTATAGGGATCCATTATATAAATACTAAAATTTGAAATAGATGATGTTTAATGATTCTGAAAAACAAGGATTAAAACCTGTTGCCCTAAACCAACAAAAACTCAGTTTTTGAAAATAAGATCTCTAGTGCCATATGTATTATCTATGGACCTTCAGATCATATCTACTTAGCTTCCACAGGTAATGTCCTCAAAACAGGTCAATAAATGTCAGAGCTCTGTAATCTTTTCTGACAATGAAATAGTATGCATGGACAATTCTCCCTGTATGCAATTCACAAATGATTTTTTAGGACACTTCAGGATGGTATTCAGGGATGAAATTTGGTACACATATTAAAGACCATAATGGCTAGTTTATGAACTAAGAAAACAAAGTAGAATGATTTGGGGTCCAGGAACAATTGTTCCTGCAGTATTTAACAACTAAGAATCTAAAAATTAAGCATGTGCACTAGCTTTAGTATTAATGAGAAAATCAAATAAAATCACCAAATTCAGCTAGTTCCGAGTCCAACTAACCAACTGCACATGTTCAGCAAATTTTCCTGACTTGTCATTCGTGAACTTTTTTTTCATTATTTGTGTGCGTGTTGCCTACCTGAGAGAGGGCATTTGTTACAGCATTCCAAGCTAGCAAGAGTATCACAAATACTCCAGGGCACCAGAAGAGGGGAAAAAAACATGTACAGTTAAAGGAAGAGTACCAGAAGCCACCATCAGAAGGGCAAAGGGTACAAAGAGCGGAACGAACACCAAAAAATAGTGGAAGAGGGCAAAGCAACACCACAGTTACTGGAAGCATACCAAAGCACTTTGAAAGGAGTAAAATGGCAAGGAGACCAACAGAGCACCCAAAATTGGCTGGAAGGCCCTAAAAAATGCCAAGAACAGCACCTCTGTCATCTACAGTAACAGATCTTTGGAGAAAATGGTTAGAGTTCATTGTTTTTTGTTCCAGCTTGCTAGCTCTTTCAAGCCACTGAGTTCATCAGGTGTTAGTGGTCCTTAATTAGCATGCAAAGGGAGCTGGGCAGTTGAGTGCTGTATAAAGGTCTACAGGGCCTTGCAAGCACAGACATTCCTAAGAGGGCCTCGGTTGCAAGCAAGGTAATATTGTGTGATTTTAATTACAATCTCTCTGCCTGTAAGCTCTTGAAGGGCTTTTGATATTTGTAAAAGCTAAGTCTTTTTTTTCTATACTACAAAGGGGGAAGTTTTTGTAGCACTAGGCAAAGCTCTGTCAGTTAGAGTTCATTGTTTTTTGTTCCAGCTACCCATTCACAGTTAGCTCTTTGAAGACACTGACCTCATCGGGTGTTAATTCCCTCCCTACCCACCCACCCCAGCTTCAACCCACCCTATGTGAGCATTCTTGCTTTATAGGGCAACTCACCAATTAGATAGACACAGGGACATAGAACAATCCTGTAAGGACACACTTAAAAGAGGTTAACTGTGTTTTCTCTTAAACGACAGCTGAGGAACAGGCAGAGACTTTGGTAGGTCTCTCTTTTTAACTTCAACGGGTACCAAAGCTCCTTCAACTGGACAATGGCTGGGAAAAATTGTATTGCCAAAGCTGTTGCCCCAGTTACAGCTTCTGCTTTTGTCCAGACAGAGATCTCAATGCCATTTGAAGCTCCGGTTCCATGTGCAGGATGCCTGCATGCTGAAGCTCAGAGAAAACAAATGGAGGAGCTCAGAGAAGAGGTGGCGAGGCTGTGGAGCATTCAAGACAGTGAGAAGTACATTGATGAGATACTACGTGAAACATCCAAGCTCTCCAGTAGAGGTGAAGATGGGAGCCTACAAAATGATGAAAGTTGAACACGAGTCACCAGGGACTGCAGAATCAGCAATCAAACTCTTCAAGCCCTGAACTGAACTGAAGAACCAATATGCAGCCCTGGAAGTGGAAGAGGTGAAAGCATCCCAGGAAAGGGATGAACCACAGCTCGAGCACCCAAAGTTGCAGAATCAGTAACCACGAGGAAGTAAAGGATAGTGGTGGTTGGTAAGACTCTTCTGAGGAGTACTGAGGCACCATCTGCAGACCAGACTTATGTCCAGAGAGGTCTGCTATCTGCCAGGTGCCAAAATCCAAGATGTTACGGAGAGATTGCAAAGACTCATCAAGCTACTGACTATTACCTGATGTTGTTCATCCAAGTCAGTGCAAATGATACTGCGAGGTATCCCTCTGAGCGTATCAAAAGTGATTTCATGGCTCTGGGACAGAGGGTGAAGCAGACAGGTGCACAGGTGATGTTCTCTTCAATCCTCCCTGTTGAGAGTAAAGGCCAAGGTAGAGAAGCTTGCATCCTGGAGATGAATGCATGGCTAGCGTGGATGGTGTCATCGAGAGTGCTTTGGTTCCCTGGGCCATGGGCTGATGTCCCAAGGACTGCAGAGCAGAGATGGTGTCCATCTGTCTAAGAAGGGACGACATGTCTTCAGTAGCAGACTGGCTAACCTATTGAAAAGGGCTTTAAACTAGATTCATTGGGAATGGGTGATGAAAGCCCCCAGGTAAGTGAAACATTAAATACATCTAGAGCAATGGGTAAAAGGGGCAACATCTGGAAAGCAGTGTGTATAAATTCCTGTAGCATGGGACATAAGATTGCAAATCTTGAGGCTTTAATGGAAGAGGCTGACTTGGATTTAGTGGCAGTTACGGAAACATGATTCACTGACAACCATGACTGGGATATAATAATACCAGGCTATACTTTACTCAGGAAGGATAGGGTAAGAAGGAGGAGAGGAATGGCGGCACTATATGTAAAAAATAATATTAAACCAAAAATACACCCTTAGAAATCAACCTTAATAAATCCAAAAATACTTGATTTCCCTCACCAATTCCTCCTACAGGAACTAAATCTATACCCTAACCAAATTTTTGTCGGATCACTCACCGTGAAAAGGAACCTTCCTTCTCTCGAAGTGAGCCCTCCTTTTTTAATCATTTTCAATTGACCGCACCCGGTCTCAGACCAGCATGAACACCACCTTTATGTTGTCATTACAAAGGCCTTAGCCACTCATTTAAAACACTAACTGCGGGACTAGTGACACCATCAAGCATCAGTCCTCTCCTCGTTATTATTAAAAATACAAGGTGACAAAGGACTTAGCTGGACCGATGTACTAAAGGAACTCCATGTTCTCTCAAAGTCCCATCAGTGCCGACAGTTCCATCTTCCCTTCAATCAGTCCCGAACTGCCCTTTCACTTGGGGCTACATGGAACCTCTTCTGAACCACTAAACACAGGGTTCACGCGACACTCCACAGTGTTTCAAGCCACCCAGCCTCACGGCTCTTCTTCAGGCGAATGAACCCCGCTGTTCCATAGTTCCGGTATATCTCATGATGAGGATGACATCAGAACCCAGACGTTATCAAGCTTCTCCTAATAGCTGAAACACAGTCACAGCTGTAAACTCCACCAATCAACCTCCAAATTCATTCCCCCTGGGGCCATAGACTCCAACCGATAAATCCATTGCTGTTCTTTATACCGCAATCTTGCCTGACGATCCCCCCCCTCTGTTTGAATGGGGAACGACCTCCAAGACTCTCCACCGCAAATCATTGAAGTAGTGGCCCTCCTGTTGGCAATGGGGGACCATAGGAGCAGAAGACTGCCTCGAGTTAATTCTTGAACGATGTTCTAACAAATGTTTTCTGACCAGGCAAATCGTGCTTCCCACATACTTTAAATTGCAAGGGCATATCAACAAATAGATTTATTTATTTAAAACGTTCTTATATACCGCCTCTTCCAGCGATCAAAGGCGGTTTACATATAACAAGTGTAACCAGAACAGGTTTTACATGGAACAGATTTTAAATTATTTACAAATAACTTTTAAATCAACAATTTTCTGAGTAGATCACAAATGCTGTTTGACAATTGGAATAATGTGACAGGGTATACTGAAACCCGGTTTTGGGATCAGTCCAACTTATTCCTGGTAAAGTCGTAGAGCAAAAATCACAACATTCACAAGCAAAATGTCCCTTCTGTAACAGTTGAGAATCAATAGTCCGAGTTCGTCGATAGGCCACTAACAATGGTTTTTGAAAACAGGAGTGTAAAGATAACATTGCCCAATGCTTCTTTAAAATGTGTACTATCCTTGAAGCATTTGGCACAAATGGAACCACTCCAATTATCTTATCCTCCTTATTCCGAGCTGGAGGGGGGTCAACTCCCCACCATCCGGGATGATTATATAGGGCCCTTTTATAGGCTTTACGTATTATCCCCTCTGGATAGCCTCTCCTCCTCAAGCGGTCACTCAAATCTTGTGCATGCAAACGATATTCTTCCTTAGAGGAACACAGTCTCCGAATCCGAAGAAATTGGCCAAATGGCAAACCTCTCCGCAATGCAGGAGGATGAAAACTAGAAAAATTCAAAAGCACATTATGCTGCACTGGCTTCCTATAGAGGGTACTCTGTAATGTTGTACCCGTATGTAAAGCAAAAGATCCAGGTATTCTATCTGTTGTTGTTAACAAAAGCGCAGCAAGACATTTTGGAATTGGGATTGGGTTTTGTCCCTGCCCCTAAATATGATCCTTTTTATATGAGGATAGCGCTTTCAATTTTTTAGGAAGTTGCATATAATGCTTTATTTTTCATCGGGGGATGCATCAGTAGCAGGGGACATATCAGTCTGTAAGAATAAGTCTACTTGGAGACCACCTATAAGTACTCAGGGCCGGCCCGTCCATTGAGCGAGAATGTTTTTTGCACAGGGCCCCGCGTTTCAGGGGGCCCCGCGCAAAAAACATTCTTTTGAAAAGTAAAATTGGAAAAAAAAACCCCACCTGTCTGCTGCCGCGGTCGGGGCCGCCGCGGCAGAATCGAGCGTGCCGCGGGCCCCCCTGTGCACGGCAGAGCCTGCCCTCCCCTGTAGCAGCTCTCTCTTTGGAGCTGAAGTCAGACGCGTCGGCTTGCAGAGCGCGAGGGAGGAGTTTCTCCCTCGCTGCTCTGTTAAGCCCGCGGGGGCTGATGGGAAGTTCCCTATGGTCCCCCATAGCTCTCCCTCGCGAATCTGAAAGCCCTTGCAGAGGGGCTTAGCGGGCGGAGGGGGCCCCGCGGGACACTGCACTCTGCCGCTGCCGCATCCGCGGCAGCAGCCAGAGCCAGCTTTTTTTTCTTTTTTTAAATATGCCATGGGGGGGGGGGGTTAGGACTGCTAATGGGCTGGGGGGGGGGTAGGACTGCTAATGGGCTGGGGGGGTAGGACTGCTAATGGGCTGGGGGGGGGTAGGACTGCTAATGGGCTAAGGGGGGTAGGACTGCTAATGGGTTAGGGGGGTAGGACTGCTAATGGGCTGTGGGCTGATGGGGGCTGTCTGGAAATGGGGTGATGGGGGGTTAGGACTGGTAATGGGCTATGGGGGGGTGAGGACTGGTAATGGGCTATGGGGGGGTTAAGACTGCTAATGGGCTTAGGGCTGATGGGGGCTGTCTGGAAATGGGGTGATGGGGGTTAGGACTGATAATGGGCTATGGAGGGGGGGCTAGGACAGGAAATGGGCTGATGGGGAGGGGTTAGGACTGGATGGACTGTGGGCTGTTGGGGAGGTTAGGACTAGTAATGGGCTATGGGGGGGGTTAGGACTGATAATGGGCTAAGGGGGGGGGGGCTAGGACAGGAAATGGACTGATGGGGAGGGGTTAGGACTGGATGGGCTGTGGGGGGTTGGGGGGGTTAGGACTAGTAATGGGCTATGGGGGGGGGTTAGGACTGATAATGGGCTAATGGGGGGGCTAGGACAGGAAATGGACTGATGGGGAGGGGTTAGGACTTTAGGTGTGCTGATGTGGTTAGGACTGGTAATGGGCTGTGGGCTGATGGGGGGGTTTAGGACTGGCAATGGGCTGTGGGGGGCTGACTGGAAGTGGGCTGATGGGGTAAGACTGGAAGTGGGCTGATGGGGGGTTAGGACTGGTAATGGGCTATGAGGGGATTAGGACTGGTAATGGGCTATGGGGGGGTTAAGACTGGTAATGGGCTTTGGGCTGATGGGGGATGTCTGGAAATGGGGTGATGGGGGGTTAGGACTGGTAATGGGTTATAGGGGGGGCTTAAACTGAAAATGGGGTGATGGGGGTTTAGGACTGGAAGTGGGTTGATGGGGGGCTAGGACTGGTAATGGGTTGGGGGGTTGCTATGACTGGAAATGGGCTGAGTGGAAGGGGAGGCTTGAACTGCAAATAGCTGATGGGGAGGGAGCTTGGAATGGAAATGGGCTGTGAGGGAAGGGAGCTAGGACTGAAAATGGGCTGATGGAGCAGCTAGGATAGGACTGGAAATGGGCTGTTGGGGGGAGCTAAGATTGGAAATGGGCTGTGGTGGGGGCTTGAATTGAAATGGACTCATGGAGGGGCTAGAACTGGAAGTAGGCTCATGGGGGGTGCTTGGACTGGAATTGGACTGAGTGGAGGGGAGCTATGATTTGACATGGGCTGATGATGGGGCTAGGAAATGACTAGAAATGGGCTGATGGGGGGCTAGGATTGGAAATGAGCTGATGAAGGGACTCAGACTGAAAATGGATGGGGGAGCTAGGACTGGAAATGGGTTGATGGGGGGCTAGGACTGGAAATGGGCTTATGCAGGGACTAGAAAGGAATGGATGCTGGGTGAGACTGGAACTAGAAGGGAGCTGATGTTGGGGGAGGATTAGAATGGGATGGGGCTGGGAGAGTAAAATGGAGAGGGGAAAAATATTTTGTGTGGGAGGAATGAAAAATCTACAATTGGCCGGGTATTGGGAGAGTAAGTGGGGATTGAGGATGGAGCGGTAAAATTTGTGTGGATGAAATAGGAATGAGGAAAGAGCAAAAGGAGAAAGATTAGTATGTTAAAGCAGATGTAGAGAGAGAGAATGGAAAAAAGACTAGAAGAGAGAAGAAAGAACAAATGGACAGCAGACGATGGAGAGTTAGCAGAAAACATGAAGAAACCAGAAGAAAGTGGCTGGAGCAATTGCAACTGAAAAAAAAATGCACAAAAGGTAGAAAAATATCTCTTTATTTTGAATTTATTAACTGGAATATGAAACCTCTGGGAAATGTGCATCATTAACGTCTGTGCTTTGTTTGGTACAAGAGGAAATTAATTTATAGTTTTATTTCTACAGTGTTGTACATTCCAAGTTTGGCTTTTGGGGTTCCCAGTTTAATTATTGCCTTTCTGTTTCTAAATTGTGATTCCTTGTTTGGTGATGGTCTATGTTCTGCATGTGTAACTGAGCTGAGGTTTAATTGACGTGCTGGCACTTTGAGGAAATTCTTTGGTTTTGTGCGGCAGTTTGGGCACTCGGGCTCAAAAAGGTTAGCCATCACTGGTCTATGTTCTGCATGTGTAACTGAGCTGAGGTATTCTGTTTATGTAATTCCTATTTGACATTGCCACTTGTTCTCTTTCCCCAGTATTCTCTGAAATGTATTGGTTTAATATTTGCAGTGTTGCCTTTTGATAGGTAGGGTATGGTGCTTTGTGAGTCCTGGTAATGCTGTCAGGATACGGTGGGTTTGCTATGGGTTCTAAATGGGCAGCGTTTGTAGTGGTTCCTAATGTGCCTGGCGGTTGGCACTGGATTATAGTAATGTAGAAATCTTTTAGTCTTTCTTTATCCATACACTCATTAAGAGACATGTTTACTAAAAGTTAGTGTATGGTAACATTATGCAAATATTTATGCAAATAAGGCCACTTATGCAAATGAGGCCCCGCACTGAGTCTCCGCACATGGCCTCGCACCCCCCTTGGGCCGCCCCTGTAAGTACTGATGCCGTTTTGACTACTTTCCAGAGTTTAGTCTTGCGTGATGTTCAGTTAATGGAGTCCGTGGAGAGGAGATATTGCTCTAACCTTACACCGTTACAATTTGAAGCTTTGAGGGCTCTGCGAGAAGATAAGGGAATGGTTTTTCGGCGAGCTGATAAGGGTGGAGCAACTGTGATTTTGAAGACCGCACAGTATCATAGTAAAATGATGGAACATCTGTCTAACATGAAATATTATTCGGTTTTGGCTGCAGATCCCACTAGTCAGTTGTACCGGATTATTAAAGGTCTTACTTCAGAGGCCTTTGATCGCAGTTGGATAACGAAAAAAGAATATGAATTTTTGAATCCTGTTTTTCCTGTCATCCCAATAATGTACATGGTCCCTAAGGTGCATAAATCTTTAGAAGATCCTCCGGGGCGGCCAACAGTGTCATGTCGGAATTCGGTGTTAGAACCCTTATCAAAATTTTGTGACCATTTTTTTCAGCCCTTAATGCGATCTATCCGGTCGTTTGTACGTTATTCTTTTCATTTGTTATCTTTAACATCTCAATTAAATATTCCACGAAATTCATTTTTGGTCACATTAGATGTGATTTCATTGTACACAAATATTCCTCAGGATAAAGCCTATAATGTTTTAGCTGAGCTTGAATGGGATCTTCCTCCACGGTTATTGAAGCATTTTGTTTTGAACCTCTTGAAGTTGGTGTTGGATCATAATTATTTTTTGTATGACAAGCAGTTATATCATCAAACGTTTGGAGTGGCAATAGGAGCCACTGTGGCTCCCTCAGTAGCGTCATTGTATGTGGCTAATTTTGAGGAACAGTTCATCTATGGTTCTGATAGTTTTCAGCACATATTAATTTGGAAATGATTCCTGGATGATATATTTTTTATTTGGATGGGTTCTGAACAAACACTGAAGCAGTTTTTGGTTTGGATCAATACTTTGGATGGTAATTTACAGTTCACTCCAAAATATCATCAACAACGGATAGAATACCTGGATCTTTTGCTTTACATACAGGGTACAACATTACAGAGTACCCTCTATAGGAAGCCAGTGCAGCGTAATGTGCTTTTGAATTTTTCTAGTTTTCATCCTCCTGCATTGCAGAGAGGTTTGCCATTTGGCCAATTTCTTCGGATTCGGACACTGTGTTCCTCTAAGGAAGAATATTGTTTGCATGCACAAGATTTGAGTGACTGCTTGAGGAAGAGAGGCTATCCGGAGGGGATAATACGTAAAGCCTATAAAAGGGCCCTATATAATCATCCCGGATGGTGGGGAGTAGACCCCCCTCCAGCTCGGAATAAGGAGGATAAGATAATAGGAGTTGTTCCATTTGTGCCAAATGCTTCAAGGATAGTACACATTTTAAAGAAGCATTGGGCAATGTTATCTTTACATTCCTGTTTTCAAAAACCATTGTTAGTGGCCTATCGACGAACTCGGACTATTGGAAATTGGCTAGTACATACTAATAATCAGCAGGAGGAGGATTCTCAACTGTTACAGAAGGGACATTTTGCTTGTGAATGTTGTGATTTTTGCTCTACGACTTTACCAGGAATAAGTTGGACTGATCCCAAAACCGGGTTTCAATATACCCTGTCACATTATTCCAACTGTCAAACAGCATTTGTGATCTATTTGTTGATATGCCCTTGCAATTTAAAGTATGTGGGAAGCACGATTCGCCTGGTCAGAAAACATTTGTTAGAACATCGTTCAAGAATTAACTCGAGGCAGTCTTCTGCTCCTATGGTCCCCCATTGCCAACAGGAGAGCCACTACTTCAATGATTTGCAGTGGAGAGTCTTGGAGGTCGTTCCCCATTCAAACAGAGGGGGGGATCGTCAGGCAAGATCGCGGTATAAAGAACAGCAATGGATTTATCGGTT
This sequence comes from Ichthyophis bannanicus, assembly GCA_033557465.1. Classification (NCBI taxonomy): domain Eukaryota; kingdom Metazoa; phylum Chordata; class Amphibia; order Gymnophiona; family Ichthyophiidae; genus Ichthyophis; species Ichthyophis bannanicus. Next base: position 1,689,490,112 of record CM066031.1, on the reverse strand, counting down.
GGAGTCTATGGCCCCAAGGGGAATGAATTTGGAGGTTGATTGGTGGAGTTTACAGCAGTGACTGTGTTTCAGCTGTTAGGAGGAGCTTGATAACGTCAGGGTTCTGATGTCATCCTCATCATGAGATATACCGGAACTATGGAACAGCGGGGTTCATTCGCCTGAAGAAGAGCCGTGAGGCTGGGTGGCTTGAAACACTGTGGAGTGTCACGTAAGCAGAAATTAGACCTTACCTGCTAATTGTCTTTCCTGGAGATCTCTCCGGGCCAGTCCAGGAACAAGAGGGTTGTCAATCCTCTCCAGCAACTGAGGACTGAAAAAACTGAAGTTTTGTATAGCTGGTATCTGGCTCCCCCTGCTGGCCATTCCTCAGTCTATTCATAACAAAGCAGTTGAAGAACAGAAGCCCAAAAGTAAAGAAAAAAGCCATATGGTGAAGCTAAGCACTTACAAGCAGGGAATAATAAACACATAGTGCAACTATGTATATAAGTAAGATTTTTTTTTTTTTAAACAGTAACTCACAAAAACCAAGAAAAAAACCACCTCGTGGAAGCCCGAGACCAACCTGAGGAAAAAAACTGGACCACAGAACCAACGAGGAAAAATGTAACCGATGCTAACTTGCCGTTCGAAGGACTCACCAACGGCGCCACGTGCGCCCACGAGACCTTCGCATCACGAAGAAAAAAACCACAGACAAAAAACACGGGTGGGTCCTGGACTGGCCCGGAGAGATCTCCAGGAAAGACAATTAGCAGGTAAGGTCTAATTTCTGCTTCCTGATCGTCTCTCCGGGCCAGTCCAGGAACAAGAGGGAAGTACCAGAGCAGTATCTAACCACGGGAGGGACCCGCCAGGCTCGCTATGACGGCTGAAGCCCCAACGTTAGCGTCCGACCGGGCTGCAACATCCAACCTGTAATGCTTTGCAAACGGGTGGAGCGACGACCACGTAGCCGCTCGACAAATATCAACAGGCGGAACTAAAGCATATTCGGCCCAAGAAGTCGCTTGGCTATGAGTCGAATGAGCACGAAGCCCCACTGGAGGCGGCTTTCCAACTGTCTTATATGCCGCCACTATCGCCTGTTTCACCCATCTAGCAATAGATGCCTTGGAAGCTGCTTCCCCTTTCCGAGGCCCCCCAAATAGTACAAATAACCTTTCCGTTTTACGGAAAGGCTTAGTCCTTCTAAGGTATCGCTTGAGCAATCTACCCAAATCCAAGTTTACCAGAACGGCATCAATAGTGAGACCCTCCACATTTCTAATGGTCGGAAGCGAAATAGCTTGATTGACATGGAAAGTGGATACCACCTTTGGAAGAAACGAAGGAACCGTCCGCAAAAGCACTCGTTCTTCTGAAAATTGCAGATACGGAGCCCTACAGGAAAGGGCTTGGAGATCCGAAATGCGTCTAGCGGAACACAAGGCCACCAGGAAGGCAATCTTCCAAGAGAGCTCCGTGAGCGAAATTTCTTTAGCCGGATGAAACGGAGGCCGCGCCAAAGCCTCAAGAACAAGGTTCAAATCCCAAGGTGGAACCACCGTCCGAAGAGGTGGACGAATATTACGGATCGCTCTCAAGAAGCGAAGAACATCGGGATGAGCCGATAGTCTAGTCCCCCTCACCGTGCCCCAAAAACACGAAAAGGCTGCTAAATGAACCCGGAGGGTACTAAGTGCCAAGCCTTTATCTAGCCCATCCTGCAAGAAAGCCAAGACTTGAGGTACGGAGGCGGTACGCGGACGGAGGTTCCGGCCGGCGCACCAAGTTTCAAAAACTCGCCAAACTCGAACATACGCGAGAGACGTAGAACGTCTTCTGGCCTGTAACATTGTAGCCACAACGGAGGCCGAATACCCTCGACGTATTAACCGACGCCTTTCAAGAGCCAAGCCGTAAGAGAGAAGCGATCCACATCCGGCATGAGCAGAGGCCCCTGAATGAGCAGTTTCGCCCGGGAGGGCAGCCTCCAGGGACTGGCTATGAGAAGGCGAATCAGATCTGCATACCACGCTCTCCTGGGCCAGTCGGGCGCAATGAGAATTACTCGACCACCGTAACGAGCTATTCTGCGAACCACTCTGCCGATCATTGGCCAAGGCGGAAACACATAAAGAAGGCCCTTGCATGGCCACGGTTGCACTAGGCCGTCGAGACCCTCCGACATGCGCTCCCGGCGTCTGCTGAAAAACCGAAAAGCTTTGGCATTGTCGAAGGTGGCCATGAGGTCCATCACTGGCTGACCCCACCTGAGGGTCAGCTCGTGAAACACCGCGGGATTCAACTCCCATTCTCCGGATCTACCACGGTACGGCTGAGGAAGTCCGCCGTGATATTGTCTCGACCTGCTACATGAGCTGCCGTCAGAGCCACCAGATGCTCTTCCGCCCAGAACATCAGCTGCTGACTCTCCCCCAGCAACACTGCACTCCTTGTGCCGCCTTGCCTGTTGATATAGGAAACCGTGACCGCATTGTCTGAAAACACGCGGACCGCTTTCCGCCGGAGAAGAGGAAGAAACTCTTGAAGAGCCAACGAAACCGCTTTGAGCTCCAGGAGGTTGATGGAACAATCCTTCAACTCTGGCGGCCAAACCCCTTGAGCAAAAATCTTCTGACAATGAGCTCCCCAGCCGGTGAGGCTGGCATCGGTAGTTAGTAGCACCCAGTCCGGTTGGCGCAAGGGCATTCCCGCACGCAAGTGAGCGGGATCCAACCACCACTGAAGACTTAAGGCGACATTGGGCAAACTGGGCAACTTGTAGTCTAGAGGATGCTGCTGAGGGGACCACCTGGAAAGCAAAGCCTGTTGCAATGGCCGCATGTGGGCCCTTGCCCACGGAACCAGATCCAACGTCGCCGCCATAGACCCCAGGAGCTGAAGATAATGCCACGCTGTTGGTGCTTTGAGGCGCAAGAAGTTCCGCACTTGTGATAAAATCTTCTGCACCCTGCTCTCCAGCAGAAAGACCGCCCCTAAAGCGGTATCGAAAATTGCTCCCAAGTACAGAAGGCGCGTGACCGGGTGCAACTGACTTTTGGCTTGGTTGATCACCCAACCGAGCTGCTCCAGAAGACTCACCACTCTCGCCGTAGCCGTCAGAGAGTCCGACACGGATGGGGCTCGAATCAGCCAATCGTCGAGATAGGGATGAACGAGAACACCCTCTTTGCGTAAGGCTGCAGCTACCACCACCATCACCTTTGTGAATGTGCGCGGCGCTGTGGCCAGGCCAAACGGTAGAGCCTGAAACTGGAAATGTCCCATGTGTACCGCAAATCGAAGAAATTTGTGGTGCTCTGATCTTATAGGGATATGAAGATAAGCCTCCGTGAGATCTATGGAGGTTAAGACTTCGTTCGGTTGCACTGACTGAATAACCGAGCGAAGTGTCTCCATGCGGAAATGTGGAACTCTCAAACAGCGGTTTACGCCCTTTAAATCTAGAATAGGACGAAAAGAGTCCTCCTTCTTGGGCACTACAAAATAAATGGAGTATCAACCTAAGCCTAACTGGCTTGGCAGAACCGGAACAACCGCCCGCAGTCGTATCAATCGGCGAAGGGTATCCACCACCGCTGCTTGCTTTACCAGCGAACCACATGGAGACACCACGAAAGCATCTGCTAGTGGACGAGCGAATTTGAGAGAATATCCATCGCGGATAATTTCCAAGACTCACTGGTCCGAAGTAATGGTGGCCCAGACGGAAAGGAAGGCTTGAAGTCGACCCCCCACCGGGATTTCCGCCTGCACCAACCGTACTTCATTGAGGTTTCTTAGCTGAATTTTGCTGGGCTCCGAAATAACCTCTTCCGAAGCCTCGCGCCCCTCGAAAGGACTGACTTCTGGTCATAAAGCGACCTCGTTGATACGGGGCAAAACGGGCACCACGAAAGCGGCGAAAATCCCACGAAGCACCCCTCTGCAAATTGCTGGGCTTTTGAGATTTTGGGCGGTCCTCCGGAAGTCGCCCGCCCTTAGAATCGCCCAGATCCTTGACAATTTTCTCCAACGCCGCACCAAACAGCAGCGAACCCTTATATGGAAGTTTACTGAGCCGCGCCTTGGAAGAAGCGTCCGCCGCCCAATTTCTTAACCAAAGAAATCTCCGAGCTGCCACAACGGTTGCTATGGACTTTGCTGAAATCCGCACCAGATCATAGAAGGCATCTGCGAGGTAAGAAGCCGCCGACTCAAGCTTTGCACCCTCGCCCTGCCCGGAACGGGAGAGAGAGTCACTCTGGATCCAACGAATGGAGGCTCGGGAAACAAAAGCCCCACAGATAGCCGCCCGCAGCGATAGTGCGGAAGAGTCAAAAGCCTGTTTTAACAAGGTTTCCAACTTTCTATCCTGCAAATCTTTGAGAGCTGCCCCGCCCTCCACAGGAATAGTCGTTCTCTTGGTAACCGCAGAGACTAAAGCATCCACCTTAGGCATTTTTAGCAACTCCTGGTCCTCGTGCGGCAAAGGATATAACCGGCTAATAGCCCGTGCTCCCTGCAAGGAAGCCTCTGGACATTCCCACTCAAATTCCACCATCTGTCTCATGACCCGGTGCACAGGAAAGCACTTCTGCTCCATCTTAAAACCCTGGAGAAGAGGATCCTCTAGAGGCTTCTCCTGAGTCACTGGCACCGGAATATTCAAGGCGGATAAGGACTGAGCAATAAGAAGACCTAATTCTTCCTTTCTAAAAACTCTAAACAAATTGGGATCCTCACTGGAACCTAAATCAGCCTCATCCAACTCGGCCGCCCAGTCCAAACCGGGATCAGAGAGGAGTTCGCCCTCCTCCAGCCCTGGGAGCTCAGAGTCCTGCTGAGCATCCTTATCTGCACTTATCTGTGGGCCGAGAGCCAAGGTAGAGGAGCCTTCACCTGGATCCAAAGCAGGAGGCAGAGTCTCAAAACCTTGTGCAGTTTCAGTGACAGAGCCCTTCTCCTGGGCATGCTGCCACTTTAAACAATAAGCCTGATGGAGAGCTAAAATAAAATCAGCCGAAAAAACGGATTCCAAGCTTTTCTGAGCTTTAACTAGAGAAGGAGAAGGAGCTTCCACCACCTTTTCCTGTCTTTTGGACTTAGCTCTCCTTTTGACAGGCTTTTCTTGAACAGAAGGAACGGGAGCTGTAACTGCAATGGCGGCCGTTCCCGCCAATTCTAAACTGCCTTCTGAGACGCTTTCCATAACATCCAACAGAAGAAAAGAAAAATACTAAAGTAGCACAAAAACTGAAGAGAAATGACTCCCTAAAAGAAAAAACACAGCCAAAACTAAACAAGACACCGGCACCGTAGAAATCAACGCGAAACAAAAGGAAACGCCGACATTACAGAAACCCCGCTGAACATCGCAGTCTACCCGACAAGATAAAAAATACTCCACATACCTGCAAAAAGTATATTTCTGCTCAGTTACTCACATCCACTGCTAGTGGTCGAGAAACTGAAGCCCGAGGTCGGCAGGATGGTTTCTGGGGCCCCCAGCACCTCACTGCTGCCTGTGTCGGTAACCGAAGCTGCTGAGTAAGGCAGGCTCTGCCTTAGCAGCTCCGTTTCTGTATCCAAGTCAGATAAAATAATTTATGGAGACGAACCCTGCTAGGGCTCACTCCAAGACCACTGCTTGAAAGTAACTATAGAAAGAAATGAAAATAAAGAAGAAAAGTCTCTCTTTAAAATCTTTCACGGGAGCCAGCCAGGAATCCGTCCATTCCAGTTGCTGAGGACTGAAAGACTGAGGAATGGCCAGCAGGGGGAGCCAGATACCAGCTATACAAAACTTCAGTTTTTTCAGTCCTCAGTTGCTGGAGAGGATTGACAACCCTCTTGTTCCTGGACTGGCCCGGAGAGACGATCAGGAAACCCTGTGATTAGTGGTGCGGAAGAGGTTCCATGTAGCCCCAAGTGAAAGGGCAGTTCGGGACTGATTGAAGGGAAGATGGAACTGTCGGCACTGATGGGACTTTGAGAGAACATGGAGTTCCTTTAGTACATCGGTCCAGCTAAGTCCTTTGTCACCTTGTATTTTTAATAATAACGAGGAGAGGATTGATGCTTGATGGTGTCACTAGTCCCGCAGTTAGTGTTTTAAATGAGTGGCTAAGGCCTTTGTAATAACAACATAAAGGTGGTGTTCATGTTGGTCTGAGACCGGGTGCGGTCAATTGAAAATGATTAAAAAGGAGGGATCACTTCGAGAGAAGGAAGGTTCCTTTTCACGGTGAATGATCCGACAAAAGTTTGGTTAGGGTATAGATTTAGTTCCTGTAGGAGGAATTGGTGAGGGACATCAAGTATTTTTGGAAAAATAATATTAAAGCTATAGAATTACAAGGCTTAAAAAGGGAGAGAGGAGGCACTGTGGGTTAAACTAGAAAGAGGGAAAGAGAAATCCATTTGCATTGGCATGATATATAGATCCCGCTCACAGGGAGAAGAACTGGATGGAGATTTAATAGAAGATATATGAAGCATTGCCAGGAAAAGTAAAGTGCTAATGATAGGTGATTTCAATATGCCAGATGTTGATTGGCACATCCCTGCTGCAGTGTCATCTAGAAGTAAAGGGATCCTGGATTCTCTAAAGGGAGTACTATTAAGGCAATTGGCAACAAAGCCCACAGGTTAAGGGGTCATACTAGACTTGGTGCTTACCAATGGTGAAAGTGTTTCTGATGTTATAATGAGAGATCATCTTGCATCCAGTAATCATCAGATGGTGTGGTTCAGTATCAGGACTAGGACTGATGAAATCCATTCAAAGGCGAGGGTCGTAGACTTTAGGAAACCTAACTTTGCCAAGATGGGACAATACTTCAAGGTGTCATTAGTGGGATGGGAACAGCTGGGGGGTGTAGAAAAACAGTGGACAAAACTGAAAGGGGATATTTAAAGGGCAACCAACCTTTCTGTTAGAATGGTAAATAAAGGTAAAAGGAAAAGGAGGCCGCTATGGTTCTCAAAAGTAGTAGCTGAAAAGGTGAAGAAAAAGGGGGTGACCTTTATGAAATATAAGAGATCACAGAGAGAGGAAGACAGGCATCTATATTTGGAAAAACTTAGAGAAGCTAGCAAAGTAGTCAGGAAAGGATACAAAAAGAAGAGGAAATAGCCAATACAATAAAATGTGGAGATATAACATTTATCAGATATGTTAATGAGAGGAGGAAGGGCAAAATTAGTATTGTCAGACTCAAGGTTGAAAGGGAGGAATATTTAGAAGCTGATGAGGATAAAGCAGAATTGCTTAACAAGTATTTCTGTTCTGTGTTCATAGATGAATGGCCAGGAGCAGGCCCTCAGGAAACACACATAAACAGGAACAGAAGTGACATGGATCTTCTACGATTTTCAGAAGACTGTTCGTGAGGAACTAGCTAAACTAAAAGTAGATAAAGCCATAGGGCTGGATGGGATACATACAAGATACTGAGGAACTTGGGGACTTCTAGCTGCTCCACTGTCTGACCTTTTCAATGCCTCTCTGGAGTCGGGAGTGGTGCCAGAGGACTGGAGAGAGGCACATGTCTCTTTACACAAAAGTGGAAGTAAGGATGAGCTTGAAAACCACAGGCCGGTTAGTCTAACCTCTGTGGTGAGTAAATTATTGGAAATACTGCTGAAAGAGAAAATAGTGAGGTTTCTGGAGTCCAATGGATTACAGGTTTGGAGGCAGCATGGATTCACCAGAGGCAGGTCTAGGTAGCCAGGGAGTTGAAAATAGGGAGAGCCCTAGATATGGTGTACTTAGATTTCAGTAAAGCCTTTGACATTCGTTCCACACAGATGACTTATAAACAAACTGAGCATCCTAGGGATGGAACCTAAAGTTACTGAATGGGTTAGAAATTGGTTGAGTGGGAGGCGACAAAGGGTACAGGTAAAGAGTAGTTACTCACCTGTAACAGGTGTTCTCCAGGAGCAGCAGGAATCAGTCCTCACATATGGGTGACGTCGGCGCCGATGGAGCCCCGGTGCGGAGCATTTCCCCAGCTTTCAAAGAAAACCTTTGGGAATTGCAGCGCGCATGCGTGGTCCTCTTCCCGCCCAAGGGTGCCATCTTGCTCAGGCTGATGACATAGCTAAAAGACAGCAAAAAATTAGCAAAAATAAATCATATGACTGCAACTCCAAGGGGAGGAGGGAGGGTTGTGAGGACTGATTCCTGCTGCTCCTGGGGAACACCTGTTACAGGTGAGTAACTACTCTTTCTCCAGGACCAAGCAGGAAGTCAGTCCTCACATATGGGACTCCCCAGCTTAAGGCTACCGGAGACCTCAAGCCGAAAAAATGAGCTCCCTCTAGCTCGTCAGTATGTAAGGAAGGAATCTTCTCTGAGAACGCCCCCGACCGGTAGCCCAACACCAGGGCCGGAGGGTAGGAGTTGCCTAAACCCCAAAGAGATTATGGAGTACTGCCTGTCCAAAAGCACTGTCCCTGCGGGACTCCCTCTCAAGGCAGTAATGGGCCGCAAAAGTCTGGCTTGAAGACCAAGCAGTGGCCCGGCAGATGTCTGCCAACGGAACAGAGCGGAGATGAGCCACTGACGCAGCCTTCGCCCTGACACGATGAGCCGTGACTCGACCCTCCAACGAGAGGCCGGCTGCCCCATAAGCCCAGGCGATACAGTCAGCGACCCATATGTACAAAGTACGCTTGGAGACAGATAACCCCAACTTATTGGGGTCAAAAGAAACAAAGAGCTGAATAGCCCTCCGATGCTCCCGCGTACGGTCAAGGTAGACGGATAACGCCCTCCTACAGTCCAGGGTATGCAGGACCATCTCAGCCCAGTTGGCATGCGGCCTGGGAAAGAAGGTCGGAAGAACCACCTCCTGACTGAGGTGAAAAGGGGAGACAACCTTAGGGAGAAACTTCGGGTGAGTCCATAAGACTACCCTATTCCTGTAGAACCTAGTGTAAGGGGGATCAGACACTAGTGCCTGAAGTTCACTTACTCGCCTAGCAGAGGTAAGAGCTACCAGAAACAAGGTTTTCCAGGAGAGAAAACGGAGAGGGCAGGTAGCCATAGGTTCAAATGGCGGACAAGTAATCCGCTGTAAGACCACATTCAGATCCCACTCAGGGGCTGGTGGACGTAAAGGAGGCTTAAGCAGGAGGAGGCCTCTGAGAAAACGAGCCATCAAAGGGTGGTTGGAAAGAGGCCTTCCGTCCACCGGCGAGTGGTGCGCTGAGAGAGCACTGAGGTGAACCCTGACAGAGTTGGACTTAAGGCCTAGATTGGAGAGGTAAAGCAAATATTGCAATACTACCGCTACCAAGCACGAGAAGGGATTCTCGCTGTGCTGAGCACACCATGCGGAGAATCTACGCCACTTAAGAGCGTAGGATTTCCTGGTGGATTGCCGTCTAGAGGCTAAGACTACGTCTTCCATCTCTCTAGGCAGTACTAGGGGAGCCAGGACTACCCTTTCAGCAGCCAGGCCATCAGATGAAGGGACTGGAGGTTGGGGTGCAAGAGAGATCCCTGTTCCTGAGACAGGAGATCGTGTTGAATCCCCAGAGGAAGAGGAGTGTCCACCGCCAGTTGCAGCAGAAGTGGGAACCACGGTTGCCTCGGCCACCTGGGGGCTATCAGAATCATGGAGGCCCCGTCCTTGAGGACTTTGAACAGTGTTCAGGACACTAGTGGCGTGGGAGGAAACGCATACAGTAGGCCTTGGGACCACGGAATCAGAAACACATCCGCTGCTACTCTGAGAGGATGCGGTTGTCTGGAACAGAATCTCAGGAGTTGCCGGTTCAGAGGACTGGCGAAAAGATCCATGGTGGGGAGGCCCCACCTGAGAAAGATCTGCTGAACCACCAACGGATTCAATCTCCATTCGTGTGGTTGCAGGATCCTGCTCAGTCTGTCCGCTAGGTAATTTTCTTGACCTGGGAGGTAGACAGCCTTGAGGAGGATTCCGTGATTGACGGCCCAAGAGCACAGCTGTTGTGCCTCCTGACAGAGAAGGAAGGAGCCTGTGCCTCCTTGTTTGTTCATGTAGAACATGGCAACTTGATTGTCCGTCTGGACCAGTACAGACTGGTGAGATGTGAGGTGGGAGAAGGCTCTCAGAGCTAGGCGTATCGCCCGTAGCTCCAGGAAGTTTATCTGCTGAGCAGCCTCCCAAGGGGTCCAGAGACCCTGAGTACATGCCTCTTGGCAATGTGCTCTCCAACCTGGAAGAGAAGCATCTGTCGTCAGCACTTGAGAATGCGGAGGGGATTGAAAGACCACTCCGAGTACCAGATTCAGAAGATGAAGCCACCGTTGCAGAGAGGAGACGAGCAGGGTGGATATTCGCACTGAGTCTGCAAGGCTCCCTGGGGCTTGATGCCACCGAGTTCGAAGGCTCCACTGAGCAGGCCGCATGTGCAGGCAGGCATTGGGGGTTACATGAACCGTGGAAGCCATATGGCCGAGAAGTCTCAGGAATTGCCTGGCGGAGACCAGGGAATTGCTGTGAAACTGCCTGGCTAGATCCATCAACCTGTGGGCTCTGTCCACTGGCAGAAAAGCCTTCGCCTGAAGAGTGTCCAGCCTTGCTCCTATGAATTCTAAGTTCTGGGACAGGAGCAAAGTGGACTTTGCGAAGTTTATGATAAACCCCAAGTGCTGAAGCAGAGCCACAGTGCAAAGGGTGGCTTGACTGGCCTCCTGGGAAGACTGGCCCCTTATGAGCCAGTCGTCCAGGTATGGAAACACAAAAAGACCTTGAAGCCTCAGGTAGGCCACCACCAGCACCAGGCACTTGGTGAACACCCTGGGAGCGGAGGTTAGGCCAAAGGGTAGTACTCTGTACTGGTAGTGGTTTCCCCCCACAACAAATCTGAGATATTGTCTGTGGTCTGGATGAATAAAGATGTGAGTATAAGCATCCTTTAGATCTAAGGAGCACAGCCAATCTCCCTGCTGGAGGTAGGGCAGCAGGATTCCAAGGGTAAGCATCTTGAACTTTTCCCTCTCCAGGAACTTGTTGAGGTTGCGCAAGTCTAGGATGGGTCTGAGGCCTCCTGTTCTTTTTGGTACCAGAAAGTACCTGGAATAAAAGTCGTGACCGCTCAGGTGGTGGGGCACCGGTTCCACAGCCTGTTCCTTTAGCAGACTCGCTAACTCCTGAAGGAGTAGGTCCCTGTGCAGAGGGAGTCTTGGAGGCTCCCCTGGAAAATAGGAGGGAGGTACCTGGTGAAAATGGAGAAGAAGTGGGCAAAGTGGGCCAGCCGGCCTCCTGTGCTGATGTGAGCCAGCTGAGGAGAAGAGGCTATGCCTTCTGAGTCAAAAACCCCCACCCTGCTGAGCAGGGGCCGGTGTTGGTGGCTTGGGGGCCTTCTGCCTACGGGGCCCATGACCCTGCCCCTTGGCCTGCTGACCCTGTTGGGGAGCTGCAGAGGCCTGATAATGAGGGTATTGTTTATAGGCAGATGACTTCCTCGGGTAAAAGGTCTTTTTTCCCCGAGCCCTTCTTTTTCTGAGAAGGGGCAGAGGTTTTCCTGGATAGCCTAGTCCGGGTCAGAGTCTCGGTCTCGAGTTCTGCAGCCTTTTCAGCCATGGGCTTGCCAAAGAGGTTTTCACCTCGGCAGGGGACATCGACCAAATTGTCCTGTACCCATGGCTTGAGGTCGGATGACTGTAGCCAAGCCTGTCGGCGGGCACCGATGCCGGCCCCAGCTACTCGGGCCGAAGCCTCAAAGCCATCGTAGGCTGCTCGAGAGATAAACTTCGAGCACTCTCGAATACCAGTGGACAAGGCCTGGAACCTCTGCAAAGGTTCCACGGAGAGACCAGCAGAGAACCCGGCAATCTCCTTTGCCAGGTCTCGGAGATACATGCCCATGTAGAGCTGGTATGTCTGGACACGGCAAGCAAGCATAGAGCCCTGGAAGCACTTCTTACAGAGGGCATCCAGGTTCTGGGCCTCCCGGCCGGGAGGCACCGAGGAGTGCATTTTCTGACTTTTCAGTCGATGCATGGCCGATTCCACAACCATGGAGTGGTGCAGTAATTGTGCCTTTTGGAACCCGGGGCTATTGCGGACTCAATAGATGGAATCGACCCGCTTCCTTAACACCGGCGTCGAGGCTGGGGTCTCCGACATGCGGAAGAGCAGCCGCTCCAGCATCGGAGGAACCGGTACAGTAAAGGCCTCCTTCGGGGGAGAGTCATACTGGAGGGCCTCGAGCTCCTCGGCTGGAGGCTCCTCCTCGGGATCCGCGGGGAATGCCAAGGCCTTGGCCACATCCCGCACGAAGTCCGAGAACCGGGTATCCTCCGGTGGGGATCGCCTCTGAGGTTCGGACTCCGGCGAGTCCGATGGGACACACCGAGTCCGATAGGTGTCGGGTGACTCTTCGTCCTCCGTCTCCCAGCCCGACTCCTCGGAGGAGGTGTCGAGTGGCTCCGGTCGGGCGGGCACCGATAACCTCCGCCCCGACGCCGAGGGTACAGGCGTCAACGACCTCGGTCCCGAACGGGAGGCTGAGGGAGACCGTGGCCGAGGATCGACTCAAGCCCGCATGGACTCGAGGATCGGCTCGGCCTCCGGGGTCGACTTGGACGTCGATGTCCCGGTGGTCGGGGCAGATGCACCGGTGAGACCGGCGATCAATGCCCGCTGCTGTTCCATGAAGGCAGCGAGGCTGCTCTCCAAGGCCGTCAACCTGAGTCCGAGCTCAGGAGACCCAGCAGCCCTCGACTCGGGCTCCGACGGCGTCGGGCCCGATGTCGGCTCCCCTGGAGGAGAGTCCACGAGGACTACAGCACTCACGTGTCAAGGAGACTCCATCTCGATACGAGGTTGCTTGGCAGGCCTCTCCGACTCCGAAGACCCGGGACGGCTATCGGGGCTATGCGACCTGGCCCTCGAGGAACCAGAAGCGTCCACCGACGACGCCCTCGCGGGTTTCTTCTTCCTGCGCTGTTCCCGCAAAGGAGACCCCCGCTCAGAGGAACCCCGACGCTGCTTGGGGCCGGAGTCCCGAGACGTCGAGGCCTCTGACGAGGTCCGGGCCCGTCCGGACGCGGAGTCAGAGAAGATCCTATCCTTCTGGTGCTGCTGACTCCTCAATGCCTTCGAGGATATTTTGCCACACGGACCACAGATCATCGGGTCATGATCGGGTCCGAGGCAGCGGAGGCAGTAGTCATGTGTGTCGGTAAGAGACATACGTTTCTTACACCGATCACACTTTTTAAACCCGCTGGCAGCCATCGGGGAAAAAAGGGCCCCTGCGAGGTCAAAAGACAGGGCTGCCAGTGAAAAAAGAAAAATGGCGCGAACGCTAGTCACGAAGGACAAAAACCAAAAAAGAGAGTGGGCTCGATACCGGCGTATCGGGCCCAGGCGGGAAAAGGATCCGGCGTCGAACCGAAGGAGAAGAACAAAACACAGGGAAATCAACTTTTTCCTCGGCGAAAAACGAACTACGTCCGTCGGGCTCCGCGGAAAAAAGAAGACTGAGCAAGATGGCACCCTTGGGCAGGAAGGGGACCGTGCATGCGCGCTGCAATTCCCAAAGGCTTTCTTTGAAAGCTGGGGAAATGCTCCGCACGGGGGCTCCATCGGCGCCGACGTCACCCATATGTGAGGACTGACTTCCTGCTTGGTCCTGGAGAAAGGGAGGTCACTGAGGTGAAGGAGATTACCAGTGGTGTGCTGCATGGATCTGTCCTTGGTCTGATTCTTTTTAACATCTTTGTTAGTGATATTGTGAAAGGGCTGTCAGGTAAGGTTTGCCTCTTTGCCGATGATACCAAAATCTGCAAAAGAGTAGACACACAGGAAGGAGTACATAACATGAGGAGGTATCTAGCTAAGCTTGAAGAATGGTCAAGAATTTGGCAGCTGAGATTTAAGGCTAAAAAATGCATAGTCATGCATTTGGGCTGCAATAATCCAAGGGAAAATTACAGTGTAGGGGGTGAAGTACTTTTGTCCACAAAAGAAGAGTGGGACATGAGCATGATTGTGTCTGATGATCTTAAAGTAGCTAAAGAGGTAGAAAAGGTGACGGCAAAAGCTAGAAGGATGCTTGGGTGCATAGGGAGAGGAATGGCAAGCAGACAAAAAGAGGTGATACAGCCTCTGTATAAGTCTTTGGTGCGACCTCATTTGGAATATTGCGTGCAATTCTGGAAACCACACCTTCAAAGGGATATAAACAAGTTGGAGTTGCTACAGAGGGTGGCTACTACAATGTTTAGTGGTCTTAGTTATAAAGTATTCGAGGAGAGACTTAACGATCTTAATATGTATATATTAGAGGAAAGACGGTATAGAGTAGATATGATAGAGGCATTAAAATACCTCAGTGGCATAAAAGCACAGGAGGAGAGCCTCTTTCAATTGAAAGCAAGCTCTGCTATGAGGGGGACATAGGATGAGGGTGAAAGGGGATAGACTCAGGAGTAATATGCGGAAATATTTCTTGACGGAAAGAGTAGCAGATGCATTGAATAGTCTCTCAGTGGTAGAGATGAGGACAGTATATGAATTCAAAAAAGCATGGGATAAACACACAGCATCTCTAAAGGAAAAAAGGGGACTATTGTAGTAGTTGATATGGAAGGGTAGACTGGATCGGCCATGTGGTCTTTTTCTGCTCTTATGTTCCTATGTCTCAAATTTTAAGGGGTCTAGTTAGAAACATAGAAAGCATAGTTACTTACCTGTAACAGGTGATCTCCTGGAACAGCAGGAATTTAGTCCTCACATATGGGTATCGTCGGTACCGATGGAGCCTGCGCGGGAACGCTCACCAGCGTTCAATTAGGAAGCTTTTGGGAGCATTCCACAGTGCCTGCATGCTGCCTTCCTGCCTTTCCCAACTGCCTCTCTCCAGTTGAGTTTTAAAGCTGAGACAAAGAGAGAGAGAGAGAGGGAAAGGGAAAGATAGATAGAGAAATACAACTCCTAGGGGAGGTGGGTGGGTTGTGAGGACTAAATTCCTGCTGTTCCCGGAAATCACCTGTTACAGGTGAATAACTATGCTATCTCCAGGAACAAGAAGGAATGTAGTCATCACATATGGGGACTCCCTAGCTTTAGATGCCAGGGAGAGACCCCAGAAGTTGTGTGCCCCTGAGAAAGAGCTCCACTTCCCCCCATGGATCTCTGGCATCCAACCAGGGATGGTGGGTAGGAGTTGATTAGGTATGGAACAGGTGTTGGAGAACAGCCTGACCAAACAAGGCATTCCGGCGGGAGTCCTTGTCCAAGCAGTAATGGGCTGTGAAGGTATGAACCGAGGCTCAGGTGGCTGCTCGACAGATGTCGTCGATAGACACAGAGTGCAGATGAGCCATTGAAGCTGCCATGGCTCTCACATTGTGAGCTGTGACATGGCCCTCCAGAGGAAGATTCTTACTCTGATAAGCAAAGGAAATACACTGAGCAATCCAGTTGGATAGTGTTCTCTTGGAGACTGGAAGTCCCAAATGAGAAGGATCAAAAGCAACAAAGAGTTGAGAGGACTTTCTATGTTGCTGTGTTCTTTGTAAGTAAAAGGCTAAAGCTCTTTTATAGTCCAAGGTATGAAGATTCCTCTCTGCATTTGATGCATGAGGCCTTGGAAAAAACACAGGTAGGTAGACCGCTTGGTTTAGATGAAAAGGCGAGACCACCTTTGGCATAAAGTGTGGATGAGTCCTAAGGACTACCTTGTCATGATGGAAACTTGTGTAAGGTGGATCAGCTACTAGCGCTTGCAACTCACCAATGCGACGTGCTGATGTGATTGCAATGAGAAAGATAACCTTCCAAGAAAGGAATTTCAAGGAGGAAGTAGCTAAGGGTTCAAAAGGTGGCTTCATGAGCTGCCCAAGAACCAGGTTGAAGTCCCATGCCACCGGTGGTGGCCTAATGGAAGGCTTAGTTAGAAGAAGGCCTCTCATAAATCTTGATATAAGAGGATGAGAGGAAATAGGCTGTCCATTTAGAGGCTTAAAAGAAGCTGCAATAGCACTCAAATGAACTCTTACTGAGTTAGTCTTAAGACCTGCATTGGACAAATGAAGGAGATTTATTTATTTATTTAACTTTTCTTATATACCGCACTATTACAATATCAGTGCGGTTTACAATAAACAACATATTACTATGTGGGGGGGCCACATAGAGTTTACATTAAACAAGGGAGTAAAAAACTTGGATTTAACATGGAATGAACATATCTACAGCGTTATTAACAGCAATAAATACAGTACAGTTTATGTATTGGGTTGGTGCCCCATGTTATTCAGTGTGGGCCAGCTTAGGTTGGGGGTCTGCTTTTCTGTGCAGGTCTGGTCTGGGTTGATTGAGAGGTTTGATGTTGTACAGGTTACGTTGTTAGACTCCAGGTAGTGTGTCACAAATAGGTAATGCTTAAGTGCTTTCCGGAATTGGGATTGGCTAGAAATGATACGTATGTCGGATGGGAGGGCATTCCAGGCCAAGGGGGCACAGACTGAGAAAGCTCGGTTAGATACTCCAGCAATGATTGCAGAGGTATCGCAAAGGGGTTAAGACCCTTCTGTGAACACCATACGGTAAACCTTTTCCACTTGAAAGCATAAGAGCGTCTCGTGGAAGATTTCCTGGAAGCAAAATGAATATCTTTTACTTGCTGAGGGAGATTAAGATCATGGAGATCTAGGCCTTCAGCAACCAAGCCCTGAGACGCAGAGACTGGGGATTGGGATGCCATAACATTCCGTCCTCCTGGGATAGGAAATCTGGAGCAGACCCTAACTCCAGGGAGGGAGCTTGAGAGAGATGTAGAAGCAGAGGGTACCACACTTGCCTTGGCCAATGTGGAGCTATGAGAATCATACGGCCTCTGTCTCTCTGAAGCTTGAAGAGGGTTTTGGGAATTAGGGGAATGGGTGGAAAGGCATACAGGAAGTCTTGACCCCAGTAAAGGAGGAAAGCATCCCTGGCCTGAGCCCCCTGAGCCGGAATTCTGGAACAGAACCGGGGAAGTTTGGCATTCCATGGACTTGCAAAGAGGTCTATGTCCGGGGTTCCCCAAATTTGAAAAATCTTGGCCACCTGGTCTGCATGCAGAGACGACTCCTGTGGAAGCACAACTCGACGGAGTCTGTCTGCCCAAGAGTTTTGTATGCCTGGAAGATACACTGCCAGGAGATGAATCTGATACTCTCTGGCGAGGGCCCATAGTCGCAAAGCTTCAGAGAGTCTGTTCCACACTGCTTGTTCACGTAGAACATGGCTACTTGATTGTCCGTATGAATGAAGACTGTCTTGTAGCTGAGCAGGGTGTGGAACACTCGAAGAGCAAGGAAGATTGCTCTGAGCTCCAAGAGATTGATATGTAGATGAGTCTCCTGTGGAGACCAGGTGCCTTGGGTGGAGAGGTCTTTCAGATGAGCTCCCCATCCCATCGGAGAAGCATCTGTTGTGAGAGCTGCTTGGGGTAAGGGTTGTTGAAAAGGGGACCCAAGCAACAGGTTTTGAGTGGACTTCCACCATTGGAGGGACAAAATAAGGCGACTTGTGTTTGCTATTTTGTCTGACAGGCATCCTGATGCCTGGGTCCATTGAGTGGATAAAGTTCACTGGGCTGCCCTCATATGAAGACGAGCATAGGGAACCACATGCACAGTAGATGCCATATGGCCTAGTAGTTGTAGCATTTCTCGGGCAGTGAGATGAGGCTTTAGCACTACTTGAGAAGCTAACTGCACAATGCGAAGGCAGCGGGCCTGGGGGAGATAGGCCCTTGCCTTTCAGGTATCCAGCAAAGCTCCTATGAACTCTAAAGACTGAGTGGGAGTTAGACTGGATTTTGGGATGTTTATTACCAGACCCAAATACTGAAGGATATGCATTGTGCAGGATAGAGAAGTCCTGGCCTCTGACTCTGTTGGGGCTCGAATGAGCCAGTCGTCTAAGTAGGGGAAGACGAATATCCCTAGAGTGCGGAGAAATGCTGCTACCACAGCCATGCATTTCGTGAACACCCTTGGAGCTGAGGCTAGGCCAAAAGGAAGCACCCTGTATTGGTAGTGCTTTCCTTGAAAAAGGAACCGAAGGAACCTTCTGTGAGTTGGATGGATGAGAACATGGGTGTACGCATTCTTGAGATCTAGAGAACAATGCCAATCCTGACTGTGAAGGTATGGCAGCAGAGTTCCGAGAGAAATCATCTTGAATTTCTCTTTGACAAGGAATTTGTTCAATTCTCTGAGGTCCAAGATAGGTCTGTATCCCCCTGTTTTCTTCGGGATAAGGAAACAGGGGGAGTAAAACCCTGTACCCTGCTGATGGATGGGTACTTCTTCTATTGCCCCTTGGGCAAGAAGCACAGTGACCTCCTGACCTAACAGGTTGATGAGAGAGGTCAAAAAGTATGCTTGTACCCCTCCTTTATGATGGAGAGTGTCAAATGCTCTGCTGTTATTTGCCCCCATCTGGGGGCAAAGTGACATAACCTTCCTGGAATGTTTGAAGGCTCTGGTCCCACGAGAGCCAGGAAGGCTAAGTTCTCTAGCTGAAAGTCAAAGGCCTTGTGGAGGATGAGACTGCTGGGACGGCAGAGGCTTAGCAGTCTTTGCTTTCTTCTGTTTGGGTGGTTGCTGACCTTTCCTGACAAGCTGACCTGCAGAACGTCCCTGCTGAGCATAAGCAGGATAATATCTTTTCTTCTTAGAAAAGAATGGTTTCTTGAAAGATTTCTTTCTAGCAGGATCAGCTGTGGACTTGGATAATCTATCCAAGGTGGAGTTGTCAGCATCCAATTCATTGGCTTTTTCCTGCCAATCTCTACCAAACAGGTTCTCACCAGTACAAGGGATATTTCCCAATTTGTCTTGTACCCAGAGCTCCAGATCAGATGCCTGGAGCCAAGCAATTCTATGTGCACCTATGGCAATGGCAGAGGTTCTGCTTATGCACTCAAAACAGTCAAAAGCTGCACAGATGACAAATTTAGAAACATCTTGGGCGTGTTTGACCAATGTGAGAAAATCCTGTCTTCTATCCTCACCTGTGACCTCCTTCAGGAACATTCCCATGTATAGACTAGAGGAACTGATCCTGGCAGAAAGCATGGAAGCTTGGAAGACACGACGTCCAAAAGCATCCAGAGTTCTGCACTCACGTCCTGGAGGATTAGAGGCATGCCTCTTTGCACTCTTAATCCTTCTCATAGCTGATTCCACTACAATAGAGTGGTGAGGAAGCTGAGTTTTTTGGAAACCAGGACAAGGAGGGACTCAATACAGAGTATCCAGTCTACGAGAATGAGGAGAGGTGGTAAGAGGTGTCTCCCACATTCTTAACATGAGATCATGCAAAATCTCTTGAATGGGCAAGGTAGCTGCCTCCTTAGGAGTTTTGGGATATTGTAAAATTTCCAACTCCTTTGCTCTGGGCTCTGTTTCAGGGGCAACAGTAATGGACAGACCCCAAGCCACCTCCCTGAAAGGAAATATCCTCTGGAGGAGACATCCTACGCTTAGGGAAGGAGGGCTCCTCTGGGAGAAGCATTCCTGCATCGACAGAACTGTCAGAATCCTCAGATTCTTCTGAGGACTCGAAGTACCGTCTGTCCGGATGCTCTTGAAGAGCCCGATACCCATACCGACCGAAGTCGGTACCGGGAGTAATCGGTACCGGAAGGCATCGGATGACTGGGTGCCGGCAATGCGGACACCGATGTCGATGCTATCGGTACCGGTACTGGTGCCGGTGCTGGTACCGGTTGGATGGTCTGTCGCGGTTCCAAGGGCGTCGATGCTGCAAGGAGAGCCGCCAGACTGCGCTCAATAGCCAGGACTCTCTGGTCTATCGACGCTGCCGATGCCTGGATGTCGGTACCGGAGAAGAGCGCCTGTAGTTCTGCCGAGGTCGAGGCCTCGAGAACATCCTGGAGCCCCGATAATGCTTTGGAAGCCGAAGCCTCCCGCCGGGGCAATTTTGCCGGTGCAGAATCCTCAAGGGCAATGCCAGAGGCATCTCGATGCTTAGAAGGAGATCTACCCTTTGAGGACCGGCTAGACTTATGTTTAGTTACCTGAGATCCACGGGAGGAAGACGAAGCCCTGGAAGACGTCGATGCCACCGAAGCTGCATCAGAGGGAAACAGGGTACTGAGCTTGGCAGCTCGGTTCTGTCGACCTCTCTTGGACATCATGGCACAGGCCATACATTCCGAGATGGAATGGTCAGGACCTAAACATTTCAGACACCACTCATGGGTGTCGGTGACGGAGATAGTACCGCCACACTTGGTGCACTTTTTAAAATCAGAAGAGGGTTTCTCCATTATAGAAAAACTCCTGGGCCTAAGGCCCAAAATGGCGCGTGCACCTGAAAAGAAAAGGAAAAAGTACTAAGAAATTTTTTTTTTTTTTAAAGAAAAGAATGAAGAAAGAAAAAAACGGCGGTACTGGTAAAGCGTCGAAGAAGGCAGACGCGACCACAAAAAAGAAGAAAATTTTCTGTGGTGACAGGAACATGACCTGCTGGCTCCGCGGAAAATGAAGAACTGGAGAAAGGCAGTTGGGAAAGGCGGGAAGGCAGCATGCAGGTGCTATGGGATGCTCCCAAAAGCTTTCTAATTGGACGCTGGGGAGCGTTCCCGCACAGGCTCCGTCGGTACCGACGATACCCATATGTGATGACTATATTCCTGCTTGTTCCTGGAGATTTTAGTCTTCACATATGGGTATCGTCGGTACCGACGGAGCCTGCACGGGAACGCTCCCCAGCGTCCAATAGGAAAGCTTTTGGGAGCATCCCACAGTGCCTGGGTGCTGCCTTCCCGCCTTTCCCAACTGTCCCTCTACAGTGGAGTTTATAGCTGAGACAAAAGAGAGAGGGAAAGAGAGAAAGATAGAGAGATACAACTCCTAGGGGAGGTGGGCGGGTTGTGAAGACTAAATTCCTGCTGTTCCCGGAGATCACAGGTGAGTAACTACGCCATCTCCAGGAACAAGCAGGAATGTAGTCTTCACATATGGGGACTCCCTAGCTACAGATGCCAGGGAAATGGCCCCAGAAAGTTGTGTGCCTTTGTGAAAGGGCTCCACTTCCCCACATGGATCTCTGGCATCCTATCAGGGATGGTGGGTAGGAGTTGATTAAGTCTGGAACAGGTACTGAAGAACAGCCTGACCAAACAAGGCATACCGGCGGGACTCCTTGTCTAAGCAGTAATGGGCTGTGAAGGTATGAACTGAAGCCCAAGTAGCTGCTCGACAGATGTCATCGACAGACATAGAGTGAAGATGAGCCATTGAGACTGCCATGGCTCTCACATTGTGAGCTGTGACATGGCCTTCAAGAGGAAGGTTCTTACTCTCATAGGCAAAAGATATAGACTGTGCAATCCAGTTGGACAGTGTCCTTTTGGAGACTGGAAGTCCCAAATGACTAGGATCAAAAGCAAAGAGTTGAGAGGATTTTCTATGTTGCTGTGTCTTTTGCAAGTAAAAGGCCAAAGCACTTTTACAGTCCAAAGTATGAAGGTTCCTTTCTGCATTTGAGGCGTGAGGCCTTGGAAAGAATACAGGAAGGTAAACCGCTTGGTTCAAATGAAAGGGCGAAACCACCTTTGGAATAAAGTGTGGATGAGTCCTAAGGACTACCTTATCATGATGGAACCTTGTATAAGGAGGATCAGCCACCAAGGCTTGCAATTCACTGATGGAACGTGCTGATGTGATTGAAATGAGAAAGATAACTTTCGAGGAAAGGAATTTCAAAGAGGTAGTGGCTAATGGTTCAAAGGGCGGTTTCATGAGCTGCCCAAATACCAGATTCAAGTGCCATGCCACCGGTGGTGGCTTAATGGGAGGCTTTGTTAAAAGAAGGCCTCTCATAAATCGCGCTATGAGAGGATGAGAGGAAATAGGTTGTCCATTGAGAGGCTTGAAAGAAGCTGCAATAGCACTCAAATGAACTCTCACTGAATTGGTCTTAAGCCCTGCATTAGATAAATGAAGGAGATACTCCAGTAATGATTCCAGAGGTATCGCAAGAGGTGTAAGACCCTTCTGCGAGCACCATATGGTAAACCTTTTCCACTTAAACACATAAGAGCGTCTTGTGGAAGGGTTCCTGGAAGCATGAAGGATATACTTTACCTGCTGGGAAAGGTTAAGACCATGAAGTTCTAGGCTTTCAGCAACCAGGCCCTGAGATGCAGAGACTGGGGACTGAGATGCCACAGCATCCCATCCTCTTGAGGAAGGAGAACTGGAGCAGATCCTAACTCCAGAGGCGGAGCTTGAGAGATATGTAGGAGCAGAGGGTACCACATTTGCCGTGGCCAACGTGGAGCTATGAGGATCATATAACCTCTGTGTCTCTGAAGCTTGAACAGGGTTTTGGGAATTAGGGGAATGGGTGGAAAGCCATACAGGAAGTCCTGACCCCAATGGGGGAGGAAAGTATCCCTAGCCTGACAAACCCGAGCTGGAATTCTGGAACAGAACCGGGGAAGTTTGGCATTCAGCGGACTTGCAAAGTGGTCTATGTCCGGGGTTCCCCAAATTTGAAAAGTTTTGGCCACCTGGTCTGCATGGAGAGACCATTTGTGTGGAAGCAGAACTCGACTGAGTCTGTCTGCCCAAGATTTTTGAATGCCTGGAAGATACACCGCAAGGAGATGAATCTGATGCTCTCTGGCAAGGGCCCATAGTTGAAAAGCTTCGCTGCAGAGCGACAGAGAGCCTGTTACGCCCTGCCTGTTCACATAGAACATGGCTACTTGATTGTCCGTTTGAACTAGGACTATCTTGTAGCTGAGCTGGGTGTGAAATACTCGAAGAGCAAGGAAGATTGCTCTGAGCTCCAGGAGATTGATATGGAGATAGGCCTCCTGTGGAGTCCAGGTACCCTGGGTAGAGAGGCCTTGCAAGTGGACGCCCCAACCCACCTGTGAAGCATCTGTTGTTAGAGTGGCTTGGGGTAGGGGTTGCTGAAAAGGAGACCCCACCAAAAGGTTTTTGAGTGACTGCCACCATTGGCGGGACAAAATAAGGCGATCTGAGCTTGCTATTTTGTCTGACAGGCAACCTGACGCCTGAGTCCACTGAGTGGATAAGGTACACTGGGCTGCCCTCATATGGAGGCGAGCATAAGGAACCACATGCACGGTGGATGCCATGTGGCCTAGCAACTGTAACATTTCCCGAGCAGTGAGGTGAGGTTTTAGCACTGCTTGGGAAGCTAACTGCACAATGCGAAGGCAGCGGGGCCGTGGAAGGTAGGCCCTTGTCTGTCTGGTATCCAGAAGAGCTCCTATAAACTCTAGGGATTGAGTGGGAGCAAGGTTGGACTTTGGGAAGTTTATGACAAGTCCCAAATACTGAAGGATGCGCATTGTGCGAGACAGAGCAACCCTGGCCTCTGGCTCTGAAGGGGCTTGAATGAGCCAGTCATCTAAGTAATGGAAGACGAATATTCCCAGGGTGCGGAGAAATGCTGCTACCACAGCCATCCATTTTGTGAACACCCTTGGTGCAGAGGCCAGGCCAAAAGGAAGAACCCTGGTATTGATAGTGCTTCCCTTGAAACAGGAATTGAAGGAACATTTGGTGAGTTGGATGGATGAGAACATGAGTGTATGCATCCTTGAGATCTAGAGAACAAAGCCAATCCTGACTCTGAAGGTATAGCAGCAGAGTTCCTAGAGAAATCATTTTGAACTTCTCTCTGAACAGGAATTTGTTCAATTCTCTGAGGTGTAGAATGGATCTGTGTCCTCCTGTTTTCTTTGGAATAAGGAAATAGGGGGAGTAAAACCCTGTACCCCATTGGGGAATGGGTACCTCTTCTATTGCCCCTTGAGCAAGGAGCATAGTGACTTATTGACCTAATCGGTTGTTGAGAGAGGTCTGCGAATTGAACTGTTTTACTATTGTAGGAGGGGGCATGCTGAGGAAATGAAGATTGTACCCCTCTCTTACAATAGACAGAGTCAGATTTTCTGCTGTTATCTGACCCCATCTGGGGGCAAAATGACATAACCTTCCTGGGATGGAGGAGGGTTCTGGGCCATTCAGGGCCAGGAAGGCAAAGTTCTCTAGAAAGGAGTAAAAGCCCCTGTGGAGGCTGAGTCTGCTGAGCCGGTTGAGGCTTAGCTGCTTTTGGTTTCCTTTGTTGCTGCTGTCCCTTTTGGGACCTAAACGATGTCCCTGCTGGGTATAGAAAGGATAAAACTTTTTCTTCTTGCTGAAGAATGCTTTCTTAGAGGATCTTTTCCTGGCAGGATCAGCTGTAGATTTAGACAATCTATCCAAAGTGATATTGTCAGCATCTATCTCATTAGTTTTTTCCTGCCAATTCTTGCCAAAGAGATTCTCTCCTGTGCAAGGTATATTCCCCAGTTTGTCCTGTACCCAGATTTCCAAGTCAGATGCCTGGAGCCAGGCAATTCTACGTGCACCTATGGCAATAGCAGAAGTTCTGCTTATGCATTCAAAGCAGTCAAAGGCTGCACGATTCACAAACTTGGAAACATCCTGAGCATATTTAACAAGAGCAAGATAATCTTGCCTTTTATCATCAGGAAGGAGAGGGCTCATAAGGTATAAGTCTCCTGCGACCTCCTTAAGGAACATTCCCATATACAAGATATAGGAACTGATCCTAACAGAAAGCATGGAAGCCTGGAAGGATCGACGTCCAATGGCGTCAAGAGTCCTACACTCACGTCCTGGAGGATTAGATGCATGCCATTTTGCACTCTTTATCCGTCTCATGGCTGATTCCACCACCATGGAATGGTGTGGTAATTGAGTCTTCTGAAGCCCAGGACAAGGAGGAACTCGATACATGGTGTCGAGTCTTCGAGAGTGAGGAGATGTGGTCAGAGGTGTTTCCCACATCCTTAACATAAGATCATGCAAGATCTCATGAATAGGTAAGATAGCTGCCTCCTTGGGAGCTTTAGAGTATTGTAGGAATTCTAATTCCTTTGCCCTAGGCTCTTTTTCAGGAGCCACCGTGATGGAAAGACCTCGGGCCACATCTCGGATAAAATCCTGAAAGGACATATCCTCTGGTGGAGACATCCTACGCTGAGGAGAAGAGGAATCCTCAGGAAGAAGTACTCTGGTATCAGCAGAGCTTTCAGAGTCTTCAGACTCATCCGAGGATTCAAAGTATCTCCGATCCGGGTGATTGTGCAAGGCATGGTACCAGTACCAATCGAAGTCAGCATCGGAGTGGTCCAATATCGACTTGTCGATGCCGGATAGAGATGCATGATTCGGCCCCGATAGAACACCTGCCGATTGAATTGTCTGAAGCGGTTTCAGGGGCATCGAGGCCGTGAGAAGAACCGCCAGACTGCGTTCAATAGCCAAGAATCTCTGGTCTATCGACGCTGCAGATGCTTGGGTATCGGTGCTGGATGAAGCGGCCGGAACCCCAGAGCATGGCACCAGTAGTTCTGCCGAGGTTGAAGCCTCGAGAACATCCTGGAGCCCCGTTAGTGCTTTGGAAGCTGAAGCCTCCTGCTGGGGCAATTTTGCCGGTGAAAGTCCCTCAAGGGCAACGCCAAAGGCATCTCGATGTTTAGAAGGAGATCTAACCTTTGAGGACCGGCTAGATTTATGTTTAGTTACCTGAGATCCATGGGAGGGAGATGAAGCTCTGGAAGACGTCGATGCCATAGAGGCTGCATTGGAGGGAAAAAGGGTGCTAAGTTTAGCAGCTCGGTTTTGCCGGCCCCTTTTCGACATCATCCCACAGGCAACACTGAAATAGAGTGGTCAGGACCTAAACATTTGAGGCACCACTCATGGGTGTCGGTGACGGAGATGGTACCGCCACACTTAGAACACTTTTTAAAACCCAAAGCGAGTTTTTCCATTTTGAGGGAAAAAATTGGGCCTAGTGCCCAAAATGGTGCGTGGCACCCGAGAAGAATTTTTTTTTTTTTTAGAAAAAAAGAAAAGAAGAAAGCGTAGTTACTCACCTGTAACAGGTGTTCTCCAGGAGCAGCAGGAATCAGTCCTCACTTATGGGTGACGTCGGCGCCGACGGAGCCCTCGCGGAGCAATTTTCCCCAGCTTTCAAAGAAAGCCTTTGGGAATTGCAGCGCGCATGCGCGGTCCTCTTCCCGCCCGAGGGTCCCCATCTTAGCCAGTCAGATGACATAGCTAAAAAAGACAGCATAAAAATTTGCAAAAAGAACATAAGCAGACGATTGCAACTCCAAGGGGAGGAGGGAGGGTAGTGAGGACTGATTCCTGCTGCTCCTGGAGAACACCTGTTACAGGTGAGTAACTACGCTTTCTCCAGGACCAAGCAGGAAGTCAGTCCTCACTTATGGGACTCCCAAGCTCAAGGCTACCGGAGACCCTAAGCACAAAAATGAGCTCCCTCTAGCTCAGCAGCACAGAAGGACAGAATCTTCGCTGAATTATTACCCACCGGTAGCCCACATCCGGGATGGAGGGTAGGAGTTGCTCAGACCTCAAAGAGATTACGGTGGACTGCCTGTCCGAAAGCACTGTCCCTGCGGGACTCCCTCTCGAGACAGTAAGACCAAGTAGCGGCCCGGCAGATGTCTGCCAGCGGAACAGAGCGGAGGTAAGCCACTGACGTAGCCTTTGCCCGAACGTAATGAGCCGTGACTCGGCTTTCTAAGGAGAGTCCGGCTGCCCCATAAGCCCAAGAGATACAGTCCGCAACCCAGATGGACAGAGTACGCTTGGAGACCGGGAGCCCCAATCTATTGGGGTCAAAAGACACAAAAAGCTGAGCAGCTTTACGGTGCTCCCGCGTACGGTCGAGGTAGAAGTTCAAAGCCCTTCTACAGTCCAGGGTATGGAGGACCGTTTCAGCTCGGCTGGAGTGTGGTCTGGGAAAGAAGGTTGGAAGTACCACCTCCTGATTGATGTGAAAAGGGGAGACCACTTTAGGCAGAAATTTTGGGTGAGTCCGTAGGACTACCCTATTTTTGTAGAACCGAGTGTAAGGGGGATCAGACACGAGGGCCTGCAATTCACTTACGCGTCTAGCGGAAGTGAAGGCTATCAAGAACAGTGTTTTCCAAGACAGAAAACGGAGAGAACAGGTAGCCATAGGTTCAAAAGGCGGACAGGTGATCCGCTGCAAAACCACATTCAGGTCCCAGTCAGGCGCTGGCGGGCGCAGAGGTGGTTTAAGTAGAAGGAGACCTCGGAGAAACCTCGCTACGAGAGGGTCGCTGGAGAGAGGTCTACCGTCCACCGGCACATGATGTGCCGAAAGAGCACTGAGGTGAACTTTGACGGAGTTGGACTTAAGTCCCAGAGTAGAGAGGTGTAGCAAGTACTGCAAGATCACCGACACCGGGCAGGAGAAGGGATCCTGAGACTGTTGGGTACACCAGACTGCAAAGCGACGCCATTTAAGGGCGTAGCATTTGCGGGTAGAAGGCCGTCGCGAAGCCAAGACGACCTCCTCCACCTCCGCCGGTAGGAGAAGGGGAGCAAGGACTACCCTCTCAGCAGCCAGGCCATGAGGTTGAGAGACCTGAGGTTGGGGTGCAGTAGGGACCCCTGATCCTGAGTGAGGAGATCCGGTTGTACCCCCAGAGGGATTGGATCCTCCACCGCCAGTTGCAGTAGGAGCGGAAACCACGGCTGTCTGGGCCAGCGAGGGGCCACCAGGATCATGAAGGCTTTGTCTCGGAGAACCTTGAAAAGAGTCCGAGAGACTAGTGGGATGGGAGGGAAAGCGTACAGAAGGCTCCCCGACCATGAGATCAGAAAAGCGTCCGCCGCAACCCGAAGGGGGTGTGGCTGATGAGAGCAGAAGCGAGGAAGCTGCCGGTTGAGGGGACTGGCAAAGAGATCCACCGTGGGGAGGCCCCACTTGAGGAAGAGCTTCTGAACTACCAAGGGATCCAGACGCCACTCGTGCGGCTGGAGGACCCTGCTGAGTTTGTCCGCAAGGCAATTTTCGTGGCCCGGGAGATAAACTGCCTTGAGGAGAATGCCGTGACTGACGGCCCAAGAGCAGAGCTTCTGTGCCTCCCGGCAGAGGAGGAAGGAGCCCGTGCCCCCCTGCTTGTTCACGTAGAACATGGCGACTTGATTGTCCGTCTGGACAAGGACGGACTGGTGGGAAGTCAGGTGGGAGAAGGCCTTGAGAGCTAGGCGGATCGCCCTGAGCTCCAGGAAGTTGATCTGCTGAGCAGACTCCCACGTGGTCCAGAGGCCCTGAGTACGTGCCTCTTGGCAATGTGCTCCCCAGCCCAGGAGGGATGCATCGGTTGTCAGCACCCGGGTCGGCTGAGGTGACTGGAAAGGCATTCCGAATAGCAGGTTCGGCTGCCGGAGCCACCACCGGAGAGACGAGATCAGCGGCTCGGAGACTCTCACTAGGTCTGCTAGGCCGCCTGTGGCTTGTCGCCACTGCTGGCGGAGACACCATTGAGCAGACCGCATATTTAGGCGGGCATTGGGGGTCACATGGACGGTGGAAGCCATATGGCCGAGTAGTCTCAGGAAGCGCCTGGCGGAGACCAGGGGCTGGCTGCGAAAACGGTCGGCTAGGTCCATGAGCCGTTGAGCCCTGTCGAGCGGGAGGTACGCTCGTGCCTGAGGAGTGTGCAGCCTTGCGCCGATGAACTCGAGATCCTGTGAGGGGAGCAAAGTGGACTTTGCGAAGTTTATAACAAAGCCCAGGTGCTGCAGGAGAGTCACCGTGCGGCGCGTGGCGTTGGTGACCTCCCGAGCGGACGCTGCTCTGATGAGCCAGTCGTCGAGGTACGGAAAGACATAGAGGCCGTGAAGCCGGAGATGGGCCGCCACGACCGCGAGACATTTTGTGAAGACTCGCGGTGCGGAGGACAGGCCAAAGGGCAGTACTCTGTACTGGTAATGATTTCCTGCCACCACAAACCTTAGGTATTGGCGGTGGCTTGGGTGAATGAGGATGTGCGTGTAGGCATCCTTTAGATCCAAGGAGCATAGCCAATCTCCCTGCTGGAGGTAGGGCAGAAGGATTCCAAGGGTAAGCATTTTGAACTTCTCCCGCACAAGGAACTTGTTGAGGTTGCGCAAGTCCAGGATGGGTCTGAGGCCCCCTGTTCTCTTTGGTATCAGAAAATACCTGGAATAAAAGCCTTGACCTCTCAGGTGGTGTGGCACCGGTTCCACCGCCTGTTCCTGCAGAAGACCTGCTAACTCCTGAAGGAGTAATTCCCTGTGCAGAGGGGGTCGCGGAGGTTCTCCCGGAAAATAGGAGGGAGGGACCTGGTGGAAGTGGAGAAGATAGCCTTCTCGCACGACTTGAAGCACCCAGGCATCTGCGGTGATGCTGGACCACCTGTGGGCGAAGTGAACCAGCCGGCCTCCGGTGCTGGGAGGAACCAGCGGGGGGGGAAAGGCTATGCCTAGTGAGTCAAAAAAACCCACCCTGCTGAGCAGGGGCTGGTGGTGAAGGCTTGGGGGCTTGCTGCCTACGGGACCCGTTACCCCGTCCCTTGGCCTGCTGGCCCTGTTGGGGAGCTGCAGGGGCCTGATAATGGGGGTATTGTTTGTAGGCAGCCGCCTTCCTCGGGTAAAAGGACTTTTTCCCCGAGCCCTTCTTTTTCTGGGAAGGGGCGGAGGTCTTCCTAGAAAGCCTGGTCCTGGTGAGAGTCTCAGTCTCAATTTGTGCAGCCTTTTCCGCCATGGGCTTGCCAAAGAGGTTTTCGCCTCGGCAGGGGACATCGACCAACTTGTCCTGCACCCAGGGCTCAAGGTCTGACGACTGAAGCCAAGCCTGTCGGCGGGCACCGATGCCGGCTGCGGCCACTCGAGCCGACGCTTCAAAGCCATCATAGGCTGCCCGGGACATGAACTTTGAGCATTCCCGAATGCCAGTGGACAAGGCCAGGAACCTCCGCAAGGGTTCCTCGGACAAACCAGCGGAGAATCCGGCTAGCTCTTTAGCCAGATCCCGGAGATACATGCCCACGTACAGCTGGTAAGTCTGGACATGACATGCGAGCATAGAGCCCTGGAAACACTTCTTACCAAGGCCATCCAGGTTACGGGCCTCCCTGCCAGGGGGCACCGAGGAGTGCATCTTCTGGCTCTTAAGACGATGCATGGCCGATTCCACTACCATGGAATGGTGTGGTAGCTGTGCCTTTTGGAAGCCAGGGCTCTTGCGGACCCGATAGATAGAATCGACCCGCTTGCTCAGGACCGGCGAGGAGGCCGGACTCTCCCACATGCGGAAGAGTAGTCGTTCCAGCATAGGAGGAACCGGTACAGTAAAGTGTTCCCTCGCGGGAGAGTCATACTGGAGGGCGTCGAGCTCTTCGGCTCGAGGCTCCTCCTCGGGATCCGCAGGGAAGGCCAAAGCCTTGGCCATATCCCTAACGAAGTCCGAGAACCGGGCATCCTCCGGGGGGGACTGCTTCCGAGGCTCGGACTCCGGTGAGTCCGAGGGGACACACCGAGTCCGGAAAGAATCGGGCGACTCTTCCTCTTCAGACTCCCAGACCGACTCCGACGAGGACTCGGTGGGGTCGGCCCGGGCAGGGCGCGGCGCCTGCCGCCCCGACGCCGAGGGAGTCGGCGTCGGCGACCTCGGTCCCGAACGGGAGGCCGAGGGTGACCTCGACCGGGGATCGACTCGAGTTCTCATCGACTCGAGGATCGGCTCGGTCTCCGGGGTCGACTTGGACGTCGACGTCCCGGCGGTCGGGGCAGCGGCGCCAGCGAAGCCAGCGAGCAGTGCCCGCTGCTGGTCCATGAAGGCAGACAGTCTGCTCTCCAAGGCCGTCAACCTGAGTCCGAGCTCAGGTGACCCAGCAGGGCCCGACGTCGGCTGTCGCGGAGGCGAGTCCAGAAGGACCACAGGACTTACCCGAGCAGGCATCTCCGACTCCAGGCGAGGTCGCTTCGGGAGGTGTTCCTTCTCCAAGGACCCGGGGCGGCGGTCGGGGCTATGCGACCTGGCCCTCGCGGAACCAGGAGCGTCCACCGACGCCGCCCTCGCGGGTTTCACCTTCCGACGATGGTCCCCGGAGGGAGAACCCCGGTCGGAGGAACTCCGGCGACGGTCCGAGCTGGAGCCTTTTGACGCGGAGGCCTCCGACGAGGTCCGGGTACGGCTGGGGTCAGCGAAGATTCGATCACGCTGATGCCGCCGACTTCTCAATGCTTTTGAGGACATTTTGCCGCAGGGCCCACAGATCAGTTCCTCATGATCCGGGCCCAGGCAGCGGAGGCAAAAGTCGTGTGTGTCAGTTAGTGACATATTTCGGTCACAC
Organism: Ichthyophis bannanicus; assembly: GCA_033557465.1. NCBI lineage: Eukaryota > Metazoa > Chordata > Amphibia > Gymnophiona > Ichthyophiidae > Ichthyophis > Ichthyophis bannanicus. The sequence goes on along the minus strand of CM066031.1, from coordinate 1,689,458,879 downwards.
TGACCACACCGCTTAAAGCCACTGGCAGCCATCGGGGGAAAAAGGGCCCCTGCGAGGTCAAAGGACCGGGCTGCCAGGGAAAAATCGAAAACGAAAGCTGACAAAGTCAGAAAAACCGAAAAAAAGTAAGAGGACTCGCGACCGGCGTCGCGAGTCCGGGCGGGAAAAGGATCGGCGTCGAACCGAAGGAAATAAGAATAAAATAATGAAGAAAATCGACTTTTTCGCGGGGACAAGACGGGGACGTCTGTAGGGCTCCGCGGAAAAAAGAAGACTGGCTAAGATGGCACCCTCGGGCGGGAAGACGACCGCGCATGCGCGCTGCAATTCCCAAAGGCTTTCTTTGAAAGCTGGGGAAAATTGCTCCGCGAGGGCTCCGTCGGCGCCGACGTCACCCATAAGTGAGGACTGACTTCCTGCTTGGTCCTGGAGAACCGGCGGTACCAGTATAGCGGCGAGGGAAGGCAGACGCGACCACAAAAAAGAAGAATAAGAAGGGAAATTTTCTGCGGTGACAGGATGTGCGACCTGTCGGCTCCGCGGAATACGAAGAACTGGAGAGGGACAGTTGGGAAAGGCGGGAAGGCAGCACGCAGGTGCTGTGGGATGCTCCCAAAAGCTTTCTTATTGGATGCTGGGGAGCGTTCCCATGCAGGCTCCGTCGGTACTGACGATAACCATAGTTGAAGACTACATTCCTGCTTGTTCCTGGAGATATATGATGACAGAAAAAGACCACATGTCCTATCTAGTCTGTCCTTCCATATCAACAACAGTCCCCTTTTTTCCTTTAGAGATCCTCTGTGTTTGTCCCATGTTTAAGTCCATTACAGGAATTGCACACGTTACTTGGCCCTTAATGCCAACGCACGAAAACCACCTCATTATAAGGCAGGCAAAGAGAATTTGAAAAGCAATAATAATAATGCATAATGAAAACTTTTTTCCAAGTACATTCAAAGCAAAAACCTGTGAGAAACAGTTGGGCCATTAGATGACAGTGGGATAAAAGAGATGCTAAGGGAGGACAAGGCCATAGGGGAGAAATTGAATGAGTTCTTTGCTTTGGTCTCTACTGAAGAAGATGTAGCAAAGTTACCCATGCCTGAAATGGTATTTAAAGGTGATGTATCGGAGGAAATAAAACAAATCTCTACAAACCATGAAGATGTAATACAGCTATTTGATAAACTAAAGAGTAGCAAATCACCTAGAATGAATAGTTTACATCCCAAGGTGCCAACACTTCTCGCAGGTTCCTCCCATTTAACAACCAGGTCTTTATCAGCAAACTGACCCCATGCTAGACTCATTCTCCCCAGATGACCACACAGACTCCATGATAGCTAAGTGGAACACCACTATCTCAGCCACCATTAGAGCAGCGTCTATGGCCCATAAATGTACACACGCCCAAACACCTCTCCCTGGTGCTCCAAAAACCTTAAAGACCAAAAATCCAAATTACGTCTACTGGAACACAAGTGGAAAGCTTCCAATAGCACCAACACACAAGCATTATACCTGCATGAACTAAATAAATACTGTGAAAGAACCTACAAAGCAAAACAAGAATACTTCACTAACTTGAACAAGCTATCAACAAACCAGAGAATTATTCAATTTAACTAACTTGCTCATAAAGAACCCCTCATCAACACAAATGAAGCCACTAATAAAGCCGCACCTGATGGCTCAACATCTCCAAGCTAACTACGTGAGCCAGACACATCAACTGAAGCTTCCCTCCCCAACTCTCGACTCAGACCAAAAACACATGTGGAAAAACTTCAATCCTGTCAGCCACAAGCATCTTGGCAGCATGCTCTCAGATATCAACACAACCACCTCCCCTCTTGACCCCTGCCCTGTGTCCTGAATTAAGCTAGAAAAACTTCACTTCATACTCTACATATGCAAAATGATAAATGATTCACTAACATATGGATACCCCCCTTCCACTCAAGCAATCCTCTATCCGTCCTGTTTTAAAGAAGCCAAACCTGGATCCTGCCTCCCCAGCTTCCTACAGGCCAATCTCCAGTATCCCTTTCATCGCTAAAATCATTGAAAATGTTGTTCAGGTGTAGCTAATTAGGATCATCTGGACGAACACTCCCCTCTTGACATTCACCAACATGGATTCCACCCACAATGTAGTGTAGAAACCCTCATGATTTCCCTACTCAACACTCTTATCAGAGGCACTGAAATCATAACAAGAATTTATACTCATCTTCCTGGACATAGCTGCATTTGACACGGTCTCACATCAACTCTTACTAATCAGACTCCACAATATAGGGATTCAAGGAACCCCACTGAAAAGATTCCACTCCTACTTATCAGACCGTATACAGCACATCAAATCTGGTACCCTCATATCCACACCCTTTCCTCTCAGCCAAGGAGTACCACAAGGGTTTGCACGCTCCTCTCTTCTGTTCAATATCTACTTACAGCCTTTCTGCGAAATCATCAATAACCACAGAGTCAACCACTTAATATATGCGGATGATGATATGATTTTCACCTCCTTCTCCACCAAAATCTCCAACTGCTTCTCAGCAATCGATCTATAGCTCAAGGCACACAATCTCAAAATAAATCACTATAAAACAGAAGCAATGCACATTACAAGAAACAAGCAATTCAATCCTGCACCCACAATCACGATAAACACCACCCACTCACAGTCAAAACACAAATCAACTACTTGGGCATCACACTTGACTAAGAACTCAACTTCCAGGCACAAATAAGCTGTATCATCAAGTCTGTCTATCTTAAGCTCCTCACATTGAGGAGCCTACATAAACTCCTCTCCCCAATGGACTTCCATGCAGTTTGTCAAGCAATTACCCCAGTCTTTGATTACTGCAACTCCTTATACCAGGGTCTTCCCAAGAGCACATTATACCCACAAAGATTTAAACAATCTGCTGTCAGCCTTTCTCCAATACTAGCAAACACCTCCGATAGACCCAGGAGAAGATCTATAATCAACATGATTGAAATACCTGCCGACAAACCCTCTTACAGCCAAAGAACGAAAAGCATGGCCTTCTCACTATATGCTCCCACCCTTTGGAACTCACTGCCACCCCAATTAAAATCCATCCAGCTAACCAGTCAGTTTCACAAAAGCTTAAAGATTCTGCTGTTCCTAGAGTATTACGGATCAAATTCGGATCTATGAACACTTCCCCGTGCAAACCAGCAAACACATTATAAATAGTTAAACCTTTAATCATATAATGATGAATAGCTAATTGTAAATAGTTAAGCCATAAACCATTTGATGTTGAATAACTGTTGATCCAAATGTTCTCTGCAATGTGCACTTTATTTTTTTTTGTGTTAATCTTACTACACTGAGTTCTCTGGAAACAGTCTTGACTGGTAGAAAGACAGTATATAAAAGATGTTAAATAAATAAAAAATAAAATAAACATGATATTGCAGACCCATTTTTAGTAATCTGTGAACTATCATTAAAATCATCTGTATTATCTGAAGACTGGCCAATGTAATGCCAATTTTTAAAAAGTGTTCCAGGGGTGATACTATAGATTTGTGAGCCCAACATCAGTACCACCCAAAATAGTAGAAACCATTATAAAGAATAAAATTACTGAAATGTAAATAGTTATGGTTTAATGGGCGAAAGCCAATATGAATTTAACCAAGGAAAGTCTTGTCTCACTAATCGGTTATATATTTTTTAAGGTGTGCATAAACAGGTAGATAAAGGTTAGCTGGTTGATATAGTGTATCTGGATTTTCAGAAAGCCTTTCACAAGATCCCTCATGAAAGACCCTTGACAAAATTAAAAAGTCATGGGACCGGAGGCAGTGTACTATTAAGAACAATTAGGCAGTGGGTTAAGAACTGATTAAAAGACAGAAAATACAACGTAGGGCTAAATAACCAATTTTCTCAATGGTGAAAGGTGAATAGTGGAGTACCACAGGGATCTCTGCTGGCCCGCTGCTTTTTAACATAGTCATAAATGACCTGGAAATGGGAATAACGTGTGAGGTGATCAAATTTGCAGATGACAAAATTATTCGAAGTAATTAAAAACACAAGAGGATTGTGAAAAATTGCAAGAGGCCCTTGAGAAATTAGGAGACTTAGTGTCCAAATGGCAGAGGAAATTTAATGTGGACACATGCAAAGTTATACATTTAGGGAAGAACAACCTAAACTACTGCTATACAATTCAAGGTTCCACATTAGGAATCACCACCCAGGAAAAGGATCTAGGCATTATCATGGATATGTTAAAACCCTCTGCCAGTGTGTTGCAGTGGCTGAGGAAGCAAATAGAATGCTAGGAATCACAAGGAAAGGAATGTAGAATAAAACCAAGAATATTATAATGAATCTGTATCGTTCCATGGTGTGACCACACCTTGAATATTGTGTTTAATTCCGGTCATCATATCTAAAAAAGGATATAACAGAATTAGAATAGGTACAGAGAAGAGCCACGAAAATGAGGAAAGGCTTAAAAGGCTGAGGCTCTTCAACTTGGAAAAAAAATGGCTGAGGGGAGATATGGTAGAGGTCTATAAAATAATGAAAGGAAAGGGTAAACGTAGATCAGTTGTTTAGTTCTTCAAAAAGTAGAAAGACTAAGAGACACGCAATGAAGCTACAATATAACTTAAGACTAATCCGTGAAAGTATTTTTTTCACTTAACGTGTGGTATATCAAATTTAATAAACATAAACATAATCAAATTCTGGAATTTGTTACCGGAGGATGTAGTAAAAGCTATCAGTGTAGATGGGTTTAAGAGAGGTTTGGACAAGTTCCTGGAGGAAAAATCCATAAACCATCATTAAAGGAGGACCAGGGAAATCCACTGCTTACACCTGGGATAAGCAGCATGAATCTGTGTATCGTTTTGGGAACCTGACAGGTACTTGCAACCTGGATTGGCTGCTGTTGGAAACAGATACAAGGGCTTGATGGACCATTGGTCTGACCCAGTATGGCATATCTTATGTTCTTATGTTATGCAAATCAAATAATGCAGTCTGCATTGATCACCACAAGCATTTTTATTCTTGGAAGTATAATGCCAGGTCAAAGCTTGCGTTGTCTTTTCTGGCTGGGAGCATCTGGCCTCTAAGACACGACCCAATGCTCCCAGCTGCATTCTTAAAGGGGCCAGCAACTATGTAGCAGTATTCCACCCCCTAATCCCCCCCGAACACTCCTCTTCGACATCCACCCTCCAAAGTGTACCAAAAGACTCTTCTCCCCACCCTCTAAGACGCCCCTATCCCTGTAGGCCCTCCCCAGGCTGTCTATAACTTGTCTGTCTAGGGGACTTTGGATAGAAGCAATCCCCAATTACTCCTGCTCCTCTTGACAGTGGATTCAAAATGGAATTGCCTGAATCTTAGCAAAAGTCTTGACTACTACTGCTAGGATTCAAGCTGCCATATAAGAGTGAAAATCTCTTAAATGGCAGCCTAAACCCTAGTCTTAGTACTGTGAGGCCCAAAGCTCCTACAAACTTTGTGCTGGGGTTATTTTTCCCTCAAAATAATGAAGACTGTGGTGATCAATGGAGACTGCATTATTCCATTACCTTGGGAGTCACTAACTTGCAGTATTAAGTTATCATAGGTTAGAGACACCAGCAGCATATTAAGCTGCGGTAAAATCCAAGATTTTACCACAGTTTACTGTCTAGCCTCCTAATGAAGAAACTTAACAATTCTCTTTCCTTTGATTGAATGCATGCTAATTTGAAGTTCCTAAAGGACTAAGTACTTTATGCAATAGAATCCATAGTCAAATACACTATTACCTTGGTATAATTCAGTCACTTCAAAATGAAAATTAATACGCTTGACAGCCACCTGTCTGTCCACCATGCTTTTTTGGCACTTCCAGGTGAAATGAAGACCTGAAACTCTATACACACAGGGATGACGCAAACTGCTAGGTGATAAGTCATTTCCTGGAAATCACAATTGTGGATGATCAGTGCAACTCGCTCAAGTAAACTAGTGGGAAATTAGCATTAAAAAGCTGAAGATATATGGTCTAGAATCACAGGGCAGAACATACATAGCACTCAATTACCCCATTTTTACTTAACTGGATTTAGAATTTACCAATGTTTTTGTTAATGAGACATAGGCCACATGCTCTTCTTGCTTGAAAGTACTGGCAATACTTGGGTATTCACATTTTATATTGCTTGTTAATTTGTACCAGTATGAGAGTGTCAGTCTTCCATTAGAACCAGAATAAATCTACTAATTATCCCCCTTGGAAATTTCACTTACTTCAGAAATGTATCATATACTATTTCATTAAGTACTTGGCAAATTTTGAAAGAAAAGTTTATAGCATTTCCAAGTCATGAGACAAAATCAATGAACTCTGCTTAAATCACTACCTTAATATATACACATCTATCACAGTGCAAATTACCAGATAAATAGAAGCATTGTTTTTCTTATAGTTGGGTTTATATTACTGAGCCAGCCTAAAATCTGGTTCTGTCTTAATAAATTCCAAGGTTTCTCACTGTGTAGCAAACTGTCAACATAATCCAAGTTCAAAGGCTTTCATTTTAATTAAAAACAAATGATTTTCTCTAATTTAAGATGAGCAAATTGCTGCTGATTTAGTACCACCTCATTGCTTTCGTGGAGATGAAAGGTCCTAGATATTGTTTTATTAAAGCCTCACCTCTATCCCGCCTTTCCTCTAAGGTGTACATATTAAGATCCTTAAGTCTGTCCTCATATGCTTTATAATGAAGCCCATTAATCATTTTAGTAGCAACCCTCTGCACCGACTCCATCCTGTTCACATCCTTTTGAAGGTGCGGTCTCCAGAATTGCACACCATACTCCAAATGAGGTCGCACTAAGTCTTTGTTAAGTCTTTGTCATGTTAAGGTTCTGGTCTAAAAGTATACCCCGATATTTTATTTCCTTTTTGATTTTGAGAGAGGCACCGTTCACTTGAAGCTGCTCGAGTGGCGAAAATGCTTTGTTCCTAGAGATCATCAGGACTTCCGTTTACCCTGCTTTGCTACTGCCAGGGGAGAAGTTGCGATCTTTGGAGGTGTCCTCATTGGTGGAGTGGAGGAGGAAGGGTTGCCCAACACTGAGGAAGGCATTTCATAGAGTCTGGCTGCCTGTACTTGCCCACTACCTGCTGCATCAAGCTCACCAGTGCTAGATGTGGATGTGGCCCATAAAGACTTGCACAGCTTGCCAATTGTGGTTTCAGCTCTTGGCTACTGTGGAGGTGTTACTGTGCCCAGAGTTCTGTGTGCTCTTTAATGCGGCTGTGTGGAGGCTCCTACTAAGACCTCATATGAATTTGAGTTGCAAGATCTGTCAAGCTCTGATGGAAATCAAGCAGCAGAAAAAAAGTGTATAGCACAATCATGGAGGATGAAGATGCCTGTAAGCTATAACCAATATGAAGTGAACTGTGAGTGACTGAACCATATAAAATCCTCCTTTGGGGAAGTTAATAACAGGTTGGCTGGGACAGTTAAAGGAGCATAGAGGAAAGATTAAAGATTGAGGAATCCTTTCAGAAATTGCAGGCTGTGCAAATTGAGACTGTGCAGGTTTGTACGGTATGCATTATACAGATTGGAACAGTTGGAAAATAGCTTAAGGCACCTTAACATAAGAATGCTGAACTTTCCCCAAGTAACATCCACAGCCCCAAAAGAATTGTTTAGCAAATATCTGATTGAAGTCTTGACAGTGCCAATAAAAGCCTTACCCCTGCATCCATATAAGTGGATAAAAGACTGGATAGAAATACATCTGAAGAACCAGATCAGAATTCTATAGACAGTTTTGATGCAACAGCTATGCTAGAGACTACAACAGAGAATGTAGCTGAATGAGTTATTCTTATGTCCTTTATTTATGAGAAAGATAACAAATTTAATAATGAAGTTGTTTTAATGCTTCTTGGGTCAGGGTATTTGTTATTTTCTAGATCTTTGTGAGGAAACGCAGACATGTAAACTCTTCTAGCAGTTCCATCAGAAGGTTTTGAAACACGGTAGAGAATTTTTTCTACGAACTCCCTCTAAATGTTTGGTGAAGATACAGGGTGTTAAATATATTTTCTTCGATTCAATGCATTTTAATTCATATTGATGAATTTCCTTGCCAGACTGGAATGTCTGACTAGGTAACAGACTGGGTTTGACTGTTTTTCCCATTGGAGAAAGGTAAATAGTGGTGTACCCCAGGGATCTGTGCTGGGTCCGCTGCTTTTTGACATTCATAAATGACCTGGAAAAGGGAATAACGAGTGAGGTTATGAAATTTGCAGATGACACAAAACTATTTAAAGTTGTTAAAACGCAAGAGGACTGTGGAAAATTGCAAGAGGATCTTGATAAACTGGAAGACTGGGCATCAAAATGGCAGATGAAATTTAATGTGGACAAGTGCAAAGTTATGCACCTAGGGAAGAACAACCCAAACTATGGTTACACGATGCAAGGTTCCACATTAGGAAACACCACCCAGGGAAAAGATTTAGGCGTCATTGTGGATAACATGTTAAAACCCTCAGCCCAGTGTGCAGCGGCGGCCAAGAGAGCAAATAGAATGCTAGGTATCATAAAGAAAGGAATGGAAAATAAAACAAAGGATATTATAATGCCTCTATATCGTTCCATGGTGAGACCGCACCTTGAATATTGTGTGCAATTCTGGTCGCCGTATCTTAAAAAGGATATAGCATTATTAGAAAAGGTTCAGAGAAGAGCCACCAAAATGGTAAAGGGGATGGAAGGATACCCCTATGAAGAAAGGCTAAAAAGGTTAGGGCTCTTTAACCTGGAAAAGAGACGGCTTAGGGGAGATATGATAGAAGTCTATAAATTAATGAACGGAGTGGAACGGGTAAACGTAGATCGATTGTTTACCTTATTAGAATATAGAAAGACTAGGGGACATGCAATGAAGCTACAGGGTAAACTATTTAAGACTAATAAAACAAAATATTTTTTTCACTCAACGTGTAATCAAACTCTGGAATTTGTTACCGGAGGATGTAGTAAAGGCTGTTAGTGTAGCTGGGTTTAAAAAAGGTTTGGACAAGTTCCTGGAGGAAAGGTCCATAAACCATTATTAAGAAGGGACCCAGGATATCAATGCTTGACCCAGTACAAGCACTGCGGAACCTGTGTCTTTTGGGGAAACTGTTAGGTATGTATGACCTAGATTGGCCACGGTTGGAAACAGGATACAGGGCTTGATGGACCTTGGTCTGACCCAGTATGGCATATCTTATGTTTTACAGGTTTGGAGGATTGTTTCTGCACCTTTTTATTTTTCCTATTTGTAAATTTCTCAAGATTAATTTTCTCTCTTCTACTTCTGTTGGGTCCACTTTATGTTTGTAGACTTAATAGGAGGTAATAGAGACTGAGGTAGTTTACTAAGCTGTATTTTTCTTTTGGGTTTTTGCTGTACTTTTATTTCATTTTCTGGACAAGTATTTGTTATTTGTATTAGCTATAAAAAACGAAATCGAAATATAAAATGAAGTTAAATAATTTAAACAAACGACAGTAGGATGTACTGTAGTTACTAAAGTGCAATAAGGAAAAAACGCACAATTTTTGCCCCTTAACCCTACTTTCTCCTTTGTTCAATATGAACCGTTTCAAACTGTTTTGACTGTTTAATGTAAACTTTACTTTTGATCACTGTAAACCATTTTGATTGGTAGAAAAATGGTATATTAAAACCAGTTAAATAAAATAAATAAATAAATAAACCTGTGTTAAAGGGCAAAAATGTACATTAGTTTTAGTTAACATGGGATATATAATAATGAGAAGGAAAGCATGCAAATACTGCAAAAGAGCTCACTATTATCCAAATCAAATTTCACAGTTTGTGTTGAAGACTGCAAGCTGGTTTATTCCAGGCAAAAGGCCCTTATATGGCTGCTTGACCCCTAGTGGTAATACTGCTAAACCACTGCTAGGGGTTGTGGGCATCATTTTGAACATGGTGCTGGCCCAGACAAGAGCAAGTGGGGATCACTTCTATCCTTAGTCTTCCTTAACCCCCCTAAAGAGGGTTAAAGATAGACCTGGGAGGCATTCAAGGAAGTGGGGGTGGAGGGAGTCTTCTGGAAGTGGATTATGAATCGTCCGGGGAGGGCATCTCGGACGGCTGCGTCTGTGTGTGGAGAGGGTATCTTTAGGGGTGCGGTGACTCTTTTCTAGAGCTGGGAGTGGAAGGGACCCCATGGTTTTGCATTCAAAGTGCAGCCCTTTTAAGGATGCAGTCAGCTGCTATGGCTGGATGCTCCTGGCCAAGCAAAATAATGCTAGTTTTGAGCTAGCATTTTTTGTTAGAATAACACGGCTTATGCTGTTCAAAGTGAGCTGCAATATTCCTTTATCACTGGAGTCCCTAACCCGTGGTACTGAGTTACTGCAGGTTAGTGACTCCTGTGGTAAATTAAGCTGCAGTAAAATCTGAGGGAGGATATTCAGTGGCAGTGGCCAGCTCATTTAAAGTGACTGGCTGTCATCAGTTTAACATAACCCTAGATATTCAATGTTAGAATCATATCCGGCCACTGGCATTGAATATCCGGTGTACCTGGATAGCATGTTATCTAACTGGGCAGCAGAGATATTCAACTACTGCCTGGTTAGCTAACCTGGCTAAAGTTACGTGAGCCTTTCAAGAGCCTAACTTTAGCCAGTTTACAATAACTGGCCGGCAGCTGAACATTGAGGCTGACTGGTTACTGTGAATGCTGCCCCTGGATTGCCCTAAAAATGCTACGCATTTAGCATTGGGGTATCTAACATTGCTAGAGGGGGATATTCAGTGGCACAAACCAGCTAAGTGCCGCTGAATATCCTTCTCACCAGATTAACACAACTAGCAGGTCTGGTAACCGTGTTAATCGCTTTGCATATGCCCCCTGAGATTTTATTCCAGCTTAATAACTAGCTTCACCTACTGCACTAAAATAATCCAAAATTGAAAAAAAATATTTCTAAGAACATATCAAGTAGGGAGCTGCTTCTTAGTTAAACATAGAAAAATTACGACAGAAAAAGACCACATGGCCTATCTAGTCTGTCCTTCCATATCAACAACTACAACAGTCCCTTTTTTTCTTTAGAGATACTCTGTGCTTGTCCCATGCTTTTTTGAAATCAGATACTGTTCTCATCTCTACCACTTTCACTGGGAGAGCTTTCCACGGATCCACCACTCTTTCCATAAAGAAGTGAATTAATGTTTGATGTTTTTTGGGAAGGGGTGCTGTGGTAATGGTTAGTAATAGTTTGTATTAAGTATTGCCATTAGCGGGGTTTTTTCTTTTGTGGATTTTCCACCTGTTTAGCTACTTTAAGATCATCTGACATGACCACGCCCAGGTCCCGCTCTTCTTTAGAGGACAAAAGTACTTCACCCCCTATACTATATTGCTCTCTTGGATTGCTGCAGCCCAAATGCATGACCTTGCATTTTTTAACATTAAATCCCAGCTGCCAAATTCTAGACCATTCTTCAAGCTGAGCTAGATCCCTCCTCATGTTATCTACACCTTCCTGGATGTCTACTCTATTGCAGATTTTGGAATCATCTGCAAAGAGGCAAACTTTACCCGACAGCCCTTCCGCTATATCACTAACAAAGATGTTGAAAAGAATCGGACCAAGGACAGATCCCTAGGGCACACCACTGGTAACTTCCATCTCCTCAGAGTGAACTCCATTTACCTGTACCCTTTGTCGCCTCCCACTCGACCAATTTCTAACCCAAGCAATAACTTTAGGGTCCATCCCTAGGGTGCTCAGTTTGTTTATAAGGCGTCTGTGAGGAACCACAAAGTTTTCATAAGGAATGCCTTAAACTTAAACCACACTACATGCTTACATTTTTTCCACAGGGACTTGGACTGCCGTATGTGCAACAATGCTAACTCTGACCTCTCTCTCACTCTCTCTGCCTGAATGCTCTCTCCCTCTTCTCCTCTCACTCGCACATCCTTTCAAGCACAGATGCTCAGTTCCTTTCAAACACACTGCTCTAGTCTTCCAAAGACAAAAAAAGACCAGACAGATGAAAACAAACCAGAGAGATTTTCATAATCAAGCACTTCTGTAAATGAAGCAAAGCTAAAGGATGAAAAACAGTAAAGGATTAGACTAATAGTTATCAGCACACATGTCAGCATACATGGCATAGGAGTCATGGCTTTTTCCCCAGACCTTGGATTTCATGCAGCTTTGTTACTCTGGTGATATCAGTCTCCAAAGTTAATGAGAGTAGTTTACAAGATGAGATTAACTCTGACCCCCTGTTGATGTCAGTCTCAGGGCCTGTTGAGATGGGTCTGCAGCCCCTCCTTGCTAAATCAAGAATAGCAGACCTCAAAGGGAGGTGCTAGAGAAAATTCACTATAAAGGACAGAAACACTTCCTCCTGCTCTCTCTCTTCCACTATTCATCGGACATGAAGGACAGGAGGCTCTGATAATCAATTCTCTTCACCCCTCCCCCTCTCTCTCTTCCACTATTCATCAGACATGAAGGACAGGGGGCTCTGATAATCAATTCCCTTCACCCCTCCCCCTCTCTCTCCCTCTCTTCCTATTTTCATCGGACACACCTTGCCATGAGGCTCTGACCCACATGTTCTTACCTCTCTCTCTCACACACACATGCACACAGAGTCTTTCATATAGACTATTCTCTCTCACTTCACTATGTAATAAGCCTATTTCTACATAAAGACCTGTTTCCAAGCCACACCTGTTTGGTTATCTTATTTGTGATGCTTACCTTACTGTCTCTGTGAAATGAACCCAGGACCAAGCGGAGACTAGACCAGAAGATTACAAGACCAGAAGATTACATTTTATGGGGGCTCTCTCAGACTTCACAGCAGATCTTCAGTTGGGTAAGTAATAATTTTGTTTGATACAGTAAAGTGGATTTCAGACAGGGTGCGACAGGAAAATCAAAAGCCCTTGTGACCATTTGTTTTATGGGTTAGACAAAGTGAGATTTTTATTGTCAAAAGGCTCTGTAATAATCCTGAATTTTAATTATTACCTACACCTAGGGAAATTACATAGGGTGGCTTGCAATTGTCTTATTTTTATGTAGAGGCTTGCTACAGATTTTTCTCTAGTATTTGAGCTGCTAAGAAAAGACAGAGAGATAGTCCAGATTTAGTTTGGAAGTGGTACACAGGTAAACAGTCCCTCATTGAATACAATATACATCTTTCCTGATAAAGCTATTACCTCCTGTCCCTTTTGCCTTTTATTTCTCAGTCTCCTGTCAGCTTGCTGCAACTGATACAGTATCTGACAATTCTGTTAATCTCCTAACAACCTTCTTACTATAATCTCACCCTAAACTTCCACCCTGTTAAAAGGTGGTAAGCACTTTTTATTCAGGTAGAATTTTAAGGCATGGTCTTTATGCCAGTACTCTTTACTGAACACCCATAAAATTTACGCCATTCCAACTATAATTCTAAGTCTCACTTCTTCATAAAAGTGAGCATTCCTCCTTCTAAGGTTACACATTTGAGATAATTCAACTACAGCCTTTCTGCAGTCTCAAATATGGAAGCCTTTGATTTTAAAGAACTGAAACAAATAGTAATGACATACTGTAAGAGGAAAGGTGGTCCCTTTGAAGGTGAATTCCCTGAGTCATCATGGTATAATATTCAAAGACAAATGTTAAACCATTATCATTATGGGCGACTGATATTCTGATTCACTGGGGTCTAGGGAAATACAGAAGAAAACAATCAGACTTTGATAGACTTATGCATCTGGCTCTGGGGCCACACTATTATAAAGTTGGCTCTCTCACTCACCCATACCAGTTGGTTAAAAGGGGCATTGAGAAACTATTTCACTGTTCCCCAATGCAAGTATTTAAAATTATTTCACCTCTACCAAATGATACACTGGAAGAGTTTGCATATAGAGCCTGGATTTTAAAAGCAGTTCTTAATGAGCAGGAGTCCTGGCCCAATGCAGAAGATTATGGGGAGAGCATGCATAAAGCATTTTTATTAGAATTGCTATCCTCTGAGATTACAAAACACCTTCTGTTATTTTCCGAAGACCCTAAAGCAACCCCTTTTGATACTTTAATGCTCAGAATTGGGTCTGTTTGGAAGACGCAGCCCTCGCAGGTCATAACAGTATCAGAAGCATGGAAGTGGCAAGCTGAGGGATCCTCCCAACACACAAAAAACACAGACAAAGGATACAGGGGACAGACACCTTGGAGAGGACAAAGCAGAGGTACTTTTAGAAATTCCTCAGGTTACATCCCCTTTCAAGAGCTCAAAGCACAGAGAGATGGATTAGAAAAGGAGAAAATTAAATGGGAACAGGACAAACACATACTGCAAGTAGAACTAGATAAATTAAAACAGGATTTACAAGCAGCTCAGGACAAACACAAGGCTAGTGCATAGGGATGTCCTGACCTCTTGAGTTCAGATATCAAAATGTCTCAAGCCTTCATAGCCCAGCCTGCCTCCGTTCTCTCAGCAGACGACTCAATTCCAGAGCCTCTGGATGATGAAACAGACACAGGCCCAGAATACAGTTTAAGGCTTGTAACATCCTTGATACTGGACTCTTGTGGACGCCCCAATGTTATCAGTAGAGTAGGGGGTCAGGATAAACTAGCTTTGATTGACACAGGGGCTGGAATTAGTTTTACTAACAGAGCTTCTCCCACTGCAGATCAGAAAAATATGGAAATCTATGAAATAAAAGGAATTAATGACACAGCTTCCAAATGAGTGGCTATCCCAGTTAAATGGGGTATCCCTGTGCACAGTGAACAAAATAAGGAAATGTTGGAAACCACTGCCTCCACTATAGTGAACACACCAAAAGAAATAATTGGAATTGATGTTCTCAACCAGTTAAATTTGGTGGTGGATATGGCTAATCTTAAATTGTGGCAGTATTTAGGAACTTCAAGTGCTTCTAAAACTTTAGTGCAGGAAGTCATTTACATGCAGTTAGCAACTCAGTGCACCAAGGCAGCTCAGCAGTATGATCTGTATGTAATTCCCTCAGCGGTGGCTGATATTCCAGTCTGGGCTCAAGACAAGTTAGATTGTGGGAAAATGCACACAGAAATACTGTTGGAAGGCGAGGATCCTCCATCACAGAAACAATACCCAGTACCTCATCAGACTATAGAACCAGTGACTAAAATTGTGAAGATACTGGAGGAGAGGGGTCTGATTAGACCTATTTCTTCCACATGCAATTCACCAGCCTGGCCGATAGTTAAACCGGGAGGTTCCTTCAGGCTCACTATGGACTTCCGTGCCCTGAATCAAGTTTCAAAATCTGTAGTGCCCGTGGTAGCCTCATACCCTGAAATGATCTCTAAACTGAACCCCAAATGTAAATTTTTCTCTGTTTTAGACATATCCAATGGGTTTTGGAGTCTGCCCCTGGCCCTTGAATGCCACTACAAAACAGCCTTTCAGTGGCTGAATAAACAATATGCATGGACTGTGCTTCCACAGGGATATAAGGATTCCCCCTCAATATTTCATAAATACATGCAGGAAGCCCTGTCACTATTGTCTTGCAGAGATAATATAATTCAGTATGTAGATGACATTCTGATTCAGTCTGAGAATGAAGCTGTACACTGGAATCATGTAAGAGAAGTTTCAAGAGCCCTCTTACAAGCTGGTCTTAAAGTTAAACCTGCCAAGGCTCAACTGTGCAAATCACAGGTTTCCTTTTTAGGGGTTACTATTGGCCAGGACGGTAAATCTGTAGATTCTCAGAGGATAGAGCTGATACAGAAACTTCCACTTCCTACAGATCAGAAATCACTCCAGTCATTTCTAGGGCTCACTGGTTTCTGTCGTGACTTCATGCACAATTATGCTGAAGTGGCAGCTCCACTTTACTCCCTGCTAAAAAGTAAAAGTTATGTTTGGGAGGAAGAACAAACAGAAGCTGTAACTAAATTAAAGCACATTCTGACTTCTGCTCCTGTTCTGGCACACCCAGATCACACACAACATTTTTTCCTGTACCCTGTAGTTGGAGAGAACAGTATAGGTGCAGCTTTAACACAACGCCTAGGAGGAGTAGATCGCCCTATTGCCTTCTGTTCCAGAGTTCTCACTTCTCCTGAACTCAAAATGGGAAACTGTGAAAAACATGTACTGGCTTCCTATGCTGCTATGCAGAAATTTACATACATCATTGGTGCTCAAACCACATACATATGCACCCATCACACCCCCCTCAAATTCATTGTAGAGGGAAAGTTAGCATGTAGCAAGATTAGGACTGAGAGAATAGTCCAGTGGACTCTCATGTTGCAAGCACAGAATGTAAAGTTTGAATTGTTGAAAGAACCTAACGTGCAAGTGGCTGGAATCTTGCTGGAGGGGCAACCTCATGACTGTCAGTCCTCACCCAGTGCCCCTAAGCACATGATCTTTAGGGAACTGGGACTAGACAAAATTTCACCTTTTCTTCCTACAGGATATATTGATGGTAGTAGCCAATGAGGCAGGCAACTAGCAGGTTTTGCAATTGTACAATTGGACCCAAATAGCCAAGTGGTACTGCAGAGACAGTATTCCTGTGGGTCAGCGTCAGCACAGTACTGTGAGCTGGCTGCTTTTGTAGCTTGTATGCAACAATATCAGGATTCACACCCAGAAATACAAATCATTTTAGATTCTGATTATGTCTTTAAAAGTGCCATTGCCCTGTTACCCTGGTGGCTGGCAAATAAATTTAAATCTACAGATGGGTCCACAGTGAAAAATTCATCACTGTGGACTATGGCACAAGAACTGAGTGAGAAGTTTCAGAGAGTACATTTAGTTAAAGTAAAGGCACATAGGAAGAAAGGCCCTTTAGTGAAAGGAAACACGTTAGAAGACTCACTAGCCAAGGAAGCATGCCATGTAGGCCTCATATGGCCCTGGTATGAGCAGACACGCATGGTTGCTATTGCTACACGTTCCACAGATTATGATCAGATAATACCACCAGATTACTTCATAGCACTGCAGACAAAGGACCCTGAGCTTTCCAATTTAAGGAAGCTTGTGCAGGACGCCCCAGATAACCTATATCAGCACACACCCTTTCTCACACTCGCTATAGAGAAAGACATTCTATGTGCAAAAAGAGAGGAAGGCTTGGTTATAGCTATCCCTAGAGCTCGAGGTAAAGAGTGGATGCATTGGGTTCATGGTGCAGGTCCTATGGGACACCCTAAAGCAGAAGAAATGCAGACTATCCTCAACAGGTTGGTATGGTGGCCAGAAATGAAACATGATATACAGGATCATGTTTCCTCCTGTGTAATCTGTGCTTCATTTGGGAAGCAACCTAAAAAGAGAAGGGGACAGTTAATGAGAGCACCTCCTCGTGGCCCATTTGAGAGATTGCAAATAGATCATGTGGGCCCTCTTCCGTTAACAGCTAGGAAAAATAGATTTTTGCTCACTGTTGTTGATTCCTTTTCTCATTGGGTAGAAGCATTCCCTGTCCCAGATCAAACTGCTCGAACCACTGCAGAAATCCTAACTATGCAATTTTTTACACGCTGGGGCATTCCCAAGACTATTGATTCTGATAATGGTCCTGCATTTGTTTCTCAGCTCATCAAGGAATTGTTTGATTTTCTAGGCATAGAACAACAACTCCACATTCCGTACCATCCACAGGCAGCAGGGCAGGTAGAAAGAATGAATCAAACAATTAAGGCCCACCTCAGCCCTATGCTTAATCTGACCGGGAAAAATTGGGATCTGGTGCTCCCTTTAGTCCTTATGCGTATCAGAGCTAATGTCTGTAAATCCACAGGTTTTGCACCCTATGAAGCCTTAATGGGAAGGCCAATACAAAGTAGGAAAAATATGCTGAGTCCTTTTCTTCTAGAGGACCAGACCGTAATTCTCACCAATGAGTGGATGAAATCCCTGCAAGAACATCTAAAAGAAATTCAGACTACTGTGCTAGCTAACACAGAAAAAGCTAGAGATTATTTGCAGGAGGTACATGCAAAAGGTTCTGATTTAAGGCCCCTCAAGGTTGGGAGTAAAGTGATGATTCTGAGACCTAGACCAAACCTCCCCTTTGGAACTGCAAAGTGGGAAGGACCATACTTAGTTACTGATACCTTAGGCCCAAGCCTATACCAAATCCTAATGCCCGACAACCAGCAGTATTGGAAACACATCACCCAGTTGAAACCATATGAGTAATACGTGTTTTATCAGTCTTTGTTTTCAGATACCACCTGAAGACAGCACGGACAGCTGCTTTCTGAACAAAAGTCACTTGAGGACGGTAACTATTTACTTCTGCTGTATAGTTGACATGTGTTTAATAGTTATGTAAATAAGTAGTAAAAAATTTTTTTTTTGTTGTTACATGGTATAAGTGGGGAGCATTAGTTTACTCCCTAGTAGAGTGAAACAAGTTAGCTTTTATTATGTCTCGGTTTCCTGTTGTTCTGGTATCTGCTCTCGTCTACCCCAGTCTCATTACAGGAACTATCATCCAAATATGCACGATTGGCTGGGCTAACTCAGGGGCATATCGCTATCAAGAAATACCCCCACCTTTCCCGGAAGGAAAGGATCGGGTCATCCTGAGTTTCTGTTCCGTACAGGACAAGCCAGTGTTCTATTCATTAAACATCACACAAGTACAGTGGGAGCCACCAGTGTCCACTTCTCTAGAAAGGACACAAGAATTGAGGGCACCTCCAGAACATTACTTTCTAGGTCCTC
Source organism: Ichthyophis bannanicus (assembly GCA_033557465.1). Lineage (NCBI taxonomy): Eukaryota > Metazoa > Chordata > Amphibia > Gymnophiona > Ichthyophiidae > Ichthyophis > Ichthyophis bannanicus. Next base: position 1,689,440,035 of record CM066031.1, on the reverse strand, counting down.
CTGCTTTGATTTTGTACAATATTTCCTGTCAGGACAGAGGTACCTGGAAAATAACTTTTACATGGGTTGTGAGTGATCAACAGCACATCACTGAGACTTCATTCCTTTTGGATGTATCTTGTTTACCTACCACCCCTCATCCCACCCCTCCCACCACTTCTGCTCCTCCTGTACTCTACCTTTCTGATATCCACCCATTTCAGGAAGGGCATCCCTTTCAGATTAAATATGATGCACCACACGATGTTTTATATGATGTGGAATACCATTTTCTTACTTGGCATCTATTTCCCAAATTGTTTCTAGTTACTCACAAATATCCAAATTGCTCTCAGTTTTTTGCCAACCACATACAAATGCTCAATACTTGGTTTGATATGCAGTCAGTAACACCCCGAGCCAAGCAATTTCGACACAAGCGTGAATTAATTGATACAATTTTAGGTGGCACAGGGACTGCACTGGGTGCCCTTAATATAATTAATATAGAGGTGCTCCGTAATAAAATGGGATCCACTGCTCAGCATGCTGCTGATGGTTTTACCTCACAACATATTATTAATGAAGCTTCCTCTAAACTGTCCAATGTAGTTGTAGATACCTTTGCTCTTATATCTCCCATTATAGAACAGAAAATTGTTACCTTAGCACATGCAGAATATAGATTGGGAAAGAATATTTCCTGGGCTCTTGCCTGTGATCAAGTACAGATCGAGCTTATTACTATACTAAAGGAAATTCTGATCACTGCTAAGTTAGGACACTGGCCACCATCTCTCATCCATATGGCTAGTACCAATATACCTGAATTTGCTATAGTTCACCTTGATTGGTGGACAGTTAGTGTTCCCATTTGTTCACCACAAGGCTGCTCTATCTGTACTTTGATCCCATGGTCAGGACAACACACAGTTATTTATCCTATTGGTAATACTGGGGTGCAGTTTGATAATATGCTTATGTATCCTGTGGACCATCTCACATGGGTGCAGCCACTGGACGACACCTGGACTTCATTCAAGCCGATGGACCCCAGTTTGTGTGAGCAGAGTACATTTCAGTTCAAGTGTCAACCTCACCAGTTTAAAGAGGCTGACACCTCCTGCTGGAACAATTCCTCCTCTTGCTCCCTGACTGTTAAGCTCTCATATTCCCTGACTACCTCACACAGTTTGTATTACCTTGGAGCTGGACACTTTTGTTTTCATCTGTTCTTTCCCCAGAATGTTTCTTTTTCAATTGCTCCCAGAATGCATGACATTCGCCTTCCCAAGAACACTTTGTTGTACAGTTCAAACTATTTACCAAACGATACCTGGTGCAGTCATACACCACTGGTCTCTCTCACCATTAATGGGACAACTTATTCCACACCGCTGGGTACCAATGACTCTATGGACATTCCAGACTTTATGTCATATGCTGTGCATCCATTACCACTTGGCATGGGAGAAGAAACACTACATAAATTGCTCAACTTTACAGAACTCCATGCCTATATTGATCACCTTAAAACAGGGGTGTCAAACTCAAATACACAGTGGGCCAAAATGTAAAACTTGAACAAAGTCGCGGGCCAGCATTGAACAAATGAACCTTTTAATATGGACCCAAACAAGATTTGCTTTAACATTGAATATGAAGCAACACTTATTACTATACAATTTATAACTTAATAGTTCAGATATGCAAAAACCAATTTCAAATAAAAAAAAACATCAATGACATTCATTTATTAAATAAGATTTAAATAATAATAAATAATAATTTTTAAAATAAAATAACAATAATAAAATTAATCAACCATTCAAGCCCATGTCTTGGAGTAGCAAGAAAAAGTGCATAAAGAAAACGTTAATTATTGCTCAGTTTGCTGCACACTGATCTAATCTGATGTGCCCAAGCCAGATACCTGGCATCTCTTCTTGGATGATAGTTCATCAATGTCTGGGCTCAGGCTTTGAGCTGAGGAAATCCTCAGTATCGAGCGAAGGTGTTCATCAGTCAGACGTCTCCTGTGAGATGTTTTGGTCATCTTCATCGAGGAGAAAAGTTGCTCACATAGATAAGTGCTGCCGAACATGGAGAGCATCTGAGCAGCTTGGGTGCGGAGCTGAGGCATTGTGTCAGGGATGAACTGTGGAAACTGGGCGGCGCCCACAGCATCATACTTTGACTTCAGCGTGTCATTACACTGGAGTTCAATTAGCTCCATTTGGAGGTTGGTTGGTGCGTTTTCCACATTAACTGCAAAGGGATTACTGAGCAGTTCAAACCTACATTTCTGGACATCAAAGTCGGCAAATCGCCGGCTAAACTCAGCGCCGAGTACACTGAGTTTTTCAGCAAACTGTGCGCATGGGAACAAGTTGGTAAAGAACTGCGTTTTCATGGTTTGGCAGCAGGGAAAATGGCCAAGGTTTCCTTGCAGCATCTGATTCTCCCACAGGCACAGTTTAGTTTTAAAAGCCCTCACTGCAGCGTACATGTCTGGGATGATGCGCCCCCGCCCCTGAAGCTGCAGGTTCAGCGCATCGAGATGGCTCGAGATGTCACACAGAAAGGCCAGCTCACACAGAAACGTTTTCTCCCGAAGCTCTGCTGTGTCCTTCCCTTTGCTTTCCAGAAACTGACATATTTCCTCATGCAGCTCAAAACATCTATTCAGTACTTTTCCTCGGCTTAACCATCTCACCTCTGTGTGATACGGCACGTCTGCGTATTCCGAACCACACTCCTCCAGAAAAGACTTAAACTGGCGGTGATTCAGACCTTTGGCTCTTATAAAGTTAACTACTTGTGTTACTGTGGTCATAACATGTTCCATCTTTAGGGCTTTGCCACACAATGATTCCTGATGTATGATGCAGTGATAAACAGTTAGTTCACCTGCACAGTTCTCTTCCTGCATCTTCTCCCGGACCCTGCCCACCAGTCCACTTGTTTTAACCGCACATCGCTGGCGCACCATCTGTCGTTAATCCCACGAGTTTATCCCACGGCAGCTTTATTTCAGTTACGCATTTGGAAACCTCCTCAAAAATTTCCTTTCCTGTGGTTGTGCCATGCATTGATTTGAATCCCAATAGCTCCTCCGTAACACACATATTTGAGTCCACTCCACGGATGAAGACTGACAGCTGAGCAGTATCAGATGCGTCGCTGCTCTCATCCACAGCAAGGGAGAATGCAACGAAATCTTTTCCCTTTTCCAAAAGCTGGTCATACAGATTGGTGGCAAGATCACATGTGCGATCAGCTACTGTGTTTCTGCTCAGGCTCACGTTTGAAAAGGCTTGCTTTTTCTCTGGGCACACGATGTCACAAACTTTCAACATGCACTTTTTCACAAACTCTCCCTCATTAAAGGGCCGGGCTGATTTTGCGATCTCTGCTGCCACAATATAACTAGCCTTTACAGCAGCCTCACTTTGTGATGTGGCTTTTTTGAACATATTCTGTTGTGAAACCAAACTTCTTTTCATCTCCTCCACTTTCTGGCTCCTTTGAGTCATGTCCAGGTCCTTGTACTTGTCATGGTGTTTTGTTTCATAGTGTCGTCGAATGTTATACTCCTTAGTTATAGCCACGTTGACTCCACAAATCAGACAAACAGGTCTGTCTTTTACATATGTAAACAAATATTCTGTCTCCCACCTGTCCAGAAAGTTCCTGTTGTCTGCCTTTCTTTTTGCCATTTTTGGGAAGGGGTTCCACAGTGACAGTTGTAGCTTGAGATCGCTATGACTTCTGTCACACAGGAGAGGGCGTTTCTGGGACCTGTCCTGATTGACGCGCCAAAACAACAGCAAGGCATTATGGGATTTGTAGTATTAGCGATGAATGAATGCGCTGTATAATACCAGCGGGCTAGCTCTAGTAGTCATTTGGTATAGCCTCGCGGGCCAAATATAATTACACTACGGGCCAAATTTGGCCCGCGGGCCAGAGTTTGACACCTATGCCTTAAAACAACATCCACTGAAGTGAATCATACCATCGCTTATGAGAATGGACACATTCAACAAATTGTTGGACACTTGCTACAAGATGCTCATGTGTCTGTGTGGGAATTGTTATTTGGTTACTCACCTACTGCTGATCATGTCTTTAATGTTTTTATTCACCCTATTATTATTTTAACTGCTGTACAAATATTGCTATGCATTATCATAATTTTCCTGTGTTGTAAAATGAAACAAATGTACATATCCTTGCAGCGCATGTCCTACAGAACAACAACATTTTAAGGTAGTTACACTGAATTTCTCTAGCATCTACCCCTATATCCAGGCTCATTTGGCCTGCTAATTTGGCATTTCCTATTACACTGAATACCAGAGTCAGCTGCGGTCTAGTATTGCTTCCTATCCTCACTCATAGCATCCTGGTACCTTTTGGCTTTAACCTCCTCAGAAATTCCTGCAGCCCTTATGCACTGTTCTCTCTCTCTAAGACGGGCACTGAGGTGGCATATTGGGTTCCCCGCCCCAGTAGTGGCTGCCCTACCTAAGACACGAGGTTTGGACTCATAAGGGGACTTGTTTATCTATAGAACACTAGAGACAGTACTGTGCAGGACAGGGGACCTGCTAGACACAGCAAGGTATTTAATACAGGAGGTATTAGACAAGCTGCCTACTATCATGTAATGGCAGCTGGGACAGGTACCACAGGTTTGCTTCCACCATTTCCAGGCAAAGAAAAATAAAAAAGGTGTGGGAGATGTCAGCATACATGGCATAGGAGTCATGGCTTTTTCCTCAGACCTTCGATTTCATGCAGCTTTGTTACTCTGGTGATATCAGTCTCCAAAGTTAATGAGAGTAGTTTACAAGATGAGATTAACTCTGACCCCCTGTTGATGTCAGTCTCAGGGCCTGTTGAGATGGGTCTGCAGCCCCTCCTTGCTAAATCAAGAATAGCAGACCTCAAAGGGAGGTGCTTGAGAAGATTGGTCTGCAGCCCCTCCTTGCTAGAAACAATAGCAGACCTCAAAGAGAGGTGCTAGAGAAAATTCACTATAAAGGACAGAAACACTTCCTCTTGCTCTCTCTCTTCCACTATTCATCGGACATGAAGGACAGGAGGCTCTGATAATCAATTCCCTTCACCCCTCCCCCTCTCTCTCTTCCTATTTTCATCGGACACACCTTGCCATGAGGCTCTGACCCACATGTTCTTACCTCTCTCTCTCACACACTCATGCACACAGAGTCTTTCATATAGACTATTCTCTCTCACTTCACTATGTAATAAGCCTATTTCTACATAAAGACCTGTTTCCAAGCCACACCTGTTTGGTTATCTTATTTGTGATGCTTACCTTACTGTCTCTGTAAAATGAACCCAGGACCAAGCGGAGACTAGACCAGAAGATTACAAGACTAGAAGATTACAAGACCAGAAGATTACAGCACATAGAACCAGTCTCTCCTCTTCCTAAGTATAAATATCCTCCACACTTCGGCACACTAAATCTCTAAGACCCTCCATGCAGCACTGACTATGTGTAAGCACAAAGGCCTGGCTCTTCCAATTTTCTAGACGGGGTAGCGTTTTTCATAATAATTTGCAAGCCTGCATCGGATAACGTCTACCAAAATAAGGCAAACATACTGTAGACTATAGCTTATCTAGTTTAATGTAGTGTGGCGCTGCACCCCGTCTAGGCGGTTGCAGCGCCACACTACATTAATGTCTCTTTTTATGCTCTAGCCCCAGAGCTAAGGCTTCTGGAAATTGTAGTTGTGGGCAAATAAAGCAGTCTGAGTGGTTTTAGAGGCGAACACAGGAAATTTATTCTTTTTGTGGTTTAAACTTTGCAAACAATTCTTCTTGGGAAGTTTGAACAGGACAACACAAAGGAAGGGTATTTCTTCACCCAAAAAGGTATCAATACAAACACTGCAGTGACAAATTAAATTTGCTTCAATCAGCTTTACATAGAACAGAAAAGTATTTTCTTTCTTCACCTGCCACAGTTGAAACCAGTGCTTATTGCTTCCTATTACCGCCTAGCACACTTCAGTTCCCTTCAACTGTTCAGGGTTTTAAAACAGCCTTTTTCTTGCTTGTCTGTATTACAAACAGCACAGCTATTTCTTCAACACATTCACTTCACACTTGAACATTCCTCTTAGCTTTCTCATTAGCAATTCTCTTTACCTCCCAGGTTTCCAGCCCTCAGAGTATCAGGACCATTAATTGCTTTGGCTCCTGGTTCTTCTGGCTTAAAAACCGTTGGCCCCCTTTCACTCTGACTTTAGACACAAAGAGCAATCCATTAAAGAATCAGCAGAGTCCTGCTCCACTACACTGGGCTCTGTTTCCATATCTTCATAATCAGGCTCATAAGTTTCTGGGTTTGTATCTGCTTCTGAGAATTGTGGCTTAACTTTCTTTAACAATGTGAACAACTTTTCCCAATGAGATTTCTTTCTCTCCTCTGAGTTTCTAAAATGGCTGCAAGGCTTTTTACCTCTGAGTAAAACTTTCAAAGGTTCTATCTGTCTCACCTTGCTTCTGGGAACAGTCTTTCTCACAGGCCTTTTAACAAGGGTAATTTCTCCTGCAGAGTCTTCTAGGGCTGCCTCTGTGTCTGAGCTAGAATCCACCGCTCTCCCAAGGCCATCCCTCCTACTTTCAAACCGTGCTGCAGTGTCTTCACAGCAAGGGCTCCACTCTGAAGAGCAGTCTCCTGTATTCCGGCTGCTTTGAGAGTTTCTCCTGTGTATGTCCCTGGACACTCTCTGCCTTTCACTCCTGAAGATTCTGTTCTCTTCAGCCTGGTTTGTGAGCTTTCTTTCCAGCTGGCCTGTAGTCAGCTTCCTTAGTCCCTCTCTCTTGGACGGCTCATGACTGCTGCTGTGGCTGGCTCTGTTCCCGTGCCTTGCACTGTGCTTTGCACCTGGACTGTGCTTTGCTGCTGCTGTTCTCACCCTTGCTCTGTGCCTTGCTCTTGCACTATTCCTCTCTGTTTCTGAGAGCTTAAATGTGTGTTAGCTTCCTCCCCCTTCTGGCTCCATCCACCGGTGCTTCCTATCTCCACCCTGTGTTGCCATGGAGCCTGGGTGTGGTCTGAACTCAGTAGTTCTGCAAGTGTGGTTTTTTTCTCTGCCTGCAGTTTTATACGTATGCCTGGCTGAGCTATTCCTCCACTCAAATGAAAAAGTTTCATTTCTGGCTATTTTCCCAGGTCCTGCTGCAGTCTCGTCACCACAGTAGTCAGGTGAAGATGGTTAGGCTTTCTGTATGTTCAGAGATAGATGGCAGCTGCAAAGAAACAGTAGCAGGAGTAAGCATCTCCCCTGTTTAATTTTCTTTAATTACTTCTTATAACTAATGCCCTATTCCCACAGTTTTCCCCTTAGTTTCATGTCCTATATATTTTGTCCTGGTCTAGTTGGAGTGTACATTGTTTTTCTAGATGTACTTTTCCTTTCAAGTATGATATTTATTAATATGATTTAAATGGGATGGTGAATGGTTTGTTTTTATAGCTTGTTGTGCAATATTCCATGGACATAGTTTGGGGAGGGCGAAGGACGGCATTGCACCCCCCCCCAAACGAGCTGACTTTCCACAGATTGGTCTATAGCCTGTTCCCCCTCCCCCCCCGCGCCGCTGTGGCTGCTCTTTCCATGTCTGCAGTGGCAGACTGGTCTCACAATAAAAAAAAAAAAAGCAGGTTCTTCTGAGTTGAGAAGACTGGTCTCATTCCGTCCCTCTCTGACATATGCTTGTGTCAGAAGGGAAGGGACTAGACCAGCCTTCCAAGCCAGGAAGTGCACAGACCTGTGCTTCTCTCCCTCCCCTTTTAAATAGGAGGCCAGACCACTGCAGGCACAGAAAGCATCAGTGGTAGCAGGAGGAGGTGTGGAAGGCCAGAAGGGAAATGCTGGGCAGATGGACATTAAAGGGGAGGTGGGTGGAATGGTTGAAGAGAAATGCTGGGCAGATGGACACAAGGGGAGGAGAATGGAATGGTTGGAAGGGAAGTGCTGGGCAAATGTTGGACACAGGAAGGGCAGAGGGCAGATGCTAGAAGGAAGAGTGGATGGAATGACACAGGGCAGATGCTGGACATAGGGGAGGTGAAGGGCAGATACTGGACACAATGCAGGGGGAGATGCAGGACAAGGGTGGGGGTGGTTGGAAGATTCTGGACATAGGCTGGAGGGGTAGACACAGACAAAGGGTGGGGTTTATAAGAGGATAGAGAGCAGATGGTGGATATGGAGCGGGGGTAGATGCAGGACATGGGGTAAGGAGTCTAAAGGGATAGAGAACAGATGCTGGATATAAGGTGGACAACAGAAGGCAGACATGGGTAGGGGTCATAAAGAGATGGACAGCAGATGCTGACACAGGGTAGGGGGTCATGGGGGAATACATGGCAGATGCTGGACATGGGGTTGGGGGATATAGGGCAGACATTGGACACAGTATGCCTGGAGGGCAGATACTGGACTTGGGGTGAGAGAGATGTTGGATACAAGGAAGTCTGGGCATCAAAATGGCAGATGGAATTTTATGTGGACAAGTGCAAAGTTATGCACCTAGGGAAGAACAACGCAAACTATGGTTACACGATGCAAGGTTCCACATTAGGAACCACCACCCAGGAAAAAGATTTAGGCGTCATTGTGGATAACATGTTAAAACCCTCGGCTCAGTGTGCAGCAGCGGCCAAGAGAGAGCACAGTTACTTACCTGTAACAGGTGATCTCTGGGAACAGCAGGAATAAGTCTTCACATATGGGTACGTCGGTACCGATGGAGCCTGCGCGGGGGAACGCTCCCCAGCGTCCAATCAGAAAGCTTTTGGGAGCATCCCTCAGCATCTGCGTGCTGCCTTCCCGCCTTTCCAACCGTCTCTCCTCAGTTGAGTTTCGAGCTGAGACAAAGGGAGAGAAAGAGGAAAGGAAGATAGATAGAGAGATACAACTCCTAGGGGAGGTGGGTGGGTTGTGAAGACTTATTCCTGCTGTTCCCAGAGATCACCTGTTACAGGTAAGTAACTGTGCTATCTCCAGGAACAAGCAGGAATGAGTCTTCACATATGGGGACTCCCTAGCTGTAGATGCCAGGGGAAGATCCCATAAAATGCATGTCCGTGGAACAGGACTGCACTTCCTACACATGTATCTCTGGCATCCCATGAGGGATGGTGGGTAGGAGTTGAGAAGAGAGGAGCTGTAGGAAAACCAGCTAACCTAAGGACTACAAGAGAGGAGTCCTTGGTATATATGATAATTTACCATTAAAAATATTGGATGAGCAATCACAATATGGACCTTACCTACTGGATCGCAGGAAGTAGGGAGGCTGATGGAGTCTACTGGAGATTCAGTAGAGGAATCCTCAAGGTGACCTCACGGCAGTGAAGGTGAAGGTCCAAATTTGGAATTGGCAGGTGACCCACATGTCAAATGGGGTAGTATAAAAACGGCAGGTCTTCAGTGGAGAGCTTTAAGAGAAAAAGCTGAAAACTCTTTTAGCTACAGAGTCATTAACATTTAGGAGTAAAAGAGGAAGACTGACCGATTTGGACAACTAGCTCAGTCCTGGAGGGAAGAAGGGGTTTGGGAAAAAGCCCGAATTCCCAAGGAGGACAGATGTGTGAAGGGCTGAAACGTCAGAACTATTGAAGATCTACGGTGTCTTTCCTAGCTGGTGAGAGATAGGAAAGATATTGAAGCATGGTGCTTCAGGGATAGCGAGACCTAGAGTAAAGTGGAAGCTGTCAGCAGCACAGTAGTGGTTGTGTGCATAACACCCTCGACATACTGAGGGACAGTATAAAAATATGCAAGCCCACTGTCTGGAATCTCTAGGAAGGTAAAACCTTTATAGCATAGACAGTTAGGTCTCGTCAGATACACACATATATATATATATAGGGATATATATATATATATATATATATATAGGGATATATATATAGGGATATATATATATATATATATAGGGATATATATATATATAGGGATATATATATATATATATATATATATATATATATATATATATATATATATGGGGGCATAAGATATGCACACACAGCTCACAGACATATGTATCTATAGAAGTATATAGAGATATACATACATGAATATGTATGTTTGAAGATACATGTCTGCAACTAAGCAGATAGAGATATGCCCATAAGAACATTCACATGGGAGATGTGAAGGAGAAATATTCATCTAATAGCAAGAAGGTGGAACCTACTTGAAAAGATATATAGAGAATCTAATCCTCCGGGCTAAGATGGTGCAGGAATGCTATTCAGTGAAACAACCAGGATGGTTGCGTGAAAAAACAGAGGATAATACGAGTCTGTAAACAGCAAGTCCTGAGTCTCGTAGAACTCTGACATGGTAAATGGACAGAAAAACGCATAGGAGGAGTTACCAGGATGACCCACTGGAGGGACACAAGGGGTATCATGCGTTACTAGTAGAACATGTGCTGTCCATAAAGGAGTAGGATACCCTGAGGACAAGCTGCAAGGAAAAAAGAGCATATTCCTGCAAGATTGAAAAACTGTTTGGATATTCACGCAGAAAAGGCTTATATCCTGTATTGTAACAGGAGACAGCAGGGTGTGGAGAACCCTTACAGTCATGGAAAATGACTGATAAGCCTTTTCCACCATATAGAATAGTCAGAGACAAAACCTTATGCTCTCTAGCAAGTGCCCATAGTAGAAAGCTTCTCTGAAGATTGCAGAGAGCATTATGCAGGAGAATTAGGAGATAAAACTGACTGTAGGTCAGCTGTGCTGCCAAATCCAAGAAAATGGAGATGGTAAGAAAAGAAGATAATGTGAGAAGCCTGAAGTGATTAGGATTATCCAAGATAGATGAAGCACTATCTTGGAATCAGTACTAAGGCTAGACAGAAAGTAGTAGAAGACAGACTGGAAACTTGTGGGAAAGTACCAGTAGGTCAATCACTAGAACTCCTGCATGGGCAGCAAATGAATAAGACAGCAGAGAGAATCTTCCTGTGTAAAACAAAGAGAACAGACAAAAGAAGAGGAGAAATTCCTGTCCATGTCTGATGAGCTGCCCAGAGAAAGAAGGGAAAAACTCTACACTGGAATGAATGCATGTTGGGACAGACAACTATCATAGGATAGTTGTTAATTTCTCTTCTTGGTAGGAAGAAGATGAGAATCTGTAACCCATAGACATGAATATCCTGACATCTCAGCATATCTAGGAGGATAAAGATGTCCAGAAGAAAGGAAACCATGTGTAGAGCTTTGAAAGAAAAAACAGTGAACAAACTTCTGCTAAGAAGAAGTTAACTGTAGGTTGCAAACTTCAGGAACCTATGGTGGCTGGGTTTGTTTAGCCTGGCTAGAGTTTGGATTCTTCAGACCAGGACGAGATGTCCCCTGCTTGAGAACATCTGGATGATGGGCAGGAGAAGAGTGAAACCTTCTTTTCCTAGGAAAAGAAGGTTTGGTAGGACATTTCCTACCTACTGGGGAAGGAGAAGGCTTAGGATGGCCCCCAGGAATAGGGAAGTCAGTGGAGCAATGAGCAACCTGACGTAAAGCCTCCCTATTAAAGAGATTTTCTCCAGTACAAGGAGAATTACCCAGTCTTTGTTGTGCCCATCTGCTCAGGTCTGAAGCCTGGAGCCAGGCTCTACGTCGTGCTCCTATGGCTATAGCAGAAGTTCTGCTAACAGACTCAAAAGAGTCTAGAGAAGCACGAGAAAGAAACCAAGAGATATTCTGGCTATGACTAAGAAGTAAGGAATAATCTGCAGTCTTGGGCTCTGATAGAAAAGGAGTCAAAAGAGATAATTTCTTTGTGACCTCCTGGAGAGATAGACTCATATAGAAAATATAAGAGATAATCCTTGTTGCCAGCATAGATGTTTGGAAGGTTTGATGTCCAAAGGCATCAAGTGCTCTGGATGCACGACCTGGCGGATAAGAAGAATGCTTTTTCTTGCTTTTCACCTTCCTCATTGCTGATTCCACTACAATGGAATGATGGGGAAGTTGAGTCTTTTGAAACCCTGGAGAGGGGGGCACCTGATACAGAACATCAGTTGCTGTAGAAGGAGAGGAAACCCTTAAAGGTGTTTCCCATATTCTTAGAAGAAGATCCTGCAAAGAATGATGTAAAGGAAGCATTATATTTTCCTTTTCTGCAGGAGAGCCTTGAGTAGGGTCACAGCCAGGGATAGGAATAGCAAGGAATGTTGCTATGTCAAGGAGAAATTTCTGAAAAGAAGGATCTCCAATGGGAACCATCCCTGGGTAGGATAAAGATGAAGCAGCAGCCTGGACACCAGAAGATGTACTGGTCTGGTGCAGAAAAAGACCCCCACTAGATGGATACTGGTACTGGCAGTCACGAATTGAGACAGTCAGTACTGCATCATCCATGCCAGGTATCGACTCCAAACTAGGTATAGAGAGGAGCGATGGAGAAAAAAGCATGGAAGTGGTTGGTCCCGATGTAACTGCAGGAACCGACATCGATACTGATACCGGTAGCTGGGCCGGAATCGGAGGCGAGAACGCCGTCGAAGCAGTCATCGGTGGCTGCTCAATCGGTACCGAGGCAACCAGAAACCCTTGGTGAATATCCTCGGTACTGCGAATCCGGAATCGAGAAGGGTCGGTTCCGGGACACGTCGGTACACAGTCTTCTAGACTAGATATCGATTCCAGACTCGGCATCGAAGGGAGCGAGTCTATCGATGCATGTCTAGAGGGTACGGACGTCGGTGGTGGTATCGGCGATGCTGTCGACATTGGAAAGGCAATCTGGGACGTATCGATCGGTCCGGAAGGTACCGAGGACGCCAGATGACGATCCCTGGCGAAGAGTGGAGCACTCAACACCGGTGCCGATGCCGGGGTATCGGTACCGCTCGAAGCGGATGCCACCACCGAGCATGGCTCAGATACGGGAAAGTCAATCTAGGACGTAGCGATCAGTCCCGAAGGTACCGAGGACGCCAGATGACGATCCCTGGTGAAGAGTGGATCACTCAACACCGGTGCCGATGCCGGGGTATCGGTACCGCTCGAAGCGGATGCCACCACCGAGCATGGCTCAGGTATGTTCTGTGAGGGGTGAGCCCCAGGAACAACCCGAAACCCCTGAAATGCTTTGGAGACCGAAGACTCCCGCCGGGGTTTTGAAGCCAATAGGGTCTTGAGGGCAAGGCCGGAGCCGTCATCATGCTTGGCATGAGACCTACCACTCAAGGATTGGCTAGTCTTAACAGACTGTTTGTGGGTTACCTGATCCTGTAGAGAAGATATGGTCGGTGCCCTGACACTGGAAGGGAACTCGGTATCGAGGGAAACTCGAAATGGAAAATCTCTTCTCATAAGATTGTAGCCAAATGGCTCCGGAGGGAAAGGGTCAGGGCCCAAACAGGTTAGACACCAGTTATTGGAGTCTAAAAAGAAAACTGTATTTCCACAGTTAAGGCACTTCTTAGGAGAAGAAGGCTCCATGATGGAGAGGAGGCCTTACAGGCCCAAAAATTTAAGACGGAAACTGAGGGAAAACTCTCCCTGAGTTTAAGAAAAAGAAAAGAAAAACACCCACCGGCGGTACCGGTGGAGGGGGGAAAAGAAGCCGCGACCACAAGAAAACAAAGAATTAAAGAATGAAAAAAGAAATTTTCTGCGGTGACAGGAGTATGTCCTGCCGGCTCCGCGGAAAAACGAAAACTGAGGAGAGACGGTTGGAAAGGCGGGAAGGCAGCACGCAGGCACTGAGGGATGCTCCCAAAAGCTTTCTGATTGGACGCTGGGGAGCATTCCTGCGCAGGCTCCGTCGGTACCGACGTACCCATATGTGAAGACTCATTCCTGCTTGTTCCTGGAGATCAAATAGAATGCTAGGTATCATAAGGAAAGGAATGGAAAATAAAATAAAATATATTATATGCCTCTATATCATTCCATGGTGAGACCGCACCTTGAATATTGTGTGCAATTCTGGTCGCCATATCTTGAAAAGGATATAGCAATTTTAGAAAGGGTTCAGAGAAGAGCCACCAAAATGGTAAAGGGGATGGAAGGATACTCCTATGAAGAAAGGCTAAAAAGGTTCGGGCTCTTTAACCCTAGAAAAGAGACGGCTGAGGGGAGATATGATAGAAGTCTATAAATTAATGAATGGAGTGGAACGGGTAAACATAGATCGATTGTTTACGTTATCAGAATATAGAAAGACTAGGGGACATGTAATGAAGCTACAGGGTAAACTATTTAAGACTAATAAAAGAAAATATTTTTTCACTCAACGTGTAATCAAACTCTGGAATTTGTTACCGGAGGATGTAGTAAAGGCTGTTAGTGTAGCTGGGTTTAAAAAAGGTTTGGACAAGTTCCTGGAGGAAAGGTCCATAAACCATTATTAAGAAGGGACCCAGGATACAAATACTTGACCCAGTACAAGCATTGTGGAACCTGTGTCTTTTGGGGAAACTGCTAGGTACATATGACCTAGATTGGCCACTGTTGGAAACAGGATACTGGGCTTGATGGACCTTGGTCTGACCCAGTATGGCATATCTTATGTTCTTATAGGTGAAGAGAGGAGGAGGATGCTTGACATTGCGTGACACGGGTGAGGGAGAGGGAATGCTGGATATGGTGGGATAGGAGGAGATAAAAGGGGAGAGGTACAAGATTAGGGAGAAAGGGGAGACAAGACAGAGCAGGAGAGAAGAGGATAGATGCTTTACATATGGGGATTGAAAGAGAGAAAGAGGAAGGAAAGAGTTAGTTAAAGACTTGGTAAAAAGTAGCTGGGGAAGGACAGAGATGGCGTGAATGGACTGTAAAAAGAGGGAGATTGAGAACTGGATATAAGAAAGAGAAATGAAATCTGAGTTGATAAAGAGAAAAATAAATGGAAGAAAGCTGAAAGGAAAAAGATCAATGTCAGAGATGGATGTAGGGGAATAAGTGAAGAAGACAGGAGTGGAGAAAAGTGGCAGGTGAATTGCAGACTGGAAAAGGGTTGAGAAGACAAAAGACGCAGAAACCAGATATCAGGACCAAGGCAATTAGAAAAATAAAACAGCTAAACAATAAAAGGTAAAGATTTATTTTCAGTTTAATGACTAGAATATGTCATTTTTTGGATTTTATATATGCTACCTTTATATTTTGCACAATTCAGGGAGAAAAATGCATCACTGTTTCTATTTCTTGTGTTACACTGTATGCAGAGCCTAGCTTGTTGGAGATAGCGTAGTTACTCACCTAACAGGTGTTCTCCAGGGACAGCAGGAATCAGTCCTCACATATGGGGTGATGACGCCAATGGAGCCCTGTGCGGAGCATCTCCCCAGCTTTCAAAGAAAGTCTTTGGGAGATGCCACCACCCAAGGGTGCCATCTTGTTCAGTCAAGTGCCATAGCTAGAGCCCAACCAAGAAGATGGCCATAAATGAACAGCAACTCCAAGGGGAAGAGGGAGGGTTGTGAGGACTGATTCCTCACAACTGAAAACACCTGTTACAGGTGAGTAATTATGCTTTCTCCAGGAACAAGCAGGAAATCAGTCCTCACATAGGGGACTCCCTATCTCCGGGCTACTGAGGACCGGCATAAAACAGGGGCTTGGCCCGGCCGTGGGCAGCCACAGACAAATCCTGATGACAGACTCGAGGGACACCAGTGTTCAGGGAGAGCCATGGCTCCAGTAGCCTGAATAAGAAGAGTAGGAGGGCTGGAGTTGCCTAAACCCCGAAGAGATTATGGAGTACAGCCTGGCTGAAGGTGCTGTCCCATTGAGATTCCCTCTCCAGGCAGTAGTGTGCTGCAAAAGTGTGAACGGAGCACCAGGTGGCGGCCCAGCAGATGTCTGCCATGGGCACCGAATGCATCACCCTATGATTAAATAAAACCATCAGTAAGTAAATAAATAAATAATTGGTAAAAGAACAAACTCACAATTAAATAAAAAATTCATACAAAAGAAATACTATATTAGAAACAATATCAAAAAGTATTTTAAGAAACAATATTAAAAAAACAAGGGATGTGACATGTACTACAAAATAAACTGATAAAAACTTTCATTACAAATCATAATGGAATATACTTTGTATGGTCAACTTCCGAACTAATAGTGCCACTATGATACCGGTACCGGAAAAAAGCAAGTTGAACACACTGCTCAAAACGTGCAGTTTTATCACACTATCGCCTCACCACTCAATCTAAACTAGCAAAAATTTCGAGCCATCTTGGCATGCTCCAATTATGCAGCACTTCTTCCAATAAACCATACAACAACCCGTGTATCTTTATGACAAAATCATGAAAGAAACAAAATCAATCCTTCATCATAAAATGCTACCTTTTTAAACCAAACACCTCATATAATTACTATAAACTAATAAATAAATACAACTATAAGAGAAATAAACTACCTGACGATCCAGGGATAAAATTATAAAAACTTTAAGCCCTTCTCATTTAACTAATACCATAAAACCATAAATAATTAAAACTAAAAGAAACTAAAAACAGATCAAAACTAATAAATAATTAACAAATAAATATCACAATGCATAAAAGGTTAAAAGGGAAGAAGGGGAGGAGGGGAAAGGGGAGGGGGAAGGAAAAGAAAAAGGGAAGAGAGAAAGAGGGAAGCGAGAAAGGAGGAATGGAGAAGGAAGGGGGGGGGGGGAGTTGGCCATACAAAGTAAATCCTTTTTATCGAGGTTTACATAAAGGATCGTTACACTGGACTACTGCTGAAATTCATTTATTTACATCCTTTTATTAATACTGAAAGATTCTATTTGAATCATTATAATAATCCATCCTTCGCCTTTCACCATTATAGTTTGTCAGGGCGAGGTACTTTATGATGGTAGACCTGGCATCCTAGAGACTGTGATAAGGAAGCTTATCAGGACCCAGGAGACAGGGATAAAGAGAAGGAATTCACCCTTATCAAAGGACCTATTTTACAAGGTCAGAGACACAAAACTCCATTTACACCTAGAAAGCAGGTATTTCCTAGCTGCAATAGGTTGCAGAATGCTCCTAGTGGAGAAAAGGAGAGGGAATACAGGCCCAGGGTAAGGAACCCTTACGTCACTGAATTCCCCAAGTGCTCAGCTGCCACGAGGCAGTTTGATCTCCAACACCTGAGAGGAGAAGGGGTGGGGCTGGAGCCTGAGAGGTTTAAGACTAGGTCAGATTATCCAGAGAGAGAGAGGAGTAGGAATGCTTACTGGAAGAGGAATGGAGCTGGAACAGTAAGAACAGCAGGAACCAGGAACACAAGTTGGAGGACAGGACGAGGAAGTTCAGGTGAATGGTGGCCAGAGCATGAGAGAGGAGAAGCTGATACAAGCCTTGACCCAGGTAGGAGCATTAGAAGCTTGTCTAATTTGGAGCACTACAGAGTTGCAAGAGACAGCTTTTGCCCTAACGGGAGGCAGTCAGCCAAGCCTTCTGAGCCAAACATGAAGGTAGAGCCTATGCAACTGGGTGAACAAGACCTAGCTGGATTGCTCTTTATGCCAGTCTTCAAATACAGAGGGTTTGGAAGGGAGTCAACCGTAAGGAAAACCTCCAGAGTCCGGTAACCCTGAGAGCCTGTAGATAACTTGTGAAGGTCCTGTATTACAGGAGAAATACCTTTGCTGAGCAAACTGCAGCTGTCTAATTAAAACTTGTTAAACAGCTGCTAGCCAGTGCAGTGCACAGCCTGAAGCCGTGCTGACGGTGAAAGTAAGAAAAGCTTTGATTTTGTTTTCACTATTCCTGAAAGCCTTGCATAGAGAGTTGTTTGCCTATGAAGAGTTTAACTTCTTGTTGAAAGTTTCCTGTGCTTAAGGAGACAAACTGCCGGGAAGTGTTCTGGACTGAGAGAAAAGAAACCTGCTTTAGGAAAAGCTGTTTCTGTTTGTTTTAAAACAGCACTGCTAGCCATATCTGATAGCATTGGCTGTTGAAAGGACTTTTCTGTATGCTGAAGAACATTATAAGCTGTTTTGTTTTGAGTTCAGTTATATCCTGATGTGTGGAGTGGAGGAGTAGCCTAGTGGTTAGAACACTGGCTTGGTAACCAAGCAACCAGAGTTCAATTCCCACTAGCATTCCTTGTGGCCTTGGGCAAGTCACTTAACCCTCCATTGCCTCGGAAGAAAGGCCTGGCAATCTACTTCCGGTGACACTGCCAAGAAAACCCAGGAGCTTCTGGGTCGCCAGGAGTCAGGACTGACTCGAAGGCACACATTGCATTGCATATCCTGATGTATTTTTGAAAGAATCCTGGAGAAGCAATCCAAAGGTGTTATTTTGTGAACTTTGCGTTACCCCATAAATAAATAAATTTCTGTCAAAGCCTTACCACTCAAGCCAACTACAAATGTGTTTGTTTTTTTTACCGGAAGCCAAGTACCTCCTGACTGAACTACCTTTCCCATGAGGCATTACAAGGCAGCCAGTCAGGTAAAGGCTAAATGGTGAATCTCTCCAATGACAAGCACGCCCCTCCATACTGTCTGTAAGGGGCTAAGGGCGTGACAAGACGTGCCGAATAAGTGTAGTTAGGTGTTTTTTTGAGTGTATTCGGAGTATTCTATTTAACATCACACATACAGCACTAAGAAGTGAATTACATAATTTGGGCCCTGCAATATGAGAAAGTCAGCTGGTGCTTGCTTTCCCGTGATAAATACTTTGAACAACGCACGTGTGGGCATTTTGCTGCCTGAGAAAGAAGCACAGAATCACACAGCGGAAAGGTACTGCACAATCTTTAATTTTAAATTGTATTTGACACAATGTATGTTTTTTTTCACATGGGACTAGATTACTCTGGCGGTGTCATGTTAGATTCGAAGACAGGATTTGATTACACTTAGCGACAAAAAGCGCTAAGGGGTTTTTCGATTACTTTTAGCCTTCCAAAAAAGCTATTAGGAATGTGAACTAAATTTTGTGTGCAGGTAGCATAAATTTTCTTCTGCAGATAATGTTTTAGTTGTTCTATGGTCCTAGCCCATAAAGCTGTCCATAGTCATATTACATAGTTATCTTATGTTATAATACGTATATGTACTGAAAAGAGTATTTTATTATGTTGGGGAATAGTGATGGTCACAATTCATTACGGCTATATATCACTCCTGCTTCGTTTACATATAATCAGTTACATGGGTTATACAGTTAGAACTGATCACACAGATGAAATATTTTCCTTCCTCTCCCTATAGTTATAAGATATAACAAAAGGGGTCCTATTCAGAAGGATATATTCCATTATGGTTTGTAATGAAAGTTTTTTTGTCAGTTTATTTTGTAGTACATGTCACATCCCTTGTTTTTTAATATTGTTTCTTAAGATTATATTTTTGATATTGTTTCTAATACAGTTTTTCTACTGTATGTATTTTTTTATTTAATTGTGAGTTTGTTCTTTTACCATTTATTTATTTACTTACTGATGGTTTTATTTAATCATAGGTTGATGCATGTTTTGTGACATTTGTTCATGATCAGGCTTTTTATGACATTTTTATATAAGTGTACATTGTTTCTTCATGTATTTATAATTTTCTTTTTTAATTTGATTTCATTGGTTTTTATTGTTATTTATGATTTTAGTATGCCAAGAACCCCTGAAGAGGGCATAGCTGAAACACAGCCTGGGCCTGGTAAGGTTGGCTAAGGTATCCCTTGTGGGGGTTTCATACTGTACCCCTAAATTTTCAATAAAGGCTTTTTAGTTACCACACTTGGACTGGGTCCTCCGGTAGGTAAACTGCCTTGAGGAGGATCCCATGGCGGACTGCAAAGGAATAAAGGGCCACAGCCTCCTGGCAGAGGTGGTAGGAGCCCATGCCGCCCTGCTTGTTCAAATAGAACACAGTCGCCTGGTTGTCTGTCTGGATGAGCACTGACTGGTGCTGCAGGTGATGCCTGAAGGCCCTGAAAGCAAGGAAGACTGCTCTGAGCTCAAGTATATTGATCTGCTGTTGGCTCTCCTCAGAGGACCAGGCTCCCTGAGTGCGGAGCTCTCTGCAATGGATGCCCCAGCCCGTCAGGGAGGCATCAGTGATGAAAAGGACACTCTTGCAGTTGCTGAGCATCCTACCACCAGGTAAAGGACTCTGTCAGCTGTTGAGACACTGTGACTTTGTCACAGAGTCGTCCGGTGACCTGGGACCACTGGGACCAGAGGCTCCACTGAGCCACCCTCATGTGGAGGCATGCGTCAGGAACCACATGGACCATGGAGGAGGCCATGTGGCCCCGGAGGGGAAGCAACATCTGGGCTGACACTGTGTGGTGTTGCTGTACCTCAGCTGCGAGCCGATTCGCCCTGTCGAGGGAGAGGAAAGCCCTGGTCTGAACAGTGAGGCAGGCCCCGATGAACTCCAGGTGCTGCAAGACCTGAATGGTGTGGACAGTGGCCTGTCTGGCTTCCGAGGCTGTGTCCCCTTTTACCAGTCAATCATCGAGGTAAGGGAAGACGCAGGTCTTTCAGAGGCGGAGATAGGCCGCCATCACCGTCAGACACCTGATGAAGACCCTTGTGGCAGAGGGAGGCCGAAGGGAAGGAACCTCTACTGATAGTGGTTGCCTCTGACCACGAACCGCAGGTATTATCTGTGACTGGGATGGATAAGGACGTGGCTGTAAGCATCCTTTAAATCCAAGGAGCATAGCCAATCTCCCTGCTGGAGGTACGGCAGCAGTGCTCCAAGGGAGAGCATCTTGAATTTCTCGTGCACCAGGAACTTGTTAAGGTTCCTCAGGTCCAGGATGGGCCTTAGGCTCCCTGTCCTTTTCAGGACCAGGAAGTATCTGGAACAGAAGCCCTTCCCCCTTGAGGGGAGAGGCAGAGGTTCCACCACCCTATCCTTGAGGAGGCCCACAAGTTCCTGCAGTAGCAGGGCCCTGTGTAGGGGAGACAGAGGGGGTTCCCTGGGAAAAAAGGGTGGAAGAGTCTGTTCCAGGCACAGAACGTAGCCTCCCGGATGACCTGGAGATCACAGTTGTTGATGGTGATGTGGGCCCACTGGTGGGCAAAGTGGACCAAGCATCATCCTATGGGGTGCTGGTCCTCCAGAGGAAGAGAGGCTATGCTGATGGCGTCAAAACCCCGACCCAGGCTGGGCTGGGGCCGGTGCCTGGGAATTCTGACCCTTGGGTTTGCGTGGTCCCTGGCCTGTGCCTTTGCCCTGGGGACCCTGCTGAGGGGTCTGAGCAGCTGGGTAGGCAGGGTAGCTCTGATAGTGTTGGCTCTTCCAGAGGAAAGGGGGCTTTCTTCCCAAGTGGCTTCTTCCTGAGAAGAGTGGAGGTCTTCTTTGAGAGATGGATCCAAGTGACATACTCGCTGTTGATCTCAGACGCCTTATCATCCACTGGCTTGCCGAAGAGCTGTTCGCCGAGGCATGGGACATCCAGGAGTTTTTCCTGAAAACACTGTTCGAGATCTGATGATTGTAGCCAGGTCTGGCGTTGAGTGCCGATGCCGGCAGCGGCTAATCTGGCATTAGATTCAAAGCAGTCGTAAGTGGCTCTGGAGAGGTATTTGGAGCACTCCAAGACAGACTTCTTTACAGCGTGGAAATGCCGGAGATGGTCCCCATCGAGGCCAGCAGCGTAGCCGCCAAGATCCTTGGCCAGATCATGCAGGAACATGCCAATGTAAAGTTGGTAAGTTTGGATGCAGCAAGCCAGCATTGAGCCCTGCTAGCATTTGCGCCTCAAGTCATCGAGCGTGTGGTACTCCTTGCCCGGAGGCACTGAGGAGTGCGTTTTCGGGCTTTTTTGCCGGCGCATGGCTGACTCAACCGCCATGGAGGTGTGTGGGAGCTGGTCCTTGTGGAACCCCAGCCCCTGCTGGACTCGATACATCGTGTCGAGTCATCGGCTCACAATGGAGACCGAGGCTGGGGTCTCCCACATCCAGAGGAGAAGCCAGGTGAGGATGGAGGACACAGAGACCATCAGTGTCTCTTTTGGCGGTGCCTCATATTGGAGAATGTCTAATTCCTCCATACACGAATCCTCCTCCGACTCCGTCCTGAGGGAGAGGGCCCATGCCATATCCCTGATGAACTCGAGGAAAGAGGTATCCTCGTGGGGATCGGCGTTTAGCAGCCGGGGGAGACGGGTCCGAAGGGAGGTCTTGGTGGGCCCGGGACTCCAGGGATGTCGCGACGTCAGATTTCCAATCAGAGTAGTCCGAGGAGGACTCAAGGTCCTCTGGCTGCAGGAGAGCCAGTGACTCTGGTCCTGGATGCTTCGAGGTGGGAGCATCTTGCTCCTGAGGATCGGGAGTGAGAAAGAGACCCACGCTGAGGATCCGTCCAAGGCAAATGGCTCTCGGCAAGTGCTGTGGCAGCTTGGGGAGTCCTTGAGGTCTAGACCCCTATGGTCTCGGCGGGGCCAGGGGTCTGCGCCTGCTGTGATGTGAGGAACACAGAAATGCTGCATTCTAAGGCCAGCATGTGTGCTTCCCACTCGGGGCTGGAAGCCATGGACACCGACACCAGAGTAACCGGGTCAGGCATTGAAGAGAAGAGGGGGTCTTTGACGGTATGACCCTCGGGAGACCGTGATCCATCGCCAGAGGCTACAACTTCGGCCTTGGACACCTTCCGAGGGTGTTCCTGCTCCAGTTCCTCAGGAGCTCTGCGGGGACTAAGGGACCGGGCATGGAATTTCCCATGTTTGTTTGCTTCCCTGGATGAGGCTCTCGAGGTCTTCCTCTTCTTATGTGCACGCTCCAGTGACCCTTGCCCGGAGTGTCGACGAGCCCGAGAAGACCTTACACGAGCCCGAGGATCCGTGTGGGGCCTTCGGGTGTGACGCTACCAGGGAAACCGGGGTTGAGTCTGCCTTGTGGAAGATGTCATCCTGCTTAAGCCGACGGCTCTGTATGGCCTTAGCAGACATTTTCTTGCACAAGGAGCATTCCTCCGGGTCATGGTCTGCACCCAAACACTGGAGGCAACAATCACGAGTGTCGGTGAGTGACATGTTTTTGGAGCACCGATTACATTTCTTAAAGCCGGTGGCCATTGGGGGAAAAAACACCAGCAAGGTCGAAAACCCTTGATGTGGCCAGTGGTTAAAAAGGGCATGAAAGCACTGCATTGGAAAAAAATCAAGACAAAAATGTATTTGAGGCCCAGTGCATTTGCAGCAGGTCTCAGGCAGGAAAGGAGCTGGCACAAGCCGGAAAAGTACAAAAACACTGAGAAAATCAACTTTTTTCTGGGGGGATGAGACAAACATCTGTAGGGCTCCGCGGAAAAAGGGAGACTGAGCATGGTGGCATCTCCCAAAGGCTTTCTTTGAAAGCTGGGGAGATGCTCCGCGCAGGGCTCCGTCGGCGTCGATGTCACCCTATATGTGAAAACTGACTTCCTGCTTGTTCCTGGAGAATCAATATAATTTTGTCTTTGAGTGTGTTATAATTTATTCTGTACTTGGTGAGGGTCTAACTGTGTTCTGCCTGTGGTACCAGATACAGCGTAGTTACTCACCTGTAACAGGTATTCTCCGGGGACAGCAGGAATCAGTCCTCACATATGGGTGCCGTCGGCACCGACAGAGCCCGCGCGGAAGCATCCCTCCAGTTTTCAAAAGAAGCCTTTGGGAGATGCCACCACGCATGCATGGTCCCTTTTCAAAGACGGCAAAAACAAGAAGCTACTCCAAGGGGAGGAGGAAGGGTTGCGAGGACTGATTCCTGCTGTCCCTGGAGAACACCCGTTACAGGTGAGTAACTGTTTTCTCCAGAAACATGCAGGAAGTCAATCCTCATATATGGGACTCCTTAGCTACAGGCTACCGAAAGCCCATAGCAAAAATAGGGGTTCCCTCATGGGGAGCCGCAAACTGCAGCATATGAGTCCATGTCCACAGACCACAGTAGGACCCCTGTGTCTGATGAAACCAGCGCTCAGGTAGCCTGAACACAGAAGGGTCGGAGGGTAGGAGTTGCCTAAACTCCGACAAGGTTACAGAGCACAGCTGAAGGCACTGTCCCGTTGGGACTCTCTTTCCAGGCAGTAATGGGCTGCGAAGGTATGGAATGAAGACCACGTGGCGGCCCAGCAGATGTCTACCATCGGGACAGAGCGCAGGTTTGCCACCGAGAACACCATGGCCCTGAAACGGTGCACCATGATGTGGCCTTCCTGTGGGAGTCCCGCCAACTCATAAGCGGGGGCAATACAGTCCGCCACCCAGGTGGACAGCGTACGCTTGGTCACCGCCTCCCCCAGCCTACTTGGGTCGTAGGAGATGAAAAGCTGAGAAGCTTTGCGATGGCCCTGGGTGCGTTGGATATAGAAGGACAAAGCCCTCTTACAGTCCAAGGTGTGAAGGACCATCTCCGCTCGACTGGTCTTAGAAAGAAAGTAGGGAGCACCACGTCCTGGTTGAGATGGAAGGGCGATACTACCTTCGGCAGGAATTTTGGGTGTGTGCAAAGCCCCACTCTATTCTTGAAGAATCTGGTATAAGGCACCTCTGCCACAAGGGCCTGAAGCTTGCCAACTCTGAGCGGAGGTGAGTGCAACCAGGAAAGCCACCTTCCAAGAGAGGTAGCGAAGGTGGCAGGTAGCCAGAGGCTCGAATGGTGGGTGAGTGAGCTGACCCAACACTACAATGAGGTTCCACTTGGTTGCCAGAGGGCAAACCGGGGGCTTCGATAAGAGCAGGCCCTGAAGAAAGTGGGTCACCAAAGGTTGGACCGAGAGGGGCTTACCATCCACTGGATGGTGGGGCGCCGCCAGGGCACTAAGGTGCACACGGATGGACTTAGACTTTAGCCAGGATTGAGAGAGGAGGAGAAGGCAATGTAACACCAGTCCCACCAAGCAGGAGAATGGGTCAGTCCCATGCTCGGTGCACCAAGCCAAGAATCTGTGCCATTTGAGGGCATAAGCCTTCCTAGTAGAAGCCTTGCGAGAGGCCAGCAGAATCTCTTCCACCTCAACCGAAAGGTTGAAAGGGGCCAGTCACCCTCTCAGCAGCCATGCTGTCAGTGACTGGAACCCTAGGTTGGGGTGCAGAAGAGACCCCCCCCCTCCTGAGACAGGATTTCCAGAGTGGTCCCCAAGGAGATAGGAGTCTCCACCGTCAACTGGAGGAGCAGCGGGAACCCTGGGCCACCGAGGTGCTATCAGGATGAGCGAGGCCCTGTCGAGGAGGGTCCTGAACAAGGTCTTGGCAATCAGCAACGTGGCAGGGAAGGCGTACATGAGACCTTCCGACCATGAGACAAGGAACGCATCTGCTGCCACCATGGAGGGGTGGGCCTGCCAGGAACAGAAGCGAGGCAACTGGAAGTTGTCCAGGCTGGAAAACAGATCCATCATGGGTTCCCCCAGAGCTGGATAAGCCAACTGGCTACCCTGGGGTCCAGCTGTCACTCATGCAGCTGGAGAACTCTGCTCAGCCTGTCGGCCAGAAGGCTGTCCTGGCCTGGCAGGTATCTGCCCGCAGGAGGATATCCTGTTGGATTGCGTACTAGCAGAGGATCAGTGCCTCCTGACAAAGGGTATGAGACCCCATGCCCCCCTGCTTGTTCACGTAGAACATAGCCACTTGGTTGTCCGTATGGACCAGCACCAGCTGGTGATGCAGGTGGTGGCAGAAGACTCAGAGGGCTAAGTATATGGCTTGGAGCTCCAGCAGGTTGATCTGCTGGGTGCTCTCGTATGGTGACCAGTTGCCCTACATGCGGAGCTCTCCACAGTGTGCTTCCCAGCCAAGCAGGGAGGTGTCCATGGTGAGGACCCTTGAGGGGCTTGGGGCCTGAAAAGGCAAGCCTGCCTCGAGGTGCTGGAGAGACTGCCACCAGACCAGGGAGTCTGCCAGTTGGTGGGTTACAGAGACTCTGTCTCAGAGGCGACCCATGGCCTGAGACCACTGATCCCGGAGACACCATTGCGCCGCCTTCATGTGGAGGCGAACGTCCAGGGTGGACTGTGGAGGCCATGTGCCTGAGGAGGTGCAGAAGAAGCTGAGCAGGCACTGAGGGACGGTACTGTATGTCCCATGTCAAAGTCCTGAGACGGTCGGCTCGGTCCCTGGGCAAAAAGGCCTTTAACTGGAGAATGTTGAGCTTTGCCCCCATGAACTCCAGGCACTGTGCTGAGAGGAGGTGAGACTTGGAGTAGTTTATGACAAACCCCAAGTGTTGCAGGACCTGGATGGTGTGTGCAGTGGCCTGCTGCACTTCTGAGGCAATGCCTCCCTTTACGAGCCAGTCGTCCAGGTAGGGGAAGACAAAGACCCCCTGGAGACGGCTACGACTGCCAGGCATTTTGTGAAGACCCTTGGGGCAGAAGCCAAGTCGAAAGGAAGCACCTAGTACTGAAAATGCCTGATCCCCACTATGAACTGCAGGTACTGCCTGTGGTTGGGGTGAATGAGGATATGGGTATAAGCATCCTTGAGGTATAAGGAGCATAGCCAATCTCCCTGCTGGAGGTATGTCAGCAATGTTCCAAGGGAAAGCATCTTGAACTTCTCCCTCACCAGGAATTTGCTGAGGTCACGCAGGTTGAGGATGGGCCTTAGGCCCCCTGTCCTCTTTGGCATGAGGAGGTACCTGGAGTAGAACCCCTTGCCCTTGAGATGGTGGGGCACCGGTTCCACCGCTTTGTCCTCGAGAAGACCTGCCAACTCCTTCAGTAGAAGGGCACAGTGGAGGGAGACCTGATGGGCTCTCCCGGGAAATAAGGGACAGGTGTCTGAGTCAGGTGGAGGAGGTAACCCTCCCTGACTACCTGAAGTACCCAGGAGTCGGTGGTGATGGTCAACCACCTCTGGGCATAGAGTGCCAGACGTCCCCCCCCCCGTGGGCTGCTGATCTCCTTGGGGTAGATAGGCTATGCGCAAAGAGTCAAAACCCCTCTGGCTGGGCCAGAGCTTGTGCCTGGGGTTTTGGAGGCTTCTGCTTACGAAGGCCATTCCCATGTCCCTTAGCCTGCTGACCCTGTTGGGGAGCTGGGGAGGCCTGAAAAGGTGGGTAGTTTCTGTAAGCAGCTCCCTTCCTTGGGCAGAAGGACTTTTTACCCAAACCCTTCCATCAGGGAGGGGCAGTGGTTTTTTGGAGAGCCTGGTCCTCATCATGAAATCTGTCACCAGCTTGGCAGCCTTGTCGGTCATGGGTTTACCCAAGAGGTTCTCTCCTTGGCATGGGACATCGACTAATTTATCCTGAACCCACTACTCGAGGTTGGATGACTGTAGCCAAGCTTGGCGCCGTGCACCAATGCTCACTGCTGCTGCTCGAGTCG
Source organism: Ichthyophis bannanicus (assembly GCA_033557465.1). Lineage (NCBI taxonomy): Eukaryota > Metazoa > Chordata > Amphibia > Gymnophiona > Ichthyophiidae > Ichthyophis > Ichthyophis bannanicus. The sequence continues at coordinate 1,689,412,730 of CM066031.1, read as the reverse complement.
CCGACAAACTTGTCATAGGCTATTCAAGACATGAATTTGGAGCATTCACGGACTGCCTTGGCCAAGTTCTTGAACCGCTGCAAGGGTTCCTCAGAGAGACCAGCTGAGAACCCAGCGAGTTCCTTCGCCAGGTTTCTCAGGTACATGCCCATGTACAGCTGGTAGGCCTGGATGTGGCTGATGAGCATTGAGCCCTGGTAGCACTTTCTGCCAAGGGCGTCCAGGGTGCGGGCCTCCCTGCCGGGGGGCACAGAGGAGTGCGTATTCTGGCTTTTCAGCTGACGCATGGCCGACTTCACTATCATGGAGTTATGCGGCAGCTATGACTTTTGGAAGCCCAGGCTCCGGCGGACTCGATACATCGAGTCGAGCCGTTTGCTCACCATTGGTACCAAAGCCGGTGGCTACCACATTCGGAGCATCAGCCATTCCAGGATGGGCAACGTGAGCGATTCCCACGGAGGAGCCTCGTACTGAAGGATTTCCAACTCATCTGCCCGAGGATCCTCTTCTGACTCCGTAGGGAATGGCAGCACCTTTGACATATCCTTGACGAAATCAAGGAAGCCCATATCCTCCAGTAGGGACCACTGTCGAGGGTCTGAGATGGGAGAGTCAGATGGGATGTCACAATGGCGACAGGTATCGGGGTACTCCTCATCCTCCGTCTCCCATTCGGAGTAGTCCATCGAGGACTCATAGGAGGGCTGCTCTGCGGGCCTCGGGGCTCCGCATCTGGTGCCCGACATACTTGCTGGGGATGACCGCGGTCCCATTGAGCGGGACTTGGACTGCAACCTTGGCCGAGGATCGACTTGAGGCCAAAAGACCTCGAGGATCGGCTCAGCCTCCGGGGACATCTTGGACGTTGAGGGCCTGGTGGTCGGGGCGGATAAACCGGTCGTGCCTGACAACAGCACCCGCTGCTGGTCCATGAAGGCAGACAAACTGCGCTCCAGGGCCGCCATTCTGGACTCCAGACCAAAAGGCTCCGCAGCCTTTGGCATGGGCACCAAGGGCCTCGGGCTCGATGCCGGCTCCCCTGAAGGGGAATCCTCGACAAGGATGGTGTCTGGGGACCAAGGCCGGTCCGTGGTTGGATCCTTTCGGGGGCCCTTTCCAGGCCGCTCCTTCTCCGAAGCCTTGGGTGATTGTCTCGGACTGCAGGACCGGGCCCAGGGGGCACTTGGCCGGTTGGAACCGTTCAAGGACGCCGCCTTCGAGGGTTTCTTCTTCTTCCTTGGTTCCCTCATGGGAGACCCCTTTTCTGAGGACTCACGATGGGGCTTGGGTTTGGGAGATTCTGCCCGAGACGTTGAGGCCTCAGACGAGGCCCTGGCCTTTGGAGGCAACAGGGACAGGGAAAACATATTGTGCTGCTGCTGGTGGCTCTTGAGAGCCTTACTGGACATCCTTTTGTAGAGACCCGCAGGCTGCCGGGTCGTGATCTGGCCCAAGGCAGTGAAGACAGCAGTCGTGTGTGTTGGTCAAAGACATAATTTTAGAGCACCGATCACACTTTCTAAAGCCACTGGTAGCCATGGGGGGGGGGGGGGGGAGTGAAGTACCCCTGAGAGGTCGAAGACTCTCCAGGCTGCCAGATGGAAGAAAAAACGTGCGAAGACACCAGGAAATGAAAAATGAAAACAACAAAAATAGACCCAAACTCAACGCTGAGGCAACGAGGTCGGGTGGCAGGAAGAGTACCGGTGCGATACTGGAGATGAGCATGAAACGTGGAGAGAAAAATAAACTTTTTCCGGGGACAAGCCAGACAAACGTCTGAAGGGCTCCGTGGAATAAAGGAGACTGAGCAAAATGGCACCCTTGGGCGGGAAGGGGACCACGCATGCGTGGTGGCATCTCCCAAAGGCTTTCTTTGAAAGCTGGGGGGATGCTTCCGTGAGGGCTCCGTCTGTGCTGACATCACTCATATACGAGGACTGGCTTCCTGCTTGTTCCCAGAGAAAGCACAGTTACTTACCTGTAACAGGTGATCTCTGGGAACAGCAGGAATTAGTCCTCACATATGGGTACGTCGGAACCGACGGAGCCTGCGCGGGAAAGCTCCCCAGCTTCCTAGAATGGAAGCTTTTGGGACCTCCCACTGCACATGCGCGCTGCCTTCCCGCCTTCCTGAACAGCTCTCCTCAGTTTCGAGTTTATAGCTGAGACAATAGAGAGAGGACAGGAAGACAGATAGATAGAAGATACAACTCCTAGGGGAGGTGGGTGGGTTGTGAGGACTAATTCCTGCTGTTCCCAGAGATCACCTGTTACAGGTAAGTAACTGTGCTATCTCCAGGAACAAGCAGGAATAAGTCCTCACATATGGGGACTCCCTAGCTGAGATGCCTGGGAGATCCCCCTCCAAGGGTTCGCCATCTTCGTATGGATCTCAGGCATCCATCCTGGGAAGGTGGGCAGGAGTTGTCTAAGAATGGAACAGGTGTTTGAGGACAGCCTGGCCAAACAAGGCATCCCGGCGGGAGTCCTTGTCCAAACAGTAATGGGCTGTAAAGGTATGAACCGAGGCCCAGGTAGCGGCTCGACAGATCTGATCAATGGAAACAGAGTGCAGATGAGCCATAGAAGTTGCCATGGCTCTCACATTGTGAGCTGTGACATGGCCTTCCAGAGAAATGTTTTTACTCTGGTAAGCAAAGGAAATACACTGAGCAATCCAATTGGAAAGTGTACGCTTGGAGACTGGAAGTCCCAAATGTGAAGGATCAAAAGCCATGAAAAGTTGAGAAGACTTTCGATGTGGCTGAGTCCTATTAAGGTAAAAGGCTAGAGCTCTTTTACAATCCAGAGTATGAAGGTTCCTCTCTGCACTGGATGCATGAGGAGCCGGAAAAAAGACCGGTAGATATACCTCTTGATTAAGATGAAAAGGCGAGACCACTTTGGGCATAAAGTGGGGATTCGTCCTAAGGACCACCTTGTCATGATGAAATCTTGTATAAGGTGGATTAGCCACTAGAGCCTGCAGTTCGCTGATGCGGCGAGCGGAAGTGACTGCAATTAGGAATAGTACCTTCCAGGAAAGAAATTTCAAGGAGGTAGAAAATAACGGCTCAAAAGGTGGCTTCATAAGCTGACCAAGCACTAGATTCAAATCCCATGCGACCGGGGGGGGTCTGATGGGAGGTTTAGTGAGAGTCAGGCCTCTCATGAATCTTGCAACAAGAGGATGAGAGGAGATAGGTTGTCCATTTATAGGTTTCAGGGATGCTGAAATAGCACTTAAATGGACTCTTACAGAATTCGTCTTAAGGCCTGCATTGGAAAGATGCAGGAGATAGTCTAAGAGGGAATTCAAAGGAAGTGCCAGAGGGTCAAGGCCCTGCTGAGCACACCAAATGGAAAAACGTTTCCATTTGAAAGCATAAGACCGCCTCGTGGAAGGTTTCCTAGAGGCATGAAGGATATCTTTCACAGGTTGAGAAAGATTAAAGTCTTGAAGACTTAAGCCTTCAGTAACCAAGCTCGGAGATGTAGGGATTTGGGGTTTGGGTGCCACAAAGTCCCCTCCTCCTGAGACAGAAGGTCTGGTGCAGCTCCTAAGTCCAGGGAGGATCCCTGGGAGAGCTGTAGAAGCAGAGGGAACCACACTTGGCGTGGCCAGCGTGGAGCTATGAGGATCATAGAGCCGTGATCTCTCTGGAGTTTGAACAGAGTCTTGGGAATCAGCGGAATGGGTGGAAAGGCATATAGGAACGCCTGACCCCAATGGAGGAGAAAGGCGTCCGTGGCCTGAGCTTCCTGACACGGAGTCCTGGAACAGAACCGGGGAAGTTTGGCATTCCACGGACTTGCAAAGAGGTCTATGTCCGGGGTCCCCCATTCCTGAAAGATTCTGCTTATCTGGTCCACGTGTAGGGACCACTCGTGTGGCAGCAGAACTCGACTGAGCCTGTCTGCTCGAGAGTTTTGAACTCCTGGAAGATACACTGCTAGCAGATGAATTTGGTGCTCTCTGGCGAAGGCCCATAATCTGAGAGCTTCGTTGCAAAGCGACAGAGAGCCCGTCCCTCCTTGTTTGTTTATGTAAAACATGGCCACCTGATTGTCTGTCTGAACCAGGACAGTCAGGTTGGCAAGGAGGGTATAGAAGACCTTGAGGGCAAGGTAAATTGCTCGCAGTTCCAGGAGGTTGATATGAAGGGTGGCCTCCTGTGGAGACCAAGTGCCCTGAGTGGAGAGAGTTAGCAGATGGGCTCCCCACCCCAATTGGGAGGCATCTGTTGTGAGGGTTGCTTGGGGTAGCAAGGGCTGAAAGGGAGCCCCCAACAACAGATTCTTGGTGGATATCCACCAATGGAGGGACCAAGACAGACGGTTTGAGGTTTGTATTTGGTCTGAGAGTGCTCCCGACGCCTGAGTCCACTGGGTGGCCAGGGTCCATTGAGCTGCTCTCATATGAAGACGAGCATAGGGCACCACATGTACTGTGGAGGCCATATGGCCCAGGAGGCGTAGCATTTCCCTGGCTGTCAAGTGAGTACTGGACTGGGCTTGGGAGGCCAAGCTCAGCAGACGCTGACCCCGAACCAGTGGAAGGTAGGCTCTTGCAGTGGTGGTGTCCAACTGGGCCCCTATGAATTCTAGAGACTGAGTAGGGCTGAGTTGAGACTTGGGAAGGTTTACCACCAGTCCCAGATACTGCAGAAGGCTCCTTGTGCGGTCTAGGGAAATCTGGGCCTGCGACTGAGTTGGAGCTCGAATGAGCCAGTCGTCCAGATATGGGAATACGAAAATCCCCATGCTTCTGAGAAATGCGGCTACGACTGCCATGCATTTGGTAAAGACTCTTGGGGCAGAGGCGAGACCGAAGGGAAGTACTCTGTATTGGTAATGACTTCCCCTGAACAGAAAGCGAAGATATTTTCTGTGGGATGGATGGATGAGTAGATGTGTATACGCATCCTGCAGGTCTAGAGAACAAAGCCAGTCCTGACTCTGAAGGTATGGAAGGAGAATGCCCAAAGAGAGCATTTTGAATTTCTCCTTGTACAGAAATTTGTTCAATTCTCTCAGATCTAGGATTGGTCTGAATCCCCCTGTCTTCTTTGGAATGAGAAAATAGGGGGAGTAGAAACCTGACTCTTGTTGATGAAGAGGAACCTCTTCTATGGCCCCTTGGGCAAGCAGAGAAGAGATCTCCCGACCCAACAGGGCTAGGAGAGGAGATGGAGAATTGAAGGGTCTCACCATGTGATGAGGAGGAAGGTTGGAGAAATGAAGTTTGTAACCCTCTCGGATGATAGAGAGGGTCCATTGCTCTGTTGTGATTTGTTCCCATCTGGGAGCAAAGTGAGCTAACCTTCCAGGTATGGTGAGAGGTTCTGGTTGGTCCAGAACCAGGAATGGCAAGTTCTCTAGGGGCAAGTCAAAACCCCTGAGGGGGTGGAGCCTGTTGAGCTGCAGTAGCTGCTGCAGGCTTTGCTCTTGCTTGTTTCGTTTGCTGACGTTTAGCCGCAAAACGAGGTTGAGAAGATTGCTGGCCAGTATTGGAAGCATATCTGGCCTTCTTATAATAAGGCCTCTTGAAAGACTTCTTCTTAGTGGGAGTAGAAGTGGACTTAGAAAGTCTCTCTAAGGTGGCATTTTCAGCGTCCATTTGAGTGGCTTTAACTTGCCACTCTGCACCGAATAAGTTCTCACCTGTACAGGGCAGATTCCGTAAGCCATCTAGAACCCAGGGTTCCAGATCAGAAGCCTGGAGCCAAGCCAGACGTCTGGCTGCAATAGCAATGCCAGAAGCTCTGCTGGCTCCCTCGAAGGAATCAAAGGCAGCTCTGTTGGAGAACTTAGAAACATCTGAAAGTTGTTTCACTACAGAAAGGAAGTCCTCCTGTTTATCCTCAGGGATAAAGGGGGCAAAATGCCGCACTTTCTTGGCAAGTTCCCCTAGGAACATGCCCATATAGAGGCTGTAGGAATTAATCCTGGCTATAAGCATACTAGCCTGGAAGATTTTCCTACCAAAAGAGTCCAGTGTCTTACATTCCCTTCCTGGAGGTGTAGAAGAGTGCCTTTTAGTACTCTTGATCTTTTTCATTGCAGACTTTACCACAATGGAGTGGTGAGGCAATTGAGTTTTCTAAAAACCAGGAGAAGGAGGGACCCGATACATGGTGTCCAACCTACGGGAATAAGGAGACAGAGTTAAAGGGTTCTCCCAGAAATCCATCAATTGTTCCTGAAGGATTTCATGGATAGGCAGGGTAACTGCTTCTTTAGGAGACTTAGAGTATCCTAAAATATCCAATCTTTTTGACCTTGGTTCCCTTTCAGAGGAGGTAGTGATAGAAAGGCCTTTAGCCATTTCTAAAATAAAGTCCTGAAAGGACAAATCCTCTGGAGGAGACATTCTCCTTTTTGGAGAAGAAGGTTCCTCAGGAAGGTCAAGGGAGAGCTCTGCAGACTCATCAGAGGAGCCAAAATCCTCAGAGGAATCGGTGTATTCTCTAGTTTCCTCCAACGCACGATACGCATACCGATCGGTATCGACATCGGGCGTACCGGGTATGGAAGCGGTATGGAGCGAAAGCCCATACGGTACCGATTTGCGTTTAGAAGAGGAAGGCCTGGGTTCCGGCATGGCGGACGATACCGGAACCGGGCCCGGAACCGCTGGAAGCGGTACCGATGGCGTTGCAGCTTTAATGAAAGCCATGACGGCCTGCTGCATGGATTGGACAGTATTGCCCATAGACGCCACGGATGCCTGGATGTCGGTACCGGTATGGGCCGGTACCCCAGAGCAGTCCAACAGGTGATCTGTCGAGGCCGTGCCATCGATGTCAACCTGTAGCCCCTGAATTGGCGTTTTGGAAGGCAGAGCTTCCCGCCGGGGCTGTTTGGCTGGGGCAGGGTCCTCAAAACTAAGAGCCTCTCGATGCTTTGAAGGAGATTTGCCCTTTGAGGACTTGCCCACAGAAGGTTTGGTTACCTGAGATCCATCCGGAGATGATGACCTGGATGACTGTGATGTTGGATTCTCTGAAGCAAACAGCACATGGAATTTGTTGGCCCGGTTCTGCAGCCCACGCTTAGACATTTGGGAGCAGGAAGGGCAGTCCGGAATGGAGTGGTCAGGCCCCAAACATTTAAGACACCATTCATGGGTGTCTGTGACTGATATTACAGCAGTACACTTGGTACACTTCTTAAATCCAGGGGCTGGCTTCTTCATGTGGAGAATTCAAGTAGGCCTGAAGGCCTAACTGAAGTGACCAAGTGCTGAAAAATAATAAAAGAAAAAGAAAATAATTTTTCAAGAAAGAAAAAGGAAGACCGGCGATACCGGTATCGGTATGGGAAGGCAGGTACGCGGTCTAAAGAAACAAAACAAAAAACTACAATTTCTTCAGCGGTGACAGGATACACGACCTGCTGGCTCCGCGGAAAAAGAGAAACTGAGGAGAGCTGTTCAGGAAGGCGGGAAGGCAGCGCGCATGTGCAGTGGGAGGTCCCAAAAGCTTCCATTCTAGGAAGCTGGGGAGCTTTCCCGCGCAGGCTCCGTCGGTTCCGACGTACCCATATGTGAGGACTTATTCCTGCTTGTTCCTGGAGATTACATGTTATGTTAGCATTGAGTTTCTACATAGGATCTGTAATACTCTGGTTTGTTGAGTTTTCCAAATAGGTGTAAGGATATTCTAAAGCCCACTGCAATATATGAGGTGCTGCTTTTTTCTGGGTAGGCTCCTTAAAAGTGTTAGTTTTAGAAGCTAGTATTGTTATGGTATGGTAGATTTGCTTTACAAGTCTACAACAAATTTTTGTAGGGTTTTATGTTAGTTCATAATCTGCCTGGTATTGGAGAGGCTGTTAATGAGATGACACCAGAATCAGATTTTTTTCTTGTATATTGGGTGCTATGCTAAAATGTCTTAGCTCTGCTCTGCACCTATTGTTGGAGGAAGGGTTTTGTTGGACGCAAAAATAGATGTTCAAAAATAAAATGATAGAACTATTGCAGTTTCTTATGCCAAAATAGCAATAATTTATTTATTTTTAATTTATGCAAATTTCCATATACAAGTACTTGTAAAGAAAAGGTGACAAGCCATACAAAGCAATTGATAACAACAACAAAAAACCCCCTCAACCAAGCAAGAAAAACAAATACAAGTTTACCCCCAGCAGTCCCCAATAAGAGAAGAAGTAGGTCACTATTCCAAGGCAACATAACCCAAAAGAACATTTGTTATAAACAGACCAAGCAGACAAGGAGATGAAATATCCTAACTACCAGTTATCTTGCCCTAACATAATATAGGGCTTGATTTAAGTGGGCTCAATAGAGGGGGCTGCCATCCCGCTAGCTTGGCAGATAGAAAGTCTAACAACTGCTTCTATCTGTGCCCATACCATAATGATACTAGCTTCTAAAATTAACACAACTGCTTCTATCTGTGCCCTTCTCGTCTACTGCTAACTCCAGACTTCGCTCCTTTCACCTTGCTGCAACTTACGCCTGGAACAAACTACCTGTGTCTATTCGCCAGGCACCTTCTCTAACCCTCTTCAAATCCAGGCTGAAAACTCACCTATTCGCTGCTGCTTTTGGATCTTGACTCATCTGATCTCCTTTTTCTTTTTCTGTCCCCCTTGTTTATCCCTGCCTACACCTTCTGTGTTGTCTGTCTTGACTAGATTGTAAGCTCTGATGAGCAAAGACTGTCTCTTACATGTCTATGCAGCGCTGTGTATGACTTGTAGCGCTATACAAATGTTCAGTAGTAGTAGTAGTAGACAACTGTTGGGGATCAAGGAAAATATAACTATGTCCAGCCAACTTGACCAAGCATTTACAGGGGAAACGTAGAAAAAAACAACCCCCCCAGTTGTAAAGCTCCAGATTTAAGAATAAGGAACTGCTTCTGCCTCTTCTGGGTAGCTCTAGCTACATCAGGGAATATTCTAATAGTAGAACCCATGAACTCTTTAGTGGGTGTACGGAAATACATTTTTAGGATCCAATCTCGGTCCACGTCCAGTGCCAGCATGACCAACAAAGTAGCAGTCACGCCGGGATCGGACCCCGACCATTCCAGAAAACCAGTAAGGTTCAAACTATGAGAGGACAGTACAGGAGACCCTTCCAAGTCCTGATTCTGTCCATCAACCTATCGAACTCTAGCAGAAGGTAAGTAGTAGGCTCTGGATATTGGGGGAACAGATTCCTCTGGAATTTTCAACACAGTAACCAAAAACGTCTTGAAAAGTTCCATAGGAGAAAAAGATGGAACCTTTAGAAAATTCTCAGGTTTCTGCTCCTGGACACATTCTCCAAAGCCTCAGTCTTCCTTTGCAGATTCTCCGCGTCCCTAATAACTGCTGAAACAGTCTTGGACTGGGACAACCTTCTTATCCAAAGAAGAAAACTTCGCAGGAAGAGAACCCAAAGCAGACTCATGAGCCTCTACCAAACATCCAAAAGTAACAAACTGGCCAGAGAACACTTGGAGCTGGCCTGAAATAATTTGTTCCAACCTGAATGAGGCTTCCCAAACCGTTTCAAAGGTAAAAACAAAAGGTCTCACCAAAACTGAGTAACAGGGCCCAATTGAGATTGCTGTAATTCAGGCGACCCAGTAGGCAGAAGACTACCTCTTCTTCTCCATACTGCGGATCTGACCCCACCTCCTAGTTATCACTTCTCCTGCAACTCCAGCCAGAACCTCCAAACACCGGGAAACTCTCTGGAAAGGGGAGTTAGGGCATGCTCCTGATCTCCTTTCCCAAGAGGACGGGATGCTATGGCACCTGAATCCCCAGTCCCTGCATCTCACAGCCTGGTTGCTGAAGGCTTAGACCTCCAGAATTTCAACCTGTCCCAACAGGTAAAGGATATCCTTCAGGCTTCTAGGAAACTTTCCACAAGAAGATCTTATGCCTTCAAGTGGAAACGTTTTACTATATGGTGCTCCAAGAAGGGATTAAACCCCCTTGTCATACCTTTAGAATTGATACTAGAGTATCTCCTTCACTTATCGAATTCTGGTCTAAAGACCAATTCGGTAAGAGTCCATCTTAGTGCAATTGCAGCTTCTTATAAGCCTCTGAATGGACAACCAATTTCCTCTCATCCACTCATATCCAGATTTATGAGAGGTCTTCTATTAACCAAACCTACCATTAAGCAACCACCAGTGGCATGGTATCCAAATCTAGTTCTCGGGCAGCTCATGAAGCCGCCTTTTGAGCCTTTAGCCACTACAACCCTTACGTTTTTGACCTGGAAGGTCATCTTCCTAATTGCAATCACCTCTGCAGGTCGCATTAGTGAACTGCAAGCTTTAGTGGCTGATCCTCCTTATACTAGATTTCATCATGATAAGGTTATTCTTATCCACACTTTATGCCAAAGGTGGTTTCGCCTTTTCATTTAAATCAAGCAATTTATCTTCCTGTATTTTTTCCGAGGCCTCACGCCTCTAATGCAGAAAGAAACCTTCATACTTTGGATTGTAAAAGAGCCTTAGCCTTTTACCTACAGAGAACACAGCAACATAGAATGTCCTCGCAACTTTTTATAGCTTTTGACCCTAGTCATTTGGGACTTACAGTCTCCAAAATAACTTTATCTAAATGGATTGCCCAATGCATATCCTTTGCTTATGAGAGTAAGGGTCTTCCTCTTCATGACCTTGTCACAGTTCATAACGTGAGAGCCATGGCAACTTCCATGGCTAATCTCCACTCTGTGTCTATCGATGACATTTGTCGAGCAGCCACCTGGGCTTCGGTACACACCTTCACAGCCCACTACTGCCTGGATAAAGACTCCCATCAGGATGCCTTCTTTGGCCAAGCTGTTCTTCAAAATCTCTTTCAGACCTAATTCAACTCCTACCCACCAACCCTGGTGTAATGCCAGAGATCCATGGGAGGAAGGATTCCCACCTTTCTAGGGTGGCATCTTCCTGGGGCTATCTCCCTGGCATCTTCAGCTAGGGAGCCCCCATATGTGAAGACTACATTCCTGCTTGTTCCTGGAGATAGCGTAGTTACTCACATGTAACAGGTGATCTCCGGGAACAGCAGGAATTTAGTCTTCACAACCCACCCACCTCCCCTAGGAGTTGTCTCTCTATCTCTTTGTCTGTCTCTTTCCTCTCTCCCTCTATCCTTTCACTCAGCTACAAACCTAACTGAAGAGGGACAGTTGGAAAGGCGGGAAGGCAGCGCGCATGTGCTGAGGGATGCTCCCAAAAGCATTCCTACTGGACGCTGGGGAGCGTTCCTGCGCAGGCTCCGTCGGTACCGACGATACCCATATGTGAAGACTACATTCCTGCTTGTTCCTGGAGATTAATTGATACTATATACGCCTAAAACAGCAGGTAAAAGGGAAGAAGGTTAAGGAGACCAAATAAGCTGAGCGAACTGAGCTGTATTGGAAGACAGACATGTATAAAACCAAACACAGCTATAAAAAACAAAACAAAACACACTGAAGTGGTGGAAATACATAATTAAAAAACATCAAATATGGGTGGCATTGTCCATACATAGTCATCAAGCATAATTAAAGAGCCGTGATCGAATTATACTACTTTAACTGAAACCTATCTCAGGAAACCATAACTATTGCGAATAGAAAAATCAAATTGTTTGTCTTATAACAAACACCTGGCAATCTACTTCCGGTCACACTGTCATGAAAACTAAGGAGCTGCTGGGTCGCCAGGAGTTAGCATTTATTTGAAGGCACACATTGTATTGCAATAACAACCAAATCGGTCTCATTGGGCAGGCTGCACTGTACAGGAAGGCAGCTAGGAGTTTATGTGCAGGAGCCATACTGATTACCCTAAGCATATATATGTCACCAGTGTACAATCAAAGAGTAAATGTCATTTTGAATAACCCGAGAGACATGATAAGCTGGTAAAAAATGCCAAATATCAGGGGCAGCAGGGGACTAAAAAAAAATATATATATATTAAGAGCCCAATGTGCAAGGGGATACATATGTACATGTGTATGTGTGTGTGTATATAAATATATTATATATATATATATATATATATACATACACATATACACACACACACATTGTACTAAAACAAAACGCGTCACCTACCAGAAACTAAGCAACTAAAACCTGTAAATAAAGGGTGAATGTTTAGTGAAAACGCAAAGGTCCATACACTCAGTGTTTGGAGTGGTGTGACAGAATGGGATAATCTTGTGTTATACAGCAGCACCACGTAGACACCGTCTTTGCAAAGTCTGAACATCTGGCAGAGTTGCACAGTGTATATCCTGATAGAAACGCTGTGGTGTCGGCCCGCTGGTTAAGACGCCAAAGGGCGTTAAAAGCTAGGAAAGAAATGGCATATTTAGAGAGTAGATAACTATTGCGAACATCCAGCACTGAAGTCAAATGGAAGGAGAAAGCCCCTGCGGTATTCAATTTAAATCGAGGCCTGATGACTTCATACTAGACGTCACAGGGAGCTTGGTGGGAGATTAAGGGGTGAAATCAAACATTGTAGCACCAAAGGGCTAAGGAACCATATCAGCTGACAAGAGAGTTGCGTGTTAAGGGGAGTAAGCACCAGGGTGAACCAAAAACAAAAACATCATAGTCCCACACAATAAACCAATCAAGGTGGAACTGCAAATGCTGATGTCACACACAAATTTAAAAAAATGAGTGCAGAAATGCAGGCAACAAACAGCGATAATCCAGTGGACAATAAATAAAAAAACAAAAATGCACCGAACAAAAGGAATGTTAAAGAGTGAGAGGCGATTGCCAGCCTTTCTGAACCTAAAAACTTGATAGGGGACAAAGAAATTATGATATTACAATAAAAACTAAAACAAAAAATCCTTTAAGCCCTACGGGCATCAGAGAACACATCTAAAAAAATGTAGATATCCTAGAAACCAAACACAAGTTGATTTAGCTGTATCGAAAGACAGTATAAAAAAAATGTATTAATGGGGAAACAATAAAAGATAGTTAAAAAAACAACAAAACCGAAAGGATTAAATGGTATAAAAATTGTAGCCAAAACTGTATAAACCCAGGAATAAAAAACAAGAATAAAAAAGGTAAAAAGCAGGGAACAATCCAGGAAAATAAAAAACGTTCCACATTCACTGTAATGCTCTCAGATAACTGGAAACAATTTGAACCTAGTAGTCATCCACCTCTACAGCAGTAAGCAAAGACCAGCTATGTGGATTACCAGAAATGAAAATTAAAAATTAAATAAAAAATATATAACACGCAATAAGAGAATAAAAGGTAAAAATTAAAAAATAAAAATATCAAAAACCAACATAAAAAAACAAACAAATAAAATCAAACCAGTACATAGTAAGTAGTCAGAGGAAACAGCGTAGTTACTCACTTCTAACAGATGTTCTCCAGGAACAGCAGGAATCAGTTCTCAAATATGGGTGATGTCGGTTCAGACAAAGCCTGCGCGGAGCTTTTCCCCAGCTTTCAAAGAAAGCCTTTGGGAATGGCACCACACATGTGTGGTCCCCTTCCCGCCAAAAGGTGCCATCTTACTCAGTCAGGTCCCATAGCTATAGCCCCTTCAAGAAGATGGCAAACATATACAGCAACATCAAGGGAAGGAGGGAGGGTTGTGAGGTCTGATTCCTGCTGTCCCTGGAGAACACCTGTTACAGGTGAGTACCTACGCTTTCTCCAGGAACAAGCAGGAAGTCAATCCTCACACATGGGACGCCCTAGCTACAGGCTACTGAGGACCTGTAGGAAAAAGCACAGCAGTGCCGTGAGCAGTGGCCAGTGAATGCTGAAAGGCAGCCCGAGGACCCCGTGTCCATGGTTGGCCACGCTTCTGGTAGCCGGAAGAAGAAGGGTCGGAGGGCAGGAGTTGCTTAAACCCCAAACAGATTACAGAGTACAGCCTGGCTGAAGGCGGCATCCCAACGGGACTCCCTCTCCAGGCAGTAATGCACTGCGAAGGTGTGACTGGTGGACCAGGTGGTGGCCCAGCAGATGTCTGCCAGTGGCACTGAGTGCAGGCTAGCGACAGACGTCGCCATTGCTCAGACATTCTGAGTCATGACTCGACGGTCCAGGTGAAACCCGGCCTGGGCTTGGGCAAAGGCGATGCAGTCCCCACCCAGATGGACTAGAAAAGGGGACTGTTACTTCTGGAGAGAGATCTGCAATTGTGAGTATATACTTCTGGGAATTTTCTGAAAGGAATTCTTTTTATTAAAGCTAATTAATCTGTGAACCCACTATTTTTTGTTAAATCAGTCAGGGCCTAGTAGCAGCAGTTTAAGTTTACATTTAAAACAGAGAAGAGAGCTTTCTGGTTAAATTTCATACCCAGCAGAGAGCTTGTAGTTTAAATTGAATAGTCATTCAGGGCCTAGCATCAGCAAAGTACTTTTAGTTTAAATTTAAAACACAGAAGAGAGCTTTCTGGTTAAATTTAGAACCCAGCAGAGAGCTTGTAGTTTAAATTTCATAGTAAGTTAGAGCCTAGAAGCAGCAAAGAGCTATAATTTAAACCAAATAAGAATATAGCTTACCTCAGCAGCACAGGACAGGGTACTGTGTAGCAACCCTCTTTTAATAAGTGTTATTTCCCTCCCTCCCTCCCCACACCCACCCACCGCTGGGATACTCGTAGCTTTATAGGTACTTACACATTTTAAAAGACAGGAGGTGCTCTCAGGTGAAGCTTGTTACCCAAATCAGTTATACACTAAGGACCTGAGATTAATTAAGCTTCAGGTGAACAAGGTATATTAAACGTATTAGGTACAGTTTTATTGGTATAAATATCCATAGCAACCCTTAGTAAGTAAAGAACTTAAAGATCTAAACAAAAACTTAAAACTAAGATGCAGACAGCAGTCCAGCAGCGAGATGGGGGCTTTCCAGTCTTTTGCATTGAGTGTCACATGTCTGATTTTCTCCCAGTTGGGGAGAGGTCTTACGTATGCACTAGGTGCAAGGAGCTCTTTGCTCTCAGGGAATGAGTATGTTCTCTAGAGGCTAGAGTAGCAGACTTGGAAAACATAAGACAGACAGAGAGGTACATAGACGAGACCTACAGGGATATAGTCCTGAAGTCCCACCTCCAGTCTGGCAGCATCCCTGTTGCCATGGAGGAGAGAGGTCACGTGACAGGAGAGCATCACCCTGGTGTGGCGGGAAGTGATCCTGTAACTAGGACCTGTCCTCCAGATGATGTAAAACCCTCTCGCACCGAGGAAGTTTCTCCAGGGCCATGTGCCCATGAGGGAAGGGTTAGGACAGCCGTTATAGTTGGTGATTCGATCATTAGGCATGTAGATAGCTGGGTGGTTGGTGGACGTGAGGATCGCCTGGTAACATGCCTGCCTGGTGCAAAGGTAGCGGACCTCACATGCCACCTAGATAAGGTCTTAGATAGTGCTGGGGAGGAGTCTGCTGTCTTGGTACATGTCGATACCTATGACATAGGAAAATGTGGTAGGGAGGTTCTGGAGGCTAAATTTAGGCTTTTAGGTAGGAAGTTGAAATCCAGAACTTCCAGGGTAGCGTTCTCCGAAATGCTTCCCGTTCCACATGCAGGACCCAAAAGGCAGGCAGAGCTCCGGAGTCTCAATGCGTGGATGAGACAATGGTGCAGAGATGAGGGTTTTGGATTTGTTAGGAACTGGGGAACATTCTGGGGAAAGGAGGGGTTCTTCCGAAAGGATGGGCTTCACCTTAACCGGGATGGAACCAGGCTGCTGGCATTAACCTTTAAAAAGGAGATAGAGCAGCTTTTAAACTAGATAATAGGGGAAAGCCGACAGTCGCCCAAGAGCGGATGGTTCGGAAGAATGTATCCTTGAAGGATACTACCAAAAGCAGCGAGGTTCCAAAAAAGAGTAAAGTAGCCCAAATGTCCTCGAGTATGGAGCAGACAGAGCTTAAAGATCCCAAATTACCCATGTCTACCAATAGCCAAATTAATATGAATAAAATACAGTCTCTAAAATGCTTGTATGCAAATGCTAGAAGTCTAAAAAATAAGATGGGAGAGTTAGAATATATAGAACTAAATGAGAGGTTAGATATGATTGGAATATCAGAGACATGGTGGAAGGAGATCAACCAGTGAGGCACTGTGATACCTGGGTACAAACTATATCGTAATGATAGAGCTGATCAAATTGGTGGAGGGGTTGCGCTCTATGTTAGAAAGGGCATTGAGTCAGAAAGGATTAAAGTTTTGCAGGAAACAAAATTTGCTGTAGAATCTCTATGGATTGAAATTCCTTGATGGCAGTGGGGGTGTACTATCGACCACCTGGCCAGAATGAACAAATGGATGATGAAATGCTCAAAGAAATCAAGGAAGCTAACAAAAGTTACAGCGCAGTAATAATAATGGGTGATTTCAATTATCCCGGTATCGACTGGGTCAGTGTCACGGCAGGACATGCTAGGGAGATAAAGTTCCTAGATGACATAAATGACTGCTTCTTAGGGTTAGGGTTAGTGTTCCAGCATCGGAGGAACCGGGACAGTAAAGGCCTCCTTCGGAGGAGAGTCATACTGCAGAGCACTGAGCTCTTCGGCTCGAGGCTCCTCCTCGGGGTCAGCCGAGATAGCCAGGGCAGCGGCCATATCGCGGACAAACTCCGAGAACCTAGTATCCTCCGGAGGGGATCTACTCCGGGGCTCAGACTCTGGTGAGTCCGAAGGGACACACCGAGTCTTGAAGGTGTCAGGAGACTCCTGTCTTCGGTCTCCCAAGCAGACTCGTCCGATGTCGAGTCGAGGTCCGACCCCGCGTCGAGACCCTCGGTCCCGAACGGGAGGACGACTTCGAGCCGTAAGGGACTCGAGTATCGGCTCTGTCTCCGGGGTCGACTTCGAAATCGATGTCCCGGTGGTCGGGGCAGATGCGCCAGACAGGCTGGCCATCAGTACCTGCTGCTGATCCATGAAGGCAGACATTCTGCTCTCCAAGGCTGTCAACCTGAGACTCAGCTCGGGTGACGCAGCAGCCCCCGACTTGGGCCCCGGCAGTGCCGGGCCCGACGTCGGTACTCGGGGAGGCGAGTCCACGAGGACAACAGGACTTACGTGTCCAGCAGACTCCGGCTCCATGCGAGGAACTTTAGTAGGCTTCTCCTGGTCCACGGGCCCGGGACGACGGTTGGGGGTCTTAAACCTGGCCCTTGAGGGCTCAGGGACCTCTTCCGACGCCGCCCTCGCAAGCCGCTTCTTCCTCTTACGTTCCCGGTCAGGGGACCCCCTGTCCGAGGAGCTCCGACGCCTCTCGGGATCGGAATCCCGAGATGTCGAGGCCTCAGACGAGGTCCGGGCCCGGGCAGAGGCCGAGTCCGAGAAAAGCCTTTCACTTTGTTGCTGATGACTTCGGAGGGCCTTGGAAGACATTTTTCCACATGGCCCGCACGTTTTAGAATCGTGGTCCGGGCCAAGGCACCGAAGGCAGCAGTCATGTGTGTCAGCGAGACACATTATCTTCTTACACCGATCACACTTTTTAAAACCACTGGAAGCCATCGGGGAGAAAAGGGTCCCCGCGAGGTCAAAGGACCGGCCTTCCAGGGAAAAAGAAAAAGATTTGGCACGAGCACCAAGCCACTAAGGGCAAAAACCGAAAAAGGAAAAAAGGGATTCGATACCGGTGTACCGAACCCGGCGGGAGGGGAACCGACGTCGAATCAGAGGAAAAAAGCGAAATAACGCCAAGAAAAAACTTCTCTTTTCCGGGAAAAAAAGGACACATGTCCGATGGGCTTCACGGAATAAAAGAGACTGGGCTTCACGGAAAAAAAGAGACTGTGGTAAGATGGCACCTTTAGGCGGGAAGGGAACCGCACATGCGTGCCAGCATTCCCAAAGGCTTTCATGGAAAGCTGGGGAAATGCTCTGCGGGGCTTCATCGGCGTCGATGACACCCATAAGTGAGGACTGACTTCCTGCTTGGTCCTGGAGAAAGCACAGTTACTTACCTGTAACAGGTGATCTCTGGGAACAGCAGGAATAAGTCTTCACATATGGGTACGTCGGTACCGACGGAGCCTGCGCGGAAACGCTCCCCAGCGTCCAATCAGAAAGCTTTTGGGAGCATCCCTCAGCGCCTGCGTGCTGCCTTCCCGCCTTTCCAACTGTCTCTCCTCAGTTGAGTTTTATAGCTGAGACAAAGAGAGAGAGAGAGGAAAGGAAAGATAGATAGAGAGATACAACTCCTAGGGGAGGTGGGTGGGTTGTGAAGACTTATTCCTGCTGTTCCCAGAGATCACCTGTTACAGGTAAGTAACTGTGCTATCTCCAGGAACAAGCAGGAATGAGTCTTCACATATGGGGACTCCCAAGCTAAGATGCCTGGAGCCCTAGCATGTTGGAGATTGAAATATGTTACACCTCATATGGCCAGGCATCCTGAGGATGGAGGGTAGGAGTTGAAAAGAGAGGAGCTGTAGGAAACAGCTGACCTAAGAGAGGACTACAGGCAAGGAGTCCTTGTATGTATGATAATCATCATGAAATATATTGAATGAACAATCACAATATGGATCTCACCTACTGGATTGCAGGAAGTAGAGAGCCTGACGGAATCTACTGAGGATCCAGCAGAGGAATCTTCAAGGTGACCTCACTGAAGTGAAGGTGAAGGTCAAAATCTGGAAGTAACAGGTGACCCCAGGATTCAACTGGGGTATGTTTATGTTTATTGAGCTTACTATACCGCCCTTCGTTAAACATCAGAGCGGTTCACATGATACAACAACAAAGAAAACGGTAGGTCTTTAGTGGGAAGCTTTATGGAAAAAGCTGAAAACTCTTTTGGCTACAGGGTTAGTCATAATTAGGAACAAAAGAGGAAGACTGACTGATTTGGACAACTGGCCTAATCCTTGAGGGAAGAAGGGGTATGGGAGAAACCCCGTATTCCCAAGAAAGGACAGATGTCTGAGGAGTTGAAACCTCAGATCTACTGAAGATCCACCATGTCTTTCCTAACTGGTGAGAGGTAGGAAGATATTGGAGTATGGAGCTTCAGGGATACCTGAACCTAGGGTTATGGTAAGAGCTGTCAGTACCACAGCAGTGGTTGTGTGCATAATAGTCTAAACATACTGTGGAATAGAATGAACATGTGCAAGCGCACTGTCTGGAACATACAGGAAGGAAAAAACCTTTATGAGCACAGACAGAGAGATAAGTATGTAAATACATATCTACCTATAAGAAAGTATCTCGACAGATATATATATATATACATATATATATGTGTGTATGTGTAGATATATATATATATATATATATATATAAGGGTATATATATACATATGTTTATGGCGAGATCCACGGGGCATAACATATGCACACATGGCTGACAGACATATGTATCTAAAGAATGTATATAGACATATGTACATATATGAATATATAGGTCTAAAGATAAATGTCTGCAATTAAGCAGACAGGGATAGAGTAGTTACTCACCTGTAACAGGTGTTCTCCAGGAGCAGCAGGAATCAGTCCTCACTTATGGGTGACGTCGGCGCCGACGGAGCCCACGCGGAGCAATTTCCCCAGCTTTCGAAGAAAGCCTTTGGGATTGCAGCGCGCATGCGCGGTCCTCTTCCCGCCCAAGGATGCCATCTTGCTCAGTCGAATGACATAGCAGAAGACAGCAACCATAAGAATGACTGCAACTCCAAGGGGAGGAGGGAGGGTAGTGAGGACTGATTCCTGCTGCTCCTGGAGAACACCTGTTACAGGTGAGTAACTACTCTTTCTCCAGGACCAAGCAGGAAGTCAGTCCTCACTTATGGGACTCCCTAGTTTAAGGCTACCGGAGACCTCAAGCTGGAAATGAGCTCCCTCCAGCTCAACAGCACAGAAGGAAGGAATCTTCTCTGAATATGAATCCGGCCGGTAGCCAACACCGGGGCCGGAGGGTAGGAGTTGCCTAAACCTCAAAGAGATTGTGGAGGACTGCCTGTCCGAAAGCACTATCCCTGCGGGACTCCCTCTCCAGGCAGTAATGAGCCGCAAAAGTCTGGCTGGAAGACCAAGTAGCGGCCCGGCAGATGTCTGCCAATGGAACAGAGCGGAGGTGGGCTACAGACGCCGCCTTCACCCTGACACGGTGCGCCGTGACTCGACTCTCCAAGGAGAGGCCGGCTGCCTCATACGCCCAGGCGATACAGTCAGCTACCCAGATGGACAGAGTACGCTTAGAGGCAGGGACCCCCAACCGATTGGGGTCAAAGGAAACGAAAAGCTGGACAGCTTTCCTATGCTCACATGTACGGTCAAGGTAGAAGGACAAGGCTCTTCGACAGTCCAGGGTATGCAGAACAGTCTCAGCTCTGCTGGTATGCGGCCTGGGAAAGAAGGTCGGAAGAACCACCTCTTGATTGATGTGGAAAGAGGAAACCACCTTCGGGAGAAACTTAGGGTGCATCCGTAAGACAACCCTATTCTTGTAGAACCTGGTGTAAGGGGGCTCCGACACTAGGACCTGTAGTTCACTAACGCGCCTAGCGGAGGTAAGGGCTACCAAGAAGAGAGTTCTCCAGGAGAGGAAACGGAGGGGGCAGGTAGCCATGGGTTCAAAAGGCGGGCAAGTAAGCCTTTGTAAAACCACATTGAGATCCCAGTCAGGAGCCGGAGGGCGCAACGGGGGCTTAAGCAGAAGCAGGCCCCTGAGGAAACGCGCCACCAAGGGATGCGAGGAAAGAGGCTGGCCCTCCACTGGCGAATGGTTCGCAGAGAGAGCACTGAGGTGGACTCTGACAGAGTTGGACTTGAGGCCGAGATCGGAGAGGTGAAGCAAGTATTGCAATACCACCGATACTAGGCAGGCGAATGGGTCCTCAGAACGCTGAGAACACCAGACCGAGAAGCGACGCCATTTGAGGGCGTAAGATTTCCGGGTAGAAGGTCGCCGAGACGCCAGGACGACAGCTTTCACCTCCGGAGGGAGCGAGAGCGGAGCTAGGACTACCCTCTCAGCAGCCAGGCCATCAGGTGAAGGGCCCGGAGGTTGGGGTGCAGGAGAGTACCCTGATCTTGGGTGTGTCTAGCCGTGCCCCTATGAACTCGAGATCCTGAGAGGGACGCAACGTGGACTTCCTGAAGTTTATGACGAAGCCCAAGTGCTGAAGCAGAGCCACCGTGCGCTGCATGGCCTGAGCGACCTCTATGGCCGACTGCACCCGGACGAGCCAGTCGTCCAGGTATGGAAAAACGAACAGGCCTTGAAGTCTCAGGAAAACCGCCACCACTGCCAGGCATTTTGTGAACACCCTGGGGGCGGAGCACAAGCCGAAGGGCAGCACGCGGTACTGATAATGTTTCCCTGCCACCACAAATCTGAGATATTGTCGGTGGTCCGGATGAATAAGGATGTGAGTATAGGCATCCTTTAGATCCAAGGAGCATAGCCAATCTCCATGCTGGAGGTATGGCAGCAGGATTCCAAGGGTAAGCATCTTGAACTTTTCCCGCTGCAGGAACTTGTTGAGGTTGCGTAAGTCCAGAATGGGTCTGAGGCCTCCTGTTCTCTTTGGGACCAGGAAGTACCTCGAGTAGAAGCCTTGACCCCACAGATGTTGGGGCACTGGCTCCACAGCCTGCTCCCCCAGCAGACCCTGCAGCTCCTGAAGGAGCAAGTCTCTGTGCAGAGGGGGCCTTGGAGGCTCCCCTGGGAAGTAGGGGGGAGGCACCTGGTGAAAATGCAAGAGGTAGCCCCTCTGAACCACCTGCAGCACCCAGGAATCGGATGTTATGGCCGACCACCTGTGGGCAAAGTGGATCAGCCTGCCCCCCGTGCTGAGCGAAGGACGCGGGAGGGGAGAGGCTATGCTGGCATAGTCAAAAGCCCCCACCCTGCTGGGCAGGGGGCTGTGTAGCGGGCATGGGGGCCCTCGGCCTACGGGGGCCATTTCCCTGACCCTTAGCCTGCGGGCCCTGAGTGGGAGCCGCCGATGCTTGGTATTGAAGGTGGGGTTGCTTATAGGCAAGCACCTTCCTCGGGTAAAAAGGCTTCTTCCCCGGCCCCTTCCGCTTCTGCGGAGGAGCGGAGGTCTTTCTGGACAGGCGAGTCCGAGTGAGAGTCTCGGACTCGAGTTCTGCCGTCTTGTCAGACATGGGCTTACCGAAGAGGTTTTCACCTCTGCAGGGGACATCGACAAGCTTGTCCTGTACCCATGGCTCGAGGTCGGATGACTGAAGCCAGGCCTGCCGGCGGGCACCGATGCCGGCTCCGGCCACTCGGGCCGATGCCTCAAAGCCATCATAGGCCGCCCGAGAAATGAACTTCGAACACTCACGAATGCTATCGGACAAGGCCTGGAACCTCTGCAAAGGTTCATCGGAGAGACCAGCCGAGAACCCGGCGAGCTCTTTCGCCAGGTCTCGGAGGAACATGCCCATATACAGCTGGTATGTCTGTACTCGGCAGGCCAGCATGGAACCCTGGAAGCACTTCCTCCCGAGGGCATCCAGGTTTCGGGCCTCCTTACCCGGGTGCACCGAGGAGTGCATCTTTTGACTCTTAAGCCGATGCATTGCCGATTCCACAACCATGGAGTGGTGCGGCAATTGCACCTTCTGGAACCCGGGGCTCTTGCGGACTCGATACATCGAATCGATCCGTCTGCTCAACACCGGCGTCGAGGCTGGATTTTCCCACATGCGGAAGAGCAGCCACTCCAGCATCGGAGGGACAGGCACAGTAAAGGCCTCCTTCGGGGGAGAGTCGTACTGGAGTGCCTCGAGCTCTTCCGCACGAGGCTCCTCCTCGGGATCCGCGGGGAAAGCCAAAGCCTTGGACATATCCCGCACAAAATCAGAGAAGCGTGTATCCTCCGGAGGGGATCGCCTTCGAGGCTCCGACTCAGGTGAGTCGGAGGGGACGCACCGGGTCTGAAAAGAGCCGGGCGACTCGTCCCCTTCCGTGTCCCAGCCCGACGCCTCCGTGGAGGAATCGAGGGGCTCCATGCGGGCGAGGGTTCGTCCCGACGCCGACGACCTCGGTCCCGAAAGGGAGGCCGAGGGAGTCCTCAACCGAGGATCGACTCGAGCCTGCATCGACTCGAGGATCGACTCGGCCGCCGGGGTCGACATGGGCGTCGACGTCCCGGTGGTCTGGGCAGATGCACTGGCGATGCCGGTCATCCAAGCCCGCTGCTGGTCCAAGAAGGCAGATATACTGCGCTCCAAGGTCGTCAATCTGAGGTCAAACCCAGAAGACCCGGCAGCCACCGACTTGGGCCCCGACGGCGTCGGGCCTGACGTCGGTTCCGTAGGGGAGTCCAGGAGGACAATAGTACTCACGTGTCCAGGGGGCTCCACCTCGAGTCGGGGAAGCTTAGAAGGTCTCTCCGCCTCCGAGGACTCGGGGCGGCTGGCGGGGCTATGCGACCCGGCCCTCGAGGGACCAGGTGCGTCCTCCGACGCCGCCCGCGCGAGTTTCCTCTGCCGACGACACTCCCGGCCAGGGGACCCCCGTTCAGAGGAAATCCGACGGTGCTCGTGGCCGGAGTCACGAGACGTCGACGCCTCCGACGAGGTCCGGGCCGGACCGGACTCGGGGTCAGAGAAGATTCGGTCCCTTTGCGATTGCCGACTCCACAGCGACTTGGAGGACATCTTGCCGCACGGACCACAACTCACGGAGTCATGGTTGGGTCCGAGGCAACGGAGGCAGAAGTTATGCGTGTCTGTAAGAGACATTAATTTAGAACAATGATCACATTTTTTAAATCCGCTGGCAGCCATCGGGGGAAAAAGGGCCCCCGCGAGGTCGAAAGACCGTGCCGCCAGGGGTGGAAAATTAAGTGGCGGGAACGCCAGTTAGAAGAATCGAAAACAAAAAAAGAATGTAAACGGACTCGATAAGGGAAAATTGAGGCCGGACAGGAAAAGGACACGCGAACCGAGAAAACAACAAAGAATTAATCAACTTTTTCAGCGGTGGTAACAAACTACGTCTGTAGGGCCTCCGCGGAATAAAGAAGACTGAGCAAGATGGCATCCTTGGGCGGGAAGAGGACCGCGCATGCGTGCTGCAATCCCAAAGGCTTTCTTCGAAAGCTGGGGAAATTGCTCCGCGTGGGCTCCATCGGCGCCGACGTCACCCATAAGTGAGGACTGACTTCCTGCTTGGTCCTGGAGAAATGTCTATACGAACCTTCACATGGGAGATGTGAAGAGGAACGATTCATCTAATAACAAGAAGGTGGAACCTACTTGAGAAGATATAGAGAATCTGTTCCCTCTGGTTAAGATGGAGCAGGAATGCTATCCAGTGAAATAACCAGGATGGTTGCATGAAAAAACAGAGGATAATATTAGTCTGTAAACAGCAAGTCCTGAGTCTGGTAGAACTCTAACATGGTGAATGGACAGAAAACGCACAGGATGAGATACCAGGTTGACCCACTTGAGGGACAAGGGGGGGGGGGGTATCATGCATTGTTTAGTTAAATATGTGCTGTCCATGAAGGATTAGAATACCATGAGGACAAGCTGCAAGGAAAAAGAGCATATTTCCTGTAGGAATTGGATAACTCTTTAGACTGTCACGTAGGGAAGGCTTATGTCCTTTATTAAAAGGAAAGAGAAGGGTGTAAAAAACCCCTCACAGTCATGAGGAATGACTGAGGAAGCCTTTTTCAACCATATAGGATAGTAATTAGAGAAAAAATCCCCATGCTCTCTAGCAAGGGCCCATAGTGGAAAGCTTCTCCGTAGGATAGCAGAGAGCATAATGCAGGAGAATTGGGAAATAAAACTGGCTATTGGAGAAAACCAGCTGCCACTTCAACTATGCTGCCAACTCCAGGGATTTGGAGATGGCAGAAAAGAAGTGATAAGGATTATCCAAGACAGATGAAGCACTATCTTGGAAGCACTACTAAGGCTAGACAAAAAGTAGTGGAAGATAAGACTGGAACTTGAAGAAAAGTACCAATAGTCCAATCACTGGAACTCCTGCATGGGCAGCTGCTGAATAGAACAGCAGAGAGAATATTTCTGTTTTTAACAGAGAGAAAGAGTAGTTACTCACCTATAACAGGTGTTCTCCAGGAGCAGCAGGAATCAGTCCTCACTTATGGGTGACGTCAGCCGACGGAGCCCTCGCGGAGCAATTTCCCCCAGCTTTCGCAGAAAGCCTTTGGGAATTGCAGCGCGCATGCGCGGTCCCCTTCCCGCCCAGGGATGCCATCTTGCTCAGTCTGATGACATAGCGGAAAGACAGCAAAAGTTAGCAAATATGCAATAAGAATGACTGCAACTCCAGGGGAGGAGGGAGGGTAGTGAGGACTGATTCCTGCTGCTCCTGGAGAACACCTGTTACAGGTGAGTAACTACTCTTTCTCCAGGACCAAGCAGGAAGTCAGTCCTCACTTATGGGACTCCCAAGCTTAAGGCTACCGGAGACCTCAAGTCTAAAAGAGCTCCCTCAAGCTGAACAGTACAGAGGGAAAGAGTCTTCTCTGAATACGAATCCGGCCGGTAGCCCAACACTAGGGCCGGAGGGAGGAGTTGCCTAAACCTCAAAGAGATTGTGGAGAACTGCCTGGCCGAAAGCGCTGTCCCTGCGGGACTCCCTTTCAAGGCAGTAATGAGCCGCAAAGGTCTGGCCTGAAGACCAAGTAGCGGCCCGGCAGATGTCTGCCAATGGAACAGAGTGGAGATGAGCCACCGACGCGGCCTTCGCCCTGACCCGGTGAGCCGTGACACGACTCTCCAAGGAGAGACCGGCTGCCCCATAAGACCAGGCGATACAGTCGGCTATCCAGGAGGACAGAGTACGCTTAGAGACAGGTACCCCCAACCGATTGGGGTCAAAAGATACGAAAAGCTGGACGGCTTTCCGATGCTCTCGCGTACAGTCAAGGTAGAAGGATAAGGCTCTTCTACAGTCCAGGGTGTGCAGCACAGTTTCCGCTCGGCTGGCGTGCGGCCTGGGAAAAAAAGGTCGGAAGAACCACCTCCTGGTTGATGTGGAAGTGGGAGACCACCTTCGGGAGGAACTTAGGGTGGGTCCGCAGTACAACCCTATTCTTGTAGAACCTAGTGTACGGAGGCTCCGACACTAGGGCTTGTAGCTCACTCACGCGCCTGGCGGAAGTGAGGGCCACCAAGAAGAGAGTTTTCCAGGAGAGAAAACGGGGAGGGCAGGTAGCCATGGGCTCAAAAGGCGGACAGGTAAGCCTTTGCAGAACCACGTTGAGGTCCCAGTCGGGGGCTGGGGGGCGCAACGGAGGCTTAAGCAGAAGGAGGCCTCTGAGAAAGCGTGCCACCAAAGGGTGCGAGGAGAGAGGCCTGCTCTCAACCGATGAATGATGCGCAGAGAGAGCACTGAGGTGGACTCTGACAGAGTTGGATTTGAGACCTAGGTCGGAGAGGTGAAGCAAGTATTGCAGCACCACCGATACTAAACAGGCGAAGGGGTCCTCAGACCGCTGAGAACACCAGACCGAGAAGCGACGCCATTTGAGGGCGTACGACTTCCGGGTGGAAGGACGCCGAGAAGCTAGGACGACGGCTTCCACCTCCGGGCTAGCCGTAGCGGAGCTAGGATTACCCTTTCAGCAGCCAGGCCGTCAGGTGTAGGGCCCGGAGGTTGGGGTGCAGAAGAGTGCCCCGATCCTGGGTTAGGAGGTCGGGGTGGAACCCCAGAGGAAGAGGGGTGTCCACCGCTAGATGTAGTAGTAGGGGGAACCACGGCTGTCTCGGCCACCGAGGTGCCACCAGGATCACGGAGGCCCTGTCCTGGACAACTTTGAACAATGTCCGGGCCACCAGTGGCGTAGGAGGGAATGCATACAGCAGACCCGTGGACCACGGGATGAGGAAAGCATCCGGCGCCTCCCGAGAAGGATGGGGGTACCGGGAGCAGAATCTGTGGAGCTGCCTGTTCAGGGGACTGGCAAAAAGATCCACAGTGGGAGAGCCCCACTGGCGGAAGATCTGCTGGACCACTTCGGGGTTCAGTTTCCACTCGTGCGGTAGCAGCATCCGGCTCAGCTTGTCCGCCAGGCAGTTGTCCTGCCCTGGCAGGTAAACCGCTTTGAGGAGGATGTCGTGATCGACAGCCCAAGAGCACAGCCTCCGGGCTTCCCGACATAGAAGGAGGGAGCCCGTGCCCCCCTGTTTGTTCACGTAGAACATTGCAACCTGATTGTCTGTCTGTACCAGTACGGACTGGCCGAACGTCAGGTGAGCGAAGGCCCGCAGAGCTAGGCGGATCGCCCGGAGCTCCAGGAAGTTTATCTGCTGGGCAGCCTCCCAAGGCGTCCAAAGGCCCTGAGTGCATGTCCCTCGACAATGCGCCCCCCATCCCAGGAGAGAGGCATCTGTCGTGAGCACCCGGGACGGTGGGTGAGACTGAAATGGCATGCCGAGCACCAGGTTGGGCAGGTGAAGCCACCATTGCAGGGAGGAGACCAGGCGGTCGGAAACTTGTATCAGGTCCGACAGCCTCCCCGTGGCCTGACGCCACTGAGTGCGAAGGCTCCATTGCGCAGGCCGCATATGTAGACGGGCGTTCGGAGTGACATGGACCGTGGAGGCCATGTGTCCGAGTAGCTGCAGGAACTGTCTGGCCGAGGCCGGCGACCTGCCGCTGAACCTGCCGGCTAGAGCCGTGAGCCGGTTGGCCCTTTCCGGAGGCAAGAAGGCACGCGCCTGCCGAGTGTCCAGCCGCGCCCCTATGAACTCGAGGTCCTGAGAGGGGAGCAAAGCGGACTTTTCGAAGTTTATGACGAAGCCCAAGTGCTGAAGCAGGGCCACCGTACGTTGGGTGGCCTGGGCGACCTCCGGAGCAGACGATGCCCGGATGAGCCAGTCGTCCAGGTACGGGAAGACGAAGAGGCCTTGAAGCCTTAGGAAGGCGGCCACCACTGCCAGGCACTTCGTGAACACCCTGGGGCGGAGGACAGGCCAAAGGGCAGTACTCGGTACTGATAATGCTTCCCCGCCACCACAAACCTTAGGTACTGCCGGTGGTTCGGATGAATAAGGATGTGGGTATAAGCATCCTTTAGATCCAAGGAGCATAGCCAATCTCTCCGCTGGAGGTAAGGCAGCAGGGTTCCAAGGGTAAGTATCTTGAACCTTTCCCGCTGCAGGAACTTGTTGAGGTTGCGTAGGTCTAGAATGGGCCTGAGGTCTCCTGTTCTCTTTGGAACCAGGAAGTACCTCGAGTAAAACCCGTGACCCCAGCAGTGTTGGGGCACAGGCTCCACCGCCCGTTCTTGAAGCAGACTTCGCAGCTCCCGAAGGAGCAAGTCCCTGTGCAGAGGGGGTCTGGGAGGCTCCCCTGGGAAGTAGGGGGGAGGCACCTGGTGAAAATGGAGGAGGTAGCCTTCTTGAACCACCTGCAATACCCAGGCCTCGGATGTTATGGCGGACCACCTGTGAGCGAAGTGGGTCAGCCGACCCCCCGTGCCGGCCAAAAGCCCCTGAGGGGGAGGGGCTATGCTGGCATGGTCAAAAACCCCCGCCCTGCTGGGCCGGGGCCTGCGTGGCGGGTTTGGGGGCTTTCTGCTTCCGGGATCCGTTACCCTGTCTCCTAGGCCGCTGCCCTTGAAGGGGGGTTGTGGCCGGGTATTGTGTTTGGTGATGCGTATAAGCAAACACTTTCCTCGGGTAAAAAGGCCTTTTCCCTGAGCCCTTCTTCTTCTGTGAAGGGGCAGAGGATTTTCTAGAAAGGCGAGTCCTGGTGAGAGTCTCCGACTCGAGCTCCGCCGCCTTTTCGGCCATGGGTTTGCCGAAGAGGTTTTCCCTTCTGCAAGGGACATCGACCAACTTGTCCTGCACCCAGGGCTCGAGGTCGGATGACTGAAGCCAAGCCTGGCGGCGAGCCCCGATGCTGGCTCCAGCTACTCGGGCCGAGGCCTCGAAGCCATCATAGGCCGCTCGAGAAATGAACTTCGAACACTCTCGAATCCCGGAGGACAAGGCTTGGAACCGCTGCAAGGGTTCCTCGGAGAGACCGGCCGACAAACCCTGAAGTTCTTTCGCCATGTCTCGGAGGTACATACCCATGTACAGCTGATATGTCTGGACCCAACAAGCAAGCATAGAGCCTTGGAAGCACTTCCTACCGAAGGCATCCAGGCTCCGGGCCTCCTTCCCTGGGGGCACCGAGGAGTGCATCTTTTGACTCTTAAGTCGATGCATGGCCGACTCCACCACCATAGAGTGGTGTGGAAGTTGCGCCTTCTGGAACCCGGGGCTCTTGCGGACTTGATATATGGAATCGATCCGCTTGCTCAACACTGGCGTCGAGGCGGGGCTCTCCCACATGCGGAGGAGAAGCCGCTCCAGCATCGGGGGAACCGGTACAGTGAAGGCCTCGCTCGGGGGGGGGAGTCGTATTGAAGGGCCTCGAGCTCTTCGGCTCGGGGTTCCTCCTCCGGATCCGCGGGGAAGGCCAGCGCTTTGGCCATATCCCTCACGAAATTGGAGAACCGGGTATCCTCCGGAGGGGACCGCCTCCGAGGCTCCGACTCGGGCGAATCGGAGGGGACGCACCGAGTCAGAAAAGAACCGGGTGACTCGTCCTCCTCCGTGTCCCAGCCCGACTCCTCCGAGGAGGAATCGAGAGGTTCCGCGGGGGTGGGACCCGGGGACCTCCGCCCCGACGCCGAGGACCTTGGTTCCGAACGGGAAGCCGAGGGAGACCTAGGCCGAGGATCGAATCGAGCACGTATGGACTCGAGGATCGGCTCGGCCTCCGGGGTCGACTTGAGCGTCGACGTCCCGGTGGTCGGGGCAGATGCACTGGCGAGGCCGGTGATCCATGCCCGCTGCTGGTCCATGAAGGCAGATATACTGCGCTCCAAGGTCGTCAATCTGAGATCAAGCTCAGAAGACCCAGCAGCCGTCGACTCGGGCCCCGATGGCGTCGGGCCCGACATCGGCTCATCCGTGGGGGAGTCCAGGAGGACTATATCACTCATGTGCCTAGGCGACTCCACTTCGAGACGAGGGATCTTCGAAGGCTTCTCCTCCTTGGAGGGCCCGGGGAGCTGGACCGGGCTAAGCGACCTGGCCCTCGAAGGACCAGTTTCGCCGCCCGGATCCACCCTTGCGGACCGCTTCTCCCGCCGGCGTTCCCGGCTGGGGGAGCCCCGTTCAGAAGAACTCCTACGATGCTCCGAACCGAAGCCGCGAGGCGTAGAGGCCTCTGACGAGGTCCGCGTGGAGTCAGAGAAGATCCGGTCCCTCTGCGACTGCCGACTCCTCAGCGCCTTCGAGGACATCTTGCTGCATGGGCCGCAGCTTATAGGGTCATGCTCGGCCCCAAGGCAGCGGAGGCAGCAGTCATGCGTGTCAGTAAGAGACATGAGCCTGACACAGCGATCACACTTTTTAAAACCCCTGGCAGCCATCGGGGGAAAAAGGGCCCCTGCAAGGTCGAACGACCGCGCTGCCAGGGATGAAGAGAAAAGTGGCGGGACCGCCAGTTGGAAAAAAAAATTAAAATGTAAACGGGCCCGATAGGGGATATCGAGACCCGGCGGGAAGAGGAACACACGAACCGAGAAAAAAATGTTTTTTATTTATTTATTTTTTTAACGAAAGAAATCAAAGAAATCAACTTTTCAGCGGCGTTAACAGACACATCTGTAGGGCTCCGCGGAAAAAAGAAGACTGAGCAAGATGGCATCCCTGGGTGGGAAGGGGACCGCGCATGCGCGCTGCAATTCCTAAAGGCTTTCTGCGAAAGCTGGGGAAAATTGCTCCGCGAGGGCTCCGTCGGCTGACGTCACCCATAAGTGAGGACTGACTTCCTGCTCGGTCCTGGAGAAAAGACAGAACAAGAGGAGAAAATCCTGTTCCTGTCTGATGAACTGCCCAAATGAAAGAAGGGAGGTTACTCCAGAGAAAAAACTCCAGACTGGAAAGGAAAGGAAGACTAGAAAAACTAAGAAAGCCTTCCAGTGGTATGGTACCACTCTTACAGGGGGAAACCCTGGAAAAGAGGGTAAAGAAAAATAGGAGCTGAAGGGTGACTTGCCATATGGTAAGTCTGTAGAAGGAAAAAATTCATGTTGGTACAGAAAAACTATCATGGGATGGTTGGTAAACCTCTCTTCATAGCAGGAAGAGGAGGAAAACCCTGTGACCCATAGACATGAATATCCTGACAGCTCAGCATACCTAAGAGCAAGTGGATGTCCTGGAAACAGGAATCCATGTGTAGAGTTTTAAATGAAAAAACTTCTGCTGAGAAGAAGTGAACTGTAGGTTATAAAGAGATTAATTAGAACCCTATTGCAGGGTTAATTATCCTGGCTTGAGTTTGGATTCTTCAGACCAGGGCGAGGTTCCCCCTGCTTGGGAACATCTGTATGATGGGCAGGAGAAGAATAAAACCTTCTTCTTTTAGGGAAAGAAGGTTTGGTAGGGCATTTCCTACCTACTGGGGAAGGAGAAGGCTGAGCCTCAGAAACAGGGAAGTCCGTGGAGCACTGAGCAACCTGACGTAAAGACTCCTTATTGAAGAGATTTTCTCCAGTACAAGGAGTATTAGCCAGTCTTTGTTGTGCCCATCTGTTCAAGTCTGAAGCTTGGAGCCAGGCTCTACGTCGTGCTCCTATGGCTATAGCAGAGGTTCTGCTAACAGACTCAAAAGAGTCTAGTGAAGCACGAGTAAGAAACCAAGAGATATTTTGACTATGACTAAGTAGTAAGGAATAGTCTGCAATCTTGGGCTCTGAAAGAAAGGGAGTTAGAAGAGACAACTTCTTTGTGACCTCCTGAAGGGATAGACTCATATAAAAAATATATGAGAGAATCCTTGTTGACAGCACAGATGTCTGGAAGGTTTGACGTCCAAAGGCATCTAGTGTTCTAGACTCACGACCTGGTGGGTAAGAAGAGTGCTTCTTCTTACTTTTCACCTTCCTCATTGCTGATTCCACCACAATAAAATGATGGGGAAGTTGAGTCTTTTGAAACCCTGGAGAGGGGGGCACCTGATACGAAAGATCAGTTGCTGTAGAAGGTGAGGAAACCCTTAAAGGTGTTTCCCATATTCCCAGAAGAAGATCCTGCAAAGAATGATGTAAAGGAAGCATTATATTTTCCTTTTCTCCAGAAGAGCCTTGTGTAGTATCATAGCCAGGGATAGGAATAGCAAGGAATGTTGCCATGTCAAGGAGAAAATTCTGAAAAGAAGGATTTCCAATGGGAACCATCCCTGGACAGGCGATAGCGACATCGAAGCAGTCATCGGAGGCTGCTCAAGTGGTACCGAGGTAACTGAAAACCCTTGGTGATTACCCTCGGTACCGCGCATCCGGAATCGGTAAGCGTCGGTTCCGAGACGTGTCGGTACCCAGTCTTCCAGACTAGATATCGATTCCAGACTCGGCATCGAAGGAAGCGAGTCTATCAATGCATGTCTAGAGGGTACCGACGTCGGTGGTCGTATCGGCGGTGCTGCCGATACTGGAAAGTCAATCTGGGACGTATCGATCGGTCCTGAAGGTACCGAGAACGCCAGATGACGATCCCTGGTGAGAAGTGGATCGCTTCTTTAGGAGCCTTGGGATATTGCAAAATATCCAATTTTTTGGCTCTAGGCTCTGTCTCAGGGGCTACTGAGATAGAAAGCCCCTTGGCCACTTCCCTTATGAAGTCTTGAAAAGACAAGTCTTCTGGAGGGGACATTCTTTTTTTTGGAGAAGAAGGCTCCTGAGGAAGGAGTACCGATGCTTCGACAGAGGCCTCCGATGCATCAGAGTCTTCGGAGGAATCGAAGTATCGCCTGTCTGAATGCTCCTGTAAAGCCCGATACGCATACCTTGTGGTATCGACATCGGGAGTCATCGGTACCGAATCAGTACTGATAGGCATCATCGGACAGGGTACCGCTGCAGTCAACACCGAAGCCGATGTCGATGCAACCGGTACCGGCACCGGAACCGATATCGGAGCCGGTGTCGGAGCCGGTACCGACAACTGAGCTTGTTGCGGTACCAGCGGCGTCGCAGCTTGTATGAATGCCGTAATGGCACGCTGCATGGTCAGAACATTCTGATCCATCGACGCCATGAATGTCTGGATGTCGGTACCGGCAGATTCCACCGGTACCCCAGAACATTGCAACAGGTGATCGGTCGAGGCCGTGCCATCGATGTCAACCTGTGAACCCATAGGAGGAGCTTTGGAAGCCGGAGCTTCCCGCCGTGGTACTTTTGCCGGTGCAGGATCCTCGAGGGCAAGCCCGGAGGCATCTCAATGCTTAGAGGGAGATCTACCCTTTGAGGACCGGCTGGACTTATGTTTGGTTACCTGAGATCCATAGGAAGAAGCAGCAGCCCTGGACGACGTCGATGCCACCGAAGCTGCATCAGAGGGAAACAGTGTACTGAACTTGGCTGCTCGGTTCTGTAAACCTCTTTTAGACATCATGGATGAGGACGCACAATCCGTGATGGAATGGTCAGGACCCAAACACTTAAGACATGGGTGTCGGTAACAGAGATGGTACCGCTGCACTTAGTGCATTTTTTAAACCCGGAGGCGGGCTTTTCCATGAGGAATTTTTCTGTTAGGCCCAAGGCCCAAAGAAGAAAAAATACACTGAAGTGGAACGGAGTATTCTTTTTTTTTTTTTTTTTTTTAAGAAAAGAAAGAAAAGACCAGCGGTACCGGTCCGATGTCGAAGAAGGCAGACGCACGACCAAAGAAATAAAATAAAATAAAGAACTTCTTCAGCGGTGACAGGAACACGACCTGCTGGCTCCGCGGAAAAGAAGAACTGGAGAGAGGCGGTTAGGAAAGGCGGGAAGGCAGCGCGCAGGCGCTGTGGGATGCTCCCAAATGCGTTCCTTTTTTGGGACGCTGGGGAGCGTTCCCGCGCAGGCTCCGTCGGTACCGACGTACCCATATGTGAAGACTCATTCCTGCTTGTTCCTGGAGATTGAAGAATTTCTAATTCTTCTGCTCTGGGTTCCTTTTCTGGAGTCACCGTGATTGCAGGACCTCGAGCTACATCACGTATGAAATCCTGGAAGGACATGTCCTCTGGAGGAGATATTCTGCATTGAGGAGGAGATGGATCCTCCAGAAGGATTGCTCTAATACCAGCAGAGTCATCAGAATCGAAGGATTCAAAGTATCTCTGTGCCGGGTGTTCCTGCAATGCTTGGTACCGGTACCGATCAAAGTCGGTATCGGGATGTCTCGGTACCGGCCCCTCGATACCTGAGATAGACTCAAGGCTTGGCATGGGGGGCAGTATACATGCCGAGGCAGGTGCACTCGGTACCGGCACCGCTGTCGGTACCGATACCTTTGGAACCGTCTGTAGCGGTCTTAGCGATACCGAAGCTGCTAAGAAAGCCGCTAGACTGCATTCGTTAGCAAGGATTCTCTGATCTACTGCTCCTGCAGATGCCTGGGTGTTGGTACCGGTGGAAGTGGTCATGACCCCAGAACATGGCACCAGTAGTTCTGCAGAGGTTGAAGCCTCTGGAACATTCTGGTGCCCCGTTAATGCTTTGGAGACCGAGGCCTCCCACCCAGGCTGTTTTGCCGGTGAACTTTCCTTGAGGGCAACGACAGTGGCATATCGATACTTAGAAGGAGATCTACCCTTTGAGGACTGGCCAGTCTTAGAAGACTTAGGTTTAGTTACCTGAGATCCATGAGAGGAAGATGAAGCCCTGGAAGACGTTGATGCAATAGACATCATATCAGCGGCAAAAAGGGCACAGAGTTTTGCAGCTCTATTCTACAGGCCCCTCTCGGTCATCTTTCTGCAGGAGAGACACTCCGATGGAGAATGGTCATGGACCTAAACATTTAAGACACCATTCAGTGTATAAATACAGCTAAATAAATGGATGTCGGTGACGGATATGGTACCGCCACATTTAGAACATTTCTTAAAACCACTAGCTGTTTTTTCCATGTTTGAAGAAAAAATGGGCCCTAGTGCCCAAAATGGTGCCTAACCCCGAGAGGGGAAAGGCTCCTAAAGAAAAGATTTTTAGAAGCTAGTTTTTTTGAAAAGAAGAAGAGAGAACCGGCGGTACCGGTAGGTGTCGCGTGAAGGCAGACGCGACCACAAAAAAGACAAAAGAAGAAAAATTTTTCTGCGGTGACAGGGTATACCTACTGTTGGCTCCGCGGAAAACAAAAAACTGACGGAGGAGAGTTGGAAAGGCAGCATGCAGGCGCTGTGGGATGCTCCCAAAAGCTTTCCTATTGGACGCTGGTGAGCGTTCCCGCGCAGGCTCCGCCGGTACCAACAATACCCATATGTGAAGACTACATTCCTGCTTGTTCCTAGAGAGATATGCTTCCGCTAGGCTGGACGAGGCAAGGAATTATCCCATAAGGGCTGCTTGAATTATTGGACACATCATTTTCATTTGAAAAACTGGTACATGAAGGGCCTAATGGACCTCCTTGAGACCCAGACTCTGCTGAAAGGACCCCTCCTTATTGGATACCACAAAGTAAATGGAATAACAAGCAGAGTCCTTCTTTGCGAGATGGATCGGTCAAATGGCTCAAAGAAACTGCAGACGGAGGGTGGATTGTAAGGCTGCCCTCTATCAGGACGCTCCGCTGGGTGAAACTAGGAAGGCTTCTTGGATGGGAGAGCATAGCCTTGGCTGACGATGTTGAGGACCCACTGATCGAAGGTCATGTGGGCTCACTGCTGGGAAAAGGCATCCACCCTCCTCGTATTGGCGGCGACGTAGGCATCCCATCCTTTCCTGACTCCCCGAAGGACTGTGACTTTTGACCGGCATGAGGTCACAGCAAAGGCCTTTCCGCGGAGTGTAAAGGACCAAGGCTTGCCTTCCAATAGCCGCTGTGGCTTGACGTCCCCCAGGTCCTTGACAAGCTTGTCAAGGTCTTCACCAAGGAGCCACTTGCCTTGGAAGGGGAGCTTAGAGAGGCGCGTCTTAAAGGCTGGATCAGCCGACCATTAACAAAGCTAGAGCACTGTAGATGGGCATAGGCCGCCAGACCTCTACAAACTGATGCCTGAGTGGAGTTTCCTATCCTAATGATCCGAAAGGGCCGCACCCCCTTCAACCAGAATAGCGATGTGCTTAGTGACGGCAGTCACCAGAGCAGCCATCTTCGGATATGCAAAGCACCTGTCCAGATCCGCTGGAGACCAAAGATAGCGCTGTCCCTAAGGTAGTGCTGTCCCAGATGGTGAGCCATATGCATCAGGCGAATTGCACTTCTGAGATACCATCTGCTAGGGCTCCAATGGGAAAGGGAAGACCCTGACGGGCTTTTGACTGTCCCGAAGGAGAGCCCTGGTGGAAAAAGATGGCCCTGGTGGGCTTTGGAATGCCCCGCAGGAGAGCTCCGGTGGGAAAAGGCTTTTGAATGCCCTGCAGGATCAGATTGGCCTGAGAGAGCACCTGAGGCTGACTGTGCTCTAGAGGATCGATGAGGTGTAAGCCGTCCACTACTTGAACCATCAGAGCAGGGAGTTCATCCTTGCGGAACAGGCAGATATCCTGTGTGCTGTCTTGCTCGTCAGCTCATCATCCTCCCAGTCAGAGGCACCTAGGCTATCCTCGGCTGACAAGGCTTCTTCATCTGGGAAATCAGGTGCACAGGCGACCGCAGCTCAAGAAAAGTTCCTTGAGAGGATGCCCCATGTTCCTAAGAATTCACTCCTTCCAAGAACGCTTCCAGGACCCCAACGTAGAGTCTAGCAAGGTTCTGTGGACTGAACAGAACTCCAAGACAGAGATGACAAGCCTAAGGGTCCAAGCCTAAGGAGCACTAGACATTGTTGTGAATCTTGGTTCTGAGAAGACTAAGATGGGTTTTGAGGCAGCAGCGTCTGAGCCAGAGGATCGGCAGGCTGAGGGAGGAGGAGGCAGGGAGGAGCGACCCTGTAGACCACTGGGGGTGACAGAGCAGTGGGACCCTCCATCAATGCCTACTGACTGTGCGAGAAGACTCTCCCGGGTAAGCGGAACAGGCCAAGCACCCCCTGTGATGTAAGTATTTCTGCTTGTAGCTGTAGACAGTACACTTCTGAAGGAGGAGGGCACTGTAAATAAAACATTCCCCCGAAATAATGTTACAGAAAAGGAGAAAGAAAACGCTGCGGCTCTCGCAGACTGCACAGCTAACTTTCCCGCTCCAAACCAGCCACCGTGGCTGAGAATGCCACGCGTCTCTGACATTTAAAATGGACGCTACACCCCCCATGGCTGAGGAAAATGGCTGCCGCAGGCGCCGAATCAGTCCGAACAAAAAGGCAGGAAACAGAGAAACGGAAAAACAGCAGTGCGGAAAGCAGGACAGTGCAGCCGCAGCGGTCTCGAAGTAGAGAAAAAAAACACAGTGTCTGTGCGACAGTGGCAGCGCGACCCAGTGCTCAAAACGGGGGGGGGGGGGGAATTCAAACTCCCTGTGTCCTCCTGGAGAAGCAGGAGAGCCAAGGCAGGAGCAGTATTGCAAGAGACTGACTCAGAGCGCTTAGCAAAAATAAAAAGGCTCTCCCTGCTGCCGGCCTACTGGAACCCCCGCTGTACAAGCACCCAGAGCCTCCCTATCCCAGAAGGTAAAGAAGAGAGGCAGACCCGGGGGAGGAAGGAGAAGGAGGGGGAGGAACTTACTCACAAGGCAGACACTGCAAGAAAGCTGACCAAAAACTGCTGCTGTAGCTAAGCTCCCAAGGCAGACGCTGCAAGAAGGCTGACAAACCGCTGCTGTAACTAAGCTCTTTAAGAGCAATGAAGGCTCCCACTGCTGCCAGCCTACCAGGTCCTCATGATCAGGAGGTGGCCTTCCCCTCGCATAAGGAGCTTGACTAGTCTTCTTGACCAGGAGCTCAACCAGATCCCCAAGGCGATGAGCTGGAAATTTCAGAGGGGCACCTCCTCTGCACCCTGAAAACATCCAGCTGAAATTAATAACTTAAAAGAAAAACTGAAGAGAACACCAGCATCTGCCGGCGACAGAAAACACTGAGGGCGACCTCTAGGGGTACAGCTATATGTCTACCAGGGCTCAACCAATTAAGCTTCTGGTCGTTTTTCCTCTGTCTCCAACATCTGCTGGCAGGGGAACTTAACCCATTTATCTGGAATGGTCTAGCAGGATGACTTGGAAACACTGATTCTAAAGGACACAGATCATCAGGTGATGGTTACAAGGGATCTAGATCCAAGTGGAGGCTGCTAAAGTACAGTTATCTGTACCCATCTATAGGCTTCCCTGTGTAAAAGCTGATATTTATTAGAAGCAGCCACAAAAGTAAGCATACGTGGCCCCTCCATCACCTCCTCTAGACACCACAAACTCTTATCTTGCCAGCTGGGACTACTAGCAGCAGGTACATTATTCATTTTGAATAATGGATTATGCTATTTATCTAACTAGGCTTATATACCACTTTTCTACCAATCAAAGTAGTGTACATTCAGGTACTGTATATATATTTTTCCCTTGTCCCTGAAGGGCTCACAATATATGTTTTTGTACCTGAGGCAACAGAGGGTTAAGTGGCTTGCCCAAGGCCACAAGGAGCACCTGTGAGACTAGAAAGCACAGTTACTTACCTGTAACAGGTGATCTCTGGGAACAGCAGGAAAAAGTCTTCACATATGGGTATCGTCGGTACCGACAGAGCCTGCGCGGGAACGCTCCCCAGCGTCCAAAAGGAAAGCTTTTGGGAGCATCCCACAGCGCCTGCGCGCTGCCTTCCTGCCTTTCCTAACCGCCTCTCTCCAGTTTGAGTTTTAAAGCTGAGACAAAGAGAGAGTGAGGAAAGGAAAGAAAGATAGAGAGATACAACTCCTAGGGGAGGTGGGTGGGTTGTGAAGACTTATTCCTGCTGCTCCCAGAGATCACCTGTTACAGGTAAGTAACTGTGCTATCTCCAGGAACAAGCAGGAATGAGTCTTCACATATGGGGACTCCCCAGCTAGAGATGCCTGGGAGATCACCCAGGTTGTGAGTCCCTGGGAAGGGCTCTACCTCCACCCATGAATCTCAGGCATCCAGCCAGGGATGGAGGGTAGGAGTTGGTTAGGTATGGAACAGGTGTTTGAGAACAGCCTGACCAAACAAGGCATCCCGGTGGGAGTCCTTGTCCAAGCAGTAATGGGCTGTGAAGGTATGAACCGAGGCCCAGGTGGCCGCTCGACAGATCTGGTCGATGGACACAGAATTTAGATGAGCCATAGAGGCTGCCATGGCCCTCACATTGTGAGCTGTGACATGGCCCTTACTCTGGTAGGCGAAAGAAATACATTGAGCAATCCAATTGGACAGAGTTCTCTTAGAGACTGAAAGTCCTAAATGAGAGGGATCAAAAGCAACAAAAAGTTGAGAGGACTTTCTATGTTGCTGTGTCCTTTGTAAGTATAAAGCAAGAGCTCTTTTACAATCCAGGGTATGAAGATTCCTCTCTGCACTTGAAGCATGAGGTCCTGGAAAAAAGACAGGTAAATAAACCTCCTGGTTCAGATGAAAAGGTGAGACCACTTTAGGCATAAAGTGTGGATTAGTCCTGAGGACTACCTTGTCATGATGGAACCTTGTATAAGGAGGATTAGCCACCAAGGCTTGCAGCTCACTGATGCGGCGAGCTGAAGTGACTGCAATGAGAAAAATAACCTTCCAGGAAAGAAATTTCAAGGAGGTAGTGACTAAGGGTTCAAAAGGTGGCTGCATAAGCTGGCCAAGAACCAGATTCAAGTCCCATGCAACTGGAGGTGGTCTGATGGGAGGTTTAATCAAAAGAAGGCCTCTCATGAATCTTGCTATAAGAGGATGAGAGGAAATAGGTTGTCCATTGAGAGGTTTAAGGGATGCTGCAACAGCACTCAAATGGACTCTTACTGAATTCGTTTTAAGGCCTGCATGGGATAAATGCAGCAAATACTCTAGTAAAGAATTCAGAGGTATTGCAAGAGGGTTAAGACCCTTCTCTGCACACCAAATGGTAAACCTTTTCCATTTAAAAGCATAGGAACGTCTAGTGGAAGGCTTTCTGGAAGCATGAAGGATATCCTTCACTTGCTGAGAAAGATGCAAATCTTGAAGGTCTAGGCCTTCAGCAACCAGGCTCTGAGGTGAAGAGACTGGGGATTTGGGTGCCACAACGTTCCCTCCTCCTGGGACAGGAGGTCTGGAGCAGATCCCAAGTCCAGTGAGGGAGCTTTATTTATTTATTTATTTAACTGTATTTATATACCGCTTTTCACCGGGTCAAAGCGGTGTAACACATAACAAGGGGGGTAAATTCTTTATAGAGTGGGGCCATCACCAGGGGGGCAACATTAATGATTTGGGGTGGACATAGACATGTGCATTTTGCAGTATCTAAGCATTAGTTCTTGAGGATGGGGTGGGTTTCTGTTCAGAGATGCTCTCGGAATAGGATCGTTTTCAGCTGTTTCTTGAATGATGTGATGTCGGTGTTGTTTCTGATGAGGGTTGGCAGAGAGTTCCAGAGGGATGGGGCATAGAGTTCGAAGGCTCTGTTGCAGGTCCGTTGTGTGGATTTGGTTCTTTAGTGGGGGACGATGATAGAATTATTGGAGGATTGTCTGGTTGGTCTGTTGTGAATCGGGTGGGGTAGTAGTGTGGAGTGCGGTGTTCCGTGTTTGGTGGATAGTCTTGTGGGTGAGTAGTATAGCTTTGTATTTAATTCTTGAGCTTGGGAGAGATGCAGAAGTAGAGGGTACCACACTTGGCGTGGCTAATGTGGTGCTATGAGGATCATAGACCCCTTGTCTCTCTGAAGTTTGAAGAGTGTCTTGGGAATTAGGGGAATGGGTGGAAAGGCATAGAGGAAGTCTTGCCTCCAATGAAGGAGGAAGGAATCCCTGGCCTGAACTCCCTGACACGGAATCCTGGAACCGAACCGGGGAAGTTTGGCATTCCACGGACTTGCAAAGAGGTCTATGTCCGGGGTTCCCCAAATTCGGAAGATTCTGGCTATCTGGTTCCCATGGAGGGACCATTCGTGTGGGAACAGAACTCGACTGAGTCTGTCTGCCCAAGAGTTTTGAACCCCTGGAAGATACACTGCCATGAGATGAATTTGATGCTCTCTGGCAAAGGCCCACAATCTCAGAGCTTCGTTGCAAAGCGACAGAGAGCCAGTCCCACCCTGCTTGTTCACGTAGAACATGGCTACTTGGTTGTCCGTGTGGATGAGGACTGTCTTGTAGTTGAGCAGGGTGTGGAAGACTCTGAGAGCTAGAAAAATTGCTCTGAGCTCTAAGAGGTTGATATGTAGAGATGTCTCCTCTGGAGACCAGATGCCTTGAGTGGAGAGATCTTGAAGATGAGCTCCCCAACCTCTTGGAGAGGCATCTGTTGTAAGGGTTGCTTGGGGTAACTCCTGTTGAAAGGGGGACCCCAGCAACAGATTTTGAGTGGACTTCCACCAGTGGAGGGACCAAAAGAGACTGGAGGTTGCTATTTTGTCTGACAGACAACCTGATGGCTGGGTCCATTGGGTGGACAGAGTCCACTGAGCTGCCCTCACGTGAAGGCAAGCGTAAGGAACCACATGCACAGTGGATGCCATGTGGCCTAACAGTTGTAACATCTCTCGGGCAGTTAAATGGGATTTTAATTGAATTTGTGAGGCTAACTGCACCAAGTGTAGGCAACGGGCCTGGGGAAGATAGGCCCTTGCAGTTGTGGTATCCAGCAAGGCCCCTATGAACTCTAGAGACTGAGTAGGGGTGAGATGGGATTTTGGAAAGTTTATTACAAGTCCCAGATACTGAAGGATATGGCTTGTGCAGGTTAGAGAAGTCTGGGCCTCTGTCTGGGATGGAGCTCGGATGAGCCAGTCGTCCAGATATGGGAATACGAATATCCCTAGAGTGCGTAGAAATGCAGCTACTACTGCCATGCATTTTGTGAACACCCTTGGTGCAGAGGCCAGCCCGAAAGGAAGCACTCTGTATTGATAGTGCTTCCCTTGATAAAGGAACCGAAGGAACCTTCTGTGTGTTGGATGGATGAGGACATGGGTGTACACATCCTTGAGGTCTAGAGAGCAAAGCCAATCCTGACTCTGAAGGTATGGAAGGAGAGTACCGAGAGAAATCATCTTGAATTTCTCCTTGCATAGAAACTTGTTCAATTCTCTGAGATCTAATATGGGTCTGTAGCCCCCTGTTTTCTTTGGGATAAGAAAGTAGGGGGAGTAGAACCCTGAGCTATGTTGAAGAAGGGGTACTTCTTCTATTGCTCCTTGGGCAAGAAGGGTAGTAATCTCCTGACCCAGAAGGTCGAGGAGAGATGTTTGAGAATTGAACTGTCTCACCATGGTGTGAGGAGGAAGGTTTAAGAAATGAAGCTTGTACTCCTCCCTTATGATGGGGAGGGTCCATTGCTCTGCTGTGATTTGTTCCCATCTGGGAGCAAAGTAAGCCAACCTTCCTGGAATGGTGAGAGGCTCTGGATGTTCTAGAGCCAGAAAGGCTAAGCTCTCTAGTTGTAAGTCAAAGGCCCTGAGGAGGCTGAGGCTGTTGGGCCGTAGCAGTCCTAGCAGCCTTAGGCTTGGCCTGTTTCGGTTGTTGCTGTCTCTTTGTAGCAAAACGACCTGCAGAAGATGACTGCTGACCATAAGCAGAATAATATTTCCCTTTCTTGGGAAAAAAATCCCTTTTTAAACAACCTTTTCTTAAAGGGAGCAGAAGTAGACTTTGAAAGTCTATCTAAAGCAGAATTTTCAGCATCCATTTGGGTGGCCTTTGCTTGCCAATCTTTGCCAAAAAGGTTTTCACCTGTACAAGGAAGATTTCCTAGTCCATCTTGAACCCAAGGTTCCAAATCAGAAGCTTGTAACCAAGCAACTCTGCGTGCACCTATGGCAATGGCCGAGGCTCTGCTGGCACCTTCAAAAGAGTCAAAGGCTGCACGGTTGGAAAACTTGAAAATATCCTGGGCATGTTTGAGCCAGGTGAGGAATTCTTCCCTTTTATCTTCTGAAATAAAAGGAGATAAAGTTTGCAGGTGATCTGTAACTTCTTTTAGAAACATCCCCATATAGAGACTATAGGAGTTGATTCTGGCAACAAGCATACTGGCCTGGAAAATTCTCCTGCCAAAGGCATCTAAGGTTCTGCATTCTTTTCCTGGAGGAGCAGAAGAGTGCCTTTTTGTACTCTTTATCTTCTTCATAGCAGACTCCACCACAATGGAGTGGTGAGGAAGCTGAGTCTTATGGAAGCCAGGACAAGGAGGAACACGATACATGGTGTCCAACCTGCGAGAATGAGGGGAAGTGGTGAGAGGAGTCTCCCACATGCCCAACATGTGATCATAAAGAATCTCATGTATTGGTAAAGTGGCTGCCTCTTTAGGAGCCTTAGGATATTGTAAAATATCTAATTTTTTGGCTTTAGGCTCTGTCTCAGGGGCCACTGAGATGGAAAGGCCCCTGGCCACTTCCCTAATGAAGTCTTGAAAAGACAAGTCTTCAGGAGGAGACATTCTCCTTTTTGGAGAAGAGGGCTCCTGAGGATGAATCACCGATGCTTCGACAGAGACCTCTGATTCATCAGAGTCTTCAGAGGAATCGAAGTATCGCCTGTCTGGGCATCACAGAACAGTGTACCGCTGCAGTCGACACCAAAGCGGATGTCGATGCAATCGGTACCGGCACCGGAACCGATGTCGGTACCGGTGCCGGAGTCGGTACCGGCAACGGAGTTTGTTGCGGTACCGAAGGCATCGCAGCTTGTATGAATGCCGTGATGGCACGCTGCATGGTCAGGATATTCTGATCCATTGACGCAACCAATGTCTGGATGTCGGTACCAGAACATGGCAACAGGTGATCGGTTGAGGCTGAGCCATCGATGTCAACCTGTGACCCCATAGATAAAGCTTTGGAAGCCGGAGCCTCCCGCCGGGGTAATTTTGCCGGTGTGGATTCCTCGAGGGCAAGCCCGGAGGCATCTCGATACTTAGAGGGAGATCTACCCTTCGAGGACCGGCTGGATTTAAGTTTGGTTACCTGAGATCGATGTGAGGAAGAAGCAGCCCTGGAAGACGTTGATGCAACGGAAGCTGCATCCGATGGAAACAGGGTACTGAGCTTAGCTGCTCAATTCTGTAGACCTCTCTTAGACATCATGGAGCAGGACTCACAATCCGCAATGGAGTGGTCAGGACCTAAACATTTTAGACACTATTCATGGGTGTCAGTGACAGAAATAGTGCTGCTGCACTTCGTGCATTTTTTAAACCCAGAGGCGGGCTTTTCCATGAGGAAAAATTTCCTAGGCCTAAGGCCAAAGAAGAAAATGCACTGAAGTGAGAAAAAACAGTAGGTTTTTTTTGTTTTGTTTTTTAGAATAAAGAAAGAAAAGACCGGCGGTACCGGTCCAGCATCGAGAAGGCAGACGCGCGACCAAAGAAATAAAATAAAGAAATTCTTCAGCGGTGACAGGAACACGACCTGCTGGCTCCGCGGAAAAGAAGAACTTGAGAGAGGCGGTTAGGAAAGGTGGGAAGGCAGCGCGCAGGCGCTGTGGGATGCTCCCAAAAGCTTTCCTTTTGGACGCTGGGGAGCGTTCCCGCGCAGGCTCCGTCGGTACCGACGATACC
Organism: Ichthyophis bannanicus; assembly: GCA_033557465.1. NCBI lineage: Eukaryota > Metazoa > Chordata > Amphibia > Gymnophiona > Ichthyophiidae > Ichthyophis > Ichthyophis bannanicus. The sequence continues at coordinate 1,689,368,132 of CM066031.1, read as the reverse complement.
CATATGTGAAGACTCATTCCTGCTTGTTCCTGGAGATACCCCAGTCCTCCTAGCCCAAGGTTGCTGTCCTCTAGCGGGATTCAAACCTCTGGCTCTCCAGCTCGAAGTAACTTGCCTCTGCCACTAGGCCGCTAAACATTATGGGCCCGATATTCAAAAAGCAGTTGCATGGTTTACAACCCTGAGAGGGATATTCAACGGCATTAACACTGTTACTGCTGCTGAATATCCCCGATTTTGGCCCTTACGCAACCCAAAGCTAACTGCTTAGCATCAGTTTGTGTTGGGGGCATTCTGGGGAGGAGCGGAGGTGGAGATGATCAATAACCGGGCAGCAGCGATATGGCATGCTGCCCAGATGGCGACCTGCAGCTAAAAGATAGGCAAGGAAAATCCTTGCCTATCTTTTAGGAACAGGAGCTAGCTAGGCAGCATGCAATATCGCTGCTGCCCAGTTAGCTACTGTGGCTTCTGGCATGTGCAGTGATCCCCGGATATTCAATGCTGGGGTCGCATATGACCCCGGCATTTAATATCCGGGGTTAAGGGTTGGTAGGCACGGCTATGCGTTGTAGCAGTGCATAGCCTGCCCAACTGAATATCAGGCCCTTACAGTCCAAATAAGAACAAAGGAAACAAATTCCCAATCAAAGAAAACAAGAAAACAGTTGCAAGGAAAATAAAAAGAAATATTAGCCTACTTCACGCAGAGCATCAAAAACAAAACAAAGCACTTAGCAAAGAAATCAAGCAGCATAAGCCACACAAATACTGCAACAAAAGCTATACTCCAAAACAGTGCCAAATCGTATGGCCCTATTCACCTCCTAACACCTAGTCCTAAGGGGCGGCAACCTCCCCCTCCCTATCAATAAAAGCTTCTTGAGGTGGGAAGAATCTAGGAAAACAAATCTAACCCCATTCAATGCAATCACATATTTACAGGGGAACCTAAGGTAAAAGGTACCAGCCAAAGCTAATATTAGAGATTTGAAAGAAAAAAAAGTCTTCCTTCTCACTTGGGTAGCTTTAAAAACATCAGGGAATAATTGTATTCTAACACCACAAAATTTGGATTCCTTGAACTTAAAATAACTTTTTAAAATTAACACCTTATCAGTGCCATTGACAAAAGAGACCACTAAGGTGACAAGTGTCAGTGACATCTTGGGATTCCCTCTAGGAAGGCAGATAGACTCAGATTAAGTCTGGAGACTAGAACATCCTCTCCCTCCTGCCCAGAGGAAGTCTTACCACTTTATCAGGAACATAGTACAATTTATAAATTAAAATATAAATATCATCAACATTAGATAGAAGTAATGTTTCCTTAAAGTATTTATGAACTAGAATCTCTGGTGAAAGCAACCGAGTAATGGGGCAATTAAAAAACCTTATATTTTTACTACAAAGAGAATTTTTAATAGATTTCAGCATGGGGTGTATCATAAGGCTGTCCTTAATAGAGGACATGCCAACTGAGTTCAAGGAGGTCACCTGAGTGTCCAATGTGGCAACTTTTTCCCCCAAAGTCTCCAACTGAACAGACACCTGTTTAAACTTTGCAGCAGTCTCCTGGGAGAAATCACAAAGCTGCAGAACAATAGCAGACAAACTTTTCAGGCTATAAGGAGAATTTAAGTGAGCTAGCTGCTTAACAAACCCAAACACCTATGAGTAGACAGTATACAAGGATTGGCTTTTAAAGGAGGAAGCTATGCAGCAACCAGTATCCTCCTTGCTGAAGTTAAAAAAAGCGCTTGAAAGTAGTGACAAAGGTAGGGAAAATTAACTCCACCATCAATTTTATCAGATTCTGGATAAGTGCTTCTGAATGCTGAGCTTCGAGCATTTCTTCAAACAAATGGAAAATGCATAAAACCACAAATGAGAAACATATCTACAGAAGAACCAAGATGCTGCACTACCCATCTTTATTGACACTCAAACTTTAGAACACAATCTGGATTGTCTATTTGTCACTGCAGACAGGTGTAATTTCATATTAAGAGATAATCACTGATCTAAAACGCCTGCGGTCTCCAAAAAGCCTCTTAAACTATAAGAAACAATCAATCAGGGATGGTTTATGATTGTTCCCCTCTTGACTAAGTATGCCAAAGTAGTTGCAAAATAGTCAAATTTCTTTTGGAAAAACATTAAATTGGCAAGAAACAAATGACAATCCAGTAAATCCACTACAGATTCAAATCTCTCAAGATCTACTTAAAAATAATGTTTTTTAAACATAACTAAAATGAAAAAAATAGTGTACACCCGTAATTCACATTTAAACTTGATTCAAAGGGTCTAGTAAAATTCAAACATCCTTGGTATCATCGGGGTTTCTCTCTCCATTGCTGCCAGCTGCATCATGCTGAACATCACTAGTGGAAATACTCTTCTCTATCATCTCAACACTTCAGATACTTGTTCTGGCAATATCGTCTTCAGGTCCACTCAGTGAAAAAGACCTACTACTTTGAGCTGATTATCTCGGCTCTGCACTCTACTTGTCAGCTACATTCTGTCTTGGATACACTGACAAGACCTGCTATGCTTCCCACATTCACAAATTTAAATGCTTCCCCATCACCTTCTGCCCTTGCCAAGTATTAGGTCTGGCTTTCTAGGATGCCAGCCGTCTTTGGCCCCCATAAGCTCGCCTATTTCAGCTAGAGACATCTTGGGATCACCAAGTGATCTTGCCACCTCTGTCCCACTCTTGGGATTCTCTCTCTCTCAAATTTTCTTCCATGAATGCCTTTTCCTTATTTTCCACATACCATTCTTCTGCATATTTCAGCTTTAGAATTATGCTCCTGGCCTTTCTCCTTTTTTGGATATATCTGAACAAAGTATTTTCACCATGCTTAGCCTCTTTTGCCATTTTTAATCCTGCCCTTGCTTTTGTCTTTCTGATTTCTCTTCATTTCTCTCAGTTTTTCCTTGATATTCTTTTCTGTGATGCCTTGTACTTTTTGAAGGCTAGCCTTTTTGTTCTTAAGGGATCAGCCACCTCCTTGAAGAACCATAATGGTTTCTTTTTCCTTTTATTTACCTTCTTAAGATAAAGACCCGTTGCCCTTTTCAAAGCTCCTTTCAATTTGTCCCACTGATTTTCTACTTCCACTTTCAAGGAACGACAATTATCAAAAGCAGCACAATTGCACTTTCCTCTTCGTCATTGTCAGACCAGTCAAGACCAATGGTATATACCAAAGCACAGATTAAGTAGGTTGGAGTGTGTCCTCCACAGTCCAAGACTGCTTCCCCAAAACATGATACCTATCTAGCTCAGAGGTGCAATCTCACTCTGCCATGACTACCACCAAATGCAAAGATTCCATTGAAAATCTCAGGGATTCAAAGGGAAGAAATGACAATCTTTGCAGTTTCCTGGGTCATGTCGCATCTTAGTAATTGGAATTGACATTTCAGCCATCGTGCTGTAGCTTTCTTCAGGGTGAAGTGGGGCTTCTCTGAAGTCCAGGATGGGCTGGAAAGATTCTCCTTTCTTGGAAAACACAGTATCTGAAATACAGACTTTGATCTTCTTCATAGGATGGTTCAGATATTAAGGTGACAAAGGCAGTCGAGGGTATCTTGAAAAGCTCCCCCCATTTCTGGTGACAGGCATGAGGGCTCCAAAAACTTGTTTTCTATGGGGGAATGAAGGTTAAGCATGTAGCCCTCCAGCACAAAAGATAAAACCCTAATGCTCCCAATCCACTGGAGCCACCCAGGCAACCTCACTGTGACAGCTTGGATCCTGGAAAAGGAGCTGTCTGTAACTGCACCTACTTCCTGGAAGCTCAAAAGGCTTCATCCTTTGCTGGCTACCTAGCTCTCTGGTTTGACACAAACCTGGCTTGCTTAAAGGAGTGGGAATCTCACAGCTTTCCTTTGGGAAGCATGGCCTCATGACCCCTGGATCACAGACAATCCTTTCAAAATCATTGCCAAACAAAAGATCTCTAAATAGAAGCTACTGAGATGTATTTTGAAGAAGCATCTACTGCCCAGTCCTTGAGCCATAAGTATCTACAAGTGGACACTACTGCAGCCATAGATTTACCTGCCATAAGAATAAAATCATAAATGACACTGCTGATTTCATCATGGGTTCTTTATTGGAGCTTTGGTTAAATTCTTCTACTTCAGAATAGATCCAGAATAGCAGAGTCCAAGCTGCAAAGCCTCCACAAACTTCCATTTACAATGCTGCTTCAGCCTCCTATTTCTAGTTGCCTATCAGGTCCCTGATGGCAGTGCCCCTTTACAGAGAAATACTGGTGTTATGAACCACTACCAATACCATCATGTCCATTTTAGGAACTGGTAGCAGATTATCTTGCACCATCATTGGCAATGAATAAAATGTATCTACTGACCCAAGATAATGGAAGCCTGGCCTTAGGCAGAGTCCAAGCCTTCTGGTGCATGTCTATGATCTGGTATGTTGGACAAGCTTTGGGCAGTTTATAAATTCCTACCAAAATGGTATTCCTCGCTATGGGAGCCTGATGCCTGGTCATTTGAGATCATCAGGTCTTTGATCACTGGGTGTACTGGGAAAGCTTTAGAATGTCTATAAATCCCTGCCAAAATGGGATCTGCTGATATGAGCATCTCTGACACCTGGTCATCCAAGATCTTCAGGATGCTGATCACTTGGTCAATAAAGCTAGAGAGCTCTTCCTTCAGAAAAGGGCATATTACTGAAGCTGTTGCCTCCTCCACTTCTACAGAGCTGGTGGTTGACTGATAGCTATCTGCTGAAAAAGGTTCTTCCCAAGAAGCAGAGCTAGGAGTATGGTAGCCCAAAGAGGGTAACCCTCTGTTCTACCTTCAGTCAATGTGCCACCAGGGTTTTCATCACACCTGGCCCCTGCTGCCTTGAATTACAGTAGACTTGATAAAATGTCAAAATCAAGGAAAATGAAATCTGGGGGAACATCTGTTTTAGCCAGAGGCCCCATAAGGGGAGAGGTTCCTACCATTAAAAGCCCCCCCCCCCCACACCTGCAGCACACTTGCAGCATTTAAAATTCCAGAGGGCTTCCTTGGGCTAAAGAATCATCACAGGGGTTTGGTTGAAGGAATATCACCATCCTACTGGATCTTAAGGTCCTTCCTATCTTAGGCAGAAGGAAACTGCTACTGGACACAGCTGCCTTTCCTCATAGCCTGGACATCTCCTGTCCTTTAGGCATCTCCAGACAATCCTGAACCACCAGAAATTTGGAAGAGAAGTAGCTCTACAGAACCAATCCCCAAGGCAACCCATGGAACAAGCAGAAAATACTACTGCAATCATCACCAACATCCACCGTATGTCCACCATAAGAGGCAGTCTCATTTACTCTACATTACCTTAGACCTATCTACCACCACAAAAATCAATAAAACAGAACCTAAATGTGACCTGAGGTGCGCGCTTATTAACACACGCTCTATTCGCACAAATGGCCTATCATAACAGATTTAATATCTACCCAAAACTTAGGTATATTATTGGTCACCGAGTCTTGGTTATCAGATTCAGACTCAGTTATAGTAAATCAAATGACTCCCCCAAACTTCTCCATCTATGCGTGTAACAGAGAGAACAGAAGAGGCGGTGGTGTATTCATCCTCGCTAAATCCTCCTTACAATACCGAGTTAAGTCTTGCTAGGAGCACTCAATGTCTCGACACATTAACCGTATCCAATAAAAATACCTCAATTAATCTTATCTACTCATCTCCAAATGCACGCCCAGAGGACATCTCAGATGTAATTAGCCTTGCATGTAACCCTGACAACCCCAACAAGCCAAACTGGCTGTTAGGCGATTTTAACCTCGCATCTTTGCCACCTGCCTCTGCCAATGTCTTACTTGACGCCATGGAAAATCTCGACTACAAGCAAATTGTTGACATCCAGACGCACCAACGTGGCAACATCCTCGACCTCATATTTGTCCCTCCTGCAGTAACAGGCCATAATAGTCAGCTTGACCTCACCATCACCCCGGTCCCTTGGTCAGATCATAGCCTGATAACCTTCCAGATACCTTCAAATTCGAATCCGCCAAATCTACCAAAAAATGCCCCTCCACCGCATCATAAACGCTTTAAATCACTGGATATCGAAGTGTTCAATGCACAAGCACTACCTAAGTTGTCAATTTCAACGACCGACATCAATAAAATGGTCGACAACTGGAACGATACACTCCAACAATATGCACAACTACCTACAACTCACAATGCGATTGCTCCTAACAAGGCTCCTAGCATAAGGCATAATGCCCCCTGGTTCTCTCCAGATATTCGAACATCGCTGCTTCAACTGAGAAGACTAGAAAGAAAGTGGAGACGCTCTCATGAAATCATCATCCACGATGAATACATGGCGCACCTCAAAAGTCACCGTGAACTAATGTGGTCCAAAAGGAAGGAACATCATGCAAAATTACTTAGTCGTTCACTAAACAAACCCCGCAAGCTTTTCAACTTAGTTAAATCACTATCCAAGGAGCCTTCACCGCAGCAGCAAGAATATATCCATCCCCAACAGTATGCGAATTACATCCAATCCAAATTAACCAGAACAATTTCGGATTCATCACAAGCATCCCCTCAATTCAAGCAGTCTCAAGCACCACTCCTCAGTATCTCACCTCCATCATCCAAAACCATCAAAGAACTAATTGCCACCTTGAATACCACTACCGCAGCCAACGACCCATGCCCAGCACACTGGATCAAATCAATGCGCTCGGAGCTCAGTCCATATATAGCCAAAATTGCAAACCTCTCTTACTCCACTGGAACTTTCCCAGTTGCTCTCAAGCAGACTTCAATACGTCCCCTATTAAAGAACAACCAGATCAACCCTAAGAAGGAAGAATCATACCGTCCAATCTCCAGCATCCCGCTTCTTGCCAAAATTCTTGAGAAAGAGACACAACGCCAAATTCAGCAATATATTGACACATCTTCCCCTCTAGATCCGTGCCAACATGGATTTAGGGAAATGCATGGAGTCGAGACTCTCATGACCTCATTAATCAATTCGCTCATCTGTGGGATCAATAACATAAGATCTGGCGTCGCAATGATCTTCCTCGATATATCCGCTGCGTTTGATTCGGTAGACCATAAGATTCTACTATCGCGACTCTACGAAAAGGGCATACAAGGCCTAGCATGGAACTGGTGTAAATGATACCTCGAAGATCGTTGGCAACATGTTCGCATCGACTCCAAAACATCAGAACCATTCCTCCAAACGCAAGGGGTTCCACAAGGCTCCTCTCTATCGGCGCTCCTCTTCAATATATATATGCAGCCAATTTGCCAAATCACCAAATCATTTAATGTTTCCTGCCTCATTTACGCTGACGACGTGCTTATTTTCACCCCGATTGATATAACGAGTCCAAATTACACCAACTTAACCAACTGTTTCAATGCAATAGCAGATTGGCTTTTAGATCAAAACATGCGAATCAACTTCAAAAAGACTGAAGTTTTAATGGTCACAAGAAACAAGCTCTTCTCACCCCCTGCATTCCTCAAGGTACGGGACGCTGAGCTCCCAATCAAGAATACAATCCGTTACCTAGGTGTGATCCTTGATCAACGACTGGATTTTACCTCTCACATAAAAAGCACGGTAAAAACTATCTACTTCAAGATAAAAACATTACGCCACCTAAGACTCATGCTAGAATACAACGACTTCCGCTCAATATTCCAAGCAATAGTCACTCCACACTTTGACTATGCGAATATTGTATTACATGGTCTTCCAAAGAACACCATTAACCCCCTGCAACTAGCAATGAATGCTGCGGCCCGTATCCTAGTTGGAGCATCAAAGAAAGACCATATCACGCCAATCCTTAGGGACCTTCACTGGCTCCCTATAGAATGTAGAATTAGCTATAAAGCTCTCCTCATCACATTCAAGGCCTTAAATAATTTATCACCAGCAACGACTTCAGACCTCATCAGTCTAACTCCCAAGACAAGATCCAGGAGACCACTCGCTGAAAATACTCTAGTCATTCCCAGTGAATCCACAAATTGGTCCCAATCAACAATTAACAGAGCATTTAAATCTTATGCGCCTAGATGCTGGAATAAACTTCATCCAGAAATCAGAGCAATACGAGACATGAAGCAGTTCAGGAAGGCTATCAAGCACTACCTATTCACTGAGTACTTCCAGCCACCGTAATGCTATCTAATATGTCATAACACAGATTCATAGGCATAACCACTCCATAAGACATACCTTCTAGAACTAAAAATTTTGTTGTAATTACTCTGTTCACTAAAATCTCGCTGCTAGTTGATTGTATGTAAATAGTTCAATCGTTAATGTAGATAGTTACCCTTGTTACCCAAGTTTATTGCCCTGTTATCTGTAACTCATACTTGTTTTCAAATGTACTGAGATTGTTTTGTTCCATGTAAACCGTGCTGATGCTAAAGAGCGCGGTATACATGATTGCAACCCACCAACAGAAACAGGAGGACCATCAACTCCAACACCCTTCACATACCAACAGATATAAGATCTGTCAAAGTCAACACTAGTAACAGAGCTTACTCATACGTAGCACCGACACTATGGAACCAACTACCACTCGAACTACGAACCAGCAATGATCTATCAGATTTTAGAAAAAAACTCAAAACGCACCTATTTCAAACTCATTTCAACCTGTACTAACCCCACATGAGGGACATCTACCCCTCCACTAACCCAGAGAACCTGCCCAATATAAAATGTACATATGTAAATTATTCTCCCCCTAGATAAGAAGTAGATAAGTTTCTGTGTGCAGTGCTTACACTATGAATCTATCTGTACAGAACGAAAAATTTTACTGTCTTGATTCGGCAGCTTTCTCTATGTAATCTTACCTGCTTCTGATCACTGGAAGGAGCGGTATACAAATGCTTGTTAAATAAATAAATAAAATAAAATAAATAAGAAACTTTAAATAAAGAAAGAAAGAAAGAAAGAAACAGCTTGCAAAGAAAAACTGTTCAAAGAGTTATCCCTGTTTAAATGTGAAGGCTTCCCCTCTCTCTCTCTCACTTTTTTTTAAGCTGCAGTCTGACCAGGACAAAGGTAAAAAAATAAACAAAACTGGGATTCAAGATGGGGCTGTGATAGCACGAGTCTGAAGACGCACTTGTTCTCCTCTGCAACTGTTGACATTGGAGGTAACCATTGCCTGCTGTGCTATGGGCAAGAGGAAGGGAAAAGGCAGGCTCAACTTCCTGGAGAGCCCCTTACCAGCCTCTCTTCGCCAGCTGACACTGAAGAGGTTTGGCGTTGCCTCAGTTTCCTCGAGACAGACTTCTCTCAACCTGCCTGATGGAGGTGTGACGGGCAGCAGTGAAGGGGCTTCGTTAAGCCCCATTCAATGTACACTGCCTCCCTATCCTGGAAGTGTTTCTGCTGTTGGTGGTCTGGGACACTTGCAGACTGTGGAGCTTGCTATGTTGCCTCAGTCAGGAGGTACTCTGGCAGCGGCTTTGTCTCCCCTGATGAATGGAATTTTAGAGAGGAAGGAGAGTCCTCAAAGAACTCTGGAGGACATTGTCCAGTTGCAGGGTGAGGCTCCTTCTGGTTGACAATTGGGTGAGGCGCAGATTCCACAGGTCGTGACTTTGGAGTCACTGTGGGGTATTATTCAAGGTATCAACTCCTCTCTTCAGTCAGTTTCGGGTCACTTTGTGGGGGGACTTGGCTCTTGTGGCCCAGGTTGTGTTGGAGCAATCCAAGACATTGGAGACTAAAGTTTCTAGAATGACTGCTCTCGAGTCAAAAATGAATGCTATTCAAGTGGTTAATGATGCCCTGGTGAAAGACAGTACTATTTCTGCCAGGCGAATGGAGTATCTTGAGAATTTGGCTAGATGTAATAATTTGCATCTGCTAAACTTTCCTAAATCTCCACTGATACCATCAATAGAAAAGGTGAAGAAGTACTTGACCGAGGTGCTTGGGATGGACCCTGGGCATCTCCCTCCAATGGTGAGAGCCCAATATCTCACCTCTCACCCCAGCACCAGGTCAGGGAGTCTCTGTTAGAGACAACCTGACAGGGTTTTTGGAATCAAACCTAGAGGCTGTGACCCAGCGGTGTACCCTGATTCTAATGTTTTCCATGGAAGTTGATTGCAACCAGGTGTTTAAAATGTATTTTCGCTTTATGGATAAGTTATTTTTTGGCTCTCCTTTACGCATGTTTCCTGATTATTCAAGATGCACACAGAAATGGCGCCAGGGGTTCTTGGCTCAGGGGTTCTTGGTTCAGGGGTTCTTGGTTCTAGAGCCTTGGCCCTTGGGCTGCAAATTTGTGCTTCATTTTCCTTGTATTTGTGTTATTGTGTCTGATGGTAAAACGTTTACTTTTTTTGAGCCAAAAATGTTAGCTAAATTTCTTTTAGTCAGGGAGGGAATGTCGGTCCTTGAGTCTACCTCACAGACGCCATTGTAGGGAGGTTCTAGGGTGCTGGTGTTGAGGTTGTGCCCTTAGATTTTCTTATAATTGATATGATGTGTTATCTTTTTCTTGAGTGTCTCTTTTTTTTTCCTGTATTGTGGGCCGATAAAGTAGAAGTCCTTCTTTCTTTATCTTATTGAATGATAATTTGTTGTTTATTGTTTTCTTTCACTTGTTTAACAATAGTGCAATTCAAAATGTATAAAAAAAACAAAAATAAAACAAAACAAAACTGTGGTACCACTCACCCTTCTGCTGAAAAAAACACTTGGAACTCCTTACTCCGAGGCATAGGGGCTAACTTCTCTCTTCTCTTTCAAAAGAATAGCAACAGCAGGAAGGGATGTCATACTTAAAAACAGTACTCACTGCATACTGTTCATGGTGGCTCGATTTATTTATTTGCTTGTCTAGGTTTAAATACCGCTTTTCTCATGGGTCAAAGCGGTTTACAGAGAACAAGAAAATGTACAAGGAACTTTTACATTCAAACAGATAATTTTGTACAATAAAAAAGGGTAGGACAGTTGGGATGGTTAACTATGTACAAGATAAGTTACAGGTATGTAAATTGACTATGCATTCATATTCATCTGATAGGTTTGTTACGTGTGTGATTGTGACCTGTCTGTAATTTGTGTGGAGTTGGGTTTTGGGAGCAAGTTGAGAAGGGTGTTTAGTAGTTGGGATGTTAGGGGGGGGGGGAATGATGAAGTGAAGAGGTGCGTCTTAAGGAGTTTGCGGAAGGTTAGAAGATATGTGGTGTTTCTTATATTGTCCGGGAGGGAGTTCCAGATGGTTGGGGCATAAAATTCAAAAGCCCTGGCGGAGGCTAGTTGCATACTCTTTGTTATGGATTGGGGTGATTAGTGTATTTGTGATGGAGGTTCTCCGGGATCTTAATGATTGTTGAGGGATGATGAGAGTGCTGAGGTGGGTGGAGGAGTGATGGAACATGACTTTGTGTGTCATTAGCAGGATCTTGTAGAGTATTCTACTTTGAAGCAGGAGCCAATAGAGGTGTTTGAGGATGGGGGTGATGTGTTCATATTTGGATGTGTGTGTAATGGTTCTTGCAGCGGTGTGCAGTGCCATTTGGAGGGGGTGGAGAGCTGATTTGGGGAATCCATGGTAAATTGAGTTGCAGTAGTTGGCATGGGGTGTTGTGAGGGATTGTAGGACAGTGCGAAAGTCGGAGAGAGCAAAGAGAGAGTGGAGGTGTTGTAGTGTGCGGGCTTTATGACAGATTGCTCTAGCTGTGTTTACTATTTGTGATTTCAGCGTGAGGTGGCAGTCGAGGGTGATCCTCAGGTATTTAACTTCTGATTTCATTAGAATTCGAGTGTTGAGAATGATGGAGTCAGGAGAGAGGAATGAGGTGTTCCTGGTGACGAGTAGGGCTTCTGTTTTTTTTTTTAGGTTTATGCATAGGTGGTTTTCGGATAACCATTGGGAGACATCAGAGAAACATTGTTGAAGTTCGCAGTATGATGGGTTATTGAGGATGATTGACGTATAGGGCATAATGTTATCTGCATAAATGTGGTAACTGACGTTGTGTGTTTGGATGTTATTACAGAGGGGTTGTAGATATATGTTGAAGAGGAGGGCAGAGAGGATAGAACCTTGGGTGAGTTTGAGTGTAAGGGGTTGAAGATTGTGTCCCAATTTTTATCAGCTGTGTTCTGTTGTGAAGGTAGTCCTGGAACCATCTTAAAACGGTGCCCAGGATTCTGAATGATTGGAGGCTTTGTAGGAGGGTGTTGTGGTTGATGGTATCGAAGGTAGAGATGTTGAGGAAAATCATGATGAAACGTTGGTGGATGTTCTGGGTTCCTTTTATGAGGTTGTTGAGTAGAGAAGTTAGAAGGGTTTTGACTCCATGCTGAGGTCAGAAGTCATGCTGTTGTGGGTCAAGTGGTGCGTGTGTGTCAAGATAGGCTTGTAGCTGGGTTTGGACAGTTTTTTCTATTATCTTGGATAGGAAAGGTAAGCTAGCAATAGGTCTGTAGGAGAAAGGGTCTGAGGGATCGAGGTGGGGCTTTTTTAGGAGAGGGCGGATTGAGAAGGTTTTTAGGGAGGCTGGTAGGTAGCCATGTAGTAGTGAGAATTGGGCGGGTTTTGCTAGGAAGTGTGCAAGTTTGGGTAGAGTGGCTTTGATCCAGCTTGGCGGACAGGGGTCAAGGGAGGAGGTGGTGGTGTTAAGTGAGGATACTACTTTTGGATGTTTTCAGGAGAGATTATTTCAAAGGAGGTCCAAGAGTGTGTTGACTTGGTAGAAGGTGGGGGTGGGTCGGGTTGGGCAGGAGGTTGGGGGAGGTGAATGGAGAAGTCTGCTAGCTATTGAGGGATGACAGGGTAGTTTGTGGGGCTGTTGGAGGGTGGTGCCGTGAGTTCTTTTTACGAGGGAGAAAAGTTCCCGTGGGCGGTTGAGGGTTCTTTGTATTAGTTTTGTGTGGTATCTTTCTTTTGCGAGGTTGGCAGTTTGGTTGTACTGTCTCAGGAGGGCCATGTATTGAGTTTGATATGTGGGCAGTCGTGATTTTCTCCATCTACGTTCTTGTTTCCTTAGTTGGGATTTGAGCTTGCGGAGGTTGGGGGTGTATCATGGGATCCATTTGTGGGCAGGGTTGAGCAGTTGGGAAGACGTTGGTAGAGAGGCGGCTTCGCAGAGGAGATTGTTCCAAGTGTTGATGGCGGAGTCGAGGTCCTGGGGTAGTGACTGGGGAGATGTGGGTGTGCAATTGTTTGAATCTGTTTGTATGCAGGTGGGGGTTGTAGGCTTAATAATGCAGGTGTTAGCTCCCACCTGTCTTATATCCAAACTGCCCTAGAGGGAAGCACTCATCTCCAGGGGACGCCCAGGGCCAACAGCAGCACAAGGCAGTATGTTGCCTTCTCAAAGGGTTGCTTTGCCCAGGTTTTTTTTAAAAATAAACTTTATTAATTTTCTAGGCAAGAAAGTACGTTGCTGCCTGGCCTTGGGTAATGAAAGCAGGGCCCAAAGGGTCAGAGAGTAAGTAGCCCACCATTCTGGGCTTTTGGAACAATCTCCAGGGGCCCCTAGCTCTGAAGAGTGGATATGAAGTTAACCTACCCTGCCAGAGCCTAATTTGTCCCTGCTATACTAGCCCAATGTCTCCCACTGCTGAAAACAGAGCAATGATGATCTTCCTTGCTGTAACAGCATATATATAGAAAAGACAAACAGATTTGTTCTGTCTTTACCAGTTGGGAGGAGAGCATAAAATCAATGCACAGTTCAGATTACTTTCCTGTTCAGTTAAGCCTTAGGCCCGATAACAGAAGTAACGTTAATTCAGTTCCATGTAAGTTATGGTTTGATGTGTTCTGGTTTGAGTTCAATGTAAACCGCTTTGACCAGAAAGGCAGTATCTAAGTGCACATAAATAAATTAAATAATAAATAAATGTAAGTGAAGAACAGGAGCAAATAACAGGCATTTTGATAACTTACCCATATATAAATATGCATTTTGCATGGCATGCACTACTGTTACTTCAATACAATAAGAACTAAACTGGCTAGTTAAAATGAAAGAACAAACTTTGTAGGGGTATCACCTATGGCCCTAAAAAGGATACATTTCAAATAAGAAAATCTTTCTGGTACAGAGCCCAAACACTAAATTTAGCTAAGTATTTATATTACAAGATTTCTTAATCTTTTCTTTTAACACTTGTCATATTTTTCCTAGAGAAGAATCATCGAAAAAACCCAAATAGAATATTTTCACATATTAATATTCATACCACACAAATAGTATGAAACTATAGGGAATGCAAAAAGTTGCAAGAGTATTAAAAAACAACAGTACAGTGTTTGAAAATACAATAACCACATGTCAAGAACAAAAGAGGAATTAGACTTACCTGCTAATTGTTGTTCCTTGAGGAACTCCAGTCCAGTCTTGGGTAGTGCACCTCCTCCAGCAGCTTGGAGACTGAGCATGTCATCTTTTTGATAACACTAGTGTACATATGCAGCTGGCACCGCCCACCAGCCCCAGTACCTATTGACAAAGCAGACTCAGAGGAGCAACAAATAAGTAGTTAAACATGCAACAAACACGTCTATGTCTAAATAAACTAGTACCCCCTCCATCCCCTGGAAAGGATACCCCACCCCCCCTCCAGGATGGGGAAACCTACATGTTGAGCGCTTGAGCAACTCCAACCAGTGGGAAGCGAGCAACCGACAGCTCTTCTGGTCTGCCACTCCCCCAAACACTGATTACACACACCTCCCCGGCTCCCCCTGGCCACTTCCTCCACCAAGGGAACCAGCTTCAGGACCAGGGTGTACATAAATTATCACAGAAAGCACTCAGGGAGGGTTCCGGGACTGGACTGGAATTCCTCAAGGAACAACAATTAGCAAGTAAGTCTAATTTCTCTTTCCTTATCGTCCCTCCAGTCCAGTCCCACACTTCTGGGATGTATCAGAGCAGTTACTCTAATGGCAGGGACCTGCACAACCAGCCTGAAGCACTGCCGATCCGAAACGAGCGTCCACCGCTGCCTGGATATCCAGGCAAAAATGTTCAGATAAAGTATGCCACCCTACAGATCTCCACTAAACTATACTCTGCTCACGAGGCTGCCTGAGCCCTCGTGGAATGCGTCTGCAACCCCCGCCAGCACTACTCTACCCTTCAAGATGTATGCAGGCATGATTGACTCATTGATCCATCTGGAAATGGAGGTTTAGCTGCCACCTCACCTTTGCGCGACCCGCCAAAGAGAACCAACAGATGGCCTGATCTCCAAAAGGACGAAGCCCTTTTCACATATCTTCGCATCCAAGTGGCACAGCTGTGGAGTGGCAGAGCCCATATCCGCTTTCGCCCACATCCGAGCTCGCCAGAGCCGGTTAAGGAAATGGCTCGATTTACATGAAATGCTCACACCAACTTGGGCAAAAATGAAGGTATCAGGCGCAGGACCACTTTCTCCTTGGAGAAGGAAAGGAATGACTCCTGGCATGACAGGGTCCAAAGCTCCGAAATCCTGCGTGCCAAGCAAATCGCCACCAGGAATACCATTTTCAGAGTCAAATCCTTCAGGAAAGCTCGACTCAATGGCTCAAAGGGTTCCCCAGACAGCACTGCCAGCACCAGATTGAGATTCCAAGGCGGTCCCACTGCCCTATTTGGCAGACGGAGGTGGGTCACGCCCCCTAGAAAGCGCAGCCCGTCTGGGTGTGTACCCAACAGCGCCCTGTGGACTTTCCTGCAATAACTGGAAATCGCCGCCAGTTGCACCCTCAAGCAACTGGCAGCTAGACCCTTATCAAAACCGGATTGCAAGAACACCAAGATGTCCGTGACGGAGACAATGGAAGGGCGCCTGCCTCTCTCCGCACCATGATTAAAAGATGCACCCTACAGAGATTCACGCCAGGTTCATAGACCACCTCTGGGCCTGTAGCAAGGTTGCTATCCTCGAGCCTGATTATCCTTTCTTCTTCAACTTCGCCCTTTCAAGAGCCATGCCGTAAGCGATAATTGATCCACCTGGGGCATACGAAGTGGCTCCTGTGTCAAGAAGACCTTCCAACGGGAAGCCACCACAGTCAATCCGCCAGTATCCGAATCAGGTCAGCATACCACTGGCATTTCGGCCAGTCTGGTGGCACCAGAATTACAATTCCCCAGTTCACCTCTAGCCATTGCACTAACCGGCCTATGAGCACCCAAGGGGAAAAACAGAGAAGACCCTCTTTGAGTCACTGCTGAATTAGAGCATCCAGGCCCTTGGATTTCCTCTCTTCTTCTGATGAAAAACCAGCAGGCCTTGGCCGACTCAAACATTGCCATTAGGTCCATGACCAGTGTGCCCCATCGGCGGACCACTTGCTCGAACACCTCCTGATTGAGCTGCCACTCTCTGGGGTCCATGCGCACTCAGCTGAGGTAGGCTGCCGTCACACTGTCAACTCCTGCTATGTGCGCCGCCGATTACGCCTGGAGACAAATCGCTGCCCATCCGAACATCTTTTCGGCCTCCTCCTCCAGGGCTGCACTGCCTATGCCTCCTTGCCGGTTGATGTAAGCCACCGTGGTCACATTGTCCGAGAGGACTTGGACAACCTTCCCCTGCAACCATGGCTCAAAAATTTCTAGCAGCAAGGTCACCGCTCGCATCTCGAGCCTGTTGATTGACCACAGGGCTTCCTGAGGACTGTTGTCCCTCAACAAAGCGTCCTTCGCAATGGGCTCTCCAACCTGACAGGCTGGCATCGGTCATCAGAGGAACCCACACCGGGGACTCCTTCCAAGCTTCCCACATGCAGCCATCAACTGAGGGCTCTCCTGGCACTCCGCAGGCAGGGGAGTACTTGGGACTTGCCGCCACCACCACCATGACCTTGGTGAAGGTATGGGGGGTGGTCATCAGACCAAAGGTCAACACTCTAAACTTGAAATGGCCCCTTGGCACCACAAAGCGGAGAAACTGCCAATGTTCTGGATGGATGGGAACATGCAGATACGCCTCTGCGAGATCGAGAGTCGCCCAAAATCTCCGTTTCCTACCACCATTATTACTGTAAAAACGCGATACTCAGAGACCCTGAAGTCGAGAATTGGGTGAAAGGAACCTTCCATTTGGGCACCACGAAATACATGAAGCATTGACCGCAGACATACTGGTCTCGCGGAACCAGTTCCACGGCTCTCAGCAGCAGGAGAGAAGTCAAGGTCTCTTCGATTGCTGCCAACACCATTGCGCCCACTTTGGGTGATCAAAGGAGCTCATTTTTGCTCTGGCAGCAGGTATAGGCGCGTCATGGATTGCACCCCTTTAAGGCCAACCTCCGGCAGATCCCACTCATCCTGGATCATCTGTCCTACTACTCCATATACTGGTAAGATTTTCTGCGATTTCCGTACCGCCTGGAATAGCGAATCCTACAGTGCCTCTTCCTCTGCCGGGAGGTTATCAGGCATATTCAGGGCCATGAGGGTCGCCAAGGTACACAAAGAATGTGAGCCCTTTGGGGATGAGGAATTTTATCAGTATCCGCTTGTAGTGATTGTAAACCACCCTAATGGCCTTCAGCCTGGGCGGTATATAGAGAAACTGGACTCCCGATCCGGCTTCGGAGGTGAGGTTTGACCTGATCGCCCCTCCCGCTGCTCATCCGAAGGCCCAATCGGGGCTCGGAGCACCAAATAAAGCAGCTGCACGCCGCAGAGCAGACCTCTTCAGCACTGGACACCACCTGGACTCCCGATCCGGCTTCGGAGGTGAGGCTTGACCTGATCGCCCCTCCTGCTGCTCATCCGAAGGCCCAATCGGGGCTTGGAGCACCAAATAAAGCAGCTGCACGCCGCAGAGCAGACCTCTTCAGCACCGGACACTACCTGGACTCCCGATCTGGCTTCGGAGGTGAGGTTTGACCTGATCGCCCCTCTCGCTGCTCATCCGAAGGCCCAATCGGGGCTCAGAGCACCAAATAAAGCAGCTGCACGCCCTAGGCGTGCCTGCGTGCCCGCACCTGAGGGCCTCGCCAGAGGGCCCTTTTGTATTGTCCTTAGGCGTGAGACTGAGGCGTGAAGCCACATTCCCATCAATACGCCATCTCTAACCTACACGCATCCTGCAGCAAGAAGATCCAGCTAAAGACAACTACCCTATTTTCCACCGCAACACCTACAAAGGATCCTGCCAGATTGTAGCAGCACTGATTCGATAATGTACCTATTGGCACATATCTAATCCCGCATATACAGGTACCTGAACGTTTAAATGTATGATTTGTAAGCTCGTGTGCTCAAACATCTAATATACAAACACCTTTATATTTTGCTATATAACTCCTCTCTACTATTGCTGTAAACTATACTATGCAACACCTTGCCTCCAAGTCTTAACATTCTGAAACAGTGTTACCACCTGTTATTTAATTCCTCAGGAGATACATTGTTACTCAGGCATCAACTCCCCAGAAGAACCACTTCTATAAATTGTGCTTTAAATATCTAACTCTTTACTCGCAACTGCACACCAATTTATCGTTCAAAAGTTCTATTACTACTGTATGCACACTTGTAACTCAACATATAAACAATGATGGAACTCCTTAAAATGTTACTAATCATCTACCTCTGTTTTACCATGTATACAAAAATAAGCCTATCATACACATATACCTACCCTCTAAATGCAATACTCAACACAATACCTACAAAGGACAACTTACAAACATACTCAATATAACATTTACCACCCAAAATAAAAAAAAAAGAAATCTTACTCAAGACTAATCAAAATCAAAGTCATTCCAACCCTATCATTCCAACCCTATCACCCCATAGCACCTTCACATTAACTCCCCTAAACTGCTTACTAATAAATGCCAGGTCCATCAGGAATAAAATCCACATTATACAAGACCTCATAACCGATGAAAAGCCAGACCTACTGTGTATCACGGAAACCTGGCTCTCGGACATGAACACAGTTCTTCTTAACCAAGTGAAGAAACTAGGTTACAACCTATTTAACTGTCCTCGCACCAATAGGAGAGGAGGTGGTATTATAATAATAGCAAGAGACACCGCAAACCTATCCAACTGCGCACACAACTCTCTTGAAGAAATAGATATCCTCAAGCTTGGTAACAAAACATTCACAATATGCCTTATATACAGACCCCCTCGTCTAAACATGAAGTACTAGCAACAGTACTAGAAACGGTTTGTGCTACATCTATAAGAAAATACCAGATTATACTAGGTGACCTCAACCTAGCCTCCCTTCATACTACACACACTAATGCATTCTTAGAAGTGATGGACCAAATGGGATATCAGCAAATAATACAAAAATCCACACACAATAAGGGAAATTTACTTGACATGGTATTCCTGCCCAAACCATCCCCCAGCATCACAGACAAACTCCCTACCAAAAATAACACAGGTGCCATGGACTGACCATCATTTAATTCAATTTACGTTCAACATGCCAATGCAACCCTACATTCAAGAATCCACAGCACATGCTCATTGCAAAAACAAGTTCAAAATATTTGATAAAGATGCATTAATAAAATCAATATTCTCCCATGTAAACACCGAACATACCAACCTCGAAGTCCTAATAAATCAATGGAATACCGAAAATGAAACAGTTGCAAAACCACCTCCTAAAATCCTACCTAATGTATATACCAAAATAAAGAACAAAGTTGAGGCCTGGTACACCTCAGACTTATCCAAGACAAAGAAAGACCTTAGAAGAATGGAAAAAAATGGAGAGCTACGAAGTCCCCAGCAAACAAAGCACAATACATGTCACTGCTGGCAAGCTACAAAGAAGCAATCAACACAGCAAAAAAGAACTACCACACCAAAATACTAAATAATGCTTTAAATAGACCCAGGGAATTGTATGAACTCATAATATCCATCACCAAACCCGCCCAGGACATCAATATAAAATACTCAATAAATGCCCAAACACTGGTTGACTATTATGCCAGCAAACTAAACCCCATAGGAGCAAATGCATCTCAAAAACCAATAGCTAACAATGCCCTCCATCTGAGACCAGTGCCTTTGGACTCCGCAGAAGAGTGGAATACCTTCCATACTATTGACCTAAGGCAAATACTAAACATAATCACAAACTTAAACACTACCACATCTCCCCCTAGATTCCTGTCCAGTAGCCTGGATCAAGGCAATGAAAACAGAAACTGCTCCCTTAATACTAAATATAGTAAACCGATCTCTTCAACAAGGAACTATGCCAACTGAGCTCAAAAGATCCCTCATACGACCTATTCTAAAAAACACTAAATAAAGACGACCCCTCTGCATACAGGCCCATTTCAAGTATCCCTTTTATAGCCAAAACCATTGAAAAAACAGTCCAGCGCCAGTTACATGACCATATAGATGCCACAAATGCACTCAATGACCAACAATATGGTTTTCATCAATACCACGGAGTAGAAACACTCCTACATGTCTTACTTTATAATCTATATAAAGGAATTGAAAATTGCAAGAAAATGTTTATACTAATATTCATAGACATCACTGTGGCCTTCGACACAGTAAACCATAGGACTCTTATCACAAGACTTGAATCCATGGGAATAAAAG
The DNA here is from genome assembly GCA_033557465.1 of Ichthyophis bannanicus. Lineage (NCBI taxonomy): Eukaryota > Metazoa > Chordata > Amphibia > Gymnophiona > Ichthyophiidae > Ichthyophis > Ichthyophis bannanicus. The sequence continues at coordinate 1,689,347,474 of CM066031.1, read as the reverse complement.
GAACACCACTAAAGTGGTTCTCCTCATATATCCAACAGGGTGCAACAAGTACATTTTAACCAGGACAGATCTAATGCATTTCCAAAAACACAAGGAATACCCCAAGGATCAGCGTTATCCTCTATCCTATTCAACCTATACTTAAGGCCTATATGCGCAATATTCCAAAAGCACAAACTCAATTACCATTTATACGCAGACGATATAATGCTGTAAACTCAACTGGACATAGACAACCCAATATATGATTCCATAGAAGCCTGCCTTAAAGAAACTCAAACTTGGCTTCAAAGAAATAACATGAACATCAACCATAAGTAAACAGAAGTAATGTTCATTTCTAAAAACCCAGAATTCAAACCTCCCTCCACAATTCTCCTAAACAATAACTCATACAACATCAAAAAAGAAATAAAATACCTAGGAGTTACTCTTGACAAAACGCTTAACATGGAAATGTATCTAAGATTACTAAACAGAACAATATTCCACAAACTAAGAATCTTACAGCCACTACGTAATATCATAGAGCAAGCCGATTTCAGAATAGTAGTCCAGGCACTCATAACTCCCCACCTGGACTACTGCAATGGCATACTCCAAGGACTACCTAAAAAAATGCTCAACATACTCCAAATGGCGCAGAATGTCACAGCACGAATATTAATGAAAGTGCGGATCACAGATCACATCACACCTATTCTAATGGAACTCCACTGCTTCCCATCCAAGCGCGCATAAGATATAAAATAATAATAACATTCAAACTAATCCACAACATTGCACCATCTTACCTCTCCAAACTTATTAAAATACAACCTCCTAACAGGAACAGAAGAACGCCTAACCTAAACACGCTACATGTTCCACACACCATACGCTATGTCAAAACAACCACGAGCAACAGAACGTTTACATATATAGCCCCCATACAATGGAATAAGATCCAGACACACTAAGGGCTAACAAGGACCTTCTATCTTTCCAAAAAAACCCTAAAAACATACTTATTCCAAGAATGTTACAATACGACCTAGCCCGATGTCACCCCCATCACACTCCCACACCCACCTCAGTCCAATACCGAATTACTAATCAAACAGATAAGTTCCTTACACCTTGAACCTCAATGGAAATACTCTGTATTATAGCGAAATTAATATGATCCGTATCACAATGTAAATAGTTTGAAGGTTTTCCTTCTACCACCTCATGTTTTGTATATAGCTATAAACCTGTTAGATGTACATAGTTTTAAACCTGTTATATGTAACTGTTATAGTTGTGTTAAATGTTTAATGTAAACCGCTCCTGACCGTTGGAAGGAGCGGTATAAAAATGTAACCAGATAAATAAAATAAATAAATTGCATAAACATAAGCATAAAGATGCGCACTGGTAGTTCCTCCCGGCGGAAAACCCGAACAATCCGGGCCTGATCCTCCTGTTCCAGGCTCTCTCCTTCTTCCAACTCCAACTGCAGATCTAGCTCCATGTCAAGCTCTTTCCCATCCAGCCCCTCCGACGACGGCGATTGCTGCCACTCCTCTAAGCCTCTAGCCCGCTTAGATGCCACTGCTCCTGACTCGTGCTCTTTTGTGTCTGACATCCTCTTAGCTCTGTGTTCTGGGGCTGAGGAGTCACTTGGTAGGCAAAATGCCTTCTGCAAAAGTAAGAAAAACTCTGGTGGGAACTCCCCCAGGAGCCCTACTGCTCCCTGGGCTCAAGGGGTGGATGGTCCGGGCATCGTGCAGGGGCCGGATCCGTTGAAGGTAATATGGCACCCCCCCCCCCCAGGGTCTCTTGCAACCGGGAGGGACTCTCCTGCCTCATCTCATCCTGCAGATCCTGCTCCAATAACTGCCTCTTGCATGCAGTTTAGGCAGACGTCTGCCTCTGACACCACACCACATCGGGGACTGCATATCTTGAGGAATTTTAGATTGTGCTGCAGTGTTGTATCTTAAAGATATGAAATGGACCTTGCCCTAATCCAATCAAACTGACACGTTCTCCGAGTAAAGTTTACATTTTTCTTCTAATACTACAAATGGCTATAGGGGAATAGGGCTTCCCTTACAAGCAATATTACAGATTTAATAGGTACATAATCTGGGCTAAGCTACAAGAGATGATCATGTCAGGTTACTCACTGATCATAGACAGATGGAAGGATTTTATTTGCATCCAATCCACTGACTGACTATCTTTCAAATTACATACATTTCTTGTATGCAGGTACTTTGTTTTCCCCAGAGCTGTAGCTGCTACAAACCTATATGAAGCACCTCTTTTTTTTTTTTTTTTACTCTTATCTTTATTTCTGTCTCTGATCTTTTATTTGACCCTTCTCAGGAGAAAGCAACAATATCTCAATCAAGTGCCAGTTACATCAACTGACCTAGCGCAACAGCCCTCTGAAAATCCGCCCAGCAACAAACAATGGCCTATCTGATTAGGCCTTTCCCACATGTCTGCATCAAGTCATTGTGCACTGAATCAGTTTTGAGCTGTATAAAACAAGGAATGCTTAAGAATTAAGTGGGGCTCACGCCCTTTGATACCATCCTATACCAGGCACTGCGGTCTGGCCGGCATGGTGGGAAGGGCTGGGGCACTCCCCAGGAATGCCCTCAATTTGTACCTGGGTAGGTAAAAGTATCCCCAGCACAGTGAACCTCCACAGGCTCAGGCACAGAGCACTAGAGTACTTGAACTAAAATAAAATAAAATCAAACCAAAATCTAATTAACTGAAACTGAAATTAAAAATAAACTGCAAATGGCCCCCTACGAAGAGGCTGCTCTGTCCTGCTTTATTCTCCAGTGGCTGTTTCTCCCGGGCACCCAAAACACAGCAGGGGGTTAAACACATGAGGGCCTGAATAAGAAGAAATCGCGCCTAAATGCAGCAGGGGTAGTTTCCCACACCGCTGCAGGCTCTCAAACATGCGGCTGCAGGCCGCTCTCTGTCTCATGTTCTGGCGGTTGCTAGGGGTTCCTGCTGTCCTCCCCCCGCCACTCTTACCTTCGAGCCTCTTTGCTGCATGGCTTTTCTACCCCTGGCACTCAGCCTTCCTTCCAGGCTTCGGCACCAAGGGAGGTGACTCAGGGCTTCCAGCTTTCACTCCTGTCAAGCAACTGCAGCCCCTCCTCACCTGATAACGGGTTCGGGAGCAGCCAGAAGTCTCGGACTGAGGAAGGCCCACACAGGAGAGGGGAGAAGAAGGAATATCCTCCCCTCAGCTCTGTTGTCCCCCGGGTTCTCTCTGCTCCTTCTGATTTTTCTTTTTACACTTCTTTTTTTTTTTTAACTTTTATTTAAGCTTTTCTTGAGTATACAAACAGTGAAAAGGAAAATAAATATAATAAACATACCAAATCTTCAAGAAAACAATATACCACTCATCATAAGAATACACATCATGGAGAAAGAAACTCTTAAATAGAAATAAAATAAAAAGAAATAAGGAGTAAAATAACATATACTCCACATAAGAGAGCTATTTAAGCAAAATCATTCCTCCCCCTTTTGCTCTCCGCTAGCCTCCTGTTCAGACAACCATTGACGCAGCGAAGCCACGTCAGTATATACATAATTCTGACCCTCAAGTGTAATTAAACATCGGCAGGGAAACTTGAGGAAAAAAGAAGCACCCAACGCTACAACCCGAGTTCTAAACTCCAAAAACTGCTTACGCCGAGCCTGAGTTGTCCGGCCCACATCTGGAAACACCTGCATTTTGAATCCACAAAATAGAACATCTTTGTATTTAAAGTAAGCACGAAGAACCCGAAGTTTGAGAGATTCCGTACTGAAGGTCACCACCAACGTGCAACGTTTGGAGATGAGATCCAGTGAATCTTCCAAAAAAGCGGTAAGGTCCTGTTCTACTGAAACATCAACTGGAGGGGGGGGAACCCCTTCCTTTGACAGTAGAGCAGGAACAAGTGTAGGAATACAATACAACTGTACCACATCCATTGTCTCACTAATATGTAACACTTCAGTGAAATATTTCTTCAACAAAATTTCAAACGAAAGCAGATGGGTATGAGGAAAATTTAGGAAACGTAAGTTCCTTGCCCTTTGCTGATTCTCAAGAGCTTCCAGTCTGCATGATAGTGAGGCAACATCCCTGATAAGAGAGACATTAACGTCTCTACCAGACTGGAGCAAGTTATCAACACGGGCAAGAGACTGAGAAAAACCAACCAACTGAGAGTCAATAACTTGTACTTTATCTACAACAGAATAAGTAAATGTACATAGTGAAGAGACTGTTTTAGAAAGTCTGGAGTCAATCTGCTGGAGTGCTAACCAAATGTCAGACAAAGTCACCTCATGGGTGGGGGAAGATGGGAGTTCCCCTATATCAGCTGGATCCACCGGGAGTAGAGTCGGGACAACAACAGGAGGGACAGAATCCACAGGCGTAGAAGATTGAGGAGGTTGAGGAGGAGGGGGAGGCGTCCGGAGTACAGGGCTAAGAGACGCCCCTTCCGAAGACAGATTAGCAGGCGGCAGGGGTAAAAGATGCCGGTCCATGGGGCCGCTCAGCTTACCTCGCTGACTCTCCTTGGCGACGGCTCTGTTCTCCATTTTCGCTTTGCGCTTCCCCATCGAACCCGGCAACTTCAACTCCGGCGCTCAGAGAAAAACCCTCAGAAGCACCGAAGGAGCACATAAGGAGCGTGTCAGGCCCCTTGCGACACGCCCCCGCAGGCCGCGCACACGCAGCCGCGTGTGAAGCAAGCGGATCTTATGGGGCTCGGGGGGGTTCTCAGCCCCAAGGGCGACCAACCAGCGCCTGCTGCTGACCGAGCAGGGACCCGACTCCCACCTGCAACGCCGCTCCGCGGAACAAGAACACCCGCGGCAGCTCTCAGGTACAAGAAGATCTTTCTCAACATGTTGCCAGTCCAGCTAACGTTTTAAAGGGCTCGGGGGGGTCCTCAGCCCCAAGGGCGACCAACCAGCGCCTGCTGCTGACCGAGCAGGGACCCGGCTCCCACCTGCAACGCCGCTCCGCGGAACAAGAACACCCGCGGCAGCTCTCAGGTACAAGAAGATCTTTCTCAACGTGTTGCCAGTCCAGCTAACGTTTTAAAGGGCTCGGGGGGGTCCTCAGCCCCAAGGGCGACCAACCAGCGCCTGCTGCTGACCGAGCAGGGACCCGGCTCCCACCTGCAACGCCGCTCCGCGGAACAAGAACACCCGCGGCAGCTCTCAGGTACAAGAAGATCTTTCTCCTTTCTTTTTACACTTCTACCTTTAAAAACAAAGAAACCTGCACCTTAACAGGGGAAATAAAAGCAAACTCTAACTAAACCTATCTCCTTAGTTGTCTCTTCAGTGAGTCCAGCACCCTGGCTCACAACCTCCTCCAGCTGCTTGGAGACTGAGCTTACTGGGGCTGGTGGGCGGTGCCAGCTGCATATGTACACTAGTGTCATCAAACGGTGACATGCTCAGTCTCCAAGCTGCTGGAGGAGGTGCACTACCCAGAGGTGCGGGACTGGACTGGAGGGATGATAAGGCTTTTCAACCACCCTTGAAGTGCAGTAGATCACTATCAACCTTTCGGTCTATATGCTAAGTATTAAGTAGTCTTTGTAGAATGCAAGTTTAAAGTCTGTCTACCACCACCACTGTGAGACTTTGGACAAGGCATTTATCATCATGTGCCTCTGTTAACCTAATTAGATTTTTGAAGATAAAAATATTCTGCCTCACATCTTATCTCCTTTAGAAGCCTATATATAGTCCAACTGCCAGAAAACATTGTCAAGTATTTACCCCAAAGGTGCCTGCAGTTATGTTTCAGAAGTATTAACGGGAAAAAAAATGACTGGGATCTTTACTTGATGAAAGACATTATATATACCCAAATTATCATGTTTTAAACACTTTATAATTAAACGGTACATTGTAAATGTCTTCACACTTACACATTTTTGACATTTGGCCATCTAAAAAATAGAAATCAAAATGCATTCAAGCAGGAGTTGATGTTGTGTAGATCAGTGAAAGCATAGTTACTCACCTGTAACAGGTGTTCTCCAGGGACAGCAGGAATCAGTTCTCATATATGGGTGACGGCACTGACGGAGCCCGCGCAGAGGATTTCCCCAGCTTTCAAAGAAAGCCTTTAGGAATGCCACCACGTATGCGTGGTCCCCTTCCCACCCAAAGGTGCCATCTTACTCAGTCAGGTGCCATAGCTATAGCCCTTCAAGGAGGCGGCAAAAATATACAGCAACACCAAGGGGAGGAGGGAGGGTTGTGAGGACTGATTCCTGCTGTCCCTGAAGAACACCTGTTACAGGCGAGTAACTACGCTTGCTCCAGGAACAAGCAGGAAGTCAGTTCTCAAATATGGGACTGCCTAACTATAGGCTACCGAGGACCTGTAGGAAAAAGGACAGCAGTGCCAGTGAAAGCCAAGGCAGCTCGAGGAACCCCGGGTCCATGGATGACCACGCTCCCGGTAGCCAGAAAAAGAAGGGTCGGAGAGCAGGAGTTACTTAAACCCCGAACAGATTACGGAGTACAGCCTGGCTGAAGGCGGCATCCCAATGGGAATCCCTCTCCAGGCAGTAATGCACCACGAAGGTGTGAGTGGAGGACTAGGTGGCGGCCCAGCAGATGTCTGCCAGTGGCACCGAGCGCAGGCTAGCGACCGATATAGCCATCGCTTGGACATTGTGAGCTCTGACTTGGCGGTCCATGGAAAACCCGGCCTGGGCCTGGACCTGGGCAAAGGCGATGCAGTCCACCACCCAGATGGACAAGGTATGCTTGGGTGACCGCCAGCCCCAGACTGCAGGGATTGAAGGAAACAAAGAGCTGCCCAGATCTGTGGTAGTCCTGAGTCCACTGCAGGTAGAAAGAGAGAGCCCGCTTACAATCCAGAGTGAGGAAAATCACTGACATCTGGTCAGTGTGGGGCTTTGGGTAGAAGGTGGGCAGCACTATCTCTTGATTGAGATGAAAATCCGAGACAACCTTCCTCAGGACCACCCTGTTCCTAAAAACCTCATGTATGGTGCCTCAGCCATCAGCGTCTGGAGTTTGCTGACTCTCCGGGTGGAGGTGAGAGCCACCAGGAAGGCCACCTTCCACGACAGATGCCACAGTGGGCAGGTAGCCATGAACTCAAAGGGAGGCTTGTCAGCTGCGTGAGGACCACACTGAGGTCCCACTCCACCGAAGGAAGGCGGATAGGGGGCCTGGAAGCGAGAGACCAGCGGTTGCTCCGAAAGAGGTTTACCCTCAATAGTGTGGTGGTTCGCTGAGATGGCACTCAGGTGAACCCTGACTGAGTTAGACTTCAGCCCAGACTGCGAGAGGTGGAGCAAGTACTGCAAGGCCAAATTGGTAGGGCATGAAAATGGGTTCACTCGGAGCTCCGAGCACCACAATGAGAACCGACGCCACTTGCAGGCATAAACCCGTCTGGTTGAGTCCTTCCATGAGGCCAAAAGAATGTCCTCAATCTCTACAGGGAGATGGTACAAGGCTAGAGTGAACCACTCAGCCGCCAAACTGTGAGGGACAGGGACCTCAGATTGGGGTGAAGAAGCAGACCCTCCCCTCCTGCGTCAGAAGCTCCAGTGAGAACCCGGGCGGGACCGGGGGCTCTTTCGAGAGATGGAGCAGCAGGGGAAACCAAGGCTGTCTGGGCCACTTTGGGGCTATGAGTATCATCAAAGCCCTATCCCGCTAGACCTTGAGAAGGGTCCAGGCAATGAGGGGCATGGTTGAGAAGAAAATAAAACAGGCCCGTTTCCCATGAGATGAGGAAGGCATTGGGGGCCACCTTCCCCAGGTGTGGGAGGGGATCGCAGAACTGGGGGAGCTGCGAGTTCGCAGGACTGGCAAAGAGGTCCAGGTCTGGAGTCCCCCATTGTTGGAAGAGCCGCTGCGCTGTTCGGGGACACAGGCCTCACTCGTCCGGCCTGAGGACTCTGCTGAGCTGGTCTGCCAATGCATTGTTCTGACCCGGGAGGTAAGTGGCCCGGACAGTCATGCCCTGGCTCACCGCAAAGGAGCACAGGGGCTGTTGCCTCCAAACAGAGGCTATAGGAGCCGGTATATCCCTGTTTGTTCACATAGAACATTATGACCTGGTTGTCCGTCTGGACTAGCACCGCTCGGTGCTGCAGGCAGTCCCTGAAAACCTTGAGAACGAGGTGAATGGCCTGGAGCTCCAACAGGTTGATCTGCTGCCAGGACTCCTCGAGGGACCAGGTCCCTTGAGTGCGCCACCCATCGCAGTGGGCTCCCCAGCCCGCCAGGGAGGCGTCCGTCGTTTAGACCACCTGATGTGCCGGAGCTTGGAAGGGCATGCCTCGAAGCAGGGTCCGAAACGCCTGCCACTAGGCCAGAGACTCTGCCATGCTGGGAGAGACCGAGATGGAGGAGACCGGTCGACTGCGCCCATTGTACTCGGAGGCACCACTGCGTCGCCTACATGTTGAGACAGGCGTTGGGCATGATATGGACCATGGAGGCCATGTGGCCAAGATGACGAAGCATTGTCTGGGCTGGGACGGCACTGCGACAGTGCACTTTGGACGCCAGGGACACAAGGCAATCCAGCCTGTCCTAAGGAAGAAAAGCCATGGCCCGAAGGGTGTCTAGATGAGCCTCAATGAACTCCAGGGACTGAAGTGGATTGAAGGGGGACAAAGTAATTAATCACAAACCCCAGATGCTCCAGGAGGCAAATGATGCAGTCCATGGCCTGCCAGGATTTGGAGGCCATGGCCCCTGTTACGAGCCAGTCAGTCATCGAGATATGGATAGACAAATGTGCCTTGCAGCCATAAGTGGGCTGCAGCTACAGCGAGGCACTTTGTGAAGACCCGCCGGGTGGACGCGAGGCCAAAGGGAAGTATCCTGTACTGGTAGTGGTTCCCCTGAACCATGAAGCAGAGGTACTTTCTGTGTTTGCGATGGACGAGGATGTGAGCATAAGTCCTTTAAGTCCAAGGACCATAGCCAATCGCCCTGCTGGAGGGTAGGGCAGTAACATTCCAAAGGAAAGCATCTTGAACTTCTCCTACACCAGGAAGTTGTTGAGGTTCCGCAGGTCGAGGATGGGCCGAAGACTCCTGTCCGCTTCAGGATGAGGAAGTATTGGGTGTAAAACCCCGTCCTCTGAGGTACGGTGGGACTGGTTCTACTGTGAGCTCCTGACTCAGGAGGGCCTGATGCTGGGGAAGCTGACCTGCCTCCCCAGTGAAGTACAGAGGAGGGGGCCTGGTCCAGATGGAGAAGATAGCCCTCCCAAACAACCTGGAGGATCCAGGCGTTGGTGGAGATGGACAGCTGTCCCGCCCAAGGACGAGAGGCTATACTGATGGCATCAAAACCCCGAGGGTGGCTGAGCCAGTGCTGGGGGTTGGGTCTTGGGACCCTTCGGCTTACGAGGGCCATGGACCGCGGTCTTGCCCTGACTGCCTGGAACGGGGGTTGATGCCAGCAGATAGGCCAGGTAGCCCCCATACAGGAGCCCCTTCCGATGGAATGCACGCTTCTAGCACTGATGCTTCTTCATGGGGAGGGAGGAAGTTTTCCAGGAAACGCAAGTACAAGTCACTTACTCCGTTTCAATCTCCACTGCCTTATCCTCCATGGGCTTACTGAAGAGTTGCTCCCCGAGGCAAGGGATGTCTAGCAGCTTCTCTTCGACCCACTAATCCAGGTCTTACGACTGGAGGCAAGCCTGCCGGTGGGCTCCGATGCCAGCCGCCGTCATCCGGGCGGAAGACTCAAAGCCGTCGTATGCTGCTCATGAGAGGTACTTTGAGCATTCTCTGACGGACTTTGAGAGAGCCTGAAAACACCAGTAGTGGTCCCCGTCAAGGCCCGCTGCAAAGCCTCCGAGCTCTCTAGCGAGGTCATGGAGGAACATCCCAATGTATAAATGGTAAACTTTGATGTGGCATGATAGCATGGAGCCCTGATAAGCCTTGCATCCGAGGGCGTCAAGGGCGCGAGACTCTCTGCCCGGTGGGACCGACTAATGAGTCTTTGGGCTCTTTAGTTTCCACATGGCCAATTTGACCACCATCAAGGTGTGAGGAAGCTGGGTTTTCCGAAACCCCAGGCCCCGCTGCACCTTATAGAGAGCGACCAGGCGCCTGCTCATGATTGGGACCGAGGCCGGGGTCTCCCATATGCGGAGGAGTCATCGGTTCAGATTGGGAGTTACAGGCAGAGAGAGAGCTTCTTTTGGAGGAGCTTCATATTGCAGAATATCATATTCCTCGGCGCGGGGCTCCTCCTCCGACTCGGTGGCTAGCACCAGGGCCCGCACCATGTCCCAGATGAACTCCAGAAAGGAGGTGTCCTTGCGAGGTGACCGCTGCCTCGGGGTTTGTGAGGAGGGGTCGTAGGGGAGGTCTCGGTGGGACCGAGTCTCCAGAGAAGTCTCCTCATCGGATTCCCACTTTGAGTAGTCTGTGGAGGACGCGAGGTCAGATAGTACGAGATGTGTCGGAGACCCGCACTGGGTCTCTGAAGCCGAAACTTGCCCGGAGCCAGAGGCGCTCGCCCAAGAAATTCTCAGGCCCGAGGAACAGGACGGAGATCGAGACCCATGCAGAAGATCCTCACGAGGCTTCTGGCTTTTGGGGGTCACTGCGGTGGCCTGGGGAGTCCTCGAGGTCGAGGTCCCTGCAGTCTCGAGGTGCATGCCAGCAGAACCTGGCACCAGCACCTGCTGAGCAGCAAGGAACACAGAAACGCTGCGTTCCAAGGCCAGCATTCGGGCCTCCCACTCAGGAGTGGGGCCCTGCGACATCAACGCTGGGGTGACCGGGTCGGGTGTCGAGGAGGACAGGAGGTCCTTGCCGGGATGATCCTTAGGAGACCGGGCACCTTCGCCGGAGGCCTCTGTATCGGTTCACGATATCTTACTGGGCTGCTCTCTCTCCAACTCCAGAGATGGCTGAGGGGGACTGAATGACCGGGCACGTGACCTCTCACACTTGTCTGTCGCCCTCGACAGTGTCCTAGCAGCCTTCTTCTTCTTCTGCTGCTGCTCACGCTTGGGCGACCCCTGGTCAGAATGCCGCTGGGCCCAGGGAGGAGCCTTGGGAGACTCCAGAGGTTGCGGGGCCAAAGAGTGGGAGACTACCGGAGATACTTGGGCTGCCTTATGGAAGAGATCATTCAGCTTCTACTTACGACTCTGGATGGCCTTGGAAGATATCTTCTTACAGAGGGAGCATAGCTCTGGGTCATGGTCAGCTCCTAGATACCTGAGACAACAGTCATGGGTGTCCGTGAGCGACATGTTTTTCGAACACCTATCACATTTCTTAAAAACAGATGCCATTGGGGGGAAAAGGACCCCTGAGAAATCGAACATCCTTGATACAGTCAGTGGTTAAAAAGGGCACGAAAGCGCGATAAAAACAAAAAAAGGCAAAAGGAAAAAACCCCGAGACCAGGGCCGAAGCAGAGGTGCTCGGGAGGCGGGAAGAGGACCAGTGAAGCTGGAGAGCAAAAACCGGTTAGAAACAGAAAATCTTTTTTCCGGGGACAAGACGCACATCTGAAGGGCTCCACGGAAAAAGGGAGACTAAATAAGATTGCACCTTTGGGCGGGAAAGGGACCACGCATGCATGGTGGCATTTCCAAAAGCTTTCTTTGAAAGGTGGGGAAATGCTCTGCGCGGGTTTCTGTCAGTGCCAATATCACCCATATTGTGAGGACTGACTTCCTGCTTGTTCCTGGAGAAACACCCTACAATTTAAACATGAAAGTTAACTATTTATATAATTGTTCTAACAATAAGAAACCAAAAAGTCTTTAATGGCATAAGTCTTCATAACTTTTGTAAAGACAAACCCATATTAGCTTTGTTTTCAAAACATGCCTTACAAGGCTCATAATATCTTTATCTTTATTTTTGCGCTTGATATACCGCCCAGGCACGAGCATCAGAGCAGTGTACAATTAAAACAGGCTGCAGATGAAAACAAAGAAAGAAAGGAATGCCAGTATTCAAATAGGAAAGTGACAGGGAGACAAAGAGAGAAGAAAGAATACAGAGCTCCAAACATAAGAGGAAGAAGAGGGGAGGGAAGAGGCTGGAGGCGAAGAGGGGGAGGGGAGGAAGACTAGGGGTCAGGGAGATCAAATGCCTGGTGGAAGAGGTGAGTTTTGAGCATATTCTTAAATCGGGAAAGGTTCAATGTGGAGGGTGTGTGGGAGCGAATTCCAGAGGGTGGGGGCCAAGAAAAAGAAGGCAGAGTGGCGGGTGAGCTCTAGGTGAGCCTGGGTGGGAGAGAGGAGGAACAGATGATTGCCAAGGGCAGAGCGAAGGGGAGGGCTGGAGACGAATGAAGTCAGCCAGGTACTGGGGGGTACCGGTATGGAGAACTCTGTGGGTGATAGTGAGTACCTTGTAAACAAACCTGAACCTAACCGGAAGCCAGTGGAGACTAATGAGCAGGGGGGTGATGTGATCGGACAAGGAGGAGTGGGTGAGAAGAGGTGCAGCTATATTTTGGACAAGCTGCAATTGACGGAGCTGATGCTGAAGAAGGCTTGCCAAGACGGTGTTGCAATAGTTGAGCCTGGAGATGACAAGGGACAAAATGAGGGTGATGAGGGAGGGTGGGGAGAGAAAGGGTCGAATGGTACAAATCTGGCAGAGGGAGAGGAAGAAGCAGTGAGTTAGCAGGGAGATATGATGGTGGAAAGTGAGTGAGGAGTCTAAAGTGACTCCAAGATACCAGAGAGTACAAACAAGAGGGACTTGGGTGGAGGAGAGAAAGGGGCAGACAGTAGGTGAGGGAGCGCCAAATGAGAACCAGAAAACAGCAAACTTAGGGATTAATGTGGAGGAAATTGCTACCAACCCAAGAAGTGACTCGAGTAAGGCAAGTATTAAGAGCTGTGAGGTCAGAGGCGAGGGAGATGGTGTGGTGCAGGAGCAGGATATTATCAGCATAGTAATACCCGGAGATACCGGACTGCTGTATGATCAGGGCGAGCGGTGTAAGAAAAATATTGAAGAGAAGGGGGGCAAGGACTGAATCCTGGGGGACACTGCAGTGAAGAGGAGAGGGGGAGGAAGTGGTGGAACCGGACGGCAAAGGTGCGGGATGAGAGAAATAAGCGAAACCAAAGGTGAATGGTGCCGTGGATTCCAAGATCCGAAAGACGAGTAAGGAGAGTGTAGTGGTCGACTATATCAAAAGCAGAGGACAGGTTCAAGGAAACAGCAAGGGAAAGGTCACCACGGTTGTGGGATTGGTGAACTTCATTCAGGAGAGAGAATGGTTTCAGTACTGTGACTGGAACGGAAGCCAGACTGACGGGGGTAAAGGGAAAAGGTGGAATCGAGGTGAACGGAAAGTTGCGAAAAGACGAGCTTCTCCAGAGGGGTCGAGGGAAGGTTTCTTCAGTAAGGGTTGAATGAGGGCGTGTTTCCAGGCAATAGGTAAAAAGGCTGGAAAAAACCCTAGTATTGAATATATGAAGAATGTAGGATAACAGTGTAAGAGAGAAATCCAAGAGCCAGGTGGAAGGAAGAGGGTCGAGTGGACATGTGGTCTTGCGGGAGGCCTTGGTAAGCTCAGTCAGCGTGATGGGACGAAAAGTGTGCCAGGTATGGGGGAAGGTTTAGGAGGAAGGTGGGGAGGAAAGGGGAGAAGAGAGGGAGTGGACACAAGGGAAAGGAGGCGTGGAGAGATTGCATTTTCCCAGAGAAAAAGGAAGCGAGATGGGTCAGGAGCATTGGGTGGGGGGAGAGTGGAGGATACAGGAGAGGAAGTAGGCGCTGAGAGGGAACGTAGGACCTGGTAGAGCTGTCTGGAGGAGTTGGAAGAGGAGGTAATGAGATCTGAATAGTAGGACTGCTTAGCTGTGGTAATAATGGAACAGTAAAGGTGCTGAAAGTGACAGAAGGAAGCCAGGAAATCGGGAGTAGGGTGCTTATGTCAGGCCCGTTCTGCGCGGCGGAGGTGTGCGCATTGAAGGTAAAGACTGGGATGATACCAGGGGTGATGAGAGGAGGAGCGTGACAGTGGAGTAAGACAAAGGGGAGCTAGTTGATCCACGGTAGCAGAAAGAGCGGAGGCCCCAGATGTCTACTTGTCTATTTAGTGAGAGAGCAGAGAAATTAGCAAGAAAGAGAGAGTCAGCTGGGGGGAACTTTGCAAGGTAAGTGGGCTAATGCTTTGCTTGAGTCTTGGTGGGGGGGGGGGGGGGCGGACCACAACTGATGGACGGAGACTGCAGGGAAGGAAGGGAGAGGAGGAGTAGCCTAGTGGTTGGGGCAAGGTACTTCAGGCCGGAAGGTCAGGGGTTCAAATCCCACTAGAGGACAGCAACCTTGGGCCGGAAGGACTGGGGTTTCTAGTCCCACAGGTGCTCCTTGTGGTCTTGGGCAAGCCACTTAACCCTCCATAGCCCATGTTCCCTGTAAAATAGTTATCTCCAAGTTATAATACCCTGTTCAATGTAATTTCAGTTTGTTCAATGTAAACCGCACTGATGCAGAATAGTGCAGTATATAAGAGAATGTAAATAAATAACTAAATAAATAAAAATAAAGAGGGAAAAAAGGAGGCAGAGGTGATCAGACCAGGGGAGCGGGAGAGGGGAGATATGGGAAGGGGAAAAGGGGGAGGCAGATGAGGTGAGGATAAGATCCAGGTTGTGCCTTGCGACATGTGTGGAGCAGGAAACGTGCTGGCAGAAGGATAGATCATCAAGGAGGGACAGGAGGGCCAATCCCTTTGATGGATAGGGGAGTCAAAGTGGATATTAAAGTCACCAAGGACGATGAGATGCGTGGATAGGAGAGACGCCTCAAAGAGGGAAAGCAGGAGAATGTCCCATAGGTCAGGACGAAGTGAAGGGGGGGCACAGAGAAGGAGGAAATAGACAGGTGGTGAACAGCCAAAGTGAAGGAGTAATGGGGAGGAGGGGTAATCACAGAGTGGAATGGAAGAGCGGTGAATAACTGCACGCTCCCATCGCTATGATTAAGAACATAAGATATGCCATACTGGGTCAGACCAAGGTCCATCAAGCCCAGTATCCTGTTTCCAACAGTGGCCAATCTAGGTCATACGTACCTAGCAGTATCCCCAAAAGACACAGGTTCCACAATGCTTGTATTGGGTCAAGCATTGATATCCTGGGTCCCTTTTTAATAATGGTTTATGGACCTTTCCTCCAGGAACTTGTCCAAACCTTTTTTAAACCCAGCTACACTAACAGCTCTTACTACATCCTCCGGTAACAAATTCCAGAGTTTGATTACACGTTGAGTGAAAAAATATTTTCTCTTATTTGTCTTAAATAGTTTACCCTGTAGCTTCATTACATGTCCCCTAGTCTTTCTATATTCTGATAGCGTAAACAATCGATCTATGTTTAGCCGTTCCACTCCATTCATTAATTTATAGACCTCTATCATATCTCCCCTCAGCCGTCTCTTTTCCAGGTTGAAGAGCCCTAACCTTTGTAGCCTCTCTTCATAGGAGTAGCCTTCCATCCCCTTTACCATTTTGGTGGCTCTTCTCTGTACCTTTTCTAATAACGCTATATCCTTTTTAAGATACGGCGACCAGAATTGCACACGATATTCAAGGTGTGGTCGTACCATGGAACGATACAGAGGCATTATAATATCCTTTGTTTTATTTTCCATTCCTTTCCTTATGATACCTAGCATTCTATTTGCTTTCTTGCTGCCACTGGACACTGGGCGGAGGGTTTTTAACATGTTATCCACGATGACTCCTAAATCTTTTTCCTGGGTGGTGGTTCCCAATGTGGAACCTTGCATCGTGTAAGCATAGTGTGGGTTGTTCTTTCCTAGGTGCATAACTTTGCACTTGTCCACATTAAATTTCATCTGCCATTTGGATGCCCAGTCTTCCAATTTATCAAGATCCTCCTGCAGTTTTCTACAGTCCTCTTGGGTTTTAACAACTTTAAACAGTTTTGTGTCATCTGCAAATTTGATAACCTCACTCGTTATTCATAAATGACCTGGAAAAGGGAATATGTCAAAAAGTAGCGGACCCAGTACAGATCCCTGGGGTACTCCACTATTCACCTTTTTCCATTGGGAAAATTGGCCATTTAGCCCTACCCTCTGCTTTCTATCTTTTAACCAGTTCCCGATCCACAATAGTACATTGCCTCCTATCCCATGACTTTTTAGTTCTGCCAAAAGTCTCTGATAAAGGACTTTGTCAAAGGCTTTCTGAAAGTCCAGATACACTATATCAACCGACTCACCTTTGTCTACCTGTTTATTCACACCTTCAAAAAAACATCAGATTAGTAAGACAAGATCTTCCTTGTCTAAAGCCATGTTGGCTGTCTCTTATTAGGCCATGACTATCTACATGCTGTGTAATTTTGTTCTTTATGATGGTTTCTACCATCTTCCCTGGTACTGACGTCAGGCTCACCGGTCTGTAATTTCCCGGATCACCCCTGGAACCCTTTTTAAAAATTGGCGTTACATTGGTGACCCTCCAATCTTCAGGTATTACAGATGATTTTAATGAAAGTTCACAGATTACTAATAGCAGGTCTGCAATCTCATATTTCAGTTCTTTCAACACTCTTGGATGTATACCATCCGGTCCAGGTGATTTGCTACTATTCAGTTTATCAAATAGTTGTAATACATCTTCCCGGTGTAGCGATTGAGATGCAGTGTATGGAGGGTAGAGTATCCAGGAGGGAGACAGCAGTGTAGAAGGGCATCCCCCTCCTCACAGAGCTAGGACTCCATGAGGAATAGGACATCCAAAGAATGCTAGATGGTCAGGTCGTGAAGATGATGTGTCTTAGCGCGAAGGGAGCAGCAGTTGAGCAGCGCGAGGGAGAGGACAAACAGGGAGGGTACTGAGGGCTGGGCAGAGGCGGGGCAGTGGACTGGGCGGATAAACAGGGAAGAAGATTAGCTGGGTTATGAGTGCCATGCTCTGAGAGGGGGGGGGGGGTCGAAGAGAAGGTGGGCAGTGGCCCCAGAGGACCGGAATAGCAGCCATAGCAACAGTGGCCAGAAGGGGTACAGTGAGGAGCAGAGACCAGAGAAGCCAAACAGAGCACATGGAAGGGGGCAAAAAAGGCAAAAAGGTCCCTTGGCATTATGTCGAAGAATGGTCAGGAGAGAGGCAGGTGTGGACGCCCAATGCCCCCCGCCGTCGTCCCAAGGAGCTTGCCCAAGAAGCACATCCTGCTCCTTTGGCGCATGCCTGCGGGATGCCGCAGGCACCCTGGTTTTAAACATGCAGTACCTGGCAGAAACAAGACCGCGTTGCACACGGTCGCGTCACCTCTGGGGCGGAGACAGGCATGCAGGGCAGTACAGGAGCTGTAGAAGCAACAAACAAAGCAGCATAAGCAACAGACAGCAATCAGAGCTTGCAGGCAGCAACAACAGGAGCAGGAGAGGAGGTGATAACCGCAGCAGTGGGACACCGCAGGCACCTTGGTTTTAAACGTGTAGTACCTGGCAGAAACAAGACCGCATTGCACGCGGTTGCATCACTTCCGGGGCGGAGACAGGCACGAAGGGCGGTACAGGAGCTGTAGAAGCAACAAACAAAGCAGCGTAGCAAGAGACAGCAATCAGAGCCTGCCTGTGTCCAAACACAGCAGCTGAACTGAACTGAATATTCCCAGATGAAGAATCAAACTGTTTCTGATGTATGACTTAACTATAGCAAAGGTCTAAAGATGCGATCATGGAGCTGCTGAAAAGGACTCTGGGGAAAAAGTATTCCAGGTATAGACTGGGGAAAAGTTATTGGTAAACTTCAATGTCTTTGAATCCCTTGGGGCACTATCAAGTCCATCACCGCAAATTGGAAACAATTTGGCACCACAAGATACCTGCATTGATCAAGCCAGACTTCCAAAGTAAGTAGGTGTGGGTTAAAGAACTGCTGAGGAAAGCTACTATGAGGCTTAAGATCACTTTAAAAAAAACTACAGAGGTCTCTGACTGAGACTGAGAGAAAATGTTCAATAATTTCAAGATGACTCCACAAATCTGGCCTATATCAGAGGGTAGCAAGAAAGAAACCAGTACTGAAGAAAAGTCAACTGATGTGCTGTGCAATGATTGCTAAAAAAAAAAAAAGAAAAGAGAAAAAGAAAAACACACTTTGGACCATCGTATATATGGGAGAGAAAGTTTTGTGGTCTGATGTGGACAAAGTAAAACCTTTCTGTCTGCATGCTAAACAATATGTGAGGCTTAAAAGAAATATAGTATGTTACCCTAACACCATCCCTACAATTAAGTATGATGGCGACAGCATTATGTTATGGAGATGATTTGCGAACGAGGGAAAATGGATAATGTAAAACACTAGCAGATCTTGAAAGAAGGAGAAATATTACTTAGCAATAATTTCCTTTCCTGGAATCCTCACAGACCAGTCCAGACTAGTGGGTTGTGTCCCCCTGCCAGCAGCACAGAAAAATTCCAGCAGCTTTGTGACATCACCCTTGGTATAAAAACCAAGAGGAGCTTCAGTATAACCATAACAAGCAGCAGGAGTTCAAACAGCCAAAGAAGCACAAAACCAGATCAAAAATGAGTTCATAAATGAATAACTTATAACAAGCTAAATTGAACAATGTGAAACAGGACCTGCAGGCCAAGGAAGTATGTACATGGCAAGGTACAGCAATGTCACTGATACGTAAAGAGAATCTTAGCTAGGCGACTGAAACAGTTTAAAGGAGATAATCTCCAAATACATCCTGCTAGACCAGTCCAGACTAATGGGGAGTACCAAAGCTAAACCACTCCAGGGTGGAAAGAACAGCTGCAGCCAAGACAGAGGCTCCGAAGCAAGCTGCTTCTTGAGCTTGGACATCTAAGCGATAGCGATGGGCAAAAGTAGAGAGGGAGGACCAGGTGGTTGTCCTGCAAATATCTAGCAGAGCTACCCATGAGCATTCTGCCCAGGAGGTAGCCTGGGCCTGTGTAGAATGTGCCCAAAGACCTATGGGCACAGGTTTGTTCAATAGAATATAAGCTGACTCAATGGTCTGCTTGATCCAGCGCACAATGGCCGCTTTGGAAGCGGCCGCTCCTTTTCGTGGACCAGAAGTCAGGACAAAAAAGTGATAACGTATTAGTGAGTTTCAAGTAATGGCGTAACACCCTACCAACATTCAACAGGTGAAGGACTCTGTTTTCACCCGAAGATTGCTCCTTAAAAAAGGAAGGAAGAACAGATTGACTGACATGAAAATCCAAAAGGACCTCAGCCAGAAAAGAGGGCACTGTTTGAATGGTAACCACCCCCTCCGGGGAAAAAGATAGAAAAGAATCCTGGTAAGAAAGTGCCTGGAGCTCCGAAAGGTACTGTGCCAAAGTGACTCTTACAAGAAAAAAAAGTTTTGAGAGTCAAATCTTTCAGAGATGTCCTATGGAGAGGCTCAAACAGGGCACAGTTCAGCACGCGAGGCACTAAGGACAGATCCCAAGAAGGGATGACTGGACGAATGGGGGTGCCTCAGGGAGCGAAAGCCCAACAGAAAACAGGAAATATCTACATGATAAGCAAGAGACCACACATGGAGAAGCCCCCAAAGGCATGTCAAGGCCGCAATATGCACCTATAAAGAATAATGGCAAGACCCTTATGAAATCCGTCCGGAAAGAAGGAAGAATGTCTGGAATATCAATTCGCCAAGGGGAGAGGGTTCTCTTAGAACACCAAGAAGAAAAAAAGATGCCAGATCTGAGCAATGGCACATGAGGTAGAAGACCATTGAGCCTGCAGTAGAGTGGTCAACTACTTGCAGTGAGTAACCTTTGCGATGCAAGCCGTGATTGAGTAAGGAGTGGGGTCATCCATGAAAACTGGCCCCTGAAACAGGAGACCTCTCTGGATACAGAGGGGTAGGGGTGCCTCCTACAGGAGGTGGAGGAGATCGGCATACCATGGACACAGAGGCCAATCCGGGGCCACCAGCACTACCTGTCTGGAGTGTGACTCTATCCGATGGAGTACATAGCCGATTAGCTACAGAGGAGGAAAGATGTAGAGAAGCTGGTTCGAGGGCCAGGTCTGAACCAGAGCATCTAGGCCATGAGAGTTCAGTCGCTTTCGACAACTGAATAAGGTTGATGTATTTGGCACTGAAAGATATGGCCATTAGATCTAGAGTTGCACAATGTTCGCAAATGCCCATGAAGCTAGCTCCCACTCGCCGGGGTCCAGGATATGACGACTCAGGAAAACTGCTTGAATGTTCTCTGTTCCCGCAACTTGCTGCATAGAAAGAGCCAGGAAATTTGATACTGTCCAGGGAAATAGAAGACTAATTTCCAGGGCCACTCCGGGGACATTTGGTCCCACCTGGTCTGTGGAGATAAGTCATAGTGGTAGAATTTTGGAAAGTACTTTGACTGCTCGATCCTGGAGGTGGTATTGAAAGAAGAGTAGAGGCAGATGAACAGCCCAGATTTCGAGGTGATTGATGGTCCAAGAGGCTTCTTGAATGGACCAAGATCCCTGCGCTGCCTGTCCCTGGCAGTGCGCTCCCCAATCTGTAAGGATGGCGTCTGATGACCCCCACACAACGTGGAATTTTCAAAGAAACGCCCTTCAACAAGCGATGAGGACAGAACCGCCAGCGAAGACTGCAGCGAACCACTAAAGAAAGGGGGTAGATGAATCTGATAGTCCTGGGTGGATGGGGACAAGAAAGATAGGAGAGAGTACTGAAGCGGAAGCATGTCAGTATGGGCCCAGAGGACTAGGTCGAGAGCAGAAATCATGGTGCTGAGGAGTTGTAGATAATCCCAGGCAGTGGGGGCTGCCAGGCACCAGAAGGCATTACCCTGAACACAGAGCTTTTTGCATCTGTTGTAAGAGAAGAGGAGACGCGAGCCACTCATGTTTTAGTGGGCGCCGAGGAATTCCAGAGACTGAACTGGGCACAGATTGTTTTTGGCATAATTGACCACCCAGCCAAGATGGTCCAGAAAGGAGAGGACCTGAGAGACCGCAGAAGTAGCCTCCTCAAAACTCGTTGCTCTGATCAGCCAATCGTCTAGATAAGGATGAACCCAAATACCTAGGTGCTGCAGGGAAGCTGCCACTACTACCCTCGCCCTGGAGAAAGTGTGAGGAGCTGTGGCAAGACCAAAGGGCAGGGCTGTTCTACTGTACATACGTTGTGCGATTCGGCACCTCCGCTTGTTCTCCCCTCACCTTGTTCTCCTTGAAATTAGTTTGAATCATGGTTCATATGCAAGTTCTATGTAACAGTTTTTTGAGTTTCAATGTAAACTGCCTTGATTAAATGAGAAGAGATTCCACAGGTTGGAAATCCTCAGTTTATAAGAAACTCATTGCACGAAACACGTTCTTGCACTATACCAGCGGTCATCCGTCGAAGTTGAAAAACAGCCTCCCTTTTTCCCAGTTTTTACGCTTCCGGCGTAATTGCTCTGATACAGCGGATTTTAAGACCCAATCGCGAAGATTATTAGTAGATTTTGAGGATCGGGGATATCCACGTAATATCATCAAAACCGCGTACAAACGAGCATTATATAATGACCGGGATTGGCTGTTAAAACCGAGACCTAAACAAGGTCCAGAAGTGGATACTGATCATATTAATTTAATCACCAAATTTTCACCATTAAGCCATAATATTCAAAAAATATTGTCAAGACATATGTATCTTCTACAAACTGTTCCCGGATTAACTGATAAAACTATCCGCTGTGTTTGGTAACGTAATGTTAACCTTAAAGAGAAGTTAAGTCCAGTGGTTTTACGGTCTCCAGTAATAAGGGAAGGCAACAGAGGTCATGTAAAGTGTGGAACATGTGTGATCTGTCCTATGTCCGAGACCATTACAGAATTTACGTATTTGGGGAAAACCTATCATTTAAAACATCTAACATCTTGCCTTACTACATCAGTTATTTATGCTCTTAGATGTCCATGTCAAAAACTATACATTGGTAAAACTATCAGAGCGTTTAAGACTCGGATTTTAGAACGTAAGAGCCGCCTGCGCTGCAAAGTGTTGACGGCTCCAATAGTTCAGCATTGCCTTGAGGCACAGCATGACTTCGATCAATTACATTGTTTTTGTATTGACCACATTCAACGGCCTATGAGAGGT
Source organism: Ichthyophis bannanicus (assembly GCA_033557465.1). NCBI lineage: Eukaryota > Metazoa > Chordata > Amphibia > Gymnophiona > Ichthyophiidae > Ichthyophis > Ichthyophis bannanicus. The sequence goes on along the minus strand of CM066031.1, from coordinate 1,689,325,306 downwards.
AAGACCCTGGATGAGACCTTGTTTTATCATGAACAGCGATGGATTTTTTTAGTAAACACCTTACAACCTCAGGGCTTGAATTCCTCAATTGATTGGCAGGTCTGTTTTTAGAATATTGAGTGCATTTGTGAAGGGACTGCTCTCATTGGCTGTTTCCATTTCATTAAAGAGCATTTTAGTATAAAGCATGATTTGATACCACTGGCGCGCATGCGCGGCGTTTTTTGAGACATCAGAAGAAAAACTTGGGGAGACGCGGGCAGCAACTTTTCTAGTAAGTGAAAAATGAATGAGTTTTCATGCATCTCCTCATTCTTGACATTTGGCATGATAACGTATTAAATGAAGCTTATTATTTTAATAACCACAGTGGGTGAGATTCAGTAAGCTTTGTAGATGCTGCTTCATTGTGTCTGTTTTATAGATCCTCCTGATGAAACTCCTGAACGGAGTGAAACGCTAATTAGGTACCGGAGGAAGCGTTGAGGCAAGGAAGACATGAGATACAAGAGGCAAAGAAGACACGAGTCACAAAGTTAAGACTTTTTCCTTTTTAATATAAGGTCTTAATGTTTTGATGGTGGTGGAGCACTGATGTGTGTATCAGCTAATTCATAAACAAAAAGACAAAAAACAAAAAATCCAGGCAGGTTATTGATGTTCCCAATGCGCTGTTGCTTTATCAAATAAGCATTCGTTTGAGCGCGGTATTGGTCTGAAACCTCCTGGTATTGTTTATATTCATATATCTGGATATTGGCTGTTTTTTCTGTTATCGTTTTCCAGTATCCACTGCCAGTTAGAAAATATAAAGGAAATCGTGTGACAAAAGAATATTAAAAGAAATAAACAGTTAAAAGAGAATTCTCCACCAAGGTTATCTGTTTGTATGGAGTGTTTTTGCTACGATTAGGATTGTTACTCACTCCGTGAAGACCAGAAATATACATTTTTGTATTGATTAAATGAGAAGGCAGTATAGAAAAACTGTTAAATAAATAAATACTGCTGATCTTGGTGGACTGGAATGTGAAAATATGCTTCTGCCAGGTCCAGGGATATGAGAAATTCGCCTGCTCGAACAGCTTGAATGAATGTCCTGAGGGTTTCCATCCGGAACCACAGCACCTGAAAACAGCGATTGCCTCCCCTGAGGTCTAGGATAAGACAGAAGGAGCCGTCCTTCTTAGGAATAACAAAGTAAATGGCATAATGACCAGAATCTCTTTTTGAGGGAGGAATTGGGCATTTTGCATTGAGCTGAAAGCGGCAGTGGAGAGTCAGGCAAACAGCCGCTGCCTTGGCCGCAGAACCACATGGAGAGATGAGGAAGACATCTGGCATGGATCTGTGAAGCTGACAGCATAATCCTGTGTTACTACCTCGAGTACCCACTGGTCCGATGTTATCGGGGTCCACTTAAGTGTCCGTCCACAGGAGGCACCGCAGAATGAACCCAGAAACCGTCAACGGGAAGATTTGGCAGAACCGGAAGACTTGTTTTTAGAGAAATTGTCCCGATTGCGATGGATACCCCGAAAGACTGAGGCTTAGAACCAGCCCTATTCGAAGAACCACCAGATTTGCCAGGCTGGTAGCGATGAACATCTCTGAAACGGACTATATAAGATAAGGACATGGACAATGACATGGTAGGGTGACGAAAATTGGATTTGGGCTTATCCTCCAGCAAAAGTTGAGGCTAAATCCTCGCCAAAAAAGAAGACAGCCCATGAAAGGAAACTTGGCGAGACAGAACATGGAAGCAGCATCTGCATTCCAATGATGAAGCCACAGCCAATGTCGAGCCACTGTAGCAGCAGCCATGGACTGAGCAGATAAGCGCAGTAGATCATAAAAAGCATCTGCAAGAAAGGCAGTGACCGACTCTAAACGAGGCAAAGCCAGATCATCTGAAAGTGACTGAAGTCATCGGAGCAGAGCACATGAAGCAAGACCACCACAAACAGAGGCCTGCAATACCAAGGTCGATAACGAGAAAGTGGTTTTTAGGAGGCCTTTCACCTTGTGATCCGTCTGATCATGGAGGGCTGTGCCACCCACCACAGGAACGATTATGTGTTTAGTGACTGCAGTGACCAAGGCGTCTATTTTAGGGGAACGCAACCACTTGTCAAGATCATCCAAAGACCAAACGTAAACATGCCCCAAGCGACGAGCTGTGCATAGACACATCAGGAGAATCCCACTCCAAGGAGACCATATGTCGTAGTTCCAGGGGAAAGGGAAAAGCCTTAGAAGGCTTCCTGATGCCCATGATGGGGTCTGCCTGAGGTTTAGAGAAATCTGAAGGCTGTTGCACTTGAGAGTCCGAGTGGTGCAGAGCCTCCGTAATTTGAGCAATGAGAGCAGGAATCTCTTTCTTAAGGAATAACCGGATATCTTGACTGTCTTCTCAAGGCTCTTGGTCGTCTTCCAATGGCGAGAGCTCTCCTTCCCAGCAGACTCAGAAGAGATAGAATCTTCATCTGAAGGACCGTCAAAGTATTCCACTGCAGGGCACCAGTCGCCTGGAGGAGGGGAGGTATCCTTGGCCAAATCTAAAGAAGTTCCAGCCAAACTTCGGCAGGCATGCTTTCTAGACGGAGGATCAATGGCGGTCAGAGTAGCCGAAATCCCCGAGCGTCACATATCCCAGGCCTGATGGAATAGCTGCATAAACTGGAGATCAGAAACATCAGCTGAATTCTGCATAGGCTGAATAGAAAGTTGAAGAGAGTGAGCAGGTTGCTGAAGCAACAAAACCGAAGGAAGGGTATCTTGAGATCTAGCATCACCCTGAAGTAACTCAGAGGGAGCTAAAATCAAGAGACCTGGAAGAGCTACCGGAACCAGAACCTGCAGAGTCAGAAGGACCCCCTTGATGAGAACCACAGGAGGAACACAAACTACCCGTCAAAGTCTTACATTTCTTTCCACATTCCAAGCAGTGCTGAAGGGAAGAAGGCATTTTCACAACAGAATAAAAGAAAAAGTTACAGGAAAAGCCGGAGAGCCAAAAAAGCATAGCTACTCACCTGTAACAGATGTTCTCCAGGGACAGCAGGAATAAGTCCTCACATATGGGTTTCGTCGACGCCGATGGAGCCCTGCGCAGAGCATCTCCCCAGCTTTCAAAAAAAGCCTTTGCGAGATGCCACCACACAAGCGTAGTCTCCTTCCCGCCCAGGGGTGCCATCTTGCTCATTCAGGTGCCATAGCTACAGCCCAACCAAGAAGATTGCCAAGGGGAGGAGGGAGAGTTGTAAGGACAGATTCCTGTTGTCCCTGGAGAACACCTGTTACAGGTGAGTAACTACGCTTTCTCCAGGAACAAGCAGGAAGTCAGTCCTCACATATGGGACTCCCTAGCACCAGGTTACCTAGGACCGGCTTAAAACAGGGGCACGGCACGGCCATGGGCAGTCACAGGCAAATTTTGATGACAGACTCGAGGGACCCCAGTGACCAGGGAGAGCCATGGCTTCAGCAGCCTGAATAAGAAGGGTCGGAGGGCAGAAGTTGCCTAAACTCCAAAGAGGTTATGGAATAAAGCCTGGCCAAAGGCGCTGTCCCATCAGGACTCCCTCTCCAGGCATTAGTGGGCTGCAGAAGTGTAAACAGAGGACCAGGTGGTGGCCCGGCAGATGTCTGCCTTGGGCACCGAATGGAGACTGGCGACCGAGGTCACCATCGCCCGGACACTGTGCACCGTGACTTGACTCTCCAGAGGGACCCTGACTTGACTGTGAGCAAAGATGATGCAATCTGCCACCCAGATGGATATGGTCTGCTTGGAGACAGCCAGCCCCAGACGGCTGGAGTCGAAGGAGATGAAAAGCTGTGAGGCCTTATGGTGGCCCCAGGTCCACTGCAGATAGAAGGACAGGGTCTGTTTGCAGTCCAGGGTATGGAGAACGGCCGATGCCGAATCGGCATGGGGCCATGGGAAGAAGGTAGGCAGCACTACCTCCTGATTCAGGTGGAAGTCTGAGACCACCTTCGGGAGAAACTTCGGGTGAGTGCGAAGCACATCCCTGTTCTTGTAGAATCTGGTATAGGGTAGCTCGGCCACAATGGTCTGCAGCTCACTGACCTTGTGGACAGAGGGGAGTGCCACCAAGAAATCCACTTTCCAGGAAAGGTAGTGTAAGGAAAAGGTAGTGTAAGGAACAGGTAGCCAAGAGCTCGAAGGGCAGCTTAGTAAGCTGCGCCAGAACCACATTGATATCTCATTCCGCCGGGGGTGGCCAGATGGGAGGTTTGGAAAGCAATAAGCCCCACATGAACCTGGTAATGAGGAGCTGTACCGACAGGCTTACCCACAGGATGGTGGATGGCAGAGAGTGCACTCAGATGCACCTGGATGGAGTTGGACTTAAGTCCAGACCGTGAGAGGTGGAGGAGATATTGAAGGACTGAATGCATCAGGCAAGAAAATGGGTCCAATTGGTGCTCCGTGCACCACACGGAGAACAGGTGCCACTTGAAGGCATAAGCCCATCTTGTGGAGTCCTTACAAGAGGCTAGAAGGATTTCCTCCACCTCCTCGGAGAGCTAAGGGAAGCTAAGGTGACCCATTCAGCCACCAGGCCATGAGGGACAGAGATCCCAAGTTGGGATGTAGGATCAAGCCCTCCTCCTGTGTCAAAAGTTCCGGGGAGCTCTTGAGAGGGACCAGGGATTCCATCGAGAGATGGAGCAGCAAGAGGAACCAGGGCTCTCTAGGCCACCTTGAGGTCATGTGGATCATAGACGCCTTGTCCTGTTGGACCTTGAGGAGGGTCCGGGCTATCAAGGGAGTGGGAGGGAAGGCATACAGCAGGCTTCTCGAACACGAGATGAGGAAGGCATCCGCCGCCACCCGGGAGAGATGGGGTTGGAGGCTGCAGAAACGGGGCAGCTGAGCATTGGTCAGGCTGGTGAAGAGGTCCCAGGCTGGGGCAGCCCACAGCCAGAAAAGCCCAAGAGCTATCTCTGGGTCCAGGCGCCACTCGTGTGGTAGGAGGACCCTGCTCAGCCTATCTGCCAAGACACTGCTCTGGCCCGGTAGGTAAACCGCCTTGAAGAGGATCCCGTGGTGGATCGCAAATGAACAAAGGGCCACAGCCTCCTGGCAGAGGCAGTAGGAGCCCATGCTGCCCTGCTTGTTCATATAGAACATTGTCACCTTGTTGTCTGTCTGGCCGAGCACTGACTAGTGCTGCAGGTGATGCCTGGAGGACCTGAGAGCAAGAAAGACTGCTCTGAGCTCGAGCAGATTGATCTGCTGCTGGCTCTCCTCGGAGGACAAGGCTCCGAGTGTGGAGCTCTCCGCAATGGGTGCCCCAGTCCATCAGGGAGGCGTCCATGGTGAGGATTCTCTGGGGGTTCGGGGACTGAAAAGCCATCCCCACTTGCAGTTGCTGAGCGTCCTCCCATTCGGTAAGGGACTCCGTTAGCTGTCGAGACACCATAACTCTGTCGTGGAGTCATCCGGTGGTCTTGGACCACTGGGACCAGAGGCACCACTGCGCAGCCCTCATGTGGAGGCGTGCGCTGGTAACCACGTGGACTGTGAAGGCCATGTGGCCCAGGAGGTACAGCAACGCCCATGCCAACACTTCGCAGTGTCGCTGTACCTCGGCCATGAGGGCCGCGAGCCAATCCGCCCTGTTGAGGGGGAGGAAAGCCCTAGCCTGGACAGTGTCGAGGCGGGCCCCGATGAACTCCAGCACCCAAGTTGGGATGAGCTGGGATTTCGGATGGTTTATCATGAAACCCAGGTGCTGCAAGACCTGAATGATGTGGCCGGTGGTCTATCCAGCTTCCGAGGCCGTGTCCCCTTTTATCAGCCAATCATTGAGGTAGGGAAAGATGCATGTCTTTTGGAGGCGGAGATAGGCTGCCACCACCGCCAGACATTTGGTGAAGACCCCTGGGGTGGAGGAGAGGCCAAAGGAAAGGACCCTGTACTGGTAGTGGTTGTTTCCAACCATAAACCGCAGGTATTTTCTGTGACTGGGATGGATAAGGATGTGGGTGCAAGCATCCTTTAAATCCAAGGAGCATAGACAATCTCCCCACTGGAGGTAGGGCAGCAATGTTCCAACGGAGAGCATCTTGAACTTCTCACGCACCAGGAACTTGAGGTTCTTCAGGTCCAGGATGAGCCTTAGGCCCCCTGTCCATTTCAGGACCAGGAAGTACCTGGAACAGAAGCCGTTTCCCCTTGAGGGGAGAGGCACAGGTTCCACTACCCCCATCCTTGAAGCCACCCGTGAGCTCCTGCAGTAGCAGGGCCCGGTGTAAGGGAAACAGAGGGGGTTCCCTGGGAAAAAAGGGCAGAGGAATTTGTTCCAGGTGCAGAAGATAGCCCTCCCAGATGACCTGGAGAGTCCAGGAGTCGGTGGTGATGTGAGCCAACCGGTGGGCAAAGTGGACCAGGTGTCCCCCTGTGGGGTGCTGGTCCTCCAGAGAAAGAGAGGCTATGCTAATGGCATCAAAACCCTGACCCAGGCTGGGCTGGGGCCGGTGTCTGGGTCTTCTGACCCTTGAGTTTGCACTGTCCCTGTCCTATGCCTTTGCCCTGGGGACCCTGCTGAGGGGTCTGAGCAGCTGGGTAGGCAGGGTAGCCCCGATAGTGTTGGCTCTTCTGGAGGAAAGGGGGCTTCTTCCCATGTGGCTTCTTCCTAGGAAGAGTGGAGGTCTTCCTCAAGACGGGTCCAAGTGACATACTCTGTCTTCATTTCTGCCGCCTTATCCTCCATTGGCTTGCCGAAGAACTGTTCATGAGGCACGGGACCGACATCCAGGAGTTTTTCCTGCACCTACTGCTCGAGATCTGATGATTGTAGCCAGATCGGGTGTCGCGAGCAGATGGCGGCAGCAACTCTGGCACTAGATTCAAAGCAGTCATAAGTGGCTCTGGAGAGGTATATGGAGCACTCTACGACAGACTTTGTTAGAGCCTGGAAATGCCGTAGATGGTCCCAATCGAAGCCAGTGGCATAACCACCAAGCTCCTTGGCCAGGTCCTGCAGGAACATGCCAATGTAAAGTTGGTAAGTTTGGATGCGGCAAGCCAGCATTGAGCCCTGGTAGTATTTGTGCCCCAAGGCATCGAGTATGTGGGACTCCCTGCTCGGAGGCACTGAGGATTGCATTTTCAGGCTTTTTTGCAGGCACATAGTCAACTCAACTACTACGGAGATGTGTGGGAGCTGCGCCTTGTGGAACCCTGGCCCCTGCTGAACTCGATACATCGTGTCGAGTCATCAGCTCACAATGTGGCAGAGGCTGGGGTCTCCCACATCTGGAGGAGAAGCCGGGTGAGGATGGAGGGCACAGGGATTGTCAGGGTCTCTTTCAGCGGTGCCTTGAACTGGAGGATGTCTAATTCCTCCGTACGTGGGTCCTCCTCTGACTCAATAGTGAGGGAGAGAGCCTGTGCCATATCCCTGACGAACTCGAGGAAAGAGGTATCCTCGGGTGGGGAATGGCGCTTAGCAGCCGGGGGAGATGGGTCCAAGGGGAGATCTCAGTGGGCCCAGGACTCCAGGGACGTCTCAACATCGGACTCCCAATCAGAGTAGTCCAAGGAGGACTCGAAGTCCTCTAGCTGCAGGAGAACTGGTAATTCCAGTCCCGGATGCTTCGAGGCGGGGGCATGGTCAGAGCCAGAGGCACTCACCTGCGAAGATGAATGAGACCCTCGCCAAGGACCCGCCCGAGGCATCCGGCTCTCGGTGACTGAAGCGGCGGCGGCCCGGGGAGTCCTCGTGGCCCCTGTGGTCTCGGTAGGGCCGGCGCCTGCTGTGATGCGAAGACGACAGAAATGCTGCATTCCAAGGCCAACATGCATGCTTCCCACTCGGGGGTCGCAGCCTTGGACACCGACACCGGAGTAACCAGGTCAGGTGTTGAATAGGAGAGGGGGTCCTCGATGGGACGGGCCTCGGGAGACCACAATCCATCGCCAGAGACAACAACTTCGGCCCTGGACACTTTCTGAGGGCATTTCTGCTCCGGTTAATCGGGAGCTCTGCAGAGACTAAGGGACCAGGCGCGGGATTTCCCATGCTTGTCCGCTTCCCCAGACGAAGCTCTCGCGGTCTTCCTCTTCTTCTTATGCGCACATTCCAGCGACTCTTGCTCGAAGTGTCAATGAGCCCGCAGAGAGGCTGCGGTGTTCTTACACGAGTCCGAGGATCCGTGTGGGGCCTTCGGGCTTGAAGCTACCGGGAAAACCAGGTTTGAGTCTGCCTTGTGGAAGATGTCATCCTGCTTAAGCAGACGGCTCTGTACGGCCTTAGTGGACATTTTCTTACACAAGGAGCATTCCTCCGGATCGTGGTCTGCACCCAAACACTAGAGGCAACAATCATGAGTGTCAGTGAGCGACATGTTTTTGGAGCACTGATTACATTTTTTAAAGCCGGTGGCCACTGGGGGAAAAAGAACCCCAGCGAGGTCAAAGGCCCTCGATGCGGCCAGCAGTTAAAAAGGGCGCAAAAGCGCTGTGATGGAAAACATTCAAGACAAAAATGTATTTCAAGGCCTGGTGCGTTTATAGCAGGTCTCGGGCAGGAAAGGAGCCAGTGCAAGCTGGAAAAGTACAAAAACAGTACGAGAAAATCAACTTTTTTCCAGGGGGATGAGACGAACGTCTGTAGGGCTCCACGGAAAAAAGGAGACTGAGCAAGATTGCACCCTTGGGTGGGAAGGGGACCACGTATGCGTGGTGGCATCTCCCAAAGGCTTTCTTTGAAAACTGGGGAGATGCTATGCGCAGGGCTCTGTCGGCATCGGCATCACCCATATGTGAGGAATGACTTCCTGCTTGTTCCTGGAGAATCAAAAGACACTGAAGAAAGAATGCCAGCCATGACACAAAAATTATAATAGGAAACAGCAAAACAGAGCCAGGAAGCAGCTGCTGACTAACCACATGAAGAGAAGCAGGAAAAAGGCAACTGCAGAAAACAGAGCACATCGAAAAAAGGCGGCGGTGCATGAGGTCAGAAGTACAGGACACAGCCGAAAAATAGATTGGGATGCTGCTTTAAAAGAAACCGCGAAGGAAATAAAACACTCTTGGAGGAAAAAACAGATGAAGGAAGGGTCCAGAGAAGAAAAAACTGCCCAACTTCCTCAGCAACCAGGTCCTTGAATAAAGTGGGGTTTTTTAATGAACTTTAAGGAGTTAAGAAAAATAACAAAAGATGACTGCCAACTTAGCTGATAGAAGTCTTGTTTGCAGACCAGTCAGAACAGAAGGCTGCAACTGCTCCTCATGAGCAGGAGCACTTTCCTTCAGAGGTGCTCTACTGGTCCTCTTGACCAGGGGAAGCTCTGGAAAGTGAAGAAAGGAAAACTGTTGACAAAGAAGAAGCACCACAGTGTGCACAACTGCCAAAGATAGCTACACCGACACCAAATCTCTTCTCAGAGAATACCAGGAGCTAGGAGAAGTTTACCAACTGTTGAGACAGAGAAAATACTGAAGCTCCCCTTAGGGGATGGGGTTTTTATGCCAAGTTTGATGTCACAAAGCTTTGGGGATTTTTCTCTGTCTCACCATCTGCTGGCAGTGGGACACAACCCACTATTCTGGACTGGTCTAGCAGGATGTATTTGGAAAACCTGTTCCAGTCTGCCATTGACCTGGAACTGGGGAGAAGATTCACCTTTGAGCAAGACAATGATTCTAAGTATAAAGCAAAAGCAACAATGAAGTGGCTTAGCAAGCATAAAGCGAATGTCCTTGAAAGTCTCAATCAAAGCTCCAACCTATATTCAATAAAAAGTGTGGACAGATTTGAAAATGGCAATCCACATGCAATCCCCCAGCTAACCTTAAATAACTCGAGCTATTCTACCAAGAAGAATGTGAAAAACTTTACTATCCTACTGTGCTAAGTTGGCAGACACTTACCCGAGAAAACTCCTGGCTGCTATTCCTGCAGAAGAGGCTTCCACAAAGTACTGAGTCAAGAGATGTGAAGACTTGAATAAAAAGTCCTGATTACTTATTTATCTTTTTGAATAAATAACTATTAACAGTTCTTCTATGTTGAAAATGTGGAGCATGTTATATGAAACAAACTCCTACTTTAAATGCATTTTGTATTGCATTTCTTTTTTAGACAGCAAGATGCTAAAATTGTAGAAGCGTAAAGACTTTTAGAAAGCAAGACTCTTACTTCCCTTTCACTGATGATGAAAAGAGATACAAACTGCTACCTGCATATCTACACTAACATTTATGGAAGCTAAAATGGTCACTAGTTTGATTGCTTCTCTGAATAGCACATTCTGTAACAGGAGTTTAGTTTTCTGTATGGACACAGTCGAAATTATGTTTCAGATTTTAGCTATATATATTTTTATTATCTCCTGGTTCACTAATTAATAAAAAAACAAAAAAACCTCTCTGAAAAATGGGATGTGCATTAGTACTGCTAAAGGAATCAATTCACACAAAAGATATCTATAAATAGGTGTCTTGAAACTGGAAAATGTAGAAAAATGAGACACTCCCTCTTGGAAATGTATATAGACTGGTACTTCTATAAAGCAATAGCCAAATGCAAGAGTCAGAGAAAGGAAAAAACAGAAGTGTGAGTAAAACAAATCAGAACCAAATCAATTGAATAAAGAAGTTAAAAAAAGGAGAAAAATCAGTTAAAAAGTAAATGCAATAAAATATAGATGAAAAAGTATAAGAAATAAAAATACCACAAACTTCATTGTCCTATTTAAATAAAAAAAAGAATCCACCATAAATTATTTTTTCTAAGACAAACAAATACTTTTAGCACATAGTTTGTTATAATCTGAACAGCTGGGAGAAAAGACAGTTATAAAAGGCAGACACCTTTTAATATAATGGTTTCAGCCCAGAAAAACATAAGGGTTCCTTACCACACCAAGTTTTTCTGAAGCATTTGCCTTCCATATTCGGATGTTCATCTCATCAGACCCACAGAGGATATATCTGCTGTCAGAGGACCACTTTACTGAGATGACATGCTGCATTCGTTTGGTGTGATATACTTCCCTGCACACATAAATATACAAATATTTCACTTTCCTTCTGGACCCATTAAGAAAACATCTTTATAAACAGAGAGAAATAAAAGAAAGGAGTGCATTTCAATTTGAGATATATCATCTTTTCCAAATCTGAACACAAGGAGAGAAGAGGTATACAGTTATTTCCCTGTCAAAGTAGACTTACAATTTAATTGTACAAGAAGCAATGAAGCATTAAAAGACTTGCCTCAAGTCAAAAAAAGCATTACTTGGAGAAGCAGGATTGGAACCCTAGCTTCCTTAGTTCTCAGCCTGCTCCTCTAACTACTATGCTACTTCCCTAATGCACCATTAGGGAGTTAAGATGTTTATTATGGCCAGAGTATTGGTTATTACCACATCTCCTCCCCATCTCCCCCCAAACACCAGAAGTGTGATGCAAAATGGTATCGGAGGGTTTTTTTTCCTCCTGGTCTACTGGCTGGGGCAACAAAAGACAGCAAGATATCAGTCCTCACACATAGGATGCTACTGGATGTTGACTAGGTTGAAAGAGTGACTGTAAAGCTTTCAGAACTTTCTGACATGCTATACCAAGTGTCAGTTCCATGTCCTGTGCCAAAGCAGTTGAACGGGACACTCCTCTCAGTTTTGTTTAAAAAAAGGTGCTCCTTGGAGAGGTGGGAATCTTTTGTGAAAACGGATATCCTGCTGTCCCCAGCAAGCAATATGGAAAGTAACCTTGCTTTCTACAAGAAAAAGCAGGGTATCAGTCCTCACATATGGAAATCCCTAGCTACAGGCTCTTTAAAAAAAGGGAGTGGGGGGTGGGACTATAGAACAATGCCCACAGCATTATAGAACAATGCCCACAACATTATTTTTTTCAGCATTAGATCTCTTATATCTTTTATTTATTCGTTTATGTTGTCATGCAGCAGACCCTCTTGAAGGAAAAGAAAATGTTTTAAACGGAGAAAAAGATGTGCACAAGCTGCATTATTCGGAGGAACCAGCTAGAGGGAGCCAGAGCAACTTCAGAGACACTGAGGAGCCCCGCCCCGCTGGTCACAAGGTAATGCCAGCCAGCTTCCAATCCTCGAGGGCAGGAGTGCTTCTTAAGGAGAGTGTGGAAGACTGGAGACAGTTCGGCAGGAAGGAGTTCGGCAGGAGACAGGTCGGCAAGGAGCTTGGCAGGAAGGAGAGAGAGAAGAGCCGCAGTGGAGAAAGAGAAGCAGGCCAAGGAGGCAAGTCCAGCAGAAGCAAGGGAAGGATCACTTGCAGCGCAGTGAGAAAGAGGTTAGAATGGAAAGCACAGTTACTTACCTGTAACAGGTGATCTCTGGGAACAGCAGGAATTAGTCCTCACATATGGGGTATGTCGGAACCGACGGAGCCTGCGCGGGAAAGCTCCCCAGCTTCCCAGAAAGGAAAGCTTTTGGGGCCTCCCACAGCGCATGCGCGCTGCCTTCCCGCCTTCCTGACCAACTCTCCTCAGTTCGAGTTTAAAGCTGAGACAATAGAGAGAGGAAAGGAAAGAGAGAGAGAGGAGGGTGGTGGGTGGGTGGGTGGGTTGTGAGGACTAATTCCTGCTGTTCACAGAGATCACCTGTTACAGGTAAGTAACTGTGCTATCTCCAGGAACAAGCAGGAATGAGTCCTCACATATGGGGACTCCCTAGCTAAGATGCCGGGGAGATCCCCCTCCAAGGGTTCCTCATCTTCCTATGGATCTCAGGCATCCATTCAGGGAAGGTGGGCAGGAGTTGTTTAAGAATGGAACAGCCTGACCAAACAAGGCATCCCGGTGGGAGTCCTTGTCCAAGCAGTAATGGGCTGTGAAGGTATGAACCGAGGCCCAGGTGGCTGCTCGACAGATCTGATCGATGGATACAGAATGAAGATGAGCCATAGATGTGGCCATGGCTCTCACATTGTGAGCTGTGACATGGCCTTCCAGAGAAAGGTTCTTACTCTGGTAGGCAAAAGAAATACACTGAGCAATCCAATTGGACAGTGTTCTTTTTGAGACTGGAAGTCCTAAATGAGAAGGATCAAAAGCAACAAAAAGTTGAGAAGACTTTCGATGTTGCTGTGTCCTGTGGATGTAAAAGGCAAGAGCTCTTTTACAATCTAACGTATGTAGGTTCCTCTCTGCACTGGATGCATGAGGAGCTGGAAAAAAGACAGGTAGATATACCTCTTGATTAAGATGAAAAGGTGAGACCACTTTAGGCATAAAGTGAGGATTTGTCCTAAGGACTACCTTATCATGATGGAACCTTGTATAAGGTGGATTAGCCACTAAAGCCTGCAGTTCACTGATGCGGCGAGCAGAAGTGATTGCAATAAGGAAAATGACTTTCCAGGGAAGAAATTTCAAGGAGGTAGTGGCTAAGGGTTCAAAGGGTGGCTTCATAAGCTGACCAAGAACCACGTTTAAGTCCCATGCCACCGGAGGAGGCCGAATGGGAGGTTTAGTTAAAGTTAGACCTCTCATAAATCTTGCAATAAGAGGATGAGAGGAAACAGGTTGTCCATTGATAGGCTGAAGAGATGCTGCAATAGCACTCAAATGGACCCTTACAGAATTTGTTTTAAGTCCTGCATTGGAAAGATGCAGGAGATATTCGAGTAAAGAATTCAAAGGTAGTGCTAGAGGGTTAAGACCCTTTTCAGCAGAACCAAATGGAAAATCTTTTCCATTTAAAAGCATAAGAACGCCTGGTGGAAGGTTTCCTAGAGGCATGGAGGATATCCTTCACCTGTTGAGAAAGACTGAAGTCTTGAAGGTCTAGGCCTTCAGTAACCAAGCTCTGAGGTGAAGGGACTTGGGGTTTGGGTGCCACAAAGTCCCCTCCTCTTGAGACAGAAGGTCTGGAGCAGCTCCCAGATCCAGGGAGGGTGCCTGGGAGAGATGCAGAAGTAGAGGGTACCACACTTGGCGTGGCCAGCGTGGAGCTATGAGGATCATAGATCCTTGATCCCTCTGAAGTTTGAATAGAGTCTTGGGAATCAAAGGAATGGGTGGAAAGGCATACAGGAAGGCCTGACCCCAATGAAGGAGGAAGGCATCCTTGGCCTGAGCTCCCTGACACGGAATTCTGGAACAGAACCGGGGAAGTTTGGCATTGCACGGACTTGCAAACAGGTCTATGTCCGGGGTTCCCCATTTCTGAAAGATTCTGAGTACCTGATCCATGTGCAGGGACCATTCGTGTGGAAGCAGAACTCGACTGAGTCTGTCTGCCCAAGAGTTTTGGATTCCTGGGAGGTATACTGCCAGGAGATGGATTTGATGCTCTCTGGCGAAGGCCCACAATTTTAGAGCTTTGTTGCAAAACGACAGAGAGCCAGTCCCTCCTTGTTTGTTTATGTAGAACATGGCTACTTGATTGTCGGTATGAACAAGGACTGTCATGTTGATGAGGAGGGTATGAAAGACCTTGAGAGCAAGGAAAATTGCTCGCAGCTCCAAAAAGTTGATATGAAGGGTGGTCTCCTGTGGAGACCAAGTGCCCTGAGTGGAGAGGTCTTGGAGATGAGCTCCCCAACCTGTTTGGGAGGCATCTGTAGTGAGAGTTGCTTGGGGTAACAAAGGTTGGAAGGGGGCTCCCAACAACAGATTTTGAGTGGATATTCACCATTGGAGAGACCAAAAAAAGACGTTTTGAGGTTGCTATTTGGTCTGAGAGAGCTCCTGATGCTTGGGTCCACTGGGTGGACAAAGTCCATTGAGCTGCTCTCATACGTAGGCGAGCATAAGGCACCACATGAACTGTGGATGCCATGTGGCCTAGCAGTTGTAGCATCTCCCTGGCAGTCTGGACTGAATTTGAGAGGCCAAGTGCACTAGACGGTGGCAACGGGCCTGAGGAAGATAGGCCCTTGCAGTGGTGGTATCTAGCCAGGCCCCTATGAATTCTAGGGACTGAGTAGGGGTGAGTTGAGACTTTGGCAGATTGATGACGAGTCCCAGATAGTGCAGTATGCGTCTGGTGTGGTCCAGGGAAGTCTGAGCCTCGGACTGAGATGGAGCTCGGATGAGCCAGTCATCCAGGTATGGGAAGACAAATATTCCCAGAGTGCGTAGAAATGCAGCCACTATTGACATGCATTTGGTGAACACTCTTGGAGCAGAGGCTAGACCGAAGGGGAGTACTCTGTATTGGAAATGTTTTCCCTAGAACAGAAATCGTAGAAATTTTCTGTGGGATGGATGGATGAGTATATGTGTGTACGCATCCTTTAGATCTAGAGAACAAAGCCAATCCTGACTCTGTAGGTATGGAAGGAGAGTACCTAAAGAGAGCATCTTGAATTTCTCCTTGTATAGAAATTTGTTCAATTCTCTCAGATCTAGAATGGGTCTGTGCCCTCCTGTTTTCTTGGGGATGAGAAAATAAGGGGAGTAAAATCCTGACCCCTGTTGAAGAAGAGGAACCTCTTCTATTGCCCTTTGGGCAAGAAGGGTGGTCACCTCCTGACCCAACAGGTACAGGAGAGATGGGGGAGAATTGAATTGTCTCACCATGGTATGGGGAGGAAGGCTGGAGAAATGTAGATTGTAGCCCTCTCTGATGATAGAGAGGGTCCACTGTTCTGATGTGATTTGTTCCCATCTGGGAGCAAAATGAGTTAACCTTCCTGGAATGGTGAGAGGCTCTGGTTGTTGCAGAGCCAGAAAGGTTAAGTTCTCTAGAATCAAGTCAAAAACTCTGAGGGGGTTGGGACTGCTGGACTGTAGCAGCCCCTGTAGACTTTGTTCTGGCCTGTTTAGATTGCTGACGCTTAGGAGCAAAGCGAACTTGGGAAGATTGCTGGCCAGTATTTGTGGAAAATCTGGTCCTTTTTATAGAAAGGCTTCTTAAAAGGTTTTTTCTTGGCAGGGGTAGAGGTAGACTTAGAAAGTCTATCTAAAGCAGCATTCTCTGCATCCATTTGAGTGGCTTTGATTTGCCACTCCTTGCCAAACAGATTTTCACCTGTACAGGGCAGATTGCCCAAGCCATCTTGTACCCAGGGTTCCAAATCAGAGGCCTGGAGCCAAGCAAGTCTGTGAGCAGCTATGGCAATGCCCGAGGCTCTGCTAGCTCCCTCAAAAGAGTCAAAGGCTGCTCTGTTGGAGAACTTTGAAACATCTTGAGTATGCTTTAGCAAAAGAAGGAACTCCTCCTTTCTATCCTCTGGGATAAAGGGGAGAAAATGACGTATCTTCAGTGCAATCTCTTTCAAAAACATGCCCATATAGAGGCTGTATGAATTGATTCTGGCAATAAGCATGCTAGCTTGGAAGAGTTTTCTACCAAAAGCATCCAGAGTCCTACATTCTCTTCCTGGAGGGGTAGAAGAGTGCCTTTTGGTACTCTTTATCTTTTTCATCGCAGACTTCACCACAATAGAGTGGTGAGGGAGCTGAGTTTTTTGAAAACCAGGAGAAGGAGGAACCCGATACATGGTGTCCAAACGTCGAGAATGTGGAGATAGGGTGAGAGGAGCCTCCCACAAGTCCATCATGTGTTCTTGAAGAATTTCATGTATGGGTAAGGTGGCTGCCTCTTTGGGAACCTTAGAGTATCCTAAAATATCTAATTTTTTTGCTCTAGGTTCCTTTTCAGAGGTTACAGAAATGGAGAGTCCTTTAGCTACTTCAATAATGAAGTCTTGAAAGGACAAATCCTCTGGAGGAGACATTCTCCTTTTTGGAGAAGAGGGCTCCTCAGGAAGAGTAAAAGAGACATCAGCAGAATCATCTGAGGTATCAGAATCCTCAGAAGATTCAAAGTACCGCCTATTAGCTTCCAGAGATCGATACGCATACCGACCGGTATCGACATCGGGCGTACCGGGAACCGGATCGGTATCGAGAAAACCTCCGGAAACGGAGACCGGAACCGGCATGCTACTGGAAGTAGATGCTCTGGGTACCGGTATCGGTTGTGGTACCGGAACCGGAGTCGGAACCGATTGTTGCGGTACCGAGGGCGTTGCAGTGTTAATGAAAGCCAGTATGGCTTGCTGCATGGATTGTACAGTAGTACCCATAGACGCCACAACTGCCTGGATGTCTGTACCGGTGTTGGCCGGTACCTCAGAGCAGTCTAACAGGTGATCGGTCGAGGCCGTGCCATCGATGTCAACCTGTAACCCCATAGGAGGAGCTTTGGAAGCTGGAGCTTCCCGCCGGGGTTGTTTGGCTGGGGCAGGGTCCTCAGGGTCAAACCCAAGGGCCTCTCGCTGCTTAGAGGGAGATTTGCCCTTTGAGGACCTGCCTGAAGAATGTTCGGTTACCTGAGATCCATCAGGAGAGGAAGACCTGGAGGATGTTGATGATGGAGTATCCGTAGAAAACAGCATATGAAACTTGGCTGCTCTGTTCTGTAAGCCACATTTGGACATCAGAGAGCAGGATGGACAATCCGGAATGGAATGGTCAGGCCCCAAACATTTAAGACACCATTCATGGGTATCTGTGACTGAAATAGTACTGGTACACTTGGTGCATTTTTTAAAACCAGAGGCTGGTTTCTCCATGAGGGAGAATCTGAGAAGGCCTAGAGGCCTCACAGAACAAACACACCAAGTGGGGAAAAAGTAATTATTATTTTTTTTTTTAAAGAAATAAAGGAAAAAAGACCGGCGGTACCGGTCCGGAATCGGGGAAGGCAGACATGCGGTCAAAGAAACAAATTAAAATAACAATTTCTTCAGCGGTGACAGGAACACGACCTGCTGGCTCCACGGAAAAAGAAGAACTGAGGAGAGTTGGTCAGGAAGGCGGGAAGGCAGCGCGCATGCGCTGTGGGAGGCCCCAAAAGCTTTCCTTTCTGGGAAGCTGGGGAGCTTTCCCGCGCAGGCTCCGTCGGTTCCGACGTACCCCATATGTGAGGACTCATTCCTGCTTGTTCCTGGAGATACCTGATTAATCTACCGCTAGCAAACCACCCCGAGTGGAAGGTGATTTCCCTGGAGCTAATGAAGGACCTGGGAAGGTCTCAGCTCAAACAAGAGTGAGAGCTGTTTGTCCAGAGAGGCGAAAGCATTGCTGCAACTGTAGTCTAAAGTCAAATGAGAGACAGCTGGAGAACCTAAGCCGTGCTGCACAGGCAAGCCAGAAGCTAAGCCGGTACAGGCCCAGACCCTTCACTTGAAGAAGGGACTCCAAACTCACAAGGTAAACCATACTTTCCTGGAAAAAGATTTCAGAAAGCTGCTGTATGGGCAAGACAGGCAGTAGAAGAAAACCGTTTGTCTGAAGGTTCCTACGATACAAGGTATGAAAAATGTTTACCTAAGAAGAAAGTTCTGAATGAAAAATGTTTATATAGAGCTGCTATAAAACCTCTGAATAAAGAGGAATCTTTTCAATATAAAACAGCACATAGCCGACGCCCTAGGCTTAGCCCAGAACATTGGGAAGTGATACAGGAACTGTACAAAAAGCCTGAATATATTTTACCTGAAACCAGGGGCACAGATTCTGAGGCTTCAGAAGAGGAGCCAATGCAAATGGAACTAGCAAGGGATATTTCAGATCCAGAAATGGATTGTACATACTGTGTTACAGGAAGCCTAGAATCCTTGTCAGGCTTGTGAGCTTGTGTGACTTGCTGAATTGAACATTCTTGTTTTGTGTAAATAGCACCAGTCCTGTGAAAGTAACAGTTTTTGCTTTAAACCTAAGTTTTTCTTTTCCTCACCTGAAGTAAGGACATTTTGCTTTATAGTTGTATTCCAATCATTTGAACCACTGCGAAGAAGGGAAATAAAAAGCCTTTATTTTTCCCACCACTCTGAGCAGTTGTTTTCATTGAAGATTGGTATCAAGGAAACTACTAGGACCAAAAGTCAATTGGGCCTCTGGAATACTTGCCAATCTCAACTTTATAATTTTTGTGTCTGACCTGCCCTGACCTCTACTAGCCACCAGGGTAGCCCTCACAACATAAATGGTGTAGTTGACAGGATATTTTTGATTGGTGCTTACAACTGCAAAAGAAAAGGAAAATAAAACTCCTAAGTTTAAAAAAATAAGACCCGGACTGAAATGCCTGAAAAACCGGAGTGGAAAAACAAAACCCGGAAGGGATCAGCTGTAAACCGGATTGGAAGGAGAAAACCTGGGATGGAATAACCGAAATCCGGAACGGATCGTAAAAATCCTGAAAGGCGAAAATCCTGTTGCTAACTCTAGAAGCGGAGGGCTGCGGAGAGGGACAGCAACTAATATTCCAAAGCTGATTCAACACGAATGTCAGGTAAAATGTAATTAGGCCTGAGTAGTGTTGGATATCAGGGGGAAGTTTGGAAAAAAAAAGAAAAAAAAAAAAAGAAAAAGAGCTCTTGTTAGTGGAACCGCACTTGGTTTCTTTTTCTTCTTGTGTCTCTTTACAGGTGCAGCATGGAACCGAAGGAGCTTTGTGCCTGGATGGCGCACCAGTTTGATAAACAAGCTGAGGTTGCGCTGAAAAAACAATCGCAGGCCCTCCAAGCCATGCAAGCGCAACAACTGCCGGTCCTACAGACCATGGAGAACTGGTTGGCTCAACAGCGAGAGGCGCTGGCAAAGACCAACGCGGAGAGGTTGCAGGCAGCCGGACCAACCAATCCAGTAAATGGACAATGGGCATGCAAAGATCTCATTGTAGGGAAGCTAAGTCCTAATGATGATGTCGATGTTTTTTTGGATTCATTCAGTAGGATTGCATGCTCTGCTAATTGGCCACCAGAGCAATGGGCCATTCGCCTTGCAGCGTCCCTCACGGGGGAAGCGCTAGATGCTTACAGGGCGATGCCACCTGCTCTAGCTAATACCTATGAGGAGGTAGTTACAGCTGTTAGGGATCATTTAGGCCTTACACCTTTGTCATATAATAGGATGTTTAGAGCCACTTCCCTTAGAGCAGACGAAACGCCCAAGGCCCTTGGTCACAGGATACCTGGTCTAGCGAACAAATGGCTACTGCCTGAAAAGAAAACTGTAGATACTTTAATGGATGAGATAATACTGGAACAGTATATGTCTGCTATACCAAATAAGGTACAGAACTTTCTAATTCTACAGAATTGCTGTACCACTGCGGAGGCGATAGCTCTTACGGAGCGATATTTGGAAGCGGAGAGAGTCACCCAGCCCAAGGTGGGAACTCCCAAATTGGCAGTAGGTATGGAGGCGCAGAAATTAGAAAGTATCTCACGATCTCTGTATAGTGGTTCGAAAAGTTATAAGCCTTTAGTGAAAGAAAATACTAAGAGATGTTTTTCATGCGGTAAGAAAGGACACCTGAAAAAGGAGTGTTATTCACGTACTGCTCTTGTGGGAGAAGGCCCAAAAACAATACGTGAAGGCTTTGTTTTGAATGTAAAAATTCAAGGAATAAATGCAAATGCACTTCTAGATTCTGGAGCTGAGCAAACGATGATTTCAAAAAGATTATGGTTTGTGATAAAGGATCAAGGCTTGTCAGTTCCAGACCAGCCAGAAGGAAATGTCAAAATAAAATGCATACACGGAGCGGCTACCCGCTATCCGGTGTATAAATTATGGGTTAAGGGACTAGGCATTGAGAAAGAAATGCTAGTAGCGGTTGTGCCTAGGCTACCCCAAGAGCTGGTATTAGGCCGTAATTGGCCACAGTTCAGGAGTTTAAAAAGGGGCTTATCTCCACAGGAAGCGCTAAGTGCCACTTGCATTCGCCATAGGCCTACTGTAAATCTCAGTCCTCAGCAGAAAAACATAAAGAATACTACAGGTCCTAAGGAAGCTCTAGTTTCCACACGTTCGCATACCCAGAACGCTGAAAAGCCCTCGTGTTCTAGAGATACCTCTTTAGGAGACCTTCCTTCACACGAAGACTTAATGGGCGACCCCTCGAGGAGGGAAAGAAAATCCAAGGCTGAGAGACGGAGAGAAAGCACAGTTACTTACCTGTAACAGGTGATCTCTGGGAACAGCAGGAATAAGTCTTCACATATGGGTACGTCGGTACCGACAGAGCCTGCGCGGGAACGCTCCCCAGCTTCCCAAAAAGGAAAGCTTTTGGGAGCATCCCACAGCGCCTGCGCGCTGCCTTCCCGCCTTTCCTAACCGCCTCTCCTCAGTTTGAGTTTTAAAGCTGAGACAAAATAGAGAAAGAGGAAAGGAAAGACAGATAGAGAGATACAACTCCTAGGGGAGGTGGGAGGGTTGTGAAGACTTATTCCTGCTGTTCCCAGAGATCACCTGTTACAGGTAAGTAACTGTGCTATCTCCAGGAACAAGCAGGAATGAGTCTTCACATATGGGGACTCCCTAGCTGAGATGCCTGGGAGAACCCCAAGGATATGAAACCCTGGGAAGGGCTCTACCTCCTCCTATGGATCTCAGGCATCTATCCAGGGATGGAGGGTAGGAGTTGATTAAGAATGGAACAGGTGTTTGAGAACAGCCTGACCAAACAAGGCATCCCGGCGGGAGTCCTTGTCCAAGCAGTAATGGGCTGTGAAGGTATGAACCGAGGCCCAGGTGGCTGCTCGACAGATCTGGTCGATGGACACAGAATTTAGATGAGCCATAGAGGCGGCCATGGCCCTCACATTATGGGCTGTGACATGGCTCTCCAGAGAAAGGTTCTTACTCTGGTAGGCGAAGGAAATACACTGAGCAATCCAATTGGACAGTGTCCTCTTAGAGACTGGAAGTCCCAAATGAGAGGGATCAAAAGCAACAAAGAGCTGGGAAGACTTTCTATGTTGCTGTGTTCTTTGTAAGTAAAAGGCAAGAGCTCTTTTACAATCCAGAGTATGAAGATGCTTCTCTGCATTTGATGCATGAGGAGCTGGAAAAAAGACAGGTAAATATACCTCTTGATTAAGATGAAAAGGTGAGACCACTTTAGGCATAAAGTGTGGATTGATCCTAAGAACTACCTTATCATGATGGAACCTTGTATAAGGTGGATTAGCCACTAAGGCCTGCAGCTCACTGATGCGGCGAGCTGAGGTGACTGCAATGAGGAAAATAACCTTCCAGGAAAGAAATTTCAAGGAGGTGGTGGCTAAGGGTTCAAAAGGAGGCTTCATAAGCTGACCAAGAACCAGATTTAAATCCCATGCCACTGGAGGAGGCCTAATGGGAGGTATATTTAAAGTTAGGCCTCTCATGAATCTTGCAATAAGAGGATGAGAGGAAACAGGTTGTCCATTGATAGGCTTAAGGGATGCTGCAATAGCACTCAAATGGACCCTTACTGAATTCGTCTTAAGGCCTGCATCGGAAAGATGCAGGAGGTATTCCAATAGAGAATTCAAAGGTAGTGCTAGAGGGTCGAGACTCCTTTCAGCACACCAAATGGAAAATCTTTTCCATTTAAAAGCATAGGAACGTCTAGTGGAAGGTTTTCTGGAAGCATGGAGGATATCCTTCACTTGTTGAGAAAGATTCCAGCTTTGAAGGTCTAGGCCTTCAGTAACCAAGCTCTGAGGTGAAGGGACTTGGGGTTTGGGTGCCACAAAGTCCCCTCCTCCTGGGACAGAAGGTCTGGAGCAGCTCCCAAGTCCAGAGAGGGGGCTTGGGAGAGATGCAGAAGTAGAGGGTACCACGGCGTGGCCAGCGTGGAGCTATGAGGATCATAGATCCTTGATCCCTCTGGAGTTTGAACAGAGTCTTGGGAATCAAGGGAATTGGTGGAAAGGCATACAGGAAACCCTGACCCCAGTGAAGGAGGAAGGCATCCTTGGCCTGAACTCCCTGACATGGAATTCTGGAAGAGAACCGGGGAAGTTTGGCATTCCACGGACTTGCAAAGAGGTCTATGTCCGGGGTTTCCCCCATTCTTGGAAGATTCTGAGTACCTGATCCATGTGCAGGGACCATTCGTGTGGGAGCAGAACTCGACTGAGTCTGTCTGCCCAAGAGTTTTGAATTCCTGGGAGGTATACTGCCAGGAGATGGATTTGATGCTCTCTGGCGAAGGCCCACAATCTTAAAGCTTCGTTGCAAAGCGACAGAGAGCCAGTTCCTCCTTGCTTGTTTATGTAAAAGATGGCTACTTGATTGTCCATATGAATGAGGACTGTCTTGTAGCTGAGCAGGGTATGAAAGACCTTGAAAGCTAGAAAGACTGCTCGAAGCTCCAAGCGATTGATATGGAGAAAGGTCTCCTGTGGGGACCAAGTGCCTTGGGTGGAGAGGTCTTGTAGATGAGCTTCCCCAACCTGTTTGGGAGGCATCTGTTGTGAGAGTTGCTTGGGGCAACAATTGTTGGAAGGGGGACCCCAGCAACAGATTTTGAGTGGACATCCACCACTGGAGAGACCAAAAGAGACGATTGGAGGTTGCTATTTGGTCTGAGAGAGCTCCTGATGCTTGAGTCCACTGGGTGGACAAAGTCCATTGGGCTGCTCTCATATGTAGGCGAGCATAGGGTACCACATGCACTGTGAAAGCCTTGTGGCCTAGCAGTTGTAGTATCTCCCGGGCAGTTAAGTGGCTCTTTGACTGAACATGAGAGGCCAACTGCACTAGGCGTAGGCAACAGGCCTGAGGAAGATAGGCCCTTGCAGTGGTAGTATCTAGCCAGGTCCCTATGAACTCTAGGGACTGAGTAGGGGTGAGCTGGGACTTTGGGAGATTTACCACAAGTCCCAGATACTGTAGAATGCGCCTTGTGCAGTCCAAGGAAGTCTGGGCCTCTGACTGAGATGGAGCTCGGATGAGCCAGTCGTCCAGGTATGGGAATACAAATATTCCCAGAGTGCGTAGAAATGCAGCTACTGTTGCCATGCATTTGGTGAACACTCTTGGGGCAGAGGCCAGACCAAACGGAAGCACCCTGTATTGGTAATGTTTTCCTTGGAAAAGAAAACGGAGGAATCTTCTGTGAGATGGATGGATGAGGACATGTGTGTACGCATCCTTGAGATCTAGAGAACAAAGCCAATCCTGACTTTGAAGGTATGGAAGGAGAGTGCCCAGAGAAAGCATCTTGAACTTCTTGCATAGAAATTTGTTCAATTCCCTGAGATCTAATATGGGTCTGTATCCCCCTGTCTTCTTTGGAATGAGAAAATAGGGGGAGTAAAACCCTGACCCTTGTTGAAGAAGGGGAACTTCTTCTATTGCCCCTTGGGCAAGAAGGGTAATCAACTCTTGACCTAGAAGGTCGAGAAGAGATATGGGAGAATTGAAGTGTCTCACCATGGTGTGGGGAGGAAGGTCTGAGAAATGAAGTTTGTAGCCCTCTCTTATGATGGAGAGGGTCCACTGCTCTGATGTAATCTGCTCCCATTTGGGAGCAAAATGAGCTAACCTCCTCCTGGAATGGTGAGAGGTTCTGGCTGTTTTAAAGCCAGAAAGGCTACGTTCTCTAGCATCAAGTCAAAAACCCTGAGGAGGCTGAGTTGCAGCAGCCCCTGTAGTCTTAGGCCTGGCCTGTTTAGGTTGCTGACGCTTAGTAGCAAAGCGACCTGTAGAGGATTGTTGGCCAGAAGTAGAAGGGAATCTGCCCTTTTTGAAAAAAAGACTTCTTGAAGGGTTTTTTCTTGGCAGGAATGGAGGTTGACTTTGAAAGTCTATCCAGAGCAGAATTTTCTGCATCCATTTGAGTGGCTTTAATTTGCCATTCTTTGCCAAAGAGGTTTTCACCTGTACAGGGAAGATTTCCTAAGCCATCTTGGACCCAGGGCTCTAAATCAGAAGCCTGGAGCCAAGCAATTCTGCGAGCAGCTATGGCAATGCCAGAAGCTCTGCTGGCACCTTCAAAGGAATCAAAGGCTGCCCTGTTGGAAAACTTT
Organism: Ichthyophis bannanicus; assembly: GCA_033557465.1. NCBI lineage: Eukaryota > Metazoa > Chordata > Amphibia > Gymnophiona > Ichthyophiidae > Ichthyophis > Ichthyophis bannanicus. The sequence continues at coordinate 1,689,300,517 of CM066031.1, read as the reverse complement.
GAAATGTCTTGAGTATGCTTAAGCCAAATGAGGAATTCATCCCTTTTATCTTCTGGTAGAAAAGGGAGGAAAGTGTGCAGTTTATCTGCAACCTCCTTTAGAAACATACCCATGTAAAGACTATAGGAGTTGATTCTGGCAATAAGCATACTGGCCTGGAAGATTTTCCTACCAAAAGCATCCAAGGTCCTGCATTCTCTTCCTGGAGGAGCAGAAGAGTGTCTCTTTGTACTCTTTATCCTTTTCATAGCTGACTGCACCACAATGGAATGGTGAGGAAGCTGTGTTTTATGAAAACCAGGACAGGGAGGGACACGATACATAGTGTCCAATCTGCGAGAATGAGGAGATATAGTGAGAGGAGTCTCCCATAAATCAATCATGTGTTCATAAAGAATCTCATGAATTGGTAAGGTGACTGCCTCTTTAGGAGCCTCAGAATAACCCAAAATATCTAATTTATTTGCTCTAGGCTCTGATTCAGAGGATACTGAAATAGAAAGACCTTTAGCCACTTCTTTTATGAAGTCTTGAAAGGACAAGTCCTCTGGAGGAGACATTCTTCTTTTTGGAGAAGAAGGCTCTTCAGGAAGGGTTATAGATACTTCAGCAGACTCCTCTGATGTATCAGAATCACCAGAGGAATCGAAGTACCGTCTGTCAGGGTGCTCTTCTAACGCTCGGTACGCGTATCGAGCAGTATCGACATCGGGCGTCATCGGAACCGGATCGGTACCGATGAGCGTCCCTGGATAAGGAACCGCTGCAGTCGGTATCCTGGTCGATGCCGATGCAGTCGGTACCGGTATCGGCACTGGTGCCGGTACCCGAGTCGATACCGACAACGGAGTTTGTTGTGGTATCAACGGCGTCGCAGCTTGGATAAAGGCACTGATAGCCTGCTGCAGGGACAGAACATTCTGATCCATCGACGTCATGAATGCCTGGAACTCGGTACCGGAAGGTTGTGCCGGTACCCCAGAGCATTCTAACAGGTGATCAGTCGAGGCCGTGCCATCGATGTCAACCTGTAACCCCATAGGTGGAGCTTTGGAAGCCGGAGCTTCCCGCCGGGGTTGTTTTGCCAGTGCAGGATCCTCGAGGGCAAGCCCGGAGGCATCTCGATGCTTAGAGGGAGATCTACCCTTCGAGGACCGGCTGGATTTATGCTTGGTTACCTGAGATCCATTGGAGGAAGAAGCAGCCCTGGAAGATGTCGATGCTACCGAAGCTGCATCAGCGGGAAACAGCACATGGAGCTTAGCTGCTCGGTTCTGTAAACCCCGTTTAGACATCAGAGAGCAGGACGGACAATCCGAAATGGAGTGTTCAGGACCCAAACATTTAAGACACCATTCATGGGTGTCTGTAACAGAAATGGTACTGCTGCACTTAGTGCATTTCTTAAACCCGGAGGCTGGTTTTTCCATGAGGAAATTTTCTTGTGAGGCCTAAGGCCCAAAAAGAAAAATACACTAAGTGAGGGAAAAATATATAGTTTTTTTTTTTTTTGAAAGAAAAGACCGGCGGTACCGGTCCGGAGTCGGGGAAGGCAGACACGCGACCAAAGAAAGAAAATAAAATAAAGAACTTCTTCAGCGGTGACAGGGCTCGACCTGCTGGCTCCGCGGCAAAGAAGAACTGAGGAGAGGCGGTTAGGAAAGGCGGGAAGGCAACGTGCAGGCGCTGTGGGATGCTCCCAAAAGCTTTCCTTTTTGGGAAGCTGGGGAGCGTTCCCGCGCAGGCTCCATCGGTACCGACATACCCATATGTGAAGACTCATTCCTGCTTGTTCCTGGAGATAGAAGGTGCCGCTCTCAGGGTAGAGCCGAGCTGGAAGCTGGGAAAGGGATGCCGTGGGTACCTGCAGACTTGATGGAAAAGTTCCCCTCCTTCAAGATGGAACAAAGGGCAGACCCTGCACTAGCTCGTGCACTTGAGCATGCTCGGGAAGAAAAGGATTCTTTCCCCAGATTTATTATGGAGGAGGACATACTGTATTGGGAGAGTAAGGACCTTCGAATTGGAACTGTTCGGAAGCAGTTAATGGTCCCAAATACCTTTAAGTCACTGGTTTTACATCTGGCCCACGACCATCCAGTAGGGGGTCATAAGGGAGCACAAGGCACCCTTGATCAAATTTTAGCCAGATTTTATTGGCCGGGGGTCTTCCGAGAAACGACTCACTTCTGTGAATCTTGTGCATCATGTCAAAGAGTAACTCCTAACCGGCCACCAGAAGTACCACTAATTCCGATGCCCATAATCTCGGACCCAGTAAGGAGACTTGCCATAGATATAGTAGGACCCCTTATCAAAACTCCCAGAGGATTCCATCCTTGAGCTGTCTTCTCAGTCACCCCAGTCAGACCTCCACATTCCATGGGGCTTGGCAGCCCCTTTACAAAAAACTCAACAATCAACAATTTTTTTTCAGCATTTCTACCCACAGCAATGTTACCAAGCCTACATCAGGGCTGGCACTTAACGCCAGACTAAACAACTTTACTTGCAATATCATAGTTTAGAAAAGCCATCAAACACCACCTTTTCCTCATGCACTATTCACAACACAACTATCCCACCACACCTCCCTCCCCTCCACCCAACATCTTAACTTAAACTACATAATGCACAAGTGGCAACTGACAGGTTTTGTAAAACAGCCTTAGCTAGATTGCACCCTGCTGTCCCACACTTGCTCTGAGTAATTGAATAACCCTAGGAACAATGGAAAGATTAACATGGTAACTTGTAAATTGTACATAGTTTCATATGTAAATTGCCCATATTTAAATTGTACATAGTTTCCCCCAGTTCACTCCAAGTTGTTTCCCCCTGTTTTATGTAAACTCTGATTGCCTTCGCTGTCATTGAGTCACTTTGTTCTCTGTAAACCGCACTGATAGAAAATAGCGCGGTATAAAAGAAATGTTAAATAAATAAATAAATAAAATAAAATACATCCTCGTGATTATTGACCAGGCTACATGTTTCCCATGGGCAGTCCCCCTGAGAAATATTTCAGCAAAGTGTATTGCTGTGGAATTAATCAAATTATTCTGCGAGGTGGGGTTCCCGCAGGAAGTTTTAACTGACAGGGGTAGTAACTTTTTATCAAAGTATCTCGCCCAGGTTTGGGACGCTTTTGGCATCCACCACATAAAGAGTGCCGCCTACCACCCCCAATGCAATGGCTTGGTAGAACGGTTAAACCAGAGCATAAAACAAATGCTTCGACGAGCTTTGGATGACCAAATGACGGAGTGGGACACCATGTTGCCATTTGTCTTATATGCTTGTAGAGAAAGAAAACAAAGTTCATTGGGTACCTTGACCTATGAGCTTATGTATGGGTGAGCACCCAGAGGCATATTGGATGTCTTGAGAGAACAATGGACCGAACCCGTCAATGAGGAAATAGGAGTACCCCAATTTCTGAAGAACCTAAGGACTCGCCTGGAACGAATCTCCCGGTTCGCAGGTGAGAAACTGAAAGAAAGTCAACGAAAACAAAAGCAATACTATGATCGGCATGCAAAACCCAGACAACTGAAGGTCAGAGAGAAGGTGATGGTCTTAGTATCTGGCGCTACTCCCAAGTTTGAAGCCCAGTGGAAGGGGCCTCACACGGTAATTAAGCCCATTGGATCTATTTCCTACTTGGTTCAAGATACAAAAGGACATAAACAAGTCTATCATGTCAACATTCTTCGGCCCTGGCATGAATGGTTAGTTTTGCTAGCTTCTGCTGAAAACATATTCCACCCTGAAGTGATACAAGCGGACAACAGTCGATTGAAGCATAGTGTCAATCAGCTGCAGAAGGTCGCGGTATCGTGTATTACGTGCTGCGTAGAAGAGGCTTCCCCAGCCCGTAATATTTTAAGAAGGGGGATGTGTCATGCAGCAGACCCTCTTGAAAGAAAAAAAAATGTTTTAAACGGAGAAAAAGATGTGCACAAGCTGCATTATTCGGAGGAACCAGCTAGAGTGAGCCAGAGCAACTTCAGAGACACTGAGGAGCCACGCCCTGCTGGTCACAAGGTAATGCCAGCCAGCTTCCAATCCTCGAGGGCAGGAGTGCTTCTAAAGGAGAGTGTGGAAGACTGGAGACAGTTCGGCAGGAAGGAGTTCGGCAGGAGACAGGTCGGCAAGGAGCTCGGCAGGAAGGAGAGAGAGAAGAGCCGCAGTGGAGAAAGAGAAGCAGGCCAAGGAGGCAAGTCCAGCAGAAGCAAGGGAAGGATCACTTGCAGCGCAGTGAGAAAGAGGTTAGAATGGAAACCTGATTACTCTACCGCTAGCAAACCACCCCGAGTGGAAGGTGATTTCCCTGGAGTTAATGAAAGACCTGGGAAGGTCTCAGCTCAAACAAGAGTGAGAGCTGTTTGTCCAGAGAGGCGAAAGCATTGCTGCAACTGTAGTCTAAAGTCAAATGAGAGACAGCTGGAGAACCTAAGCCGTACTGCACAGGCAAGCCAGAAGCTAAGCCGGTACAGGCCCAGACCTTCACTTGAAGAAGGGACTCCAACCTCACAAGGTAAACCATACTTTCCTGGAAAAAGATTTCAGAAAGCTGCTGTATGGGCAAGACAGGCAGTAGAAGAAAACCGTTTGTCTGAAGGTTCCTACGATACAAGGTATGAAAAATGTTTACCTAAGAAGAAAGTTCTGAATGAAAAATGTTTATATAGAGTTGCTATAAAACCTCTGAATAAAGAGGAATCTTTTCAATATAAAACAGCACATAGCCGACGCCCTAGGCTTAGCCCAGAACATTTGGAATTGATACAGGAACTGTACAAAAAGCCTGAATATATTTTACCTGAAACCAGGAGCACAGATTCAGAGGCTTCAGAAGAGGAGCCAATGCAAGTGGAACTAGCAAGGGATATTTCAGATCCAGAAATGGATTGTACATACTGTGTTACAGGAAGCCTAGAATCCTTGTCAGGCTTGTGAGCTTGTGTGACTTGCTGAATTGAACATTCTTGTTTTGTGTAAATAGCACCAGTCCTGTGAAAGTAACAGTTTTTGCTTTAAACCTGAGTTTTTCTTTTCCTCACCTGAAGTAAGGACATTTTGCTTTATAGTTGTATTCCAATCATTTGAACCATTGCGAAGAAGGGAAATAAAAAGCCTTTATTTTTCCCACCACTCTGAGCAGTTGTTTTCATTGAAGATTGGTATCAAGGAAACTACTAGGACCAAAAGTCAATTGGGCCTCTGGAATACTTGCCAATCTCAACTTTATAATTTTTGTGTCTGACCTGCCCTGACCTCTACTAGCCACCAGGGTAGCCCTCACGACAATGTTCAGATCTTTTTTATTAGTATTACCAATGAACAACTCTGTCAACATATAAGCATTCTTATACAGTTCAAAGTATAAACACTAAACTCATTTTTCATTTACACCCCCCCCCGCCATCTCCTTCTCTTCTACATTTTCTTCACATCTATTCCAATGCATGGTGGGAACAGTGCCTCTTACCCATTAACAAATTCCTCCCAACTTATGAATACACGCCCACAGTGCCAAAGTCCCTTCTCTGTGCTCAAAAGATCCTTAGTGATGGTGCCACTAACAGACAATATACATTAATTCCGTTTTGAGCCATTGTTGGGGTATCCCCATAACCAGAACATATGTATCCTTCCCTCCCCCCTCCCTACCCCACTACCCTTTAGGATTACACTATTTGCTCCCTCAGGGGCCCTAACCCATCTCCTCCCTCCCCCCAATATCTTCTTCCCCCTCTCCTTCCCCCCTCTCCTTCCCTCTTTGAGCTCTCTCCCGTCCTAACCCTATTTACAGCTAACTCTATCTCCTATATCTCATTACGAATAAGACTTCTTTCTTGGGCAGTTAGGCTCTGAATATACAGCTCCCAGTCCTCCAGGAATTTATCTCTTAACAGATTGCTGCTTTAGGCCCCAACCCTTCTCTAACAACATGTGACTGTGCAGCACATTCTTCTACATCTCCATAGTCAGTCCAGACTTTGTCAGCCAATTCCACAATATCAGATGCCGTGCTAACATCAAATCTCTTCCCAACCAGTCCCTCCTACTACTCTTCCTTAAGGTTTCGCTAGCTATATCCACTAGGACAAAGATCGCTGCCCTCGGCTCCATAGCCACAGGACTTGATAATAAGTTCCCAACATACATATATATCTCTGCCCAAAATCCCTGTACGCTCCTACAGTTCCACCACGTATGCCCCAATTGAGCTTTTTCATGGCTGCATCTTGGGCAGCTCGCTGTGGCACTATTCCCCGCTCCGAATGCTCTATGCGGAACGTAATGGCTCCTGCATAAGATTTTATATTGCATCTCCCTGAGGTCTGAGTTAGTACTAATTTCTGGGATCTGTTGAAAAGCTTTCCTCATGTCCTCCCCTGTTACTTCAATATGTAAATCTTGTGACTACATCGTTGCTAGTGCCATCTCCCCCGCCTCTGTCTCTCCATAACTAAATATTCCCTCTGGAGATCCGATATACATGCTTGAGTCAATTTTCCGGCAAACATTAATTCTTCCAAGTGCGAGCACACCTCCCCTTTCAGTGCTTCATCTGGCAAACTACATATATAACTACTAACTTGCCAATATCTGAACATCTGATTGTTTTAGCCCATATCGTTTCTGCAGATCTTTGAAGAGCAAAATTCTCCCTTTTTCATTTAGCACCTGTTCTACCATCATGATGCCCATGGATTCCCAACAGCCAAATGCTGCCCCCTCCATTCCCGGCAAAAACGCCCCATTCCCTTGCAAGAAAGATGCATCAACTTGAGAAAATGCTTAATGGATTTCTTTGGAGGGGCAGACGACCCAGAATTCGGTTGGGTCTGCTCCAGAAACCATGGGATCCAGGTGGGATGGGAGCACCGTACATTCGACAATACAATATTACGTGTCTGCTACAGAATCTCCGGGACTGGCTCAGTGGGACGGAGGATTATATTCCTCTCAGGTTGGAGCAAGAAATTGCCTCCCCATTGGCTCTTCACTATATATTAGCATGCCGGAGCTGCCGACCTTCCAGCAACCATCCGACAACAGTGTAGTTACTCACCTGTAACAGGTGTTCTCCGGGGACAGCAGGAATCAGTCCTCCCATATGGGTGATGTCGGTGCCGACAGAGCCTGCGTGGAGCAAATCCCCGGCTTTCAAAGAAGCTTTGGGATAGCTACTATGCATGCGTGGTCCCCTTCCCGCCCAAGGGTGTTATCTTGCTCAATCAGATGACATAGCTAAAAGACGGCAAACAAATTAAAAATGGTACAGCTGCAACTTCAAGGGGAGGAGGGAGGGTTGTGAGGATAGATTCCTACTGTCCCCGGAGAACACCTGTTACAGGTGAGTAACTACACTTTCTCCAGGAACAAGCAGGAAGTCAGACCTCACATATGGGACTCCCCAGCTACAGGCTACCAGGAACCCATAGTGAAAATAGAGCTCCCTCAGGGAGAGCCACAAGCAGCAGAAACTGTGCTTGTATAGACAGGCCAACAGGATCCCTGAGTCCGATGAAACCAGCACTCCGGTAGCCTGAACACTGAAGGGTCAGAGGGTAGGAGTTGCCTAGACCTCGAAAAGGTTATGGAACACGGCTTGGCCGAAAGCACTGTCCCGTCAGGACTCTTTGTCCAGGCAATAGTGAGCTGCGAAAGTATGGACTAAAGACCAGGTGGCGGCCCAGCAGATCTCTGCTAGCGGGACCGAGCGCAAGTTAGCTACTGAGGTCGCCAAAGTCCTGACCCGGTGCGCCGTGACCCGGCCTTCCAATGGAAGCCTCGCCTCCTCGTAGGCCAGGGCAATACAGTCTGCCACCCATGCGGACAGCGAATGCTTGGTCACCGCCTCCCCCAGCTTACTGGGATCATACGAAACGAAAAGCTGAAAGACTTTTCGGTGGCCCTGAGTGCGTTGAATGTAGAAGGACAAGGCCTTCTTACAGTCCAGGATATGGAGGACCGTCTCTGCCCAACTGGCGTGCGGTCTGGGAAAGAAGGGAGGACTACCTCCTGGTTGAGGTCGAAGGAGGACACCACCTTTGGAAGAAATTTCGGGTGCATGCGAAGCACCACCCTATTCGTGCAGAAGTGAGCGCAACCAGGAAAACCTCCTTCCAGGAGAGGTAGCAAAGGTGGCAAGTAGCCAAAGGCTCGAATGGTGGGCGAGTGAGCTGCCCCAAGACTACATTGGGATCCAATTCGGTCGCTGGAGGGCAAACCGGGGGCTTAGAGAGGAACAGGCCCTGCAAGAAATGGGACACCACCGGATGGGGCAAGAGGGACTTCCCATCCACCTGGTAGTGGTTCGCTGCTAGGGCACTAAGGTGTAACCTAACCGAATTAAACTTGAGCCCCGAATGAGAGAGGTGGAGCAGGTACTCCAGTACCGTGACCACCGGGCAGAAGAAGGGGTCAGCCCCCCGCTCAGTGCACCAAAGCGAGAATCTGCACCATCTAAAGGCGTAGGCCCATCTGGAAGACGCCTTGCGCGAGGACAGCAAAACATCCTCTACCTCTCTGGGGAGGTGGAGTGGGGCTAGAGTTACCCTCTCAGCAGCCAAGCTTTCAGCAAGAGAGATCCCAGGTTGGGATGCAGGAGAGAACCCCCCTCCTGGGAAAGGAATCATGGGGCGCACCCCAGTGGTATGGGATCCACCACTGACAAGTGAAAAAGCAGCGGGAACCACGGCTGCCTGGGCCACCGTGGCGCTACCAAGATGACCGAGGCCTTGTCATGGAGGGTCTTGAAAAGAGTCCTGGCAATCAGTGGTGTCGGAAAAAAGGCGTACAAAAGTCCTTCCAACCAGGAGACCAGCAAGGCATTGGCGGCAACCCTGGCAGGGTGAGGCTGCCGGGAACAGAAGTAGGGCAATTGGTTATTGTCTGGACTTGCAAACAGGTCCATCACTGGTTCCCCCCCAGGTTTGGAAAAGCCTGTTGGCTACTCCATGGTCCAGCTGCAACTCGTGCAGCTGGAGAATCCTGCTGAGTCTGTCAGCCAGCAAGTTGTCCTGGCCCGACAGGTAAACCGCCCTGAGGAGAATGCCCTGCTGAATCGCAAAAGAGCACAGGGCTAGTGCCTCTTGATAGAGGGCACGGGATCCTGTGCCTCCCTGTTTGTTCACATAGAGCTTGGCCACCTGGCTGTCCGTCTGGACCAGGACTGACCGTTGGCCTAGGTGATGAAGAAAGGCCTTCAGGGTGAGGTGAATGGCCTGCAGTTCCAGAAGGCTGCCCTGGTCGAGAGTGCCCAACAGATAAAGTGCCCTGGGTACGGAAGCCTTTGCAATGTGCTCCCCAGCCCAGCAGGGAGGTATCCATGGTGAGGACCCTTGAGTGGTTGTGGGCTTGGAAGGGCATGCCCGCATCCAGGTGCCGGGGTGACTGCCACCAGACCAGAGACTTTGCCAGCTGGCGGCTCACATGGACTCTGTCCTTGAGATGGCCTGTGGCCTGGGACCACTGGTCGCAGAGGCACCACTGTGCTGTCCGCATGTGGAGATGGGCATCTGGTGTGGCGAGGACTTTGAAGGCCATGTGCCTGAGAAGGTGCAGTAGGTGCCTGGCAGACACCGAGGTACGGTGCTGCATGTCCCAGGCCAAAGACATGAGTCGGGCTGCCCGGTCCGCGGGCAAGAATGCTTTCGACTGAAGGGTGTCGATCCTTGCCCCGATTAATTTCCGGCCTCTGTGTCGGATGAAGGTTCGACTTGGGGAAATTTATAACGAAACCCAAGTGTTGTAGAACTTGGGTGGTGCGTGCTGATGCTTGCTGCACCTCGGGGGGCTTTGGCGCCCTTGATGAGCCAGTTGTCAAGGTAGGGGAAGACAAAGACCTCCTGAAGGTGGCGACAACTGCCAGACACTTTGTGAAGACCCTGAAGGCCGAGGCTAGTCTGAAGGGAAGCACCCTCTATTTGAAATGATTGCCTCCTACCACAAAGCGTAGGCATTGCCTGTGGTATGGGTGGATTAGGATGTGTGTATAGGCATCCTTTAGGTCTAAGGAGCATAGCCAGTCTCCCTGCTGGAGGTAGGGCAGCAATGTTCCAAGGGAGGAGCATCTTGAACTTCTCCCACACCAGGAATTTGTTGAGGTTGCGCAGGTTGAGGATGGGCCTTAGGCCCCATGTCCTCTTTGGCACGAGGAAGTACCTGGAGTAGAACCTCTTGCCCTTGAGGTGGTGGGGCACCAGTTCCACCGCTCTGTCCTCGATAAGCCCTGCCGACTCCTTCAGAAGGTCACGGTGGAGGGGAGACCTGAGGGGCTCTCCCAGGAAGAAGGGGGGTGTTTGACTCAGATGGAGGAGGTAACCCTCCCTGACCACCCTTAGTGCCCAGGAATCAGTGGTTATGGCCTCCCACCTGTGTGCATAAAAGGTGAGGCGACCCCCTGTGGGCTGCTGAATCCTGTGAGGGAGAGGGGCTATGCTGCAGGAGTCAAAAGCTCCCTCCTGGCTGGCTGGGGCCAGAGCCTGGGGCTTGGGAGTCTTCTGCTTACGTGGGCCGTGCCCTTTTCCCTTGGCCTGCTGCCCTTGCTGGGGAGCCAGGAAGGCCTAATAAGGTGGGTAGTTTCGGTAAGCAGAAGATTTCCTCAGGTAAAAGGGCTTTTTACCAAAGCCCTTCCGTCGGGGAGGGGCAGTGGTCTTCTTGGAGATCCTAGTTCTCAGTCTCCAGCTCTTCGGCCTTGTCGGTCATGGGTTTGCCGAAGAGGTTCTCCCCCTGGCAAGAGACATAGACCAGTTTGTCCTGTACCCATTGCTTGAGGTCGGATGACTGGCGTGCACCGATGCCCGTCACAGCTACAGGGTCTGCCGACTCTAAATCCTCATAGGCCGCCCAAGACATAAATTTGGAGCACTCACAGACGGTTTTGGACAGGCTCTTGAAGCGCTGCAAAGGCTCCTCGGAGAGGCCAGCTGAGTACCCGGCGAGTTCCTTCGCCAAGTCCCTCAGGTACATGCCCAAGTACAGCTGGTAGGTCTGGATCCGGGAATTCAGCATCAAGCCCTGGTAGCACTTTCTGCCGAGGGCATTGTCGTGACCCCAGCCCCGGCCGAGGGCCTAGAGGCATAGGGCTGCCAATTTTAGTCCTCTAATAAAGGAATTAAACACTATTCTTGTCCACAGGGAGGCATTCTGGGACTTGTAGTTTTTCCTAGTTCAAGGATAGTCCTGTAAGCCAAGGGTTAAAGGCAAAGACAAAAGTTTATTTTTCCCCAAAAAGCACTAAGGTTCAAACACACAACGTCAGGATATTTTTCTCCAAGCAATACTTCAGAAATTATACATAAGCTGGAACTGAGGAAGCTTCATAAGCTTTTAAAACATGTGCAGTTGTTTTCATAAGGTAATCAGCAAAACAAAATACAGCTTCTCTGTTTAAGCAAAGTTAAAAGTCCTCATTTACCTTCTGCACCTTTAAACACAAAAAATGTAGAAGCTGGCAACGTTCTCTTGAGTTAGTAGGTATTTCTTAGCAAAACAAAACTAGGTTCATTTACACTGCTTCTCAAGACCTTTCTTTATCAAGCATTTCTTATCAACAGACTTTCATAGCTTTTGTCTGGCATAATGTACAATCCATTGGCAATTCACCTGATATGGAGTTTTGCTCCGCACAGTCCACTTGCATATCCTCTTGTTCTAAAGCATATACGTCTGGCTCGGAACTCCCACAATCTGCTCCTCGGTGAATGCTCTGGGGAAATCCCTGGACCTCCCTCCAGCACTGGTTTCCCCGGTAAGGAATGTCTGTATCTCTAGTATGGGATATCTCTCCCTGGTTCAGTTGCCTTGGTTCCTCTCCGCTGTTCAGCCACGGTTCTTTGCTCCAGGCTGGGTTTTGGTTACTTCTAGCTATAGCCTTGTTCACCCACCTTTGAGCAGCTTGAAACCTTCGGTCCGAGACCCGAGGTAGAAGACTTCCCTGCTTTCTTTCTCTAAGCAAAGCACACGTGGTTTCTTGGCTCTCAGGCTCCTTCCACGTCCTTCTCCTTCCCCTGATGTTTCCTCCTCTGAGTTCCTCTCTCTGAACTCCTGGAACAGCTGAAACACGCTGAACTCTCTGAACCTGCCCACGATTCTGGACTGGAACTGGAACACAAACAGTTTGAACCGCAACCTGATCCTGAACCCCCTTCTCCCCTTCTGAGCAGGGTTTATAAGGCTGCTTCTTAGCTAGCCTTTCTCTGTCTCTGCACAGGTGTTTGCCATTACCCCCTAAGCTTGCACTTACGTCAGCAGAGCTTGGGTGTGGCAAACTGGCTCTATCAACTCCGTGCTTTCTTTCTTTGACTGCAGTCCGGAACCTGTGAATTTCAGGAATGTCTCTTTCCTTAAAGGTATATTCACTATCTTTTCCTATTTCCATCGGTTCAGCAGGGCTCTCCTCATCACAGCATCCAAGTTGCGGGCCTCCCCGCCGGTGGGGGGGGGGGGGCCACCGAGGAGTGCATTTTCTGACTCTTCAGCCGACACATGGCCGACTCCACCACCATGGAGTTGTGCGGTAGTTGTGACCTTTGAAAGCCAGGGCTCTGGCGGACTCACTACATCGAGTCAAGCCGCTTGCTGACCACGGGCACTGACGCCGATGCCAGTGTCTCCCACATGCGGAACATGAGTTGCTCCAGGATGGGAGGAATGGGCACCGTGAGCACATTCCTGAGGGGGAGCCTCGTATTGCAGGATCTTAAGCTTGTCGGCCCGAGGATCCTCCTTGGACTCGGTGGGAAACGCCAAGGCTTTGGATATGTCCTTGACGAAGTCCAAGCAGCCTATATCCTCCGGAAGGGACCTTCTCCGAGGTTCAGAGATTGTGGAATCCGAGGGGACATCTCAGTGTCAATGGGTGTCTGGGGACTCCTCGTCCTTGGTCTCCCAGTCAGAACACTCCTAGGAAGACTCGAGGGGGTGGTGTTACTCGGGCTTTGAGGGACCCGGCGCCGTAAGACCTGACCTCGGAGGGCTCGTTGGGGACGACCTTGGCCCAGTCGAACGGGAGACAGAGTGCGACCTCGGCCGAAGATCTACTCGGGCCCGCATGGCCTCGAGGATCGGCTTGGCCTCTGGGGACGTCTTTGACGTCAAACGCCCGGTGGTCGGGGCGGAGGAACCGGACGTGCCAGACATCAGCACCTGCTGCTGGTCCAAGAAGGCAGTTACACTGTGCTCCAAGGCCACCATCCTGGACTCGAGCCCAGATGGCTCTGCAGCCTTCGGCGCAGGCAACGAGGGACTCGGGCCCGACGCCAGCTCACCTGGAGGAGAATCCTCGATGAGGACCGTATCTAACTGGCGAAGCCGGTCCACAGCTGGATCCTTCCAGGGAACCCTGGCTGGCTGCTCCTTCTCCGACAGCTCGAGCGGATACCCGGGGCTCCGTAACCGGGCCCGAGAGGACCCAGTCGATCGGAACCATCCAGGGACGCCGCCTTCGAGGACTTCTTCTTCCTCTTCGGTTCCCTTGAGGGAGACCCCCACTCTGAGGACCCACAAGAATGCTCGGGCTCGGAGTGTTCCTCCCGAGGAGTCGAGGCCTCAGACGAGGTCCTGGCTCTCGGAGGCATCGGGAACTCTGGAAAAATTTTGTCATACTGCTGCTGGCGGCTCCTCAAGGCCACAGACCGCCAGGTCGTGATTTGGGCCAAGGCACCGGAGGCAGCAGTCATGTGTGTCGGTCAAAGACATTATCTTAGCACACCGATCACACTTTTTTTAAAGCCGTTGGTCGCCATAGTGGGAAAAAGAACCCCAGCAAGGTCAAAGACCCTTCAGGCTGCCAGCGGAGAAAAAGGGTGTGAAGACGCCAAAAGAAAAATCAAACTTAAATAGAAAAAGGATTTGACCCCGATACCAGCAGGCGGGAAAGGTACCGGTGCAAACCGGAAATGAAGGGAACCAAGAATGTGTGGTAGCAATCCCAAAGGCTTTCTTTGAAAGCTGTGGATTTGCTCCACACGGGCTCCGTCGGCGCAGTCACCCATATCTTATTTATTTTAAAGGATTTATATACCGCTTTGTCCAGAAATCAAAGCGGTTTACACTTCAAACAATCAATGATCAGTGTCAGTAGGGGTAGGCATGCAGTGTTAACATGTGTGGGTATTTGTGAGAGTGACGGGGATGATTTCATGGTTTGCTAGTTACAAGACGAGCTATGTACAAGGGATTATATACAGGGAGGGTAACATCATGTTTTAACAACTTGAACAGACTTGTAACTTCATACTCATTTTACAAGGAACATTCAATTGTAAATTGAAACATTGCATTTCAAAGTCTTAAACTGTCTTGTAATTTCCTTCAATACGATTGGGATTGGTGGTCTTCATTATAATATTCAATGAATAAGGTGGCCTTGAGTAACTTGCGGAAGTCTTTCAAATCAGTTGTGGATCGTAGCTTTTCCGGAAGTGCATTCCAAATAGTAGGGGCAGCAAGGGAGAAAACCCGCATGGATGTGGATTTATTGGTTTTTGTGAATAAACTAGGAGTTGGTATTGTGTTTTTAGTGCTGTTCCTGTCCGGTCTTTTTATTGTTTTGGTTCCGATGAGCTCTTGAAGTATTCCTGCTGACATGTTTTTGATATTGAAGACTGTGAGCGCTGATTTATATTTTGCTCGTGAGGAGATTGGTAGCCAATGCAGATCTTGTAGTATAGGAGTTATATGGTCTTGCAGTGAAGCGCCAGCAATAATGCAGGCAGCAGTGTTTTGGACTATTTGAAGGGGTCGAGTGGATTGTTTGGGTAGGCCTTGGAAGAGGAGATTTCAATAGTTTAGCACAGTTGTGACTGATTGCCTGGCATACCGTACAGAAGTGCTCTTTGCTGAGCAGAGGTTTTAGTCTTCGGAGCATTGTTAGTTTGAAGAAGGCTGTTTTGTATGTTTTGTTAATGTGTGCCTGAAGAGTAAATTGTTTGTCTAGTATCACTCCAAGATACTGAACTTCATCTTTTACATTGATTGGTGTATTTGATATGTTGATGGTAGTAGGAGGAGTGAATGTGGAATCCCTTGTGATGACAATTGCTTCAGATTTTTTTATGTTGATTTTTAAATTGTTGTTTGTAAGCCATGTCATTATTTCGTGAATGCAAGTTGATATATCTGTATAGTCTGGGGCATCCAGGTGGATTGGAGTATATGCCATGATATCGTCGGCATATATGGCATATTGAATCTTGTATTTATTAAATATTTTGCAAATAGGTTGGATACAGATGTTGAAGAGGAGTGCGGATAGTGAGGAGCCCTGGGGAACTCCTTGTGTTGTGTGGAAGGGTGCTGAGGTGAGGTTATCGGATGTTACTTTTTGTTGTCTGTCATCAAGGTATGATTGAAACCATTTTATGGTGGTGTCTTGGAGGCCAATTTCCATTAGGCGCTTCAGAAGGACGTGATGTGAAACTGTATCGAATGCGGATGATATGTCGATAAAGATAAGTAGGAAGCCTTTCTTTATCTTGTCTATTCCTTTTAGTATGTTATCAAACAGATGAATGAGAAGCATCTCAACCCTGTGGTTTGGACGGAATCCGTGCTGGTGAGGGTCCAGTGGGGCGCGTTGATCAATAAATTCTTGAAGCTCTCTCTGAACGATTTTTTCGGTTATTTTTTCTAGGAATGGAAGGCTTGATATTGGGCAGTAGTTTGCTGGGTCAGTGTTGCTAGTTGATGTGGTTTTACGAATAGGACGTATAGTAGATTGTTTGAGTGCTTTGGGCATGTAGCCCTGTTTGAGAGAGGTGCTTACTATTTTTTGTATGTATGTGCTTAGATCTTCTTTAGTGGGTTTAATCCACGTCACCAATGGAGAAGTGGTGATGTTTAGAGCGGTGATGGTTTGAGTTATTTGTTTCGATGATGGAATGCTGAAGTTCTTTCATTGATTGGTGATATTACAGTCATCATCAGTAGTTGGTGTGCCCATAGGAGGGATGCTGTTAATTTGTGTGCTGTGATTGGGGCTATTCTTAGCTATTAGAAAAATCAGCAAAGGTTTGAGAATGGATCTTGCTTTCATCCTTCATACAATTCCCTTGAATGTCTGCTTCATTTCTTCACATAAAATCGTAACTGCCAAGCATTAGACCATTCTTCCAGCTTTTGTAGATCTTGCCTCATGTTATCCACTCCTTCAGAGGAGTTAACTCTGTTGCAAATTTTCACGTCATCTGCAAAAAGACAGAGTTTCCATTCAGTCCTTAAGCAATATCACTCACTAACACTTGAACAGTACCGGTCCAAGGACCAAACCCTGGGGTATACCACTAATTACCTTTCTTTCATCATTTTTTTGAGCCTTCTCAAGTACGTTTCTTTCTGGATGCTAAGAAATTGCAGGGCTGAGTCGAGCTAGGGGGTTTCATTGGGGTCTTTTTATATATATGCTTTGCCGTACTGTTTTGTTTATTTTGGGTTTTATATTTCTTTTTTTTCCTGCTCCTCTAGATTGTGATCCTTGGATCTCTCTAAATTGTGATCTATTACATTTGGTCTCTGTAGCCCTTTAGGGGGTTTGGTTTTTTTTCCTCTTTTATGAAATTTCCTTTGTATTATTGTGTTGATTGAATATTTGTTTTTTCCTACTTCCAAGTTTGGCTTGGTTTAAGATTATAAAATTTGATAAATATAAAATTTAAAAACAACCCCAAACCTTCAACTTAGCAGCAATCCCCTTAAGCACTGAGGAGAGTTTATCCATATTCAACAATTCCTTTATGCAAATTCACCAAACCAGAAGACCAGGCTCCTTCTTGTCTCACCAGTGGTGAGCAATGACCATCCGGGCAGCAACAAGAAGCAGAGACGCGAGGCTGTCATACCTTCCTGTGGCACTGGAGCTTTCAACCCCATAGCTCAACAAACAAGCAGTTAGCTCAACCAAGAGGTCAGAGCCTGAAATAGTATTAATCAGCCCCACAACCTGTTGCCAAAAGTCTCGAACCCTCAGGCACTCCCACCACATATGATAGGAGCCAGCAAATCCACATCCCCGCCAACACAAACCCATCTCCCACATGACCAACATATGCATACAGACTGGTGATACATAAGCCCGTTGTAGAAGCTTAAACTGGGTTTGCCAACAATTAGTACTACAGGCACGGCAGTAATGTTGACAGTGAATAGACAGCCACTCAGCCGATGTGAACCCCTGCCCAAAGTCATGCTGCCCTACCACATGCACTCCTAGTCCAGGAAAGTTCAGGCTTAGAAAAGTTGGATACAGTTTGGTTAAGACCCCTTTCCAACTTTGACCATCCTTAAATAAGACACTTTCCAATTCAGTTGGGGGGAGGAGCAGCAGTGACCAATGTTCCTCCCGAATCACAAAAAAGCATAGCTAGAAATACTGGAAAAAGGGGAGAGGGGCTCCCCCATGTTTAATCAGCTGGTCCAGACTCACAAATGAACCACCCTTAATTAGGTCTTTAAAACACAAAATGCTATTCACACCCCAGTGAAGAGCTTATTTAACTCTCTCCTCACCAGTAACCTCACTGGGTTCTTGAAGCTACAAAAAACTACATTCACAAACAATGGGAAGGTTATCAAATACAGCAATAAATACACACAGTTCTATAGAAAATACACCAAAGCTTTGTGGAGAGAAACTGAGAGACACACGTTCTCCCTGTTTACTCTAACTTCTTAGCCATGGTTCACTTTATTTATAAGGCTTTTGTAGATGATACAGCATAATTTCACTTTATCATTATACGTCATGTATGTATCATATTGTAGGTCAACTTATTCAGTGTGGGTCAATGTGGAGACATAAATGGAGTCCGAGACATAATTATTTACTGTTACATGGCCATTATAAGGAGACATACAGGAATCCAAGATATAGAATGACCTAATTGACATAATTGTTTACTGCTGATGACTTGACTTGACTTGATATCTACTAATTACTAACCCTGAGAGTATTTTAGCTAATAACTCTGAGACAGAAAGGCTGGAAGTACAACCTGCCCTTTTCTTTATTTATGTAAACCTTCACCTAGTAAGCTAATATATGAAGTTTTATTTCTAAGCAAGGTTCTGAACAGAATTAACTCTTTCTCAGATTTATTCAGTCTAATAGTATATGGTACCCCGTACGAATATACATGCTTTCAGTCCCTCCTCTGATTCTGTACAGAATCATTCTCAAAATAAGGAAACTCAGACATTGTCATGGAAATGGAATTAAAACTAGTTTCTGGGTCAAACTGTAACATCATGGCAGGGGTCAGTGATTCCACCGATTTTTTACAGCAAGCTAATAGTACACAGAGAATTAATGCACCTAAAATGAGAATTCCCAAAATGCCAAGCAAAGAAGCTAATAAGCCTTGCAGAGGCCTGGATAATGAATTCCAAAATGAAGAAACAGAATCAAATAGAGCTGAGAAAGAACTTACATAACTATCACTTGGAACAAAAGTACGGTTCTTGACTCTATCCAATAGGCCTTTTACTATTTTTCCATTAGTATCAAGCATACTACAACAATAACCAACTATGACTCCACACACACCATTTTCCTTTGCTAGGAGATAGTCTAAAGCTATTCGGTTCTGGGCTGCATAAGCTGACACTTTGTTTACAGCACCTTGCAAAACACTAATTGCCTCAGTGAGGTCTAGAGCTGTAAGCTCAACCACTGCCTGTAATCGCATAATCTGGGTGCCATATTCTCTAGTGGGTGCTATAGCTCCAAGTGTTGAAAGCCACACAGTACCTGTGAATGTATCTATTTGAGATTGAGTTAAGGGCTTTGTAGTGTCTACCAGGTGTTGAGCAGCCTCTATGGCCTTATCCTGTGAAGAAACATCCCTTTTTCTTCTAACAGAATGGTTCAGGGTTGGTAATAAAGTAATATTCTGGTAAGGTACAAATCGCCATGGGGTATCTAATTGGGCTATATAACAAGTACCTGACCAACCTCTGGGAAGCTCTGTATATGCAAATGTACCACACACAAAATAATCTCCTTCCAAAGCCACCAAGCCATCTTCCCAGATTGTCAAATTCCGAGGACAGGTTATATTCTGGATACAATTATTCAAAGCCCACTGAGTCATGACCATTTCATTAAGCCCTCCAGACAAATTACGTTTCCAGGGATGATAATACCCTAGTAAAGGGAAACTCCAGTACAAAAGGATGGTCTGATTTACAAAAAGAGTTTGTAACCTCCGAGAAGCAGAGAGGCACCCCTCCAGACATCCAGAAGGCGACAGATGCAGATCATTCCTCTAACCCTGCTCCTTAGAGAAGGAGGGCAGGCAAACCTCCCGGTTTACATGAAAGCAAGAAATCACTTCAGGGAAAGAAGGAAGGTACAGGCCGAATGGAAACAGCTTTCTCAGAAAAAGATAGATAAGGATTTTGGCAAGAAGACCATCTTGAGTGTCAAGTCCTTCAGAGTAGCGTGCTTCAATGACTCAAAGGGCTCTGACAACAGGGCCCCGAGCACCAGAACAGATCCCAGGAAGGGATCACTGACTGGAAGAGAGGATGCAGAAGCCAAACCCCCTGACACAGGCTTGAAACATCTGAGGGCAAGGCTAGAGACTTACCAGCCAACTGAAACAGGCCAAAGCTGCCACCTGAACCTTCAAGGAGCTAAGAGAAAAAGGCTTGTCTCCAGACCATCCTGCAGAAAAGGCCAGTAGAGGTAGCACCTTGGCTGCCTCAGGATCCAGCTGCCATGCACTTAGTCCATTGGTGCACTTATTTCCTCCTGTGGTTTTCAGTACTATCTTTATGCTGATGACTCTCAGATCTACCTTTCTGTGCCTGAAATCTCTCCAGGAATCCAGGCCCGGGTCTCTGCCTGCTTATCTGACATTGCTGCCTGGATGTCTCACTGCCATCTGAAACTGAACATGGCTAAAACTGAGCGTCTTATCTTTCCTGTTAAACCCACCTCTCTCCCTTCTCTATTTTTGTGGATAACATTACACTCCTCCCTGTTTCCAGAGCTCTCTACTCTCTCTTTCTCTGCATACATCCAACAGATAGTTAAAGCCTGTCGCTTCTTTCTCTATAACATTGGCAAAATTCATCCCTTCCTTTCTATACACACTACTAGGACCCTTATCTATTCTTTAGTCACCTTCCATCTAGACAATCGCAACCTCCTCCTTGCTGGTCTCCCTCTGAATCATCTCTTTCCCCTTCAATCTGTTCAAAACTCAGCTGCGCAGCTATTCGTCCACCAGCCCTCTTCTCAAGGCACTTCATTGGCTCCCTATTCATTTCTGTATCCGGTTAAAACTTCTCCTACTGACCTATAAGTGCACTCATTCTGCTGCTCCTTAACAGATCTCATCTATCTATGCACTTCTCTTCTACTTCCAACTCCAGACCAAACCTTCCACTTTGCTGCTCCTTATGCCTGGAACAAACTACCCGAGTCTGTGCATCAGGCTTCATCTCTGGCCCTTTTGAAATCCAGGCTGAAAACAACTCTTCAAGGCCGCTTTTGGATCCTGATCCGCTTAGTCTCCTATGTGTTTCCTTACCATTCCCCTAAATAGCTCCTTGTCCTCAGCTGTTGTATTATCCTTCTTAACTAGATTGAAAGCTCTGATGAGCAAGAACCTTTTTTGCACGTGTCTGCACAGCGCTGCTTACGCCGTGTAAGGCTATACAAATGATAAGTAGTAGTAGTAGTGTGCCGCACCAGCACTCAAGGCATCAGACCTGCACTTATGCCAGGTTGGTAGACCTCTTCAGGGCTCTAAGCAGAGTGGAAAACCACCGCTGGAGAGTAGCCTGTATGCACTAACCGTCTCCCTACAGGAGCCAAGCTCTAAGTGACAAGGGAGCCAGGTCCTCCAGGACAAGCAGTCTGACACAATAGGCCCTGAGATGGAGGCAAATAAAGAGGTGGCGCTTGCAGGAACCACATCAGATCTCTGAATTATGCTCTCATCAGTCAATCCAGCAGCACCAGAATAATCCTTCTCAGGTAGCGATCCATACGCCGAATCACATGCTACCAACAGGAGCCATGGAAGAAACACATACAGCAGGTGTTGACTTGTCAAGGTTGATAGGTACACTGGAAAACGCCCAACTGTCTTGTTGAAGGTAAACAACACAGGAGGCGAGAAAGTCAAAACTGGTCCTTTATTAGAAACCATAACACAGCCAAGTTTCGGCAGCGCCTTCGTCAGGGGGTACCTCAAAGAGAACAATATACATAAAAAATACACAATCAATACACAAAAAAAAATCACATAAATAAAATAAAAATCCAAAAGGAAATCTGTTAAAAACCTACAATATAACATTCCTATATGTATATGATAAACATTTGAAAGTGAATCCAATGAAAGACGGAAATGTACAAAATAGACATACATGTGACACTAATAAAACCATGAAATAAATAATTACATAGATGATCTCTCCTAAGAAACAAGTGAACAGAACAGGTAAAAATAACTGATTGTGATATGGAAGAATAGAATGATGTGTGTATTGCCATTACACCCAAATCGCAAATAGAGCATACATAATAACACCCCATGTACTGTGAGGGAGAGTAGAGATGGGAGGCATTTGAACCACAGAGAACTTATTTCTAAAAGACAGGACACTATAACTCATTGAA
Source organism: Ichthyophis bannanicus (assembly GCA_033557465.1). NCBI lineage: Eukaryota > Metazoa > Chordata > Amphibia > Gymnophiona > Ichthyophiidae > Ichthyophis > Ichthyophis bannanicus. The sequence goes on along the minus strand of CM066031.1, from coordinate 1,689,278,865 downwards.
AACGTTTGATAATAAAGCATACAAGGCACTAATCTCTAAAACATAAAACAAATGCATTAAAAATTAATAAAACTAATTATGAGGAATGTAAAAATGTGTAAAAAATATAAAAATATGTTAATAACAAATTAATGTGTGACAATGTCAACATATCATATTGTTAAAAAGGTCAAAAACAAAGGTAAAAACAAACATACTAGGTCAAAATGTGAGCCAGGGAACTACCAGCTTCTATGGATGGATAATCCACAAAAAAATCATTACATCACTATGAACATAAGAACATAAGAACATAAGAAATGCCATACTGGGTCAGACCGAGGTCCATCAAGCCCAGTATCCTGTTTCCAACAGTGGCCAATCTAGGTCATATGTACCTAGCAGTTTCCCCAAAAGACACAGGTTCTGCAGTGCTTGTACTAGGCCAAGCATTGATATCCTGGGTCCCTTTTTAATAGTGGTTTATGGACCTTTCCTCCAGGAACTTGTCCAAACCTTTTTTAAACCCAGCTATACTAACAGCCCTTACTACATCCTCCGGTAACAGATTCCAGAGTTTGATTACACGTTGAGAGAAGAAATATTTTCTCCTATTTGTCTTAAATAGTTTACCCTGTAGCTTCATTACATGCCCCCTAGTCCTTCTATATTCTGATAGCGTAAACAATTTATCCACGTTTATCCGTTCCACTCCATTCATTAATTTATACACCTCTATCATATCTCCCCTCAGCCGCCTCTTTTCTAGGTTAAAGAGCCCTAACCTTTTTAGCCTCTCTTCATAGGAGTAGCCTTCCATCCCCTTCACCAATTTGGTGGCTCTTCTCTGTACTTTTTCTAATAACTCTATGTCCTTTTTAAGATACGGTGACCAGAATTGCACACAATATTCAAGGTGCGGTCGTACCATGGAGCGATACAGAGGCATTATAATATCCTTTGTTTTATTCTCCATCCCTTTCCTTATGATACCTAGCATTCTATTTGCTTTCTTGGCCGCCGCTGCACACTGGGCGGAGGGTTTTAACATGTTATCCACGATGACTCCTAAATCTTTTTCCTGGGTGGTGGTTTCTAATGTGGAGCCTTGCATCTTGTAACTATAGTGTGGGTTGTTCTTTCCTAGGTGCATAACTTTGCACTTGTCCACATTAAATTTCATCTGCCATTTGGATGCCCAGTCTTCCAATTTATCCAGATCCTCCTGCAGTTTTCCACAATCCTCTTGGGTTTTAACAACTTTAAACAGTTTTGTGTCATCTGCAAATTTGATTACCTCACTAGTTATTCCCTTTTCCAGGTCATTTATGAATATGTCAAAAAGTAGCGGACCCAGTACAGATCCCTGGGGTACTCCACTATTCACCTTTTTCCATTGGGAATATTGGCCATTTAGCCCTACCCTCTGCTTTCTATCTTTTAACCAGTTCCCGATCCACAATAGTACACTGCCTCCTATCCCATGACTTTTTAGCTTCGCCAAAAGTCTCTGATGGGGGACCTTGTCAAAAGCTTTCTGAAAGTCCAGATACACTATATCAACCGACTCACCTTTGTCTACCTGTTTATGCACACCTTCAAAAAAACAGATCAGATTAGTAAGACAAGATCTTCCTTGTCTAAAGCCATGTTGGCTGTCTCCCATTAGGCCATGACTATCTACATGCTGTGTAATTTTGTTCTTTATGATGGCTTCTACCATTTTCCCTGGTACTGACGTCAGGCTCACCGGTCTGTAATTTCCCGGGTCACCCCTGGAACCCTTTTTAAAAATTGGTGTTACGTTGGCGACCCTCCAATCTTCAGGTATTACAGATGATTTTAATGAAAGTTCACAGATTACCAATAACAGGTCTGCAATCTCATATTTCAGTTCTTTCAACACTCTGGGATGTATACCATCCGGTCCAGGTGATTTGCTACTATTCAGTTTATCAAATAGTTGTAATATATCTTCCCGGTGTAGCGATATTTCTCTCAATTCCTCTGCAGTATCACCTTTAAATACCACTTCAGTCTTGGGTAACACCCCTACATCTTCCTCAGTAAAGACCGAAGCAAAGAATTCATTCAGTCTCTCTGCTATAGCCTTGTCTCCTCTTATTGCACCTTTTACCCCTCTATCATCTAATGGTCCAATTGACTCTCTCACAGGCCTTTTGCTACGAATGTACTTGAAAAAGTCTTTATTTCGTGTTTTGCTTCCGTAGCAAGTTTCTTCTCAAATTCCCGCTTTGCCTGCCTTATCAATGCTTTGCATTTAACTTGCCAGTGCTTGTGCTGTTTCCAGTTTTCATCATTTGGCTCTTTTTTCCATTTTCTGAAGGTTGCTCTTTTGGCAGCAACAGCCTCTCTGACCTCACCTTTAAACCATGCTGGCAGTTTTTTGGACTTTCTTCCACTTTTCTTAATGCGTGGAATACAGCTGGTCTGGGCTTCGAGGATAGTATTTTTAAATAACACCCAAGCTTGCTGTAAGTCTTTAACCTTTGGAACCGCTCCTTTTAGTTTTTTCCGAACTATATTCCTCATTCTATCATAGTCACCCTTTTGAAAGTTAAAAGGTAGTAGTACTGTGGATTCCTTTACTATCTGTCCTCCACTGATTAAATCAAACATGATCATACTATGATCACTATTGCCAAGTGGTCCCAACACCCTTATTTCTTGCACCAGATCTGGCGTTCCACTAAGGACTAGGTCCAGTATGGCTTCCCCTCTGGTCGGTTCATGAACCAGCTGCTCCAAGAAGCAGTCATTCATTTCATCTAGAAACTTTATCTCTTTAGCTTGTCCTGCTGTGACACTGTCCCAGTCGATACCGGGGTAATTGAAATCACCCATTATTACTACTCTGTTGTGGCTTTTGTTAGCTTCCTTGATTTCTTTGAGCATTTCATCATCCATTTGTTCATTCTGGCCAGGTGGTCGATAGTATACTCCCACTGCCATCACCTTCCCCTTCATAAATGGAATTTCAATCCATAGAGATTCTACAGCATATTTTGTTCCCTGCAAAACTTTAATCCTTTCTGACTCAATGCCCTCTCTAACATATAGCGCAACCCCTCCACCAATTTGTTCAGCTCTATCATTACGATATAGTTTGTATCCAGGTATCACAGTGTCCCACTGGTTATCCTCCTTCCACCATGTCTCTGAGAGTGCAATCATATCTAACCTCTCATTTAATGCTATATATTCTAATTCTCCCATCTTATTGTTTAGACTTCTAGCATTGGCATACAAGCATTTTAGAGACTGTATTTTATTAATATTAATCTGGCTATTGGTAGGCATGGGTAATGGGGAATCTTTATGCTCTGTCTGCTCCTTACTCAAGGGCATTTGGGCTACTATACTCCCTTTTGGAACCTCACTGCTTTTGGTAGTATCCTTCAAGGATACCTTTGTCCGAACCGTGCGCTCCTGGGTGACTGTCGGCTTTCCCCTATTTTCTAGTTTAAAAGCTTCTCTATCTCTTTTTTAAAGGTTAATGCCAGCAGTCTGGTCCCATCCTGATTAAGGTGAAGCCCATCCCTTCGGAAGAGCCCCCCCTTTCCCCAGAATGTTCCCCAGTTCCTAGCAAATCCAAAACCCTCATCCTTGCACCATTGTCTCATCCACGCATTGAGACTCCGGAGCTCTGCCTGTCTTTTGGGTCCTGCACGTGGAACAGGAAGCATTTCGGAGAACGCTATCCTGGAAGTTCTGGATTTCAACTTCCTACCTAAAAGCTTAAATTTAGCCTCCAGAACTTCCCTACCACATTTTCCTATGTCATTGGTACCAACATGTACCAAGACAGCAGACTCCCCCCCAGCACTATCTATGATCCTATCTAGGCGGTGCGTGAGATCTGCTACCTTCGCACCAGGCAGGCATGTTACCAGGCGATCCTCACGTCCACCAGCCACCCAGCTATCTACATTCCTAATGATTGAATCACCAACTATAACAGCTGTCCTGACCCTCCCCTCATGGGGACATGGCCCTGGAGAAACGTCCTCGGTGCGAGAGGGTTTTACATCACCTGGAGGACAGGTCCTAGTTACAGGATCACTTCCTGCCACACCAGGGTGATGCTCTCCTGTCACGTGACCTCTCTCCTCCATGGCAACAGGGATGCTGCCAGACTGGAGGTGGGACTTCAGGACTATATCCCTGTAGGTCTCGTCCATGTACTTCTCTGTCTTTCTTATGTCTTCCAGGTCTGCTACTCTAGCCTCTAGAGAACGGACTCGTTCCCTGAGAGCAAAGAGCTCCCTGCACTTAGTGCATATGTAGGACCTCTCACCAACTGGGAGATAATCATACATGTGACACTCGATGCAAAAGACTGGAGAACCCCCATCTCGTTGCTGGACCTCTGACTGCATCTTAGTTTAAAGCTTGTGTTTAGGTCTTTTAACTCGGTATATAATAAGGATTGGTGTAGATGCTTATACTAATAAAAGTGTATCTAATACCCCTAATACACCCTGTGTACCTGAAGCTAATTAATCACAGGTCCTCTGTGTATGACTGATTTGGATTAAGAGCTGCACCTGAGAGCAGCCCCTTTCCTCTAAGATGTCCAAGTACCTATAAAACTACAATTTCCCCAGGGGTGGGTGGGTGCTGGGGAGGGAGGGGGGGAGATAAGTCCTATTAAAGAGGGCAGTTACAAGGTACCCTGTCCTGAACCCTCAGCAGGGGGATGGGGGTACCACACAAAGCCCAGTTGAGAGAGGCAAGGTAAGTACAGCTGAGAAGGCTGAAACTTGCACACCACTAAGACAAACACTAAATAATTAAACAAACAACAGTTAGACAAACAGTAAATAATTAAATAAACAGCTAGAACTCACAGTAAGATGTCCCAGGAGGCAAAAATCCACTCACTAGCAGAGCTCTGTAAAAGTTCAGCCTTTCTCTGATCAGAGAAAAGCAAACTAAAACAGCCTATGCACACGTGGAGAAAACAGGAACAAGGTTACAGGATACCTCAGGGGGAGGGGGTCAGGGGGAGGAGTATTAAGTTACAATGAAAACTGGACATCGCCAAACTCTTATTATGTGACTGGGAAAGGGGAGGGAGGGGAGAAGGGGGGGGGGAAGGGAGGAATAAGAACCTGGCCCCCTTAGACTTCTGGTCACACTCTGAGAAGAGATCTTCATGCAACACCTCTAATTTTCATATCCCTCTCCTTTCCCTTTTCTCTATCCCTTTCTCATGTGCCTTGTGGAATGCACACTCCATCTCAAACTTGCTTTTACTCATGACCTCTTTATCTTTAATGCTCTCTATCTTCATCTTTTTGCACTGAGACCTGGCTCCTCCCAGAAGACACGGCATCTGTCGCTGCTCTGTCATGGGGGTTATCAGTTCTCCCACTGGCCGTGATGGTGGTGATGGGCTTCTACTTTCTCCTTCCTGTCAATTCCAACCTATCCTGCTGCCTCAGTCTCACTCCTTTCCCTCTGAAGTCCACTCCATCTGCCTTTTTACTTCACTACCTCTCCGGGTAGCTGTTATTTATCGACCTCCTGACAAGTCTACTTCTACCTTTCTCACCGACTTTGACTCGTGGCTTTCCTTCTTTCTGGATTCCTCTTCCCAGTCTTATTCTCAGGGATTTTAACATTCATGTTGCTAATACCTCTGATCCTTATGTTTTAAAGCTCCCTTCCCTTACCTCCTCATTTGACCTCCAGCTTTGCTCTACTGCCCCCACTCACCAGCATGGTCACGGCCTTGACCTTGTATTTTTTTTAATTGCTTACCTTCAAACTTCGGTACCTCAGTTCTTCTCTTATTTGATCATCACCTGCTAAACTTCATCACCCGCCGCCTCAACCTCGCCCCGTCTCCTCCAACCTCATCAGAAATCTTAATACTATTGACCCTTTGGTTCTCTCCTCCACTGTTTCATCATCTCTTTCCTTTAACTATGTCATCTGAGTCTGTTGATGAGGCAACAATTTCCTATACTTCTGCATTCTCCTCTGGCTCTGGATGCTCTCGCTCTGCTCATCCCACATCCTGTGAGGCGTACTGCACCCCAGCCCTGGCTTTCATCCACTACCCGCTATCTACATTTCTGTGCCCGTTCAGCTGAGAATATTTGGCTAAATCCCACACACTTGCAGACTTTCTACACTTCAAATTCATGTTTGTCTCTTTCCAGTCAGCCACAGCACTCGCCAAACAAGACTATTATGTCCATCTGACTAACTCTCTTGCCTCTGATCCTCACAGTCTCTTTACTACTCTCAGCTCTCTCATCGAGGTGCCTCGGCCTCTGACCCCTCCCTCCCTTTCTGCCCAAACTCTGGCTGACTATTTCCATGACAAAATCCATAAGATCACCCTCCAATTCTCCACAAAGTCGGCTACTTCCCCTCTTTCCCCTCTTCACTCCAAAAATTCCCCCTCTACCTCTGCTACCCTCTCCTTTTTCTGTGATTTCCAAGGAGGAAACTGCACACCACCTTTCCTCCTCCAAACTCACTACTGCGCCTCTGATCCTATTCCCACCCATCTCCTCCACTGTTGTCCCTTCCATCTTTCATATTCTCAACCTATTGCTCTCCACTGCAACTGCCCCTGCAGCCTTCGAACATGCTGTAGTTACACCTCTCCTCAAGAAACCCTCACTTGATCCTACCTGTCCTTCTAACTATCGATCCATCTCCTTCCTCCCCTTCATTTCTAAACTACTTGAACACCATTGCCTTGACTTTCTCTCCTCTAAAACCCTCCTGGATTGTTTATAATCAGACTTTCATCCTTTACATTTTACTGAAATGGCTCTTGCCAAAGTCTCCAGTGACTTGTTCCTGGAAAAATCCAAAGGCCTTTACTCAGTCCTCATCCTTCTTGACCTCTCTGCTGCTTCTGACACTGTTGACCACAACCTTCTCCTTGATACCCTGTCATCGCTTGGTTTTAAGGGCTCTGTACTATCCTGGTTCTCCTCTTATTTATCCCATCGCTCTTTCAGTGTTTTTTCTGGTGGATCCTCCTCTACTGCTATCCCGCTCTCAGAGTGTACCACCAAGGATCTGTCTTGGGTCCACTCCTTTCTCTATACTCAATCCATCCCTTGGTGCGCTCATCTCTTCCCATGGACACGAGTTTGGCAAAGTTGGATTATCTCATGCATATTACTTACGTTTGCAATTACTGTAACCAATATTGTGTTGTATAATGCTTATAAATAATATGAATTTATTCATCAAACTATTGGTGCTCGAATAGGGAAGACGTGTCTCGGAAATGAAAGTGATATGAGACATGGGGCAAGAATGATATGTTACTTGCTCCTATATGCCTTGATAATTACAAAATAACATGGTTGAATGCCATTCTAGCGTGTACACGGTTGGGGTAGGGTGTTGCGGCAAGCCTTCTTGGATTGTGTCTCTTACCATTAACTGCATCACATTTTCATGTCTCCTATTACTTTCATTTTCGAGACATGCCTTTCCTATACGAGCACCAATAGTTTGATGAATAAATTCATATTATTTATAAGCATTATACAAGACAATATTGGCTACAGTAATTGCAGACACAAATAATATGCATGAGATAATCCAACTTTGCTAAAATGACATTTTTGATAAGTGATCAAAGGTACAGATTCCCCACTGCTTCCTTGGTTTGTTAGTACAGCATAGCATGATCTTTGTCATTCACAGCGTTTCACTAAGTCCGTAATGCATTATTGTTGCTGATCAATCATGTCTAGTTTCACATATAAATGTTCTTCTATCCCATTTCCTCCAGCCCCCTCCTTTTTCACCCCTCCCCTTCTTCCCCTTTCCCAATCACATAATAAGAGTTTGGCGATGTCCAGTTTTTATCGTTCATATTGTGACTTAATACATAGTGATGAAATGATTTTTTGTGGATCGTCCATCCATAGAAGCTTTCTATGCATGTAGACATCAGTGGTGGTCCCCTGGCTCACATTTTAACCCAGTATCATGTTTATTTTTACCTTTGCTTTTACCTAACTATATGGTATTATGACACTGCCGCATATTAATCTGTTATTCACATATTTTTGTTTTTATATTTTTTACACATTTTACATGCCTCATGATTAGTATTATTTATTTTTATACTTTGGCTTTATATTTTAGAGAGTAGTGCCTTATATGCTTTATTATCAAGAGTTTTCAACAAGTTATAGTGTCCTGTCTTTTAGAAGTAAGTTCTCTGTTGCAAGAAGCGGACTGAGGCAGACAGAAAAGGGGCTCCTGCCAGTTTCACAGGCCCCTTGGAGCTGTCTTCCAGAAGGCAGTTAAGATGTCAACTCACCAAGGTCCTTCACCAGCTTCTCCAAATCAGACCCAAGAAACACATTCCTCTAAGGCCATATGGGCAACCGGGCTTTGGAAGAGGAGTCTGCTGCCCCATGTCAGAGACAAGCCAATGCTGCGTCACTGTTAACAGGGCATAATCTCTGACCGCTAGATGTACCAGGCCATAAATAGCATCAGAAAGTAAGGCCTTAGCAGATTCCAAAAGAGGGGTAGAATCATCCGAAGGGAGAGACTGAAGTCACTAGAGCAGAGCTCAAGATGTCAGGCCTACACATACTACAATTTTAGGATAGCAGCCACCACAGTGAACTGGTTCTTCAACACAAATCCACCTTTTGGTCCCAGTATCTTTTAAGGCCAATCCGCCTTTCACAGGAATGGTGGTCTGACAGGTAACAACCGTGACCTGCGCACATCCACCTTTAAAATGTCAAACAACACAACAAACTCCCTCTCTAGGAGAGTAAACATCTTCTTATACACCCTTAACCCCTTAGGCAGGGAGTCGGGGGAAGCACACTCTGATCCGAGAAGGCCCTTGATCACCTCTGGGAATGGGAAGACAATAGTGGATTTCCATAATCCTTGCAGAAGTGGATGCATCTTCTGTTCTTGCTCCATGCTTGGAGCATCTGTCAAATTCAAGGTGATTAAGACTTTGGGAATCAATGCCTTAATTTCTTCCTTCCATAACAGGAGGATAACATCAGCCTCCTCACAATCTTCTGAAGGTCAAATAACCGCACTGGAAGCGAAGAATCACAAAAAAAAGAGGCTTGATAAGGGCTTTACAACTTCGTTTATTTTTTTCTGATAGAGCTTCAGTACTTGACAGTTCAGTGGTGCTGTTGAAGTCATCCTGGACACCCCCTGGACCCTTACTAGCTGTCTTATATACCTTTAAGACATCGTTATTGAATGATCTGGAGGAGATCGAACAGCAGTGTAAGAAACATAGGTCAAATGTGACTGACAAAGTACTGACACTCCAAGAATTGCAAGATAATGATACATTAACTATTAAGCGTGCAGATAAGGGCGGGGCAATAGTAGTCATGGATACTACAGATTATGATATGGAAGCTTTACATCAACTCAGTGATATAGCGTATTATCGTCAGTTGGATATGGATCCTACAAGCAAGTTGCAACAACAGGTTTATCAGCTCACTAAAACTGCTCTGGAAGTAGGTTTTTTGTCAGAAAAAGAAATGGCCTTTTTGAATCCGCAGCATTCTAAAGTGCCAATCTTAAATTTGCTGCCTAAAATTCATAAGGCCTTAGATCATCCTCTGGATAGATCTATATTATCCTGCAATGATTCTCCGTTAGAATATGTTGGCAGTTTTCTGGATGTTTCTTTGAGAGAGGAAGTTCCTAAAATGTCATCATTTGTGAAGGATACCATGCATTTTTTGAATAGTCTACAGTGTGTTTCCCCAGTTTCTGAAGTTCATTGGCTTCTAACATTAGATGTTGCCTCTTTATACACTTCTATCCCCCAAGTAGAAGCTTTGCCTACTAGCTTTTTGCTTGAATTAGCTGAAACAGCTTTGACAAAGAATTTCTTTGTAAAGAAGTCTTCCATCAACAAACCTCAGGCACAGCAATGGGAGCGACATTTGCACCATTGCTAGCTAACCTTTATATATGTGTGCATTTGAAGAGCGATGGATTTATTCCTCCATCTACGCCTGCCATATTGTTGAAAGGCGCAGGTTTATTGATAGTTCACAACACAAACTTGGTCCTTATTTATAACAGAGATAACGTGACTAATTTAATGTAGTACTCTTTAATAGAACTCGAAAGTCTAATGTAACTTTTTGACAAAATTCAATGAACAACTCTATATTAAATTCTAAAAAGCCTTGGGCCTCAGAATCACGGGCTGCCACCGACTTAATGAAGAACGTCAGGCGGACTGGTGCCACTGCTGCATCAACGGCCTTCACTTGGCTTTTGAATTGTTAATAGACTTGTTGTTATTTATTATTATTTTTAATTTTGATTTATACTTTATATTTAGACTAATTCTCAAAAATAACGCTGATATGAGATTGAAGAAAAAATGATGTTAAACTTTAAATAGGCGTTTCAGCTTCTTCCAACTTCTTCCAATCTACTTCTCAAAAATAATGTAGGTGTGAGAATCAGTAAATACAATAAATAATATAAATGTAGTGCTTAGCTTAAAATGGTGAGCTGCCCAATCGATCATGTTATTTAGACCCTGTGGGTGGACTGTTTGTAGATTATGAATCCAACGTTGTTCACGAATGATTAATGTCTGTTGTTTGGTTTTACCATTGTATCCTGTAAGTACCTGTTCTAAACAAAAGCATCTAAGATGTTCAAAAGCATGTTGTTTAGTGAGGCAATGTGTTACTATGGGTGCTTCCATCACCTTACATTTAAGTCGACTGCGGTGTTCATTGATGCGGACGCGAAACGGTCTTTCCGTCTTACCTATATATAGCAAGTCACACAGACACCGGATGCAGTAGACAACATAGCTAGAAGTGCAATTAGTTGACTGTCGCAAAATGTATCTTTTATCCCTATGCTGAAAATTCTGTATGGTCTCTGAAATCTCACAAATGTTGCATTCTCCGCATGTTCTGTGTCCTTGCAATACAGGTTGAAAAGGGTCCGTAGGTGATCTCAACACCGCTGGACTAAGTCTCTCTTTCAGGTTCTTCTGACGTGTACATATACATCTAATCTGGTTTTGTGTTAGGCCTGGAAGTGTGCTGATCACATTCATATGTCTCTTAAAAATCCGTTTGATGTGCATACTATATGGAGAATACTTAGTGATAAAATTTACCGTAGAATCTTCCAATGGGGTATTGTTCTTAGTTTGAAGAAGTAAGTCCTGATCATTATATAATGCCCTTTTGTAGGCTACTTGAAGAAGGTGTTCCAGATATCCTCTGAGTTTGAAGTCAGTCATTAATTGTTTAGATTGCCTTTTGAAAGTTTGTATATCAGAACAATTCCTACGGTAACGTAGAAATTGTGAAAAGGGCAGACTGTTCCGTAATTGTTTTGGATGACCACTGCTGTAATGAAGAAACGTATTACGATCCGTTGGTTTCTTAAAAATAGAGGTGATCCAGCCTTCAGTACTCTTTTCTATTACAACATCTAAGAAAACTAATTTATTATTACTAAAAGTGTGTGTAAATTGGATATTTTTATTTATTTATTTATTTACAGTTTCTTTTATACCGCGCTATTTGACATCAGTGCGGTTTACAATGAACAGAAACTACATGTCACAAAAATTGATCAGTGCTTACAATGAACAGGACAATGAACTGGGTATACATCCTGCATATTTAACCACATTATGAATTCTTCCAGTTGATAATAGAACCATTCCACAACATAAACACATCGTCTATGTAGCGTCGCCACATAAGCATGTGTTTTTTATAGGGAGATGTAGATATCCATTTGTGTTCATACGTGCCCATGAACAAATTAGCCACTGAAGGAGCACAAGTGGCTCCCATGGCAAAACCTGATGTTTGCTGAAAAATTTGGTGTTCAAATTCAAAATAATTTTGAAAAATCGCTAAACCTGTTATTCGTTCTAAAAACTGCAAGTGAGTTGGGGTTAAGTCACCCCTACTGCGTAAAGCGGTCAATATTGTGTCCTGAGCTTCCAACTGAGGGATGTTCGTATATAGCGCTGTAACGTCTAGGGTGACCAACAGTACTTCGCTATGGGATGCCCATTGTGCATATTCAGACAATATTATTAAAAAATGAGATGTATCCTTTAAATATGCCGGAATATTGATAAACAGTGGACGTAAAAAAGAATCGATATACGTCGAAAGAGGTTCCAAAATGGAGCCTCTGGTAGAGACTATTGGTCTACCCGGTGGATTAACGAGACTCTTATGAATTTTTGGCACTAGATACAATTTTGCCGTGGTCGGGCTTGATGGATTCAGGTATCGCCATTCCTTTTTAGTTATCAATTTATCTACTAGTGCTTGTGTAGTTATGTTTTTAATTAATTTTTGTAGTTCTGCTGTTGGATCAGTCGTCAACCTCTTATAAGTAATTTCCACAGATAATTGAGAATACGCTTCAAGAAGATATTGATCTCTATCCTGAAGGACAATGGCACCTCCCTTGTCTGCGCGACGGATTACTATATCTGTGCATTTTTGTAAATCTTGTAAAGCTTGTGATTGAGGTTTTGTTAAAAACCTACTTATCCTCTTTGAGGAGTTTACTTGTTGATGGATGTCACGCAAAATTAATTCTTTAAACAAATTCAATGAAGGAGGCAATGGTCCCGGGGGGGACCAAGTAGATTTTAATGGCAGCGGGACCCGTCTAGGAACTTCTACCGATGGAATTTGTGCTATCTGCGCCTGAGATGCAAAATAAACTTTCAGATTAAGTTTACGTACAAGACCTTCCAAATCAATTCTGAACTGGAACGCGTCAAATATCACTTCAGGGACAAATGAAAAGCCCTTGTTTAATACATCAATTTGTTCTTGTGTTAAATGATGGTGCGATAAAATGTTACTAAAATGAAGTAGATCATAGCCAAAGATTTTGTTTTGAGGGTTTTATATATATATTCTTTATACAATAAAATAACATAGCTGAAGACAGCAAAATAAAGAAGGTAAAGGAACAACTCCAAGGGGAGGAGGGAGGGTTGCGAGGACTGATTTCTGCTGTCCCCAGAGAACACCTGTTACAGGTGAGTAACTATTCTTTCTCAGGGAACAAGCAGGAAGTCAGTTCTCACATATGGGACTCCCCAGCTATAGGCTACTAGAAGACCTGTAGCAAAAATTGGGCCCCCTCAAGGGGAGCCACAAGCAGCAGCAATTTAGTCTGGTGTACAGACTACAGTAGGACCCCTGCATCCAATGAAAACCAGCACTCCGGTAGCTGGAACACAGAAGGGTCGGAGGGTAGGAGTTGCCTAGACCCCGAAAAGATTACAGAGCACAGCCTGGCCGAAGGTGCTATCCCGTCGGGATTCTCTTTACAGGCAGTAATGGGCTGCGAAGGTATGGACTGAAGACCAGGTGGCGGCCTGGCAGATGTCCGCCATCAGGACAGAATGCAGATTTGCCACCGAAGCCACCATGGCCCAGACAAGGTGTGCTGTCATGTGACCATGCAGCCAGAGCTTTGCCTGCTCATAGGCGAGGATTATACAGTACGCCACCCATGTGGACAGTGTATATTTAGTCACTGCTTTCCCCAGCCTGCTGGGGTTGTAGGAGACGAAAAGCTGGGAGGCTTTGCGGTGGCCCTGAGTGTGTTGGATATAGAAGGACAAGGCCCTCTTACAGTCCAAGGTGTGGAGGACCATCTCCGCCCGACTGGCGTGAGATCTCGGAAAGAAGGTAGAGAGTACCATCTCCTGGTTGAGATGGAACGAGGATACTATCTTTGGAAGGAATTTGGGGTGCGTGTGGAGCATCACCCTGTTCTTGTAGAACCTGGTGTTGGGCGCTTTAGCCACAAAAGCCTGGAACTTGCTAACCCTGCGAATGGAAGTGAGCGCAACCAGGAAAACCATCTTTCACGAAAGGTAGCAAGGGTGGCAGGTAGCCAGGGGCTCGAATGGGGGATGGGTGAGCTGCCTCAACAACACATTGAGGTCCCATTCAGTCACTGGAGGGCGAACCGGGGACTTAGATAAGAGCAGGCTCTGCAGGAAGTGGCCCACCAGAGGGTGGTGGTGAGCTGCCAGGGCACTTAGTTGCACTCTAACGGAATTAGACCTGAGCCCAAAGTGAGAAAGGTGGAGAAGGTACTGCAAAACCATAGCCACCAGGCAGGAGAAAGGGTCAGCCCTTCGCTCAGCACGCCAAGCTGAGAACCTACGCCATTTAAAGGCATATGCCCTCCTCGTAGAGGCCTTATGGGAGGCCAGCAGAACATTCTCCACTTCAGTGAGAAGGTGGAGGTGGACCACGGCTACCCTCTCAGCAGCCAAGCCGTGAGCGAAAGAGACACCCGGTTGGGGTGTAAGAGAGAGCCCCCCTCCTGAGATGGAAGTCCTGGGACAGTCCCCAAGGGGATGGGGGCTGCCACCGCCAACTGCAGAAGCAGTGGGAACAACAGCTGCCTGGGCCATCGGAGGGCTATCAAGATTTATTTTATTTATTTATTTAACTGTATTTCTATACCGCTTTTTCTTACAATCAAGGCGGTTTCACAGCAAACAATCAAAAGGGGTGATAGTGTTTTTCATGCGGTGAAGGATATATCGTGACTTGTGTGTATGTTGTGTTGTGTGTTTGATTATGTTGAGCTATGTACATTGTGCGCTATGATACATCGTGTTTTATAGTACATTCCTTTATACATTTAATGTTAAGAAACATCATGTGCCGTTATACATTCTCTTTTCAGATGAGCGAGGCCCTGTGGCGGAGGATCTTGAACAAGGTCCTGGCAATCAGCGGTGTCGGAGAGAAGGCGAACATGAGGCCCCTTGATCATGGAACCAGAAAACGTGGCCGCCGCCACCCTAGAGGAGTGAGCCTGCCGAGAGCAAAAGTGGGCAACTGGAAGTTGTCCGGGCTGGTGAACATTGATTTTCTGGGTGCTCTTGTCTGGCGACCAGCTGCCCTGGGTACGGAGACCCTTGCAAAGGACTTCCCAGCCGAGTAGGGAGGCATCCGTAATGAGGACCATCAATTGTCTGGGGCCTTGGAAAGGCATGCCCGTTTCTAGATGCTGAGACGACTGCCACCAGACAAGGGAGTCCGCCAACTGGCGGGTCACCCGGACACTGTCCCTGAGGCGGCCCGTGGCCACTGGTCCTGGAGACACCACCGCGCCATTCGCATATGGAGATGGGCAACTGGAGTGACGTGGACCGTGGAGGTCATGTGTCCGAGGAGGCACAGAAGATGGCGGGCAGACACCGAGGGACGGTGCTGTATGTCCCGGGCCAGAGATCTGAGGCGATCTGCCCGGCCCATGGACAAGAAAGCCTTTGACTAGCGAGCGTCGAGCTTTGTTCCGATGAATTCCAGGCACTGTGTCAGAAGAAGGTGGGATTTGGGATAGTTTATGATGAAACCCAAGTGTTGTAGAATCTGGATGGTGCCTGGATGGTGGCCTGCTGTACCTCGAACGCTGTGTCCCCTTTTACGAGCCAGTCATCCAGGTAGGGAAACAGGAAGACCCCCTGAAGCATGAGAAAGGCGGCCATGACTGCAAGGCATTTCGTGAATACCCTTGGGGCAGAGGCGAGACCGAATGGGAACACGCTGTACTGAAAGTGCCTGCCCCCTACTATGAACCGCAGGTACTGCCTATGGTGTGGGTGGATTAAGATATGAGAATAAGCATCCTTGAGGTCTAAGGAGCATAGCCAGACTCCCTGCTGGAGGTAGGGCAGCAATGTTCCAAGGGAGAGCATTTTGAATTTCTCCCGCACCAGGAATTTGTTGAGGTTGCGCAGGTTGAGGATGGGCCTTAGGCCCTCTGTCCTCTTTGGGACAAGGAAGTATCTGGAGTAGAACCCCTTGCCTTAGAGGTGGTGGGGCGCCGGTTCCACCACACTGTCCTCGAGAAGACCTGCTAGCTCCTTCAGAAGGTTGTCCCAGTGGAGGGGAGACCTGGGGGGCGGTCTCCCAGAAAGTAAGGAGGCGGCATCTGAGCCAAGTGGAGGAGGTAACCCTCCTTGACCATCCTCAGTGCCCAGGCAGTGGTAGTGATGGAAAAAAGGGTCAGTTGTCCCCATGTGGGCAGCTGACCTCCTTGGGGTAGAAAGGCTGTGCTGGAGTAGTCAAAAAGCTCCCCCTGGCTGGGCTGGAGCCGGTGCCTGGGGCTTCGGAGCCTTCTGCTTACACGGGCTATGCCCTTGTCCATTGGCCTGCTGCCCTGGTTGGGGAGCCAGGGAGGCCTGAAAATGTGAGTAGTTATGGTAAGCAGCCCCCTTCCTCAGGTAAAAGGGCTTTTTACCTGAGCCCTTCCATCGTGGAGGGGCAGCGGTCTTCTTAGAGAGCCTGGTCCTCGTCATGAACTTGGTCTCCTTGTCGGTCATGGGCTTGCCAAAGAGGTTTTCTCCCTGGCAGGGGACATCGACCAACTTGTTTTGGACCCATTGCTCGAGGTCGGATGACTGGAGCGAAGCCTGGCGGTGTGCACCGATGCCTGCCGCAGCTACCCAGGCCACCAACTCGAACCCATCAAAGGCCGCTCGAGACATAAACTTGGAGAATTCACGGACGGCCTTGGACAGGCTCCTGAAGTGATGCAACGGTTCATAGGAGAGACCAGCTGAGAAACTGGCAAGTTCCTTTGCCAGATCTCTCAGGTACATGCCCATGTACAGCTGATAGGCCTGGACATGGCAATTGAGCATCGAGCCCTGGTAGCACTTCCTGCCGAGGGCATCCAAGGTGCAGGCCTCCCTCCCGGGGGACACCGAGGAGTGCGTCTTCTGGCTCTTCAGCCGACACATGGCCGACTCCACCACCACGGAGTTGTGTGGCAGTTGTGACTTCTGGAAGCCAGGGCTCTGGCGGACACGATACATCGAGTCGAGCCGCTTGCTCACCACCGGCACCAATGTCGGCGTCTCCCACATGCAGAACATGAGCCGTTCCAGGATGGGAGGAATGGGCACCGTGAGTGATTCCCGAGGGGGAGCCTCGAACTGGAGGATCTCGAGCTCATCAGCCCAAGGGTCCTCCTCTGACTCGGTCGGTCCTCCGGCGGGGACCTTCTCAGAGGTTCAAAGACTGGGGAGTCCGAGGGGATGTTGTCGTGTATAAGGGTATCCGTGGACTCGTCGTCCTCTGTCTCCCACTTGGAGTAGTCTGAGGAACACTCGAGGGTGGGCTGCTCTGTGGGCCTCGAGGGGCCCGACACTGCACGGTCCGCCCCTGGGGGGACACTGGGGACAACCGCGGGCCCGACGGGCGGGACACCGAGCACAACTTTGGCCGAGGATCGACTCGAGGCTGCAGGACCTCGAGAATCGGCTCGGCCTCCTGGGACATCTTTGACGTCGAATGCCCGGTGGTCGGGGCTGAGGAACCGGACGTGTCGGACAACAGCGCTCGCTGCTGGTCCAAGAAGGCAGACAAACTGCGCTTCAAGGCCTCCATGCCAGAAGGCTCCACAGCCTTTGGCATAGGCACAGAGGAACACAGGTCCGATGCCAGCTCCCCCGAAGGGGAATCCTCGGCTAGGATAGTCTCCAAGGATTGAGGCCGGTAAACCGCCGGATCCTTCCGAGGGACCTTCACCCGCCGCTCCTTCTCCGAAGACTCGGGCGGGCGCCTGGGGCTGCGCGACCAGGCTTGGGAGGAACCCTGTCCATCGGAGCCATCCAAGGATGTCGCCTTCGAGAGTTTCTTCTTCCTTCTGTGTTCCCGAGAGGGGGACCCCCTCTCTGAGGACCCACGATGGTGCTCGGGTTCGGAGAACTCGTCCCGAGATGTCGGTGCCTCAGACGAGGCCCTGGTCTTTGGAGGCATTGGGGAGTCAGGGAAGAACTTATCGTGCTGCTGCTGGCGGCTCTTCAGGGCCATGCTAGACATCCGTTTGCATAAGCTGCAGGCTGCCAGGTCGTGGTCTGGCCCAAGGCAACAGAGACAGCAGTCGTGTGTGTCGGTTAAGGTTAAGGACATTAGCTTAGCACACCCATCACACTTTTTGAACCCACTGGTAGCCATAGGGAAAAAAAGAACCCTTGTGAGGTCGAAGACCCTCCGAGCTGCCAGCGGGGAAAAAAGGCGCAAAGGCACCTAAAAAGAACAAAAACACAAAAATGAACCAAACTCGACGCCGAAGCACCAAGATTGGTAGCGGGAAGAGTGCCGGTGCGATACCTGAGACGAGTTAAGAACTCAAGAAAAAAAATCAACTTTTTCCGGGGGAAAGGCAGACGACGTCTGAAGGGCTCCACGGAAAAAAGGAGACTGAGCAAGATGGCACTCTTGGGTGGGAAGGGGACCATGCATGCGTGGTGGCATCTCCTAAAGGCTTTCTTTGGAAGCTGGGGAGATGTTCCACAAGGGCTCCATCGGTGCCGACGTCACCCGCATGTGAGGACTGACTTCCTGCTTGTTCCCGGAGAATGCAGGGCACGCTGGGGCAGTTATGTGATTTTTCCCGAGATACTGCTAACACCTTGCGCCAGCATGAGACCTTGCTTGCTGATTGTGCTGGGAAGGTCTCTCAGATACAGGCTAATGTGGTCAACTTACAGCAGTTGGGTAATTCTCTATCTAAAGATAACATGCTGCTACATAATGAAATGTTGGAAAATGCTGCAAGAGCCAAGAACCTTAGGGTTCTTAATTTCCTGTGGTTCATCTGCTTTCTCCATTGCAGCTATTTAGAATTTACTCAAGGGATACTTAGTTGTACTCCGATTATTCATGAGTCCACTGTCTCCTCTATATGGAGGAGTGGAGGAGTAGCCTAGTGGTTGGGGCAAGGTACTTCGGGCCGGAAGGTCGGTGGTTCAAATCCCACTAGAGGACAGCAACCTTGGGCCGGAAGGACTGGGGTTTCTAGTCCCACAGGTGCTCCTTGTGGTCTTGGGCAAGCCACTTAACCCTCCATAGCCCATGTTCCCTGTAAAATAGTTCTCTGTGTGCTGTGCTTTCCTGTCTAATCAATGTGTTTATACCTCAAAAATTTCCTGTCATGATTTGACAATTTCCAGTCTGTAATCAAAAAAACCGCTGCTGATCGCTGGAAGTAGCGGTATACAAATGTATACTAAATAAATAAATATATTATATACTTAAGAGTATTGTTCAAGTAGCATCAGTGGGAGACTCGGATGCCCACAAAAAGATTTCCCGATATTGCTCGTGCTACTCAGACCTGGCATAAAGCTTTTCTTCAGTTAAAACCTAAGGTACTTGCTCTTGGAAGAACATTTTACTTGAAATTTCCCTGTAAATGTTTAACAACATTTTCTGGCAACAGTTATGTATTTGTTGAGGCTTCCCACCTTCAGCGATTTCTTTTGGATAAGCAGTTTTCCTTTGAGATGGTTTTCTTTATTTATCTGGGTGTTTAAAAGGGGTTGAATATATTTATATATTTTTTTTCTTTTGACCTCCATGTATTCTCAATTGTGTTTTGTAATGTGGGCTTGTGTAAATTCTTTGCTGTTTCTTGATATTTGTTTTCCTGTATACTTTGATGACTTTACTTTTCTTGAAGTTGCTTATTGTAACTGTTTAAAATTTAATAAACATATAAATTAAGAAGACTGGATCTATAGGCAATTTCAGTCCTGTTGAGGTATCAATGTTGATAGCCTAAGATATTGAATGATTATGGAAGTATATTAATACTCTTTTTATAAGCTTCTAAAGGCGAGAGTACTTCTTCATCCACATGAGACATTTGAATCCAAGCCACAACCAAATGAGACAGATCCCAGCTAATTCCCATCTCCGGGGGGGGTGGGGGGGGTACCCTTTGATGGGGGCTCCTAAGCCATAGGCAATCGAATAGGGCTTCCACTCTGAGCCTGCCCCTCATGAGAATGCACTTGGGGGAACCGAGAGGCAGCAGTGTCTGAATTTCCACGCCAGAATGACCAGGCCTGTTATAAAAATAAAATAAATAAAAAAAATAAAAATAAAAGAACTCCAGGGAGGACAATTTGGATATGGAAGCTCTCCTCATAGAAATGAGTCCCCCTACACCAGAGAACTTGGTCGCTGTCGATCCCCTAGAGCCGGGGGGTGTCAAACAGCATGGTTGCTGGTACCTCCGGCTGGCTAGTTATCCTTACCCACAGCGCCATCTGCCACCTCCTACCCTTAAGGCAGGCAAGGCCGGACTAACCGCATCCCCCAGTGTAGAGAGGGAGAGCAACAGCTCCAGGAGCTGCCATGCTAGAAGAGCAGAGTCCAGAAGCCAGAGGATGAGTCATTACGCTTGCCACAGGACAAACAATTCGTGGAAGACGACATAAGAGAGTTAAGGCAAGTATCACAACAGCATGCGATAAGGCTGCAGCAGCCTAAAGCTGCTCGTTAGCTGTGCTTTCATTACAATGCATGCTACAGGCGCTAGGGTAGGAACACGTGTTGAAGTTGCTTGGGCGAATGCATGCTTGGACTGTGTGACTGTGAGGCACACAATAGGAGAAAACTCTTAGCAGCACATGCAGAAAACAGCAGGAAACCCCCACACCATGCCAGCGGTCTACCCCAAATTGCATCCCACACAGACTGAAATCGGGAGACCCCAACATGGACAATGATGTCAAGATTTGGTATTCACCCCCTGAGAGCCCCAGGTAGAGGATACATGCGACAGGCTCAGCTCTACTCCCCTGATACTGTTTCGCTGGCTTTTGCAGCACGGTGTTTAAGGTGGCTGGCAGGCAGGCAGATCTCTCAGAGAGCCTTATGCAATCTTCGGAAAGCAGGGGGGAATGGAGGAGGAGGGAGGGGGCGTTGAGGTTGTGCGAGGTTGCTGCACTCTTCCAGATCCTTCCAATTTCTGGCTGCTCTTATAAGTGTGTGATGCTGAACCAGTTTTCCCTCCTCCTATGGCTACCGAAAAGACAGCAGTCTAATGGAGCCTTCCATATCGCACTCAAGACAGACAGCCATCCTCAAAATGGTCGTTCATGAGTGTTTAATCAATCTTTTCCTCTCAGTCTTCAGAATTTTCTTCAGAGAGGAGAAAAACCATCATCATCTGCTGGAGACAAAGAAATACTGAGGAGACCGCTGGTGGTTGAGGCAGATAGAAGCATGGGGGTGATGTTCTTGAAACCTGTGCTTTTCATTGATTCTTTGCCCCACCGACCTGCTGGTATGGGAACACAACCCACTTGTCTGGACTGGTCTAGCAAGACGATATGGAATGACAGTTTGTCCCCATAAACACATCTACATCTTTGTGAACTTTTAGGAAGATAAAATAATTAGAAAAACATGACAGGCTAGCTCAGAAAAAAACTACTAAGTTAATACTCGTAATGCTAAATGAGGAGGATTATATGCAGGTTACAAAGAGTAAGAACAGAGGAGGGGGGAAGGAAGCGCACCCCTAATCCCCAAAACAGCAACCCTCTCTCCATCACACTAATAAATGCTCGTTCAGTCAGAAACAAACACCAAGACCTGATCACAACCCAAAAGATTGACATCCTATGCATAACCGAAACATGACTAACAGACACCGACACTGTGCTCATGAACCAACTAACACCAAATGGATACAGTCTTCACCACTGCTCTCGAGCCCACACCAGAGGAGGAGGAGGAGGGGGAGTAGCCATCATTGAGAAAGCCATCCTCTACCTCAGAAACCATGCCTCGGAAACAACCAATGAAGTGGACATACTCACCCTCACCAACAAGCACCTCTCCATATGCCTGATCTACCGAGCACCCACTCCAAGCACCGACCTATCAGGCATATTACAACACATATCTGAGAGTGCCATCTCCACAAAAGAGCAACTCATCCTCGGAGACTTCAACCTCCCATCACTCCAAGACAAACACGCTGAAGCCTTCATCAATGCCATGGAAGCAATGAACCTGACCCAGATCATACACAAACCAACACACGAAAAAGGGAACACACTGGATCTCATATTCCTGAACTCCCAAAACGCAACCTCATACAAAAAAACAAGAGATCACATGTGTACCATGGTCAGACCACTATCTCATCAACATCTCCCACATCTACCAGCACACCAGCGTCAAAGAGAACAACATACAAGAAGATTTAAACCATTCATCAAAGAGAATTTCCTGATGCAAATACTACCTAAACTCCAAACAAGCTCCACCAATATCGATGACCTAATCCACAACTGGAATACTACGATCTCCTCTGCTTCCTGTGCAACAGCAAACGGCACCAAAACCAGACATACCTCAACAAAAGCCCGATGGTTCACCCCCAACCTAAGGAGACTAAAGACCCAACTCAGAAGAGCGGAGAGAAAACGGAGAAAGACCAAAAAAGGGGATGATAAAGCAAAATACATGAGTGAACTAGACGCTTACCACAAAGAAACCGATAAAGCAAAAAGAACCTACCACTCGAAGATCATAAACACCTCACTAAACAAACCACGTGAGCTCTTCGAGATTGTCAAGAAGCTAACAAAAGCACCCAACCACTCCAACCAGCTACCGAACAGCCCACCAGAACTACCAGCACGCCAATACAAACAACTTCAACAAACACAAGATCCACAACTGAATGCAGAGACAACAATCCGCCCTACTACCATAGACACAGACTGGAGTACATTTGAAACAATCACCAAAGAAAAAATAGAATCCACCATCTCCTGCCTAAACACTACCACCTCTAGACTAGATCCCTGCCCTGCAGAATGGATAAAAACCAAAGACGACATAAGCACATCCCTAACCCACATTGTTAATGAATCCTTCAGGCAAGGACACATGCCAGACATCCTCAAAACCTCCATCATCCGCCCAACCCTAAAAAACCACAACTTTGACCCCCTTGATCCCGCCTCCTTCAGACCTATAGCAAGTCTTCCATTCACCGCCAAAATCATTGAGAAGATAGTTCAACAACAACTTCAAGACCACCTAGATATCAACATCATACTGGATCCATTACAACATGGTTTCTGTCCATTCCACCGAGTCGAGACCCTCATGACATCACTAATGAACACCCTCATCAAGGGCTCACAGACCAAGCACTCTGGATATGCTATGATCTTCCTTGACATATCTTCAGCCTTTGACACCATCTCCCACAATATCCTCCTACACAGGCTCCAAGAAATTAGCATAAAAAATGTTGTACTTCAATGGTTCCAACTCCTACCTGACCAATAGACAACAACTTATCCGCACAAGCATAAGGTGAAATTAGACTTACCTGCTAATTGTAGTTCCTGGAGTGGACACAGTCTAGTCCCGAAACCTCTGGGTTCCCCATCTCATGCAGCAGCTTGGAGACTGAGAAACTCCTCTTTTGTGACATCACTGGTATATCCATCCCAGATCCGCCTCCTGTCACCAGTTATCTATTGACAAAGCAGACTCACCGGAGCAACAAGTAAGAACAAGGAACAAACATATGTATATATAGAGAGAGAGAGGAAAACTAGGGCTACCCCCATAAACTTAGTAAAGTGTAACTTTAAGACTGACCAGACTCCTCCTGACATCCTGAGAAGAGGAAAAGAAGGAAGAGTTCTTTAAGAAAGATTCATCGTATTGCTAAAGAACCCCCCCCCCCCATGCATAAGGGCGTTGCAAAGACCCTCCCGGCTTACCTGTGAACGGTCTTCAACACTTCAGGCTGGATGAACCAGCAACACCAGGGAGGGATACGGGACTAGACTGTGTCCACTCCAGGAACTACAATTAGCAGGTAAGTCTAATTTCACCTTCCTGATCGTGTCCCCAGTCTAGTCCCGAAATCTCTGGGTAATACCAGAGCAGTGCCATCAGGAAGCACGGGGGGGACCTGGACGCCCAGCCTGAAGCACCGCCGCTCCAAATGCAGCGTCCGCTGCCCGTAGGACATCCAACCGATAGTGCTTTACAAAGGGATTCAAGGACGACCAGGTCGCTGCCTTACAAATTTCTTCGGGAGACACCGACTGATGCTCCGCCCAAGACGCGGCCTGCGCCCGGGTGGAATGAGCTCTCAGCCCTTCCGGGACTGACTTACCTTTCACGATATAAGCCGAAGCAATGGCCCCCTTGATCCATCTCGCAATAGAGGCCTTCGAAGCCGCCTCACCCCGTCAGCGACCGGCGAACAAAACAAAAAGCCTGTCCGACCTCCTAAAAGGCGCCGTCCGCCTGAGATAGTGCTTCAAGGCCCGACGAATGTCCAGTTGATGTAAGCTCTGCGAAGCAGACCCTGGGAGGCCCCTAGGGAACACCGGCAAGGAGACATCCTGACTAACATGAAACGGCGAAACCACCTTTGGGAGAAAAGCGGGCACAGTTCTCAGCACCACCTTGGACGGAAAGAAAGAAAGGTAGGGCTCCCTACAGGAAAAAGCCTGCAATTCGGAGATGCGGCGGGCCGAAGAGATCGCTACCAGAAAAACTACCTTGAGCGTAAGATCCTTAAGGGAGGCCTGCACTAGGGGCTCAAAAGGGCCGTGCTCCAGAGCGTCCAGCACGAACGGGAGATGCCATTTAGGGACGATCTGCCTGCACGGAGCCGCAAGAGAGACACCACTCTCAAAAAACGCTTGACGTATCTCTGGCTCCCAATCGCCTGACCGCCCACTCTGCCCCGATAACAAGACACCGCTGCGACCTGCACCCGCAGCGACGAGGCCGCTAGCCCCTTGTCGAAACCATCCTGCAAGAATTCCAAGATCTGAGGGATGGTGGCCTGCAAAGCCGTGCACCCGTTGTCCACGCACCAACTCTCGAAAATTCTCCAGATGCGAACATACGCTAATGAGGTAGACCGCCGCCTGGCCTTCAATAAAGTAGAAGTGACTGCCGCCGAGTAGCCACGGGACATCAGCCGCGCCCTCTCAAGAGCCAGGCCGTAAGCGAGAATCGATCCACGTGGGGCATGAACAGAGGCCCCTGAGACAACAGGTCCGGTCTTCGCCACCAAGAGCCGGACGAGATCCCCATACCACGGACGGCGCGGCCAATCTGGAGCTATCAGGATCACCTGCCCCCTGAAGCTTTCCACCCGTTGCACCACTCTTCCAATGAGGACCCACGGAGGGAACACAGAGCAGCTGGCCTCCGGCCAAGCCTGAATGAGGGCATCTAAGCCCTCCGACATCCTTTCTCTTCTCCTGCTGAAAAACCTGCTTGCCTTTGCCGAGTCGAAGGTCGCCATGAGGTCCATGACTGGAGTGCCCCACCTGCGGGCCACCATCTGAAAAACTTCGGGATGAAGGACCCATTCCCCGGGATCCACCCTCACCCGACTGAGGAAATTGGCTTGAACGTTGTCCACCCCAGCCACGTGCGCCGCAGAGAGATCGAGAAGATGCGCTTCGGCCCAGTCGCATAACCCTGCGGCTTCCGCCTCGAGTGCTATGCTGCTCGTTCCCCCTTGCTTGTTGACATAGGCCACTGCTGTTGCGTTGTCGGAGAACACTCGGACTGCCTTTCCGCCGAGGACCGATTGAAACCCCTGCAAACTCCAGAGCCACCGCTCGGAGCTCCAACAGGTTGATCGGCCACCCCTGCTCCTGAGCATTCCACAGACCTTGGGTGAACCTGCCCTGGCAGTGGGCTCCCCAGCCCAGTAGGGAAGCATCTGTCATCAGCGACACCCAGGCCGGAGTCTCCAGCGACTTCCCGCGCCCCAGCGAGTCGGGAACCAGCCACCACTGCAGACTTTGACGGACTTCCTCCGGACAGGGCAGACGTTGAGTCAGAGGGTCCCGCTGGTGCGACCATCTGCGAAGCAGCGCTCCCTGCAAGGGACGCATGTGAGCCCTTGCCCATGGCACTGTCTCTATGGTCGCCGCCATGGTACCCAGCAGTTGCAGGTAACGCCATGCTGAAGGTGCCTTGCACTCCAGAAATCTCCTGACTAGGCGCCGCAAGCCCTGCGCACGCTTGTCTGTTAGGAAACTTTTCCCCACGCTCGTCTCGAACTGCGCACCGAGATATTCCAGACTTTGAGATGGCACCAAGTGGCTTTTGGACAGATTGACTATCCACCCGAGACTCTCCAGAAAGGCAACTACTCAAGCCGTAGCCGACATGCTCTCCGCCTGAGACTTCGCCCTGATCAACCAATCGTCGAGATAGGGATGAACCAGGATCCCTTCCTTCCTCAAGGCCGCCGCTACCACCACCATGACCTTTGTGAACACTCTCGGGGCCATCGCCAGCCCGAATGGTAACGCTCGGAATTGAAAATGCCCGAATGGCACCGCAAATCTGAGAAATCTGTGGTGATCTGGCCTGACGGGGATGTGCAGGTAAGCTTCTGACAGATCTAGGGAAGTGAGGAACTCTCCTTTCTGCACCGCCACCGACACAGAGCGCAGCGTTTCCATGTGGAAATGAGATACCCGAAGACAACGGTTCACCCCTTTTAAATCCAGAATCGGACGAACCCCGCCGTCCTTCTTGGGAAAGATGAAGTAGATAGAGTATCGACCGCTGCCGCATTGGTCTGGTGGAACCGGGACAACCGCTCCGAGGTCTAACAGTCTTTGAACGGTCTCCCGCAAGGCCAGGAGCTTGGCGGCCGACTTGCCGGGGGACAGCACGAAGGAGTCCCTCACAGGTCTGAGAAACTCCAGCGTGTAGCCCTCCCTGATAACCTCCAGCACCCATTGATCTGAAGTGACTTGGGCCCAGGCAGGATAAAACGCCTGCAAACGCCCCCCTACAGGAACTAAGGGCGCCTGGGCCCCCCTTATCTCATTGTGACTTTTTGGGGGTGAAGGAGGACGCGGAAGAGGATCCGAAGTCTCTCCCCGTGCCTCAAAACCCACGGAAGCTTTGACTCCTATTGGAAAAACGCCCCCGCTGGAAGGAACTATATCTCTGCGACCTGAACCGGCGAAAATCTCGCTGCTGCCCCTGCCCCGCCGGGATTGTACGCCCTGGCTTAGGCTTGTCCTCTGGTAAACGACCACCCTTGGACTCCCCCAGGTCCTTGACCAGCTTCTCCAAATCCTCCCTAAACAGCAGGCGTCCTTTAAAGGGGAGCTTACTTAATCGTGCCTTGGAAGAGGTATCCGCTGCCCAATTGCGCAACCACAGGTAGCGACGCGCCGCCACAGCCGAAGCCATGCTCTTGGACAAACCGCGCATCAGGTCATAATGGATATCGGCTAGGTAGGCCGAACCCGATTCCAATCTGGAGGCCTCATCTGCCAACTCCGTATCCTGCCCTGCACGCACCCCCTGTGCCCAACGCAGACAGGCTCTGGCTACCCAAGCCCCGCAAATAGCCGCCTGGAGCGAGAGGGCATTAACCTCAAAAACCTGCCTCAACAACACATCCAACTTCTTATCCTGGGGGTCCTTAAGGGCCGCCCCGCCTTCCACCGGGATGGTAGTCTTTTTTGTGACTGCAGAAACGGCGGCGTCCACCCTGGGTGACTTAAAGATCTCCTTGTCCGCATCTGACAACGGATACAAGCGACCCATGATTCGGGAGCCTTTGAGAGGAGCCTCCGGGGTATTCCATTCCTCTTGTATCATCTTGTGAAAAACTCTGTGAACCGGGAACACGCCGTTGACTCTTTCGGAAGACTTGTAACAGAGGATCCTCTAGGGCTTGTTCCTCCGTGGCCCCTGGGACCGGCATGTTGAGCACCCTCAAGGTCTCCGCGATGAGGGCTGGCAACTCCTCTCTTCTAAAGACCCGCACTACCCTGGCTTGGTCTTCCCCTTCGGTAAGCTCACCTTCCTCAAGCTCCTCCTCCAAATCCACGCTAAGGCCTTCCTCATCCGACAACAGACCCTCTGAGGACGGAGTGGGCTCCCCTACATCCCCTTCCGCCTGGGCGCGCTTGCCCCCTCGGGAAAGGGCGTCCAGGTGCTTGGGAGGGGAGTGCCGCTTTACAGCGCCTCCGCCAGCCACACTGTCCAACTGCTGGGTGCTGCCCAAAGCCGAGCGCTGCAGCAAGGTAAGAAATTCCTGCGAAAATATGGAGGCCAGGGAAGGAGCCCACAATGTGTGAGGAGAAGGAAGGCCCACAGCAGAGGACGGACCTGCAACCGGCTCCTCCTCCGGCCCCCCCGCCATGGACAAGGCCGAGATCTCCGGTTGTGGCATAGAGGCTCCATCTGTCCCCTGCTCAGAGCTAGGAGTGTCATTCACACAACGTTTACAGACCCCCCGAGTCCGTGGTCTTCTTGGAGTCACACACCATGCACGGAGCCTTGGAGGGCATTGCAGAGGGCCCAGATCTCACAGCCACCCTGCAAGCTCTTAACCTGCAAAATACTAGTACCCCGCCGAAACGGGACACGGCTCTGCCCCAAGCCGCGCGCCCCCGCGGGAGTAAAAAAAATGCTGGCTTTTTTTTTTTTTTAAACGGAGTCCGTTGCAAAGAAGCTCCTTCTGCTCCCAGTAGCGCTAAAGACCACTCCGAAGGGCTCCTGCTACCCCCCGGAGCACGTGCCGACGAACCGCACTAGGTCGCAGACTTAAACCGCGCTCCCAGCATGCGCCGGGACTAAGGGCCGCGTTCGCGCCAAAACTCACGCTGCCGCGAAAGGAAGCCCCCCAGCAAGCTGCGGCCTTACCGAAAGACGAGGAACCGGGCTCCAGCCACCGAACTCGTCCTCCGCTGACCTTCAAAGCGCTGCACTGTGCCTTAGGCGGCTGCCCCTGGAAGCAAAGCCGCCGGCCACGTGCAAGCGCTGCGGGCCGACCGAGCGCACTGGCAGGCAGCACTTCTGCACGGCGCCGGTCTGACCCCCGGGCAAAACTTTCTGTAAGGAAGCTCTTTTTCACCCTCCAGCACTTGCCTGTCCTCCCCTGACCCAAGCCGCTGAGAGCAAAGACAGAGGAGCGGTAGGAGGGAGCCCGGAGAAGGAGACAAGGTCTGACAAGTCTTAAAGACACAGGCCCTCAGACCCTGCACTATGCCTATGCAAGATAAAAAATTTAAGGGAACCAGGGAAAAAAACCCCTTAACCTCGAAGTTATTCCTAATTGTTCCTCCAGTGAGCCCGGAGCACCGGGCTCACCATCTATCCAGCTGCTTGGAGACTGAGGTAACTGGTGACAGGAGGCGGATCTGGGATGGATATACCAGTGATGTCACAAAAGAGTAGTTTCTCAGTCTCCAAGCTGCTGCATGAGATGGGGAACCCAGAGGTTTCGGGACTAGACTGGGGACACGATCAGGAACAACCTCACCCCCCCCCCCTTTCAGCAACACCAAGGAATACCCCAAGGATCCACATTATCTGCCATGCTCTTCAACATCTACCTGCAACCACTCTGCTCAATCATACGTGCTCATAACATCAACTGCCACATTTACGCGAATGACATAATGCTCTATGGACCGATCACGACCACCAACTCAACGAACAAGCATCTATCAGACTGCTTCACAGAAGTCTCCAGCTGGCTACAAAAAACCACCTATCCATCAACATAAAAAACAGAAGCCCTCATAGTAACCAAGGACCCAAACTTCACACCACCACCACACCTCAACTTAGGAACCACGCAAATACAAATTCAACCACACATAAAATACTTAGGAATCATCATAGACCAAGCGCTCACACTCAAGCAAAAGATCAAAAATACTACCGGAATAATATTCCACAAGGCAAAAACAGTACAACACCTCAGGCCTCTCATCGATCCACAGGACTTCAGGACAGTCATGCAAGCTATGGACGCTCCCCCACCTAGACTACTGCAATATAATCTATCATGGACTAACCGCCACCCACACCAACCCACTACGAACTGCCTTAAATACCACAGCAAGAATTATCCAGAAAGCAAAACAAGATCACATCACCCCAATCCTGAGAGAACTGCACATACTCCCTCTCGAAGCAAGAATCAAATACAAATCTGCCCTACTTAGCCACAAAGCCCTCCATCAAACACAGACTTCCCAGCTCCGCGCTCTACTGCCCCAACCCACCCACAACAGAACAACCAGACAAACCACCAGCAACACCCTCACCATCCCCCACGAACGAACTAAATACAATCAACGGACCTGCAACAAAGCCTTCGAACTTTACACACCATCCCTCTGGAACTCCCTACCAAGTCAAATCAGAAACAACGGAGATCCTTCAACATTCAGGAAACAACTAAAAACCATCCTGTTCCAGGAATACCTCAGTCCAGAAACAAACATCCACCATTGACTACCCCCTCCAGACCTTCTAAACATACCCACAAATTTACCTACTAAGAGACTGATGTCCATTGTTTAAAGTCTTTAATGTCTGTTTAGATCATTATTGTTGGCCTCCCCGGTGTCAGCCCCTCCACCCTAAGAATTGATTACTGCCCCCCCCCCCCTTTTTGATGTTAAACCGCTTTGAACCGGTGAAAAGCGGGATATAAATACAGTTAAATAAATAAATAATGTGTTTACTATTGCTGATTTGGCAAATTCTTGTGACTAAGGCAAGGATTTTCAAGAACAATTGAAGAAGAAGAAAAAAGACATGGCATGAACACCAAAGTGGTTTTGTCATCAGATAGGATTGAAACAAAATAATATAAAGTAAATTTTGGACTTTATTCAGTAGCTGACTGTGAAGCAGACTGTTCTACTGGTTTTTTTATTCCTTAGTATACTGGGCCCCAAGAGAGTAAATTAGCTTGTGGATGTCTGTGGGCTGTTCTGGGACACTCCTGTATTTTAGCAACACATTCGTAAAAAGGCTATGTATAAGTAAATAGCTTTGCATAAATAATTCATACATATCTTGTTAGGGTTTCAAATATTTTTAATTGATAGAAATTCAATCTAGGCTCAAAGTATTACAGTACGAAATGACAAGGTGCTGCTTAGCAATGTTGTTGTTAGCTGTAAGCATGTGTAATCTTTGCAATAGCCTTCAAAAAGTATTGTCTTTTTGTCAGCCACAAACTATGGATTCTATGTACTAAATGATGAGTGAATGCTTTTAAACATTATATTTAAATAAATATGAAACCACCTATCATCTGGATCTTGTTCAATATTTGGCATGTTAAAAGGATTAATAATATATTTGCATAAAGTAATTACTTTGGTTTCAATACACAAGACTCTAGAACATATTATTTCTTAAAATTCTTACAATAAGAACACTTTAATAAAACCAGTTCTAATGATCATTATAGCTCAAACATAGGCCTTTGGTTCTATAAATTACTTTCTGGCCTTTTCCAATGCAGCACAATGCTTTTTATTTTATTTTGTTTCTTTAAGTGCCATTAAGTCAATGCTAATCAAAAAATACCCAAAGGCTTTAAGAACACAACTAACCCATATTAAATCTAAACCACCAATGGTTGGTTCAAAACATTGCATATCCCTGTTAAAAAAAATTTTGTCAGACAATGACCACCAAGTGGGAGTTAGCCACCAGTGAAGATCACATCCCTTTTAATCATTTGCAGTAAGAATTCAGGCATATCTATTTAAACATGCACTTATCTGAAAAGCCATAGCACATCTGAACCAGTGTTTCCAAGTGAATTAACATGACAGTCCTGCGCTTCAGATTTACCAGTTTTCAAACCTTGAATTTTTAAATTGGATTCGTTGGCTCCAAGTGGCTTAAATCTGGAGCTGGACTGGTATAGTCTGCTTTGATTCTGGGAGCTGATTTGGTGGCATTTACAAAGTTGTTCTCTGCCCCTGTTGGCCAAGCAGTAAGCAGGTGACCTGAATGTGACGTCAGACACTGTGTGTTTAAATCCACTGCCTCCCGATCACCTCAAGAGAAAATATAAGACGGCCTTGACCATATTCAAAATCCGACACATGTCAGCCAACATAATCCAGGACCTAGTTTGCATAAAGCCCAACAGGCCACGAAGACTGAGTACCATGGACATTATCCAAACACCCAGCTCATTCACCAAAGCCAACAATTCTACGATTAAGAGAGCTTTATCACTTGCAGCACCTGCCATTTAGAACTCTCTTCCAGAGGCACTAAGGACTACTACGGACTTAAAAGACTTTAGGAAGAAGCTGAAAACCTTCCTCTTCAAGGAACACTTCAATGAGCTCTCCTAACACACCACAGTCTGACTACCTCATAATCTAAGCCCCCCAGATTCTTGTCATATGTTAAAATGTAAATAAGTTATGCTCGCTAGCATTTCCCGCATGCCACCCTTAACTATTCTGCAAGTTTTCTGTAAAGTTTTGTTAAGTTATAATGTAAACTGCTTTGATTTTATGATAAGGTGGTATAAAAAATCTGTTACATAAATAAATAAAATGCATCCCTGATGTTTTTGGCCTTTAGCACTGGACAAAGTGCTGGTATGGTGAATGGAGGCCTGAACAGGGTTTGAAAATTGGTAAACCAGAAATGCAGGACTGTGTCGTGTTGATTCACCTGAAAACACTGGTTCCGATGTGCTATGGCTTTTCAGATAAGTGCATGTTTAAACAGATGTACCTGAATTCTTACTGCAAATGATATAAAAGGGACGCGAGCCTCATTGATGGCTAACTCCCACTTGGTCATTGTCAGACAAACATTTTTTTAATGAGGATATGCAATGCTTTGAACCAACCCATTGGTGGTTTAGATTAAGTCAATGCTGACTCCTGGCATCCCAATAGCCCCGGAGTTTTTTTGGTAAGGTATGACCAGAAGTAGATTGCCAGGCCTTTTCTTCTGAGGCAATGGAGGGTAAAACGACTTGCCCAAGGCCACCAGAAGTGCCTATGGGAATCAAACCCTGATCTCTTGTGTTCTAGGCTATGCTCTAACCACTAGGTTACTCCTCCACTCCATAATATGGTATAGTGAAAATACATGTGTCCCATTTCCTAAAATTAGGCTAAAATGATCTCTGTAGCACTGATTATTTCAAAAACCTGTGCTCTGCTGGGATGTGGCACTCTGTTTTGCAAAGTTTTTCAAGTCTAAAACAGTATTACATGAACAAAAATGATCTCCATGGTGAAGATACTGTGGACACAGAATGTATATGGTCAAAACATGAAGTAGGGAAGAACAGAAAGTCACATCCTCTTCCAAATGTTAAAACAAAGTAAGAGGGGGCCAAACACACACATGGATCTCTCATAATGGTTGAAATATACTGTCATGTTATGTTCTCTGTAAACCGTCTTGAATTGAATAAAGACGGTATATAAAAACGGTTAAATAAATAAATAAAATAATGGAGCAACACTGCAGTGATTTTTAAATTAACATGTCTGTGTGAACACAAAAGGCTTCAGTGATCCCCCACAGCATCAGCGTTAAGTTAAAGTGATTACACACATGCACACACACAATTTTAAAATATTATATACACATTTATAGAGATATATGCACAGCATGCAGACTACTATAAATTGTTTAGTTCAAATGCTCTATGGCAGATTTGTTGGTTGACTTTTGTTTTAAAGTCTGATATGGTGAGTTTGTTGGTGGTAGCAGCTCTTCGTGGTCTGTTTGTAGTGAGTTTCTGACGGAGAGATTGGAGGTGGGTGGTCAGTTGGGAGTGAAGTGCTTTGTGAGTAAGGAGCAATGATTTATATTTGATTCTTTTGTGAAGGGGCAGCCAGTGGAGCTATTTTAGGATGGGAGTAATGTGGTCATGTTTAGCAGCTCCCTGGACTAAACGTGCTGCAGTGTGTAGAGCAGTTTGAAGGGGGAGGAGGGTGGCTTGTGGCAGGCCCTAGTAGATTACTGACTGACACTGTTTCTCTTGTTTTAAAACCCTTGAGTGTCATTGCAGATTTGCCCCTGATGCAGGCATGCACTGCCGAAACACAGCCATGTCAGGCTTAATAAAATATGTTGCTTATAATTTTATTCCCCCATTCTTTTGTGTCTAGGCAATAGAATCAAACACACGCAGCACAACTACCGAGTCACCAGATCAGCCCTGTCTCAAAACTATTTTTAAAGAATATTTTTTATTGCTTCTCAGATGCACAGGAGAGAACTGGCTATTTACAGTATCCAGAAAGGTGATTCTGACTTGCCTTGAACTACTACTAGAAAGTTTTGAACAAAAAGAGAGAGCGAGCACTGTATGTTTTACAAAGCCTTTGACTAGAAATGAATAAGTCACACTGTTGGTACGACGAAAGAAAAGTTTAGTTTATTTTTGTTTTGTTGTTAAGTGCCATTGAGTCTGTGTAGCCTCATGGCAAACTTCCAAATAGTTATCCTAAATCGTGTTCGGTCTTCAGTCAGGCAGCTCATTATTGATAGGAGTGGCATCCATAGTTGCTGTCATATCGATCCATCTCATTGCTAGCCTTCCTCTTTTGTGTTGACCTTCAACCCTGCCAAGCATCATATTTTTCTCTAATGATCTCTTCTCTTTGCATGATGTGTCCAAAGTACGGAAGTCAAAGTCTTTTCTGAGTTTCTAAAGAAAGCTTAGGCTTGATCTCCTTTAGTGTCCATGGCATACATAGTATTCTTCGCTAATATGAAGATTCAATGGCATCAATTTTGTTCCTATCATTTTCACGGTCCAGCTTTTGCATATATATGACATTACTGAAAATACCATAGCTTGGACAAGTCAAATTTTTATACGAGAGAACATCTCTGCTCTTGAGAATCTTGTCTAGGTCCTTCATAGCCATTCTGCCAAGAACAATGCGTCGTCGGATTTCTTGACTGCTTGTCTTTTTTTTTTTTTGGTTATTGATCCAAGCAGGTTAAAAGTTGCCAATTATTTCAATGTCTTCTCCAACAACAATTAACTTATTGATTTCACCAGTTGTCAGTATCTTTGTCTTCTTCATATTAAGGTGCAGGCCCATTTTAAGACTGTTTCTTGATCTTAAGAACCAAATGTTTCAGTCTTCACTTTCAGCCATGGTATCATCAGCATAGTTAAGGCTGTTGATGAGTCTTCCACCAATCTTAAACACCTTTGTTGTCTTCATACAATCCTGTCGCTCTGCTATTTTACTCTGCATATAAATTAAACATATGGGGGGGGGAGAAGTATGCAGCCTAGCTGTACATCTTTGCTGATTTTAAACCATTCTGTTTCTAATCGTTCCATCTGAACTGTTGCTTCTTGATCAAAGGTTGTGCAAGAGAACTATCAAGTGTTTTGGTATACCCATGCTTCTTAATGTGGCCCAGAGTTTCTAATCATTTACACAGTCAAAAGCCTTGCTGTAATCAATAAACACATATAGATATCCTTTTGGTATTCTTGTGTCTTTTCAAAGATCCATCTCACATCCGTGATGATGTCTCTTGTTCCTCGTCCATTTCTGAACCCCGGTTGTCTTCAGGCAGTTCTCGTTGTAGTCTCTGCTAAATGATCTTGAGCAGAATCTCGCTGGCATGTGGGATCAGAATGATTGTGCAATAATTTCCATATTCAATCACCTTTCTTCAGTACTGCTATAAATAGATTTTTTCCAGTCAGTTGGCTATGATGTTGTCTTCAAATTTCCTGGCAGACCCTTAATAAGTATGTTAACAGCCACATCCAATTGCTACTTCAATGGGAATCACTATTCATGTAACAAATGCTCCACTTTAACTATTACGTTATGATTTTATAACGAATGGTGTGGGATACAGTATCCAGGTACTCAAACCATTTAAAATGAAAAGTTAGAAACAAAAAATAACTAACTCCGGAAAGGTCTCAGACTCAATAGCGCTATATTGACTTCAGTACATGAAATACTGTTAAGAGCGCTGGCAGCATCAATGACCAATCCGGAGATTATGCAAATCGCTGGTAAGTTCACTAAAGTATTATAACGACTTTCATCTAAAAAACCACACCACTGTGTCAGCAAAATGCTTATCTTAAAGAATATCGTGATGTAATTGCCCCTACGCCTCCTCTGGCGCCTCTCTGAACGTTTCACTCTTTCAACAGTGTTTCCTCAGGGGGTCTGCAGATAAAACCAACAAAAAATATATATAAATAGGCATCCCTAATATCACAACATATTCAACCTACTAATAAAACCGAAACACTGTAACCACATACCATTGAACACATCCACCACTAATACCGATGCTGCCCACGTTTCACTTGCAGTAAGCTGTTTGTTCAAAGCAATCTTCTCAAAAAACGCCACGCATGCGGTCTAGATGACAAAAACCACAATTTAAACTGCAGGGCTCAGTGACGTCAACCGCACCGATTGGTGCACCATCAAGACCACTAACTAAAATAGTCACAAAATACCTCACAAACATACCCCCCAATCAATGCTGGTATTCAAACCCGTCGGTGTTAATGTCTTCAATCTAAAAATCCACCGTTGTTCACATAGTAGCAAAGGCTGTTCCAATGTCTTACCCTGTCTAGCAAAACGCACCTGTTCAACAACGAAACTTCGTAAATCCTCAAAAACATGGGAAAAAGCCTTACAATGCTGTACTATAGGCGCTGTGACAACGTTGCATTTAAGACGGCTTCGATGTTATTTATTTATTTATTTATTTATTTGAACAGCTTTTATATACCGCTGCTTCCAAGGATCAGCAGCGGTTTACATTACAACAAAAATCAAACAGATACATAGAACTTTATGGAACTATATTACATTATAACAAGAATTTATTTTATTTATTTATTTATTGTTCTTTTATACCGCACTCTTTTTCATCAGCGCGGTTTACATTAAACAGAAATACTCATTACAATCAACAAATTGTGATAAGTTTACATATAACAGGATTAGTCAACTGGGAATTTAACTTTGGGAAACTTTGTACATATTTGTAAATAACATATATACAGGGGATAGGATTTCTTAGTTACATCTTGAGTAAATAAGGTATATACAATTTTACTGTGCATGTTAGAGGGATGGTGATGAGCTTTGGAAATGCAGAATGAAGAGATGGTGTTTTATAGCTTTTCTGAAATTCTTGAGGTCCGTAATAGCTCTTATGTTGTGGGGAAGGTTGTTCCAACATCTGGGTGCATAGTATGCAAAGGCCCTGTCTGATGTTGAATGTTTGCATTTTGTGGTCTCTTGTGGAATAACTAGGGTATTTGCCGCTGCTGACCTCCTGGATCTAATATTGGGAGTCGGATGGATGAGTTTTGAAATTGATGAAGGAGCTATAGTATTTATCGCCTTAAAGGTCATGAGGAGAGCTTTATATGCTATTCTGCAGTAAATAGGTAGCCAGTGAAGCTCCATTAGGATGGGTGTTATGTGTTCGCACTTTGAAGCACCGTAAAGAACTCTGGCTGCGGCATTCATGGCTAGTTGTAATGTATTTAGGGTGTTTTTAGGGAGACCATGGAGTATTATGTTCGCATAGTCGAAGTGGGGTGTGACTATGGTTTGAAATATGGTTCTGAAGCTGTCTGGTTCGAGCATGTTTTTCAGATGACGCAGAGTCCTTATTTTGAAATAAATAGTTTTTACAGTGCGGTTGATATGTTCTTTAAAATCCAGTCGCTGGTCGAGTATTACTCCAAGGTATTTTATGGACGGCTTGATTGGGAGGTCTGCGTCTCGTACTTTTAGTATATCAGGGGGTGAGAATGCTCTGTTTTTCGTGATTATGAGTACTTCGTTTTTTTTTGTAGTTTATGCGCATATTCTGTGTGAGGAGCCAGTCTGCTATTGCGTTAAAGCAATCTATTAGTGTTGTGAAGTCTGGAAGCTTGACGTTGATTGGTGTAAATATTAGTACATCGTCTGCATAGATCAACGAGGATATGCCATAGGAACGAGTGATATTGCATATAGGCTGCATATAAATATTAAATAGCAGCGCTGATAGGGAGGAGCCCTGAGGTACTCCTTGTTTTAACTGGAAAGGTTGTGATGTCCCTGTAGTAGTCCTGACATGTTGCAGGCGATCTTCCAGGTATGATTTGCACCATTCCCATGCCAGCCCGTGTATTCCCTTGTCAAATAGGCGGGTTAGAAGTATTTCATGGTCCACAGAGTCAAATGCGGCAGATATGTCCAGGAATATTAGGGCAAAGCCTTTTTTGATGTCATCTAATCCACTGATGAGTGTGTTGGTTAAAGTGGTCAGCAATGTCTCTACTCCGTGGGCTTCCCTGAATCCGTGCTGACTGGGGTCGAGTGGTGAGGAGGTGTCTATGTGTTGTTGTATTTGATTGTTGGTTACCTTCTCAATTATTTTGGATAGAAGCGGTATACTAGAAATCGGGCGGTACGATTCTTCCTTTGATGGGTCTAGTTGGTTATTTTTTAGCAGTGGTCTTATGGAAGTCTGTTTTAGAGCCGATGGGAAGATGCCTGTTGAGAAGGACATCTTTATTATATTTGCTATGACTGGACTAAAGTCGGATCGCAGAGCTCTTATCCAGTGTGCTGGGCAGGGGTCGTTAGGTGCTGTGGTGGTATTCATTTGGGCTATAATGTCTTCGATGTATTTGGCTGAGGGCGGTGAGAGCTTTAGTAATGGGGAAACTCGTACATGTTGTTGGGGTGGACTAGGTGATGAAGAAATTGTTGTTCTTATAGCTTTAGATTGTATAAAATTAGCGTATTTCTGCGGGTGAATGAGTTCCTGTTGAGGAGGTGATGGTTCTGTAGTTAGTGACTTTACTAGATTGAAGAGTTCCCGAGGTTTGTTTAGGGAGCGGTTGAGGAGTTCAGAGTGGTATGATTTTCTTGTGTTCCATATTGCTTCACGATGGGTCTGCAGGTGTGTCAAGTATGTTTGTTGAACTGTTGAGTTTCGAGATTTACGCCACTTTCTTTCGAGCTTCCTCAGGATGGTAAGAGACTTCCTTAGATCTTGTGAAAACCATGGTGCATATGGTCTTTTCACAACATTGTTCTTTGTTGTAGTGTTTTTACGGGCTGGTGGTAGTATAGCGTATTGGTTGATAGTTTCATTCCATGTGTTGACCATTTCATTGATGTTGTTAGAAGGTTGATTGAGCCTTGGAAATATGTGTTTCTTGGTTTCTTCTTCGTTGAAATGTTTGAAGCGCGTGGAGTTTGTTGGTGACTGTTTTGCTTTATAATGTGAGAGGACCTGATATGATGGTATTGTGAGTGTTATCAGGCTATGATCTGTCCAAGGGACCGGAGTGATGGATATGTCGAAATCATCATTATTGGACATGTATGTGGGTGGAGCGAAGACAAGGTCAAGCACGTTGCCATGTAGATGGGTAGGTTGGTTTATGAGTTGGTTGTAGTTGAGGTTTTTCATTGCGTCTAGGAATGTATTAGAAAGGGCAGGTTGTATGGAAGGGAGGTTGAAGTCACCCATTAGCCAGTTAGGTTTCTCTGGGTGTACTGGGTTGCAGGCTAAGTCAATTACACTGGATAATTCTTCAGATGTAGAGTTCGGTGTCATATATATAAGGTTGATGGTATTGTGGTGGTTGTATATTGAGATAATATCTAATTGTTCTGTGCTCTTGGTAGTGATTGTGCGATATTGGAGGTCAGTTTTTGCTATAATGGCAACCCCACCTCCTCTTTTATTTGCTCTGTTACATGTGTATGTGGAGTAATTAGGTGGTGTAATTTGGTTTATTATAACTGCATCGGAGTCTGAGAACCAAGTTTCTGTGACCATTAAAATGTCAAGATTTCTTTTGATTATTAGGTCTGCTATGGCTGGCCATTTCTTGCGTGCAGATCTTGCGTTTATAAGGGCACAACGGAGACCTTCTTGTTGAGGAACAGGTCGGCTTCGTTTTGTGCTGGATGTTTGGTCTATTGCTATATGTAGAAGGTGAGAATGTCTCTTATGGTAGGGATTTTGTGGATATTGGTGAAAGGCGTGGAAGTGTTTTTTGTTTGTGTTGTGTAGTGTAGTAATATGGTGGTGATCTTGTGATAGTGATTTAGCTTCGTATAGTATAATGAATAGTAGGCAAATTACCGTTATGACTGGTGCGGTCATTGTTGCTGACACTGTGGGCGAGGAGAGCTTTTGTAGGTACGTTTGGGGAGAAATAATAGTAGAGGTAGGCAGGAGATATTTAAGCAGAGTAACACTTTAACAATATTTGGACGTTGGACAAGTAGCAGCAGCAATGTGGTAGGTAGTATTAGCAGAAATGTAGCAAGGTAACCATATAACAATGTTACAAACTTTTAGGTAATAGTATTAAACACAATGTAGCAAATTTTGGCTATGTGTATATAGCCACTAGCAACCATATGTTATCCAATGCCACAATGGTAGCAGTAAGCAATAAAATGTGGGAAGTAAGCAATAAGCAATAAAAGTAAGCAATAAAAGTAAGCAATAAAAGTAAGCAATAAGCAATAAAAGTAAGCAATAAGCAATAAAATGTATGAAGTAAATGTATGAAGTAAGCAGTAAGCAATAAAATGTATGAAATATTACAGTATTACAATATAACAAGAACAATATTGAACTATATTACATTAACTGTATAAGAGGTATAAGAGTGAGCTTAAACCTATTATAGGCGTTTATGTTGACTTTTATATATATGTGAGAAGAATCATTAGAATGTTAGTTATCACTTACAGTTGACGTTGTTCCAGTTGTATATATACATTTGGATGGGGTAAGTAAATTCAATTTATGGTGGTTGGGAAGCTATACTTGTTTCTCCATTGGTGTAGTGTTGTCTGAATAGATGGGTTTTTAGGTCTTTTCTGAATGTTTGTAGATCTTTTGTTTCTCTTAATTGATCCGGGAGATTGTTCTACAGTATTGAAGCTACTAGCGAAAAGGCACTGTTACTTGTTGAGTGTTTTGTTTTCCTTATTAGTTCTGGGACTGCTAACGTGTTAAGGTTTTTTCTCCGTCTTATCCTATTTTCGAGTGGGCTGTGAAGAAGAGTAGTTAAGTATGATGGGGCAATGTTATTAATTAATTTGAAGGTGCTTAACAGTATTTTGTATTGGATCCTACTGAATATGGGTAACCAGTGTAGTGTGTATAGAATAGGGGTAATATGGTCAGATAGTTTGGCTTTAAATATAACTTTTGCTGTTACATTTTGGGCCATTTGCAGGATTTTGATGTTCTTCTTAGTTATGCCATGTAGTATGCTATTACAAAAATCGAAATGTGGTATTATCAAAGCTTGTGTGACGGTTCTAAAGTCTTCATCTTGTAATAGTGGTCTTAGTTGTTGAATAGAGCGCAGTTTGTAATAGATTGTTTTTATTAGTTTCTTGATGTGTGTTGTAAAACAGAGTATTGTCAATGATAACTCCTAAATATTTTATTTCTTCCTTGATTGGAAGAGTCGCATTCAGGATTTTAATGTCAGGTGGGGGAGTATAGTTTTTTGTTGCAATCAGGACTTCGGGTTTTTTGATGTTAATAGCTAAGTTGTTTAATCAAAGCCATTCTTCAGCTTCTATAAGGCAGTTTATTAGTTTGTTGTGATTTGGGTTAATTATGTTAAACTCAGAATAGCATAATGTCGTCCGCATATATATGATAATTAATCTTGTATTTTTTGAATATGGTACATATTGGCTGAAGGTATATGTTAAATAATAAAGTAGATAATGCGGAGCCTTGGGGTATACCTTGTTCTTGAGGGAAAGGGGGTGATGATGTTCCCTAAGCCACACTCTGACAGGGCGGGATGTTTTTCCTATATAAAGAAGACCGCAAGGACAGCGAATCGCATAAACCACTGAACTTGAAGCACATGACGTATTACACTTCAGAAAATACGTTTTAGCATGGTATGTGAAAACAGAAATTTCCTCCATTATTGTACAAACATCACAGTCACTGCATTTATGATGACCATTCGCAACTGAGCCACATACTTCTCCACTATTAGATCTAAGAACCGCCGGACTCAACTGTTCCTTAAAATTCTTATCTCTTTTCCATACGCACCGAAGGCGTTTGTCTTCCAAACCTACTACACTCCCCAAAACATTCATATGTCTCTTCAAAATTCTCTGAATCCTATAGCTCAACGGCGAGAATTTGGTAATAAAATTAACCTGTTCCACAGGAGCCTTAACCTCCTGTGCCCTAGCAGACCCAATCAACCATGAACGATCATTGTATAATGCTCTTTTATAAGCCCTCTGAATAATAGCTTTAGGATAACCCCTATCCGCAAAATCCTGACATAACATAACCGCCTGTTTTTTAAATTCTATTGTCTCCGAACAATTTCTCCGGAACCTCAAGAATTGGGAAAATGGAAGCCCATTTTTTAATCGCACCGGATGCGCACTGTTGTATTGTAAAAAAGTGTTACAATCTATCTCTTTTCTGTAAACAGAGGTGTGCCACAATCCTTCCCCTCTCTGTACCCGCACATCCAAAAATGTAATACTATTGTTGTCTACAGTGGAAATAAACTGAATGGCCCTGTCTAGGTTATTCAACCCCTGCACAAATAATCCAACCGATTCCACAGACCCCTTCCGCATCAAAAAAATATCGTCTATAAACCTATACCACATAACAATGTGCTGTGCGTAGTCTGAAGAGGCTATCCATCGTTGCTCAAAGTGACCCATAAAAAGGTTAGCGATGGAGGGGGCGCAACTAGCCCCCATCGCTACCCCTGAGATCTGGTGATAAAAAATCTTCTCAAACAAAAAGTAATTCTGAAAAATTACTAGTTTGGCCAATTGTAATAAAAAGGCAATGGACGCTTCGGACAAATCTCTTCGTCTTTGTAACTCTACCGCCACGGTATCATAAGCTGCTGCTTGAGGGATACTGGTATAAAGAGCTTTAATGTCCAAAGTCACTAAAAGTGTTTCGGGATCTGAAGCCAAAGAAGCATGTTGGATGAGCTTTCCCAAAAAATCGGAGGTGTCACGTATATAAGATGGTATGTCCCTAAGCAATGGTCGAAGATAGGAATCCAAAAACAGTGACAAAGGTTCCAATACTGTGCCCCGCGTGGACACAATAGGTCTCCCGGGGGGGTTGTCGAGCCGTTTGTGTATCTCCACAGACCACAGTACGACCCCTGTGTCCGATGAAAACCAGCAATACAGTAGCCTGAACACAGAAGGGTGGGAGGGTAGGAGTTGCCTAAACCCCAAACAGATTAAGAAGCACAGCCTGGTCAAAGGCATTGTCGCATTGGGACTCTTTCCAGGCAGTAACAGGCTGCGAAGGTATGGACTGAAGACCAAGTGGCAGCCCGGCAGATGTCCATCATCGGGATACAGCGCAAGTTTGCCACCGAGACCGCCATGGCCCTGACACGGTGCGCTGTGACACAGCCTTCCAGCAGGAGCCCTGCCTGCTCATAGGCGAGGGTGATACAGTCTGCCACCCAGGTGGACAGTGTACGTTTGGTCACCGCCTCCCCCAGTCTACTGGTGTTATAGGAGACGAAAAGCTGAGTAACTGAGGTGGCACTGAGTGCATTGGATATAGAAGGACAAAGCCCTCTTACAGTCCAAGGTGTGAAGGACTGTCTCCGCCCTACTGGAGTGAGGTCTCGGAAAGAAGGTAGGGAGTACTACTTCCTGGTTGAGATGGAAGGGCGATACTACCTTTGGAAATAATTTAGGGTGCGTGCAGAGCACCACTCTGTTCTTGTAGAATCTGGTATAAGGGACTTCCGCCACTAAGGTCTGAAGCTCGCTGACTCTGCGAGTGGAGGCGAGTGCAACCAGGAATGCCACCTTCGGTAGCATAGCTGGCAAGTAGCCAGAGGCTCAAAGGGTGAGTGAGTGAGCTGCCCCAATACCATGTTAAGGTTCCATTTGGTTGCCGGAGGGCAAACCGGGGGCTTCGATAAGAGCAGACCCCTAAGAAAGCGGGTTACCAACGGCTGGACCGAGAGGGGCTTGCCATCCACGAGCTGGTGGTGCACCACTAGGGCACTAAGGTGCACCTGGACGGAGTTAGGCTTTAGCCCGAATTGTGAGAGGTGGAGAATATACTTTAACACCAAACCCACAAGGCGGAACGGATCCGCCCTGTGCTCAGCACACCAGGCTGAAAACCTGCACCATTTGAGGGCATAAGCTTTTCTAGTAGAGGCCTTGCAGGAGACCAGCAGGATCTCCTCTACCTCACCTGAGAGGTTGAAAGGGACTAGGGTCACCCTTTCAGCAGCCACACTGTCAGTGACATGGACCCCCCAGGATAGGATGCAGAAGAGAGCCCCCTTCCTGAGACAGGCTTCCCGGAGAAGTCCCCAATGGGATGGGGGTGTCCACCATTAATCGGAGGAGCAACGGGAACCACGGTTGGCTGGGCCACTGAGGGGATATCAGGATGAGTGAGGCCCTGTTGCGGAGGGTCCTGAACAAGGTTTTGGCAATCAGCGGCGTGGGAGGGAAGGCATACATGAGGCCCTCCAACCATGAGACAAGAAATGCGTCCGCTGCCACCCTGGAGGGGTGGACCTGCCGGGAACAGAAGCAAGGCAAGTGGAAGTTGTTCGGGCTGGCGAACAGGTCCAACATGGGTTTCCCCCCACATCTGGAAGAGCCGGTCGGCCACCCTGGGGTCCAGCTGCCATTCTTACAGCTGGAGGACTCTGCTCAGTCTGTCGGCCAGGAGGTTGTTCTGGCCTGGTAGGTGTATTGCCCGCAACAGAATACCCTGTTGGGTTGCGTACAAGCAGAGGGCCACTGCCTCCCGACAGAGGGCATGAGACCCCATGCCCCCCTGTTTGTTCACATAGAACATTGCCACCTGGTTGTCCGTCTGGACCAGCACAGGCTGGTGACGCAGGTGGTGGCAAAACGCATACAGGACTAAGTATATCGCCCACAGTTCCAGGAGGTTGATCTGCGGGGTGCTCTTGCCTGATGACCAGCTGCCCTGGGTGCGTAGCTTCCCACAGTGGACTCCCCAGCCGAGCAGGAAGGC
Source organism: Ichthyophis bannanicus (assembly GCA_033557465.1). Taxonomy (NCBI): domain Eukaryota; kingdom Metazoa; phylum Chordata; class Amphibia; order Gymnophiona; family Ichthyophiidae; genus Ichthyophis; species Ichthyophis bannanicus. The sequence continues at coordinate 1,689,234,136 of CM066031.1, read as the reverse complement.
ATCCGTGGTGAGGAACCTTAAGGGGCTTGGAGCCTGAAAAGGCATGCCCGCCTCAATATACTGGAGGGACTGCCATCAGACCAGAGAGTCTGCCAGATGGCAGGTTACAAAGACTCTGTCTCGGAGGCACCCCGTGGCTTGCGCCCACTGGTCCCGGGACACCACTGCGCCGCCCTCATGTGGAAGCGAGCATCTGGGGTGACGTGGACTGTGGAGGTCATGTGCCTGAGAAGGCACAGAAGAAGCCGAGCAGGCACAGAGGGACGGTACTGTATGTCCTGTGCCAGAATGCTGAGACAGTGAGCTTGGTCTCTGGGCAAGAAGGCCTTTGATTGGAGAGTGTCCAGCTTTGCCCCACTGAACTTTGTGTCGGGAAGAGATGAGACTTGGGATAGTTTATGACAAAACCCAAGAGCTGCAGAATCTGAATGGTGTGTGCGGTGGCCTGCTGCACCTCTGAGGCCGTGCCTTCCTTATGAGCCAGTCGTCCAGGTAGGGGAAGACAAAGACCCCCTTGAGATGGAGGAAGGTGGCCACGACTGCCATGGATTTTGTGAAGACCCTTGGGGCAGAAGCCAAGCTGCACCCTGTACTGATAGCGCCTGCCCCCCACTATGAACCGTAGGTGCTGCCTGTGGTTGGGGTGAATGAGGATGTGGGTATAGACATCCTTGAGGTCTAAGGAGCATAGCCAATTTCCCTGCTGAAGGTAGGGCAGAAATGTTCCAAGGGAGAGCATCTTGAACGTCTCCCTTACCAGGAATATGGTGAGGATGCACAGGTCAAGGATGGCCTTAGGCCCCCTGTTCTTTTTGGCGCAAGGAAGTACCTGCAGTAGAACCCATTGCCTTTGAGATGGTGGGGCACCGGTTCCAATGTTTTGTCCGAGAAGATCTGCCAACTCCTTCAGTAGAAGGTCTCAGTGGAGGGGAGACCTGAGGGGCTCTCCCGGAAAATAAGAGGAGGAGTCTGAGTCAGGTGGAGGAGGTAACCCTCCCTGACCATCCAAAGTGCCCAGGAGTCGGTGGTGATAATCAACCACCTCTGGGCATAGTGGGCCAGACGTCCCCCTGTGGGCTGCTGATCTCCTTGGGGTAGAGAGGCTAAGCACAAGGAGTCAAAAACTCCCCCATGGCTGGGCCAGAGCTGGAGCCTAGGGTTTTGGAGCTTTCTGCTCACGAGGGTTATGCCCATGTCCCTTGGCCTGCTGACCCTGCTGGGGAGGCCTGAAAAGGTGGGTAGATTCTTTAAGCAGTCCCTTTCCTTGGGTAGAAGGACTTTTTACCTGAGCTCTTCCGTCTGGGAGGGGCAACAGTCTTTTTTGAGAGCCTGGTCCTCGTCATGAACTCGGTCTCTAGCTCGGCAGCCTTATCGGTCTTGGGATTGCCAAAGAGGTTCTCTCCTTGGCATGGGACATTGAGCAATTTGTCCTGAACCCACTGCTTTAGATCAGATGACTGTAGCCAAGCTTGGCATCATGCATCGATGCCGCCACTGCTACTCGAGCCGTCGACTCGAACCAGTCATAGGCCGCCCGAAACATGAATTTGGAGCACTCACGGACTGCCTTGGCCAGGTTCTTGAACCACTGTAGGGGTTCCTTGGAGAGACCAGCTGTGAACGTGGCAAGTTCCTTCACCGGGTCTCTCAGGTACATGCTCATGTACAGCTGGTAGGCCTGGATGCAGCTGATGAGCATCGAGCCCTGATAACACTTTCTGCTGAGGGTGTCCAAGATGCAGGCCTCCCTGCCGGGGGCACCGAGGAGTGCATCTTCTGGCTTTTCAGCCAACGCATGGCCAACTCCACCACCATGGAGTTATGTGGCAGCTGTGATTTCTGGATGCCCGGGCTCCAGCGGACTCAATACTTTGAGTTGAATCATTTGCTCACCACTGGCACCAACGCCGGTGTCACCCACATTCAAAGCATCAGCAGCTCCAGGATGGGAGGGATAGGCACAGTGAGCGATTCCCTCGGAAAAGCCTTGTACTGGAGGGCTTCCAACTCATCCACCCAAGGGTCCTCTTCCGACTCCGTAGGGAATGCCAGGGCCTTAGATATATCCTTGACAAAATCAAGGAAGCCCATATCCTCCAGTGGGGACCGCAGTCGAGCCCACAAGACAGGAGAGTCTGATGGGATGTCGCAGTGGTGATGGGTATCAGGGAACTCCTCATCCTCAGTCTCCCACTCTGAATAGTCCATCAAGGACTCATAGGAGGGCTGCTCCATGGGCCTAAGGACTCCTGATAATCCGCGGCCGGTGCCTGGCATACTTGCCAGGGATGATTGTGGTTCTGTCAAGCGGGAATCGGATCGAGACCTCGGCCAAGGATCGACGCGAGGCCAAAAGACATCAAGGATCGGCTCAGTTCAGCCTCCAGGAACGTGGCCTGGTAGTCGGGGTGGATGAACCGGTCGTACTGGACAACAGCGCCCACTGTTGGTCCATGAAGGCTGACAAACTGCACTCCAGGGCCGCCATTCTGGACTCCAGGCCAGAAGACTTTACAGCCTTCGGCGCAGGCACCGAGGGACTCTGGCCTGGCACTGGCACCCCCCAAAAGAGAATCCTCGACGAGGATGGTGACTGGTATCGAGGCCAGTCTGAGATCGTGTCCTTCCGTGGGACCTTTTCAGGCCGCTCCTTCTCCGATGCCTTGGACAAGCGTCTCAGACTGCGGGACCTGGCCCGGGGGGCACCCGTCCGTTCGGATCCATCCAAGGATGCTGCCTTTGAGGGTTTCTTCTTTTCTCTGGGTTCCCTCGAGGGAGACCCTCTTTCTGAAGACCCACAGTGGGGCTCAGGCTTGGAAGGGTCCATCCGAGGTGTCGAGGCTTCAGACGAGGCCCTGGCCTTCAGAGGCACCAGGGACTCGGGGGGAAAAAAAACTTATCGTGCTGCTGCTGGCAGCTCTTGAGGGACGTGCTGGACATCCTCTTGCAAAGACTGCATGCTGCCGGGTCATGGTCTGGCTCGAGGCAGCAGAGACAGCAGTCGTGTGTGTTGGTCAAAGAAATGATTTTTGAGCACCAATCACAATTTTTAAAGCCACTGGTAGTCATGGGGAAAAAAATACCCCTGCAAGGTCAAAGACTCGCCGGGCTGCCAGTTGGGAAAAAAGGCACGACGATGCTAGAAAATTAAAGAAATGAAAAACTACAAAAATAGACCCGAACTTGACGCCAAAGCAAAAAGGTCGAGTGGCGGGAAGAGTACCGGTGTGATACCGGAGGCGAGGATGAAACTCAGAGAGAAAAAAAATCAACTTTTTCTGGGGACAAGCCAGACAAATGTTTTGAAGGGCTCCGCAGAAAAAAGGAGACTGAGCAAGGTGGCACCCTTTGGCGGGAAGGGGACCACACATGTGTGGTGGCATCTTCCAAAGGCTTTCTTTGAAAGCTGGGGGGATGCTTCCGCGAGGGCTCTGTCGGTGCCAATGTCACCCATATGTGAAGACTGACTTCCTGCTTGTTCCTGGAGAAAAACCAACGATCTCAAGACAGCAATTCCAACCCCATGGACCAGAAGAGCCTTGGAATGTACTGAGCCCCCAAAATGATCGAGATGTGTACTCAAATAACCACTTGGCTCCATAGCCTCAGCACAAGCTTTGTCATGAAAGACCAGGCCGAACCAAAAGAACATAGAGCAGGTCCTGAAGGAAAGAAAATTAACAGGTAAGGTCTAATTTCACCTTCTTCACTGTCCCTCCAGTCCAGACACGTGGGATATACCAAAGCAGTACCCAATAAAAGGGAGGGGAACAGAACAGCCCAGCCTGTAGCACACTCTGAGCCGGAGCATGGCAATTCCACTAAAACATGAAGAAAGCAGCACATACCTTTTCAATACCACTAAGCCAGGTTTGTAGACACAGCAATACACTCTGACAGTAGCCACTGCAACCTGTGCCATAAGAAATGGGTCCGTCATATTTTGACAACTGGCACATCCTGGAAATTGCCATAAACTACACTAAGAGGCAATACCCACATGAATCCATCAGTCTCCTTGAAGAACACATAATGGAATGGCGGGCATCCAAGCTATACAGAAGCTGAGAAAAGAGATGTCCAGGGTCACTAAAAAAACAAAAGGTAGGGACAGACAGAAATCTCTAGGAAGCAGCAAGCCCCCAGGAGACCAAAAAAGTTTCAGGGACCTTAAACGTTTCCAAAAAATATGGCACTGAATCAAGGCTTTTAGAGCTGATGACCAGCTCCTTGTAATCTACCTCCAAACTTCTGAAAGGAGCTGAGGCAGCATTCGTCTAAACGGTGGCGATAAAATTTCTCTCAAAATGTATGACCACTGGATTCCTGAGACAAAACCTCTATTCTCTTACCAAGAGAAATCTAAAGATTTCTCCTGAAGCACACTGGTAAGCCACAAGGCAAATTAGGTTCTCCTTCTCTGGACTCAGCCCCTTGAAGGCACAAACAGCCACCATGGCCAGTCCATAACGCTCATCACCAGCTGATCTTTAAGTTCTGAGGTCACAGTCCTTGGAACCCTCCAGGGGAAGGCACGGCACAGACTGGGCTCCAATTAGGACCCCAAGGAACTCCTTTCAAAATACAACTGTTTGAAAAGAAGCCTACTGGGCCTGGAAGCTCTCGCCCTCCTAGGCTGACTTCCACCCCAGCTTGTAACCAACATAGCTGAGTTGCTAGCTCAAACTACCACTAGCCTGATAACCTCACCAGCAATCAATGCATGGACCTCTGTCCTGTGGATCCAATCACCTGGTCCTCCAGTGCTAGCAACTTGGGCCATTCAGGCCCCTCGCTCTCATCCAACACCACCATTGTCCAGTCAAGATATGTACATTGGGGCTAATAACTGCCCTTATGAGCCAATCCTGCCCCCGCAGTTCTGATAGCCACGCTCTTAATGAGGAACGTGTTGGCCGCTGCTTTAAATGACCGGAGCCCTGCCTCCAGCTCCAGCTGTACCTCTGTTCCACTTCTGGGGTACCAAGAATCCCAAAGGCCACTATGGGGGGGATATACACAAGTCCCTTTTGACATACATGTAACTGACTGAGCTCACAGGTGAGCCCTGAACACCTGCTAACAACTGTACTATCTTGAAGTAGTTACTAGCTACTCGGTTTCTTTTTTGCGCCATTCTGCAGTCAGGGAGACCTGGCAATACTTGACATTAAGTTAGAAGGCAGGTAACAGGCAAAGAGAGTCATTACGGTTTTATCCCTACTCCGGGATAACCACCTCCCTTGGAGTGAAGTTAAAAGACTAAGGGCTCATCCGTGTACCGTAATCCAGATGGACAAATCCCCCTGTTCAGAACATTCCTTTAATATAGCCAAACAGAATCAAACCAAAACAAGGAAGGATCGAACAAAAACAAAACCAGGCACACCTGAGATTGTCTTGGCAAACAGTCAGAGAATGTAGGAAGGTAGACTGTAGTTTCGACACCATTGCAAAATACAATGTGTGTCTTTAAATCAATGTTGACTCCCGGCAACCCAGCAGCTCCTGGGTTTTCCCGGCAGTATGACTAGATTGCCAGGCCTTGCTTCAAAGGCAATGGAGAGTTAATTGACTTGCCCAGGCCTACAAGGAGTGCTAGTGGGAATCTAACTCTGGTCTCTTGGTTACCAGTCCCATGCTCTAACCATTATGCTACTCCTCCACTCCTTACTACCTTACTGACTCAGGTAGAGAACCGGAGAAGCCCCTCCTTCTGACAATCTCTCTCTCGCCTGAGACAAAGATCCTTCTCTTCCGACAAAAAGTTACCAACCTAAACTTTGCCAATGTTCAGCTGAAACTAGACAGGCCCATTGTGTAAAGATAAGGCTTTCCTATAGAATTTATAAGCACAGCTCGAACTAATCTCCCCTGTAGAAAAGACTGCTGAAGCCTGAAGAGCAAACAAACAGCTTAGGAGAAAGCCTGAACACCCCCCCCCCCTTTCTGTCACTGACCAGGAAACATGCAAAATTAAGACCTATCCATAATAGTGAATGATATCATATGAAAACTGCTTATTAAGAAGCACGAGAAATCTTATTTTAAGCGAGGGAAACCAAAGGACTAGAGCTACCCCAACTGATGGAAACATGCACTTCCTCTTACCACGCAGTCCATGCAGACGACAGCTCCCTACCACCTAGCAAAAGTAGTACGGAACTCTTGAGGTAGCCATGAATATTCACTGCCAATCAAGGTCTCTCAGCAGAGACAGCTAAGAGTGCCTCTTCCAAACCTCAGACAAACTGACCATGTGACACTTACCACAAACTAAAAATGAACTAAATATGAGCTCCCGGCATTAGCCACCGAAAGCCAAAACCACCACCCCAGTAGATCTGACTAAGGAATGATCTTCCTGGTCTTTCTTCTTATTAATATTTTAAAAAACTACTACTGTAGTCACTTATACCTGGGCTAACCTCTGGTATTACGGAAGATAAACATAGTATGATGTAGGCAGCAGGAAACTGACCACCATGAGTGTTCCTGCTACAAGAAAGATACTGAAAACACCAGAGATCGATTTGCGGTAACAACTTATGAGGAAACCCTTTTTTGAGAACAAACAACATAATATTAAATGATGGCTTCTAAATGTGTTTGACAGACAAAGAAAGAGCCTAGCCTGAAGTGCGAAAATCCAAGAATCTTGGTACATTCCACCTTGACTGCATGCTACTACGCAAAGGCAATCTAATCTCCTGATCATAGTATGTGAAATAAAGGTTGAAACCGATCCAACTACCATAAACCTAATAGCAAACAAACAAGATAAGTAAGAAAACAACCATATCGAATCCAGAAGTGTACCAGCAGAACACAACCATATAGAAAGTGCAAGGCTACATGACCAGATGGACCACACCAGTCTCCACGTAGCAGATCTCATACAATTAAAAAGAACTGCTGCTACCGTAAACAGCTCTAGGATTACAAAATGTGGAATATCCAATGCTAAAAAACTAAAAGGAAAGAGCATCTACCAGAGGCTGCCACTGGAAACATTAGCCAAAAATACCAACAACGAGAATAAACTAAGCAGACTCCCCTACCAAGCCACAGCCACCAAAAAGTCTAAACTGCTGCTCAAAAAATACAGATGACAATGCCAAAATTATTACTGCCGGCAGCTAGAGCCTCTGAAAAGGCCAAGGGAGCCACCAGTCCTGACCTCCACAGGCCCTGTGAACTGTGTCTGACAGGAGAGAGTTCCTTGACAGGAAAACAATCTCCTGGCTGATGGAAGACACACCTGCCTCTCCAAAGGCTCAATCCTGGAGAAATTTCTTCTCCCCCCCACTTCAGTTTGCTTCGCAAGGAAACACAACCGGGCCTCACTCACTTTGCCAAAGCACAGCCAGATGCACTATTCGCAACAAAATTCCCTCATCTCTGCTGCCCGGTTGGCTGCAGAAATCCTTACCGTGGTACTACAGACTCCAGCATCTCCTGGTTTCGCTGCCTTTTTATTTTAAACTTTCAGAAGCAGCAGCAAACGCAGCTGAGGCCTGGGACACATCAACAAACGTTCCCATCAAAACCGGGGCAGGTCAACCGATTGCAGCCACCAACCGATTGCAGCCACCATCTGTTACAGCTGTCCATTAAACTGCAGAAGGCAAAAGCGCCAATGAAAGAGGAGGAACTTTGCACATTTCAGCTTCAACTGGCCGGCTGCAACTATTGCAGTGAAAGCCATGGGGAAAGTGAAGCTTCTGCTACTTCCATTTTCTCTTTTTTTGCTGGAGTGGAAAGCTTAAATATAACAATGGCCCCCCTCCCAGTAAAGAAGACACTGGCCATGGAATCCTCCTTCCCCAGCTGGAAACTGGAGGTCTCAAATTCTGCAGGTGGGGTGGAGTTTATTTACTGTGTTGAGCACTGGAGCAGAACTGAGGCCTCTATCTCAATGGCTCCTTGGACAGACAGTCACCAACCTCTCCCATCCTCCCCTCCCAGAAGTTGGAAAGAAGGAAGAGAGAACACTATGCAAGCCTGGATTCTGCCCCTTCTCAAAAACCCAAGAGGGAAAAAGGGAAATTGCCTCCATCAGGGCTACTCCAACAAGTTCTCCAAAATCTTTGAGGCATGGTAAGCAGATGGGGGGAGAAGGGGGAGGGACCCAGCACTACCAGGTTCTGCATCCCGGGGCCTGCCTCTCTGTCAGCAATGGCAGACCATTGCCCCATATTTCCAGTCATCCTCTACTTCAATTCAGCCTGCACAAGATTAAACAACCTCCATCTGCTGGAGACTGAGAAATACTGGTGAGAGTAGGGTTATGCAGGACTCTCTTTAGCATAACATCATAATCAAACCCCAGTCTCTCAGGCTCCATCTGCTGGTAGACTAGCACAACCCATGCATCTGGACTGGACTGGAGGTATGATAAGGAAATACATGCCTGCTTGAAGGGGCAGCTGTAAAGACAGAGGTCACCACCTCCGCCACCACATCACCTCCTCCTGATATTGCTCTCCCATCCAAAATCCCTCCAGCCTCCAACTGCCCCTGACATCCACTATCCCCTATCCCTCCCACAGCATCAAGAAATGTTCCATAGCCCATCCTTCTGATCCTATCCCTGGTTCTTACTAGGGCCCCTGATGTCTAATGGGAAGAGGAGCGATCCCCAATTAATGCTGGTCCTGACTTTCAAAATAATACCCATGGGCGGGAGGAGTGGTCTAGTGGTTAGGACAAGGTACTTCAGGCCGGAGGGCTGGGGGTTCAAGTCCCACCTGGGGACAGCAATCTCAGGCCGGAGGGACTGGGATTTCTAGTCCTATAGGCACTCCTTGTGGTCTTGGGCAAGCCACTTAACCCTCCATTGCCCATGTTCACTGTAAGTATTAGCATATGTGTCTCATATCCCCTCGTGTTAAATGTATCCCCCAATTGACCACTTTGACCCGGTGAAAAGCGGGATATAAATACAGCTAAATAAATAAATAAATGATCCTTAGCAGTAAAGAGTAGTTACTCACCTGTAACAGATGTTCTCCAGGAGCAGCAGGAATCAGTCCTCACATATGGGTGACATCGACGCCGATGGAGCCCCCTGCGGAGCATTTCCCCAGCTTTCTAAGAAAGCCTTTGGGAATGCAGGCATGCATGCACGGTCCCCTTCCCGCCCAAAGGTGCCATCTTTGCCAGTCAAATGACATAGCTAATAACAGCACTTAAAATGCAAAAACAATAAACTATGTACAACTGCAACTCCAAGGGGAGGAGGGAGGGTTGTGAGGACTGATTCCTGCTGCTTCTGGAGAACACCTGTTGCAGGTGAGTAACTACTCTTTCTCCAGGACCAAGCAGGAAGTCAGTCCTCACATATGGGACTCCCCAGCTTCAGGATACCGGGGACCCTAGAGTTGAAAAATGAGCTCCCTCTAGCCACAGCATCAGAGAAAAAGATTTCACTGGACTACACCTCCACCGGTAGCCCAACCAGAGGGCTGGAGGGTAGGAGTTGCCTAAACCTCGAAGAGATTCCAGAGCACTGCCTGACAGAAAGCACTGTCCCTACGGGACTCCCTCTCAAGGCAATAATGAGCTGCAAAAGTCTGGCTTGAGGACCAAGTTGCAGCCCTGCAGATGTCTGCCAACGGTACAGAGCAGAGATGAGCTACTGAGGCCGCCATAGCCCTGACACGGTGGGCCGTAACCCGCCCCTGCAAGGGAAGGTCTGCTGCCCTGTAAGCCCAGGTGATACAGTCAGCCACCCAGGTGGACAAAGTACGCTTGGCAACAGGCAACCCTAAGTTATTAGGGTCAAAAGATACGAAGAGCTGAGTAGCCCTCTTATGCCCCTGCGTACGCTCAAGGTAGAAGGACAAGGCCCTTCTACAGTCCAGGGTATGCAGGACTGTCTCAGCCCGGCTAGCATGGGGCTTAGGGAAGAATGTTGGAAGAACCACCTCCTGGTTGAGATGGAAGGAGGAGACAACTTTGGGGAGGAACTTAGGATGAGTCCTAAGGACTACCCTGTTTCTATAAAAACAAGTGTAAGGCCTATCACAGACTAAGGCCTGAAGTTCACTTACTCGCCTGGCCGAGGTTAAGGCCACTAGAAAGAGAGTCTTCCAAGAAAGGAAGCGAAGATGGCAGGTAGCCATGGGTTCAAAAGGTGGGCGAGTTAACTGCTGCAAGACCACATTCAACTCCCACTCAGGGGTTGGTGGACGGATAGGCGGCTTGAGCAGAAGCAAGCCTCTGAGGAACCTGGACACCAATGGGTGAACCGACAAGGAGTGTCCCTCCACCAGTGAGTGGTGAGCTGCTAGAGCCGAGAGGTGTACCCGAACAGAATTAGACTTAAGACCCTGATTGGACAAATGCAAGAGATATTGAAGCACCACTGGCACAGTGCAGGAGAAGGGATCCGCTTGGTGTTCTTGACACCACAATGAGAACCTTTTCCATTTCAGGGCATAGGTTTTCCTGGTGGATTGCTTTCTAGAGGCTAATACCACCTCGTCCACCTCCTGAGGCAGGCCTCAGGGAGCTAACACTACCCTTGCAGCCTCCAGGCCATCAAATTGAGAGATTTGCGATTGGGGTGTAGAAGGAAACCCTGATCCTGAGATAGGAGATCGGGCTGTAACCCCAGAGGCAGTGGGGTGTCCACTGCCAGTTGAAGCAGAAGTGGGAACCAGGGTTGCCTCGGCCATCTGGGAGCTACCAGAAGCACCGAGGCCTTGTCCCTCACAATCTTGAACAAAGTTCGGGCCACCAAAGGCGTGGGAGGAAACGCATAGACAAGGCCCTGGTTCCAGGAAATGAGAAAAGCATCCGCTGCTACTCTTAGGGGATGCGGTTGCCTGGAACAGAACCTGGGTAACTGGTGGTTCAGGGGACTGGCAAAGAGATCCATTGATGGACGTCCCCATTTCAGAAAAATGTGTTGAACCACCAATGGGTGCAGCTGCCACTCGTGGGGCTGCAGAATCCTGCTCAACCTGTCTGCTAGGAAGTTCTCTTGACCTGGCAGGTAGACCGCCTTGAGCACTATGCTGTGTTTGAGCACAAAAAGCAAAGGGCCTGTGCTTCCTGACACAGGAGTCTGGACCCAGTGCCCCCTTGTTTGTACACATAAAACATGGCCACCTGATTGTCCGTCTGTACCAGAACAGACTGGTGAGCCAGGGTGTGAGAGAAGGCCTTGAGGGCTAATCGAATGGCTCGAAGTTCTAAGAGGTTGATCTGCTGAGTGGCCTCCCCCGGAGACCAGAGGCCCTGGGTGCACTTGTCTGCACAATGAGCACCCCAGCCCTGCAGAGAGGCATCTGTGGTCAACACCACAGTGGGGGCAGGAACCTGAAAAGACACCCCCTGTAGTAAGTTGGGGGGGGTGTAGCCACCACTGAAGGAAGTCCAGAAATGGCTTGGACACCCGCACCCGCACTCTGTCGTTGAGGTGGCCTATGGCCTGCTGCCACTGAGTTCTGAGGCAACACCGGGCCGGCCGCATATAAAGACGAGCATTGGGGGTCACATGCACTGTTGATGTCATGTGGCCCAGGAGCTGCAGGCAAAGCCTGGCAGACACCCTTGGTACAGTGAGGAATTAGTGTGCCAAGGCGATGAGCCGCTGTGCTCTGTCCAGGGGCAAGAAGGTCTTTGCCTCCTTGGAGTCCAGCCTTGCTCCTATGAACTCTAGGTTCTGGGAGGGGAGCAAAGTGGACTTTGCGAAGTTTATGACAAAGCCGAGGTGTTGCAGGAGGGACACCACTCTGGAGGTGGCCTGTCTGGCTTCCTGGTGAGTTTGACCCCTGATAAGCCAGTCGTCCAGGTAGGGGAAGACAAATACCCCCTGGTTCCTGAGGTAGGCTGCTACTACAGCCAGGCACTTTGTGAAAACTCTTGGTGCGGAGGTGAGGCCAAAAGGCAGCACCCTGTACTAATAATGGTTTTCTCCCACAATGAACTTGAGATACTTTCTGTGGTCGGGGTGAATGAGGATGTGAGTATACGCATCCTTTAGATCCAAAGAGCATAACCAATCTCCCTGCTGGAGGTAGGGCAGAAGTGTTCTAAGAGTAAGCATCTTGAACTTTTCTTTCACTAAGAACTTGTTGAGGTTCCTGAGGTCGAGAATGGGCCTGAGGCCCCCGGTTCTTTTTGGCACCAGAAAATACCTGGAGTAGAACCCTTGCCCTTGCAGGTGTGAGGGGACAGGCTCCACCGCCTTGTCCAGAAGTAGACCTTGAAACTCCTGAAGGAGAAGGTCTGTGTGCAAGGGAGGCCTTGGAGGCTCTCCTGAAAAGTAAGCAGGAGGAAACTGTTGGAAATGGAGCATATAGCCCTTGTGGACTATGCTCAGCACCCACGCATCTCCTGTTACCGGTGGCCACCTGTGGGCAAACAGGGCCAGACGACCTCCTGTGCAGAGAGGGGATAGCAAGGGAGGACAGGCTATGCTTAGGGAGTCAAAAACCCCCTTCCCTGCTGTGTAGGAGCAGGAGCCAGAGGCTTGGCGGTTGGCTGCCTATGGGGCCCACGTCCCTGCCCCTTGGCCTGCTGCCCCTGTTGGTGAGCCGGGGAGGCCTGGTAATGAGGGAAAGGTTTGTAGGCAGCCGCCTTCCTCGGGTAAAAGGACTTTTTACCCGAGCCCTTCTTTTTCTGAGAAGGGGCAGAGGTCTTTCTGGACAGTCTGGTCCGAGTAAGGTGCTCGGTCTCAAGCTCAGCAGCCTTCTAGGCCATGGGTTTGCCAAAAAGGTTCTCACCTCGGCAAGGGACATCGACCAACTTGTCCTAAACCCAAGGCTCGAGGTCCGATGACTGCAGCCACGCCTGGCGTTGGGCGGCGATGTTGGCTGCCGCTGCTCGGGCCGAAGCCTCGAAGCCATCGTAGGCCGCTCAGGACATGAACTTAGAGCAGTCCCGGATACCTGTAGACAAGGACTGGAACCTCTGCAAAGGTTCCCCGGAGAGGCCAGCCGTGAACCCGGCCATTTCCTTGGCCAGGTCCCGAAGGCACATGCCCATGTACAGCTGGTAAGACTGATACACCGAAATGCGTTGGGGTTCCTCTTTCATTAATAAAGATTCATCAGTTCATCCAACGTCTCCTGCCTCTTGTGTTCAGCTGGTAAGACTGGACACGGCAAGCAAGCATCGAGCTCTGGAAGCACTTTCTGCCAAAAGCATCCAGGTTCTGGGCCTCCCTGCCGGGAGGCACCGCAGAGTGCATCTTCTGGCTTTTCAGACGATGCATGGCCGATTCCACCACCATGGAATGGTGTGGCAGCTGCGCCTTCTGGAATCCAGGGCTCTTCCTGAGTCAATAGATGGAATCGACTCTCTTGCTTAGAACCGGCGCCGAGGCCGGTGCCGCCCACATCCTGAAGAGGAGCCGTTCCAGCATCGGAGGAACCGGCACAGTAAAAGCCTCCTTCAGAAGAGAGTCATACTGGAGGGCCTCGAGCTCCTCGGCTCGAGGCTCCTCCTCGGGGTCCGCGGGAATGGCCAAAGCCTTAGCCATATCCCTGACGAACTCCGAGAACCGGGTATCCTCCGGAGGGAACCTACTCTGGGGCTTGGACTGCGGTGAGTCCGATGGGACGCACCGAGTCCGGAAGGTATCGGGGAACTCCTCGTCCTCCGTCTCCCAAGCAGACTCATCCAAGGAGGAGTCGGGGGACTCCAACCACGTGGGTCTCAGTGGCACCCGCCCCAACGCTGAAGGCACCGGCGTCGACGCTCTCGGATCCGAATGGGAGGTCGAGGGTGACCGTGACCGAGGATGACCTCGAGCCTTCATGGCCTCGAGTATCAGCTCGGTCTCCGGGGTCGACTTCGACGTCGATGTCCCGGTGGTCGGGGCAGATGCACCAGCAAGGCTGGTCAACCGTGCCCACTGCTGCTCCATGAAAGCAGACAATCTGCACTCCAAGGCTGTCAGCCTGATTCCCAGCTCAGGAGACGCAGCAGCCCCCGACTCAGGCCCCGGCGGCGGCGGCGGCGCCGGGCCCTACGTCGGCTCCCTCGGAGGAGAGTCCACGAGGACTACAGGACTTACGTGTCTGACGGACTCAGACTCCACACGAGGCATTTTGGTCGGCTTCTCCGGCTCCAAAGGCCCGGGGCGGCGGTCAGGGGTCTGAGACCTGGCCCTCGAGGAGCCAGGGTCCTCTTCCGACGCCACCCTCGCGAGCCACTTCTTCCTCTTGCGTTTCCGGTCGGGGGACCCCCTGTCCGAGGAATCCCGGCGATGCTCGGGATCCGACTCCCGAAACGTCGAGGCCTCAGACGAGGTCCGGGCCCGGCCGGAGGCAGAGTCTGAAAAAATCCTTTCCTTTTGATGCTGTCGGCTGCGTAGTGCCTTGGTAGACATTTTACCACATGGGCCACAGGACTGAGGATCCTGGTCCGGGCCCAGGCACCGAAGACAGCAGTCGTGTGTGTCGGTGAGAGACATAAGTTTCTTACACCGATCACACTTTTTGAAACCACTGGAAGCCATCGGGGAAAAAAGGGCCCCCCGCGAGGTCAAAGGACCGACTATCCAGGGAAAACAGAGAAAAAAGGCGCGAATGCCAGCCACGAAGGGCAAAAACTGAAAAATAGAAAACGGACTCAATACCGGTGTACCGAACCCGGCGGGAAGGGGAACAGGCGTCGAACCTGGAAAAAACGAATAATTGCTGAAGAAAAAAAAAGTCAACTTTTCCGGGCGACTAGGACAAGCGTCCAACGGGCTCCAAGGAAAAAGAGAGACTGGCAAAGATGGCACCTTTGGGCGGGAAGGGGACCGCGCATGCGTGCCTGCATTCCCAAAGGCTTTCTTAGAAAGCTGGGGAAATGCTCCACAGGGGTCTCCATCGGCGTCGATGTCACCCATATGTGAGGACTGACTTCCTGCTTGGTCCTGGAGAATCTCGCAGAACTGCCGCTAGCGTTCAGGTTGCCAAAAAGGGGGAAAATTGGGGGGGGGGGGGAGTGTGGGGGGGGGAATTTAGGAAGGGGGAATCAGAGGCCGGGATTGATGTCAGGGGGGTGGTCGGGTAGAGGGAACTTGTGTTGCTGGCAGAAGGGGATTGGGCTGTGTGTGGATATCAGGAGCTGCTCCCATGTACAGATGGGGTAAAGTTGAATGCCCCCCACTGGCAGCTTAAAAAAACTTTGCTTCTCACACTGGACATGGGAAGACATCAATGTGCACTCCTGCCCTACCTTATACATATTTTATGAGAAGCTCCAAGTTTGGCTAAGCCTTGTAAAATATAGTGGTAATTTTCTATGTCCTTTACCTGGATGTCTTTATTTTAATTTATATTTAATGCAATTATTAATATTTAATTGCTCTGTCCATGTCATATCTAAAACTTGCCTTCAGATATATCAATAGAGAAGTTAAACATCCATAGTATAAAAAGTTATTTACAAAAGCACTGACCTGCTATGGCCCTTGTCCGCAGGAAAGATGCGAATAGATTTATCAAAGCTAGCAGACACAAATTCTTTTCCAGTGGGGGAGTAATCCACATCCAGGACTGCAGATACATGATCCATATGAACCATTACAGGCGTGTCAAGGAAACGCATGTCAAATGTGTACAAACTATAAAAAGAAAGAAAAATGGCACTTTTTAAAAGGAAGTCAAACCACAGCATTTACATAATTTAATCAGCAACTCACAGGTCTTTCATAAGGTGACATTTTACTTAGCGAATAATGACCTTTCCTTGAGTCCTGCTAGGCTAGTCCAGACAAGTGTGTTATTTTTCCCTACCAACAGGAGTGGAGACACAAAAATCCAGAGTCTTCCGATGACCTCATCCTGTACTTTATTGGAAGCAGCTAGAGGACATTCAAACTCAGTATTTGTACCCAAGCCATGGATAAGTATTCCCTGCCACACAAGCCCCAATGAAGTTGTAACAAGGACTAACAGTCCAAGAACAGAACTATATACAGAACACCCTGCATGCAGGTGGTCAACCAAAATGAATACAGTACACAGGGCTAAACCCACAGGAAACAGCCGATCATAGAAACATAGAAATATGATGACAGAAAAAGACCACATGGCCTATTTAGTCTGTCCTTCCATATCAACAACTACAACAGTCCCCTCATCACAAATCACAGCAGACCATAACAGCCGGACCAGATCATAGCACGTCATTCCAGATCATAGCAGATCCTAGGGGCGGGTCCTGGATTGACCTATCAGGACTCAAGGAAGAGACATTATCCAGTAAATAAAATGTCACCTTTCATATCGCCCTGCTAGGCCCATCCAGACAAGTGGGACGTACCAAATCTACATCTCCACGGGGTGGGAAGATATGGCAGCCATCAAAACGTCTGCAAAGGCTGTGCCCACCCGAGCATGGACATCCAAAAGGAAACACTTGATAAAGGTGGAAAGCGATGACCATACTGCTACCTGAAAAATGGCTAAGGGAGCGACCAAGTTGTGCTCCACCCTGTCAGAAGTCGGAGCTCATGTAAAATGTACACGCAAACCCTACAGGACCAGCGAGTCCAGCAACAGAAAGACCAAGGCTATTATCCAAAGGCCCAAGGAAGACTTTGTGGCCGCTTCGCCCTTACGTGGGGTTTCAAAACAGGACAAAGTTTGTCCGATCTTCAAAAGGAGTTAGTGACCTTCAGGTGTCTAAGCTCACCCATCTAACGTCCACCAGGAAGAGACCCCATCCTTCCACTAGCATTGTTCCTTCGGGGACGAAGGCAAGCAGATCACCTGGCTGACATGGAAAACAGACACCACTTTAGGCAAAAGGGAAGGAATGGGCCATCTATACACTGCCTCTTTTGAAAAGGACAAAAAGATCTCAGCACAACCAGGTATGCAACACCATGATACATCACCAAGCAGACTGCAACCAAATAGGCAGTCTTAAAAAGGGACAAATCCTGGAACACAGCCCCCTGCAAAGGCTCAAATGGCTCAGTCACCAAGGCCCGAAGAACCAAACTGAGAATGGGGGAGGGCTAAAATGCTGAACTCCATGCAGGAAACAGACTACATCTGGGTACAAGGTCAGGGAGCATCTGTCACGGTCATCTCGAACAAGCCAAGGCCACCATCTGAATCCTCAGCAAACTTAAGGGTAAGGCCCTTGCAAATCCATTCTGGGGGAAGAAAGTCAGATCTAGCATGTCCTCTGTTTTAGGGCTGACATGGCACTGATAACACCACTAAAGAGATGCTAGATGCACATAGATGAGACAACAGAAACCATAGCAACAGAACAGCCCTTATGCGCTAAGCGTCTTTTCTCAAAAGCCAAGCTGAAAGCGAGAGGGAAGCCAAACAATCCAGCAGAACCAGCCCCTGCCTTAAGAGCCCCCAGGTCCCAGGTCAACAGAAGGCACTGATAGGCAGAGGTGGCTCTATAATGAGGCCGAGTGAGGCGGTAACCTCAGACGGCAACATTTTGGGGGTGGCAAAAATTTCCCCCAAAAAGACCACCTCACTCGGCCTTCAAAGAAAAAAAAAAAAAAGGTTGCAGAAGCTGCTGCAGCAGCATGAAGTGCCCCATGGCTGCCATCTCCCCGAAGAGCCCTGACAGCAACCAGTCTTCCCACCCCTCACGCCAGCTCAGCTTTAAAGAGTTGCGCAAAGGGAGAGTGTTTCCCTTTCCCGCGGCTCTGTTAAAGCTAAGCCTGCCGGCGATGATGGGAAACAATCAGTGCTGACGGGCTCAGCTTTAACAGATCTGCGGGAAAGGGAAACACTCTCCCTTTGCGCAGCTCTGCAAAGCTGAGCCGGTGCGAGGGGGAGGGGGAGACTGGTTGCTGTCAGGGCTCTTCGGGGAGGTGGCGGCCGTGGGGCACTTCATGCTGCCGCCAGCTTCTGCAAACATTTTTTTTTATTCTTCAATTTCCCAAGGTCAGGCTAGACTGGGCTGGGCTGGGGGGGGGGGCTAGCACAGGTCAGGAAATAGTAATGGGCTGATGGGGAGAGGGCTAGGACTGGAAATGGGCTGATGGGGGGGCTAGGACTGGAAATGGGCTGATGGGGGGAATGGGAGACTAGGACTGGAAGGGAGCAGATACTGAGAGGGCAGGAAGGGAGATGACATGGGGGAAGGAGGGATTTGGAAAGGAGCCAATATGGCAGGGGAAGGAGGGGGCTGGAATGGAGCTGACACCTGGGATGTACTGAAGGGGGACTGGAAGGGAGCCGACACTTGGGAATTGGAGTGGTAGTTGGCTGGGTAATGGAGAAGAGGCTGAAAGGGAGCTGACATGCGAATGGCACTGGAAGAGGGATGGACAGAGGGTAGGGGAACTGGAAGGGAGCTGACTGGGGGAGGGTGGCACTGAGTGTGGACGTGAGCTGATACCTGGGATGGTATTTGGACTAGAAGGGGCTGGACAGTGGGGAAGGAGGGGGACTGGAAGGGAATGGACACCAGTGGCAGTCATGGGAATGCAAGGCGGTTGACATTGGAAGGTACTGGGAGGGGAGGACTAGAAAGGGGCCTGCTACTGGGGAGGGTTACTGGAACTGGGCTGATGGAAGGAAGTGAAGAAAAGAAAAGAAGAGATAAGGAATGGCGGATGGACCATAGATCACAGAAAGAGAGCTAAGAGAAGACCTTTAAAAAGGAGATAGAGCAGCTTATAAACTAGATATTAGGGGAAAGCCGACAGTCGCCCAAGAGCGGATGGTTCGGAAGAATGTATCTTTGAAGGATACTACCAAAAGCAGAGAGGTTCCACAAAAGAGTAAAGTAGCCCAAATGCCCTCAAGTATGGAGCAGACAGAGCTTAAAGATCCCAAATTACCCATGTCTAACAATAGCCAAATTAATATGAATAAAATACATTCTCTAAAATGCTTGCATGCAAATGCTAGAAGTCTAAAAAATAAGATGGGAGAGTTAGAATATATAGCACTAAATGAAAGGTTAGATATGATTGGAATATCAGAGACATGGTGGAAGGAGGACAACCAGTGGGACACTGTGATACCTGGGTACAAACTATATCGCAATGATAGAGCTGATCAAATTGGTGGAGAGGTTGCTCTCTTTGTTAGAGAGGGCATTGAGTCAGAAAGGATTAAAGTTTGCAGGAAACAAAATCTGCTGTAGAATCTATATGGACTGAAATTCCATGTAAAAGGGGGAAGGCAATGGCAGTGGGGGTGTACTATCGAGCGCCTTGCCAGAATGACCAAATGGATGATGAAATGCTCAAAGAAATCAAGGAAGCTAACAAAAGTTACTGTGCAGTAATAATAATGGGTGATTTCAACTACCCCGGTATCGACTGGGTCAGTGTCACGTCAGGACATGCTAGGGAGATAAAGTTCCTAGATGAAATAAATGACTGCTTCTTGGAGCAGCTGGTTCATGAACCGACCAGAGGGGAAGCCATATTAGACCTAGTCCTTAGTGGAACACCAGATCTAGTGCAAGAGATAAGGTTGTTGGGGCCACTTGGCAATAGTGATCATAGCATGATCGCCTTTGATTTAATTAGTGGAGGAGGGATAGTAAGGAAATCCACAGTACTACCTTTTAACTTTCGAAAGGGAGACTATGATAAAATGAGGAAAACAGTTAAGAAAAAACTAAAAGGAGCAGTTGCAAAGGTTAAAGACGTACATCAGGCTTGGCTGTTGTTGAAAAATACTATCTTGGAAGCCCAGACCAGCTGTATTCCACGCTTTAAGAAAAGTGGAAGGAAGTCCAAAAAACTGCCAGCATGGTTTAAAGGTGAGGTCAGAGAGGCTGTTGTTGCCAAAAAAGCATCTTTCAGGAAATGGAAAAAAGAGCCAAACGACGAAACCTGGAAACAGCACAAGCACTGGCAAGTCAAATGCAAGGCATTGATAAGGCAGGCAAAGGGAGAATTTGAGAAGAAGCTTGCTGCGGAAGCAAAAACGCGAAGTAAAGACCTTTTCAAGTACATTCGTAGCAAAAAACCTGTGAGAGAGTCAGTTTGTCCATTTGATGATAAAGGGGTTAAAGGAGCACTAAGAGGCGACAAGGCGATAGAGGAGAGATTGAATGAATTCTTTGCTTCAGTCTTTACTGAGGAAGATGTAGGGATGTTACCCATGACTGAAGTGGTATTTAAAGGTGCGGAAGAATTGAAGGAAATATCGATACATCGGGAAGATGTATTACAACTATTAGATAAACTGAAGAGTAGCAAATCACCTGGGCCGGATGGTATACATCCAAGGGTGTTGAAAGAACTGAAATATGAGATTGCAGACCTGCTATTAGTAATCTGTGAACTATCATTAAAATCATCTCTAATACCTGAAGATCGGAGGATCACCAATGTAACACCAATTTTTAAAAAGGGTTCCAGGGGTGATCCGGGAAACTACAGACCGGTGAGCCTGACATCAGTACCGGGAAAAATGGTAGAAACCATCATAAAGAATAAAATTACTCAGCATATAGATAGTCATGACCTAATGGGAGACAGCCAACATGGCTTTAGACAAGGAAGATCTTGTCTTACTAATCTGTTATGTTGTTTTGAAGGAGTGAATAAACAGGTGGACAAAGGTGAGTCGGTTAATATTGTGTATCTGGACTTTCAGAAAGCCTTTGACAAGGTCCCTCCCTCATCAGAGACTTTTGGCAAAACTAAAGAGTCATGGGATAGGAGGCAGTGTACTATTGTGGATCAGGAACTTGTTAAAAGATAGAAAGCAGAGGGTAGGGCTAAATGGCCAATTTTCCCAATGGAGAAAGGTGAATAGTGGTGTACCCCAGGGATCTGTGCTGGGTCCGCTGCTTTTTGACATATTCATAAATGACCTGGAAAGTGGAATAACGAGTGAGGTTATCAAATTTGCAGATGACACAAAACTATTTAAAGTTGTTAAAACCCAAGAGGATTGTGGAAAATTGCAAGAAGATCTTGATAAATTGGAAGATTGGGCATCAAAATGGCAGATGAAATTTAATGTGGACAAGTGCAAGGTTATGCACCTAGGGAAGAACAACCCAAACTATGGTTACACGATGCAAGGTTCCACATTAGGAACCACCACCCAGGAAAAAGATTTAGGCGTCATTGTGGATACCATGTTAAAACCCTCGGCCCAGTGTGCAGCAGCGGCCAAGAGAGCAAATAGAATGCTAGGTATGATAAGGAAAGGAATGGAAAATAAAACAAAAGATATTATAATGCCTCTATATCGTTCCATGGTGAGACCGCACCTTGAATAGTGTGTGCAATTAAGGATATAGCGATTTTAGAAAAGGTTCAGAGAAGAGCCACCAAAATGGTAAAGGGGATGGAAGGATACTCCTATGAAGAAAGGCTAAAAAGGTTAGGGCTCTTTAACCTGGAAAAGAGACGGCTGAGGGGAGATATGATAGAAGTCTATAAATTAATGAACGGAGTGAACGGGTAAACGTAGATCGATTGTTTACCTTATCAGAATATAGAAAGACTAGGGGACATGCAATGAAGCTACAGGGTAAACTATTTAAGACTAATAAAAGAAAATATTTTTTCACTCAACGTGTAATCAAATTCTGGAATTTGTTACCGGAGGATGTGGTAAAGGCTGTTAGTGTAGCTGGGTTTAAAAAAGGTTTGGACAAGTTCCTGGAGGAAAGGTCCATAAACCATTATTAAGAAGGGACCCAGGATATCAATGCTTGAACCAATACAAGCATTGTGGAACCTGTGTCCCTTGGGGAAACTGCTAGGTACATATGACCTAGATTGGCCACTGTTGGAAAGAGAATACTGGGCTTGAAGGACCTTGGTCTGACCCAGTATGGCATATCTTATGTTCTTATGACAGGAAAGCAGAAGCCTCAGATTGGGACCAGCATGATCAGAGAATAAAATGGTCAGACAACGAAGGTAGAAAAAATAATTTTATTTAATTTTAGTGATTGGACTTTGTGCTATCTTTATATTTTACACTGTATGGGGGAACTGCATATCTTATTTATCTGATGTTGCACTGCATGTGGACTCTGGCTTCTTGGGGTTTCAGTTTATATTTTGTCTGCATATTTTTATTCTTACTTTAGATTGTGGTTACTTATTCTGTACTTGGTGAGGTCAGGTGTTCTATTAACATGGAGTTTGTACATAAAGATCTATACTGTACTGTATTAATTTGACTTGTTCAGCTTTTCAAATAGGTTTATGGATGTTCCAGGGCCCACTGTAGTATTTACAGTGACGCTTTTTTTGGATGGGCCATTATGTGAGTTTTGGAAGTTTGTGCTGATATGGTATGGTAGGTTTGCTCTTTGTTGTAGGGTTTTGTATTAGTTCACAATATGCCTGGTACTGGAAAATAGTGGTGGTTGTTGTGAGATGATCAGAATCAGATTTTTTTTTCTTTTTTAATAATGAGCTCTGTGGGTGACTGTCCTGGTTCTGCTCTCACCCAGTGTGGATGCAAAATATATGTTGAAAAAGAAAAAGCAAGAACCATAACGCAGTTTATAACAAAATAAAAATGAATTATAATTTAGTTTTATAAACTGTGCTGTTGGTTCTTGCTCTTTTTTAGTTCCTTGGTGTGCAAATAGGACCGTACCTAGCCTTGTGCAAGCTGTGCAGCCACACAGGGCACAAAGGCTTGGGGGGGGGGCGCTTTTCGGCTATCTGCTGATGCCCTACCGCCACTGGCAGGACAATAGCAGGCAGCCGAAATGCACCCCCGCCCCCAAGCCTTTTCGAAGCACTTTAAGCAGGTTTGTTCCCTCCCTCCTCCGACGCGATGTCAGAGCAGGGAGGGACAGATCTGCTTAAAGTGCCGGCGCCTTTCAGATCGGGCGCATGCCCCCCTCCTCCTCCCCATACCTCTTGTCAAGTGCTGCCTGCTCTTTCCCTGCTACCAGTGCCGCAGTGAAAAAAACAGAGGGCAGCAGCAGCAGGGAAAGAGCAGGCAGCTCTAAATGGAGGTATGAGGGGGGAGGAGGGGGGCGCGCGCCCAAGCGGCAAGTCGCACAGGGCGCGACTGCAGCTCGGTATGGTCCTGTGTGCAAACATCTTGCATTTCCTCCATATAACCTAATCGTTTTTTTGGTTTGGTTCAGTCCCTGACTGGAGTTCTGAAAAAGCCCCACCCCCTTGGGGCGGCATCTCATTCTTCGCCTCAGGCAGCAGAATGCCTTGAGCTGCCCCTGTTGGTGGGTGCACTGCCAGAGACACAGCAGATCTGCATACCACAGCCTTCTTAGTCAGGCCAGTACAACCAGCACAACAGAACCAAGTAAGAACCGTGGGATGCAATGGAAAGACGTGAAGCAAAAACCTTTATTTCTTTATTCAACTCCAGCCACCGGCCCAACACTGGCCGTGTTTCGCAAAAGCCTTCCTCAGGGGCTAATGATGGCTAAAATACATAAAATATATAAATATAAAAACAAACATTTAAAATGAAAATAATAAACAATGAGTTGTCCCATTGGGAGCATGAATGAACAGGGCACATATCACTAAAAACGCCAATGTGAACATCAAACACAAAAGTATAAAAAACAGTACAGCCAACAAACAGAGCTGAGAAACCACATAACAAGGATAAACTACCTTAAAAGAACTGATCAATAAACTTAGAAATATCGATAAATACATAAAAATTATTAAAAATTATGTATAAATAGGTTGCTTAATATAAATTATTAAAATAATAAATAAGATAAACTCATATTATAAATCAAGCACAACTTATAAATATAAATATATAAATTATAATGGTCATTGTGAACAAGCAACAAGCATATCACAAATAAAAAATTGATTAAAACAATAAACAAACATGTATAAAAGTATATATAAAAACAAATATACATTGTAATAATTTTGTGTCTTCAAGGTTGTGACAGTTGATTAAACCACAATGTATATAAAGGTTGCTCAATATAAATAACCATAAAAACTTATTAAAATAATAAATAAATAAGATAAAATCATATTATAAATTAAGCAATACCTATGAATATAAATACATAAATGAATTAAATCTGCATATCACAAATAAAAAATAATGATCAGACCAATGAACATACATATATAAAATTGTATATAAATGAATATAAATTATAAACAATTGTGTCTTCAAGGATGTGACAGTTAATTGAACCACAAAACATACCTGTATGTCGTGTGAATATACTATTGTGAACTGCTCTTTCTTTGAATATGGATAGAGATTTTTCTGTGTTTCTTTAGCTGTTCTATTCGCTCCTTAAAATTTATCACATTATCTTGATATAAGTTGCAATATTTTTTCTAAAGAGTTAGTTCTGCCGTGAACATTAAAACATTTTGTGATCCAACTTGGCCCATTTGGTCCTACAGTGAGATTCCTTTGTTAATGTTTGGGTTGGTTTGCCTGCTCTTTTTGTTTTTGGTTGATATGTGTTTACCTTCCTCATATATTATGTCCTCTGATCATTCTTAATGATTTTCTTATATGTGCCCCTTCTTTTGAATGCTTTTTTAGTTAAAGTGGTTAGTTTTAGCTTATTGTGCTTACTATTATATTTTTTTGCAAGTTGTTTTGCACTATAGTTTACATGCATTCATATTATAACCAGTGAATGTATGATTTTAGATGGGGCGCATGGTGACTTGTGTTTAAATATGCAAGGGTATGCCCCTATTATGACGTCATTGTTTTCTTCCTTTTAATCGTTCTAGTGCGCAGCCGCTGGCGTTTTTTTGATTTCAGAGTTTGTGTGTAGAAGGGTCGATCTCTATCACTTAGCAGCGCGGTGGTCCGCGGGTGTAGTATGTGAGTTTGTCCTTTGTTCTGCTTTTCACTAAATGAATTGTTGAAGAGTGTAGTCTGTGTTTACGGACGACTCGTTGTGAGACTCTTATATTTGGTGACAAAGTTGCTCTTATTTTCTTTTACAAAGTGCTATGTATTTATTTATGGCCATAGAGGGTTCCTTAGAGTGTGTTTTTTACCTTTCTATCCATTCATTGCATTTTCACATTATGCTTGGTTCACTGCCATCGGAGAATTTTTAATTTTACAAGCTGGTTTTGCACAGCCCCCGTGCCTTCAAGCCGTTTTCTTTTAAACCTGCATAGACCCCCTCTTTTTCAACGCAACAGGCACCCTGCGATTAGCTTTTGTAATTTACATTTCCTGCACTACAGTCTACATGTATTCACATTGTAATTAGTGAATATATGTTTGATTTTAGATAGGGCGCATGGGGATTTGTGTTTAAACATACAAGGGCACGCCCCTATTATGACGTCATTGTTTCCTTCTATTTTAGTCATTCTAGTGCGCAGCCGCTGGCATATTGTGATTTCAGAGTTTGTGTGTGATAAATGTCGATTTTTATCATTTAGCAGTGTATTGCCCCGCGGGTGTATTATGTGAGTTTGTACTTCTTTTGCCTGCGTTTCACTAAAAGAACCTGTTGAAGAGTGTAAGCCTGTGTCTACGGATACATTTATATTTGGTGATAAGATTGTTCACATTTTCTTTTACAAAGTGCTATGTAATTACTCATGGCCATAAGGGTTTCTTCAAGGGTGTTCTTTACCTTTTCATCCATTCATTGCATTTTTCTATTATGCTTGGTTGATTGCCAACGGTGAATTTTTAATTTTATAAGCTAGTTTTGCACAATCTCCGTGCCTTTAAGCCGTTTTTTTAGACCTGCATAGATCCCTAGTTTCAACGCAACAAGCACCTTGCGATTAGCTTTTGCAATTTGCATTTCCAATTGTATAATGTTTATAGCAGGTGTTTGCCATTTGTCGCTCTCATCATTATTTTCAAGGAGAATTCCCTTTGCTTTTTTACTTCACGTTGGGGTTTAGCCTATTTCCCCCTTTTTTTAATATTGTTTTTTAACATTTGTTTAAATTTGGGATCTTTTATTATTAAACCATGCCACAATGTTTTTATAAACTTTTCGCATTTGATAGTACGATTCCCCCTTTTTTTGTTGTTGTCTTTTAAAGGCATGATATTTTGGTTTAAAAGCTGAATATCGTCTCTTATATAGTTTAGTTGGCTTAATGGATGTGGGTTACATTCAATACTCTTACCTACATACTGCTTTGACAATTTTTATTTTTATGTTCCAATAATTTTCCCATCTTTTTGTTTTTTGATTTAGCCTCAAAAATAATGGCTAACACCTTTTTTTAAAGAATATTTTTTGTGATGATATTCATATCATTAATTCTAACGTTCTCTTTGTAGGATTAGCACTTTGGCATTTTAAGAACATATTGCCCTTAGATATAAAACGTTGCACAGGTAAATTAAGTTTTTAACTTCCTATATTTATCATTTATATCATATGGTTTTTTTATTTTTCTGAGATCTCGTCCTCATCCCCTCTTGATCTCATACGTTTATTGATGCCGTTTATATTTTGATACTTTAGGCTCTCCTGTGTTTTCAGAGAAAGAGCAGTTCACAATAGTATATTCACACGACATACAGGTATGTTTTGTGGTTCAATTAACTGTCACATCCTTGAAGACACAATTGTTTATAATTTATATTCATTTATATACAATTTTATATATGTATGTTCATTGGTCTGATCATTATTTTTTATTTGTGATATGCAGATTTAATTCATTTATGTATTTATATTCATAGGTATTGCTTAATTTATAATATGATTTTATCTTATTTATTTATTATTTTAATAAGTTTCTATGGTTATTTATATTGAACAACCTTTATATACACTGTGGTTTAATCAACTGTCACAACCTTGAAGACACAAAATTATTACAATGTATATTTGTTTTTATATATACTTTTATACATGTTTGTTTATTGTTTTAATCAATTTTTTATTTGTGATATGCTTGTTGCTTGTTCACAATGACCATTATAATTTATTTATATATTTATATTTATAAGTTGTGCTTGATTTATAATATGAGTTTATCTTATTATTTATTATTTTAATAATTTATATTAAGCAACCTATTTATACATAATTTTTAATAATTTTTATGTATTTATCGATATTTCTAAGTTTATTGATCAGTTCTTTTAAGGTAGTTTATCCTTGTTATGTGGTTTCTCAGCTCTGTTTATTGGCTGTACTGTTTTTTATACTTTTGTGTTTGATGTTCACATTGGCGTTTTTAGTGATATGTGCCCTGTTCATTCATGCTCCCAATGGGACAACTCATTGTTTATTATTTTCATTTTAAATGTTTGTTTTTATATTTATATATTTTATGTATTTTAGCCATCATTAGCCCCTGAGGAAGGCTTTTGCGAAACACGGCCAGTGTCGGGCCGGTGGCTGGAGTTGAATAAAGAAATAAAGGTTTTTGCTTCATGTCTTTCCATTGCATCCCAAGGTTCTTACTTGGTTCCTTGTACACGTGGGATCGTGCTTCTTTGTTGGGTCCCAACCAGCACAACAGGCCACAGATGGCGCTCCACAAGATGAAGTACTTGTCCATGAGAGGCCAAGAAAGAAAACAGCAGAAAGTGTCTTGGCCCAGGTTGAACTAGGGTGACCACGCCCTCGAAGTCTGTTTGTATGCGATGGTTGAAGAACATATGCACCTTGGCGTTGGCCTAGGTTGCCATCAAATCCACTTTGGGGTGATCCCATCAACCCAGGATCCTCTGAAATGCCACCTCAGTTGAATTCCCACTTCCAGGGATTGGGGGAGTGATGAGTGAGATAGTTGGCTTCCATGATGACCACTTCCCCAATATGTTGTGCTGAGAGGGCAAGGAAATTACACTCCACCCAAGGGAGAAGGGAGCAGGAGAGTTATTTTCCAGGGAGCCTCTGGTACTCTTCATGCTCCCTCTCTGGTTAACATGATAATTTTCAGATACCACCTCAGGTAATGGCCGATCATTTTCAATTATTAATTTGCCCATCAAACACCGTTCATTTGAACCAGTCAAGCATCACCTCATCCAGCCTCCCTGATCATATAGTCACCTGGGACTCTTTTTCAACATTCTTAAACGATCAACTGATCAAGATTATTGTATAAAAAACACATCACCACCACTCGATCCATGTTCTGTCAACTGGATTCAAGCTGTGCGCACTAACCTATCACCATTCATTTTAAACATTGTTCAGCAGTCACTGGCCCAGGGTTATTTATCCTCCGATTTAAAATTTGCATATATCCGTCCAGTAAAAAAGACATCAGCAAATGAGCCTAAACAACCTTCATTTATAGACTTACTGCAAGCATACCATTCTTAGCTAAAATCATTGAAAAAACCGTCTTAATACAGCTCCAAAAGCACAGCAACTCACACTGCCCCCTTGACACACACCAATTTGGAATCAGGCCTAATCATGGGGCAGGGTCCCTAATAGCCACCTTTGTTGATAACATAATTAAAGGTACCAAGGCACACAACAATGGATTATTGCCCATTTTTCTTGATATTAAAGCAGCTTTTGATTCTATACCACACAGCCAGATCCTTCAGTACTACACAAACGCTCTGCTGCTCACCTTGAAACTCTAATAAAAAAGCACCTTGTAACAGAAGCAAAAGATTTAGCACCGCAAACCTGTTGTGCATACCAGCCTTAACCACCAAAAACAACTGTTCCACCTCTAAAAGGGCATTCTCACTTTCCAACCCAACTTTATGGAATTCAATTCCTCCCATGCTTTGTGTCATGAATGACCTTAGGAATTTCGGAAGAAGTTAAAAACTTTCCTATTCTTCAATCATTTTTCGGTTAATGAAACTACGCAATCACATTCACCCTAATATTAATGCTTGCTTAACCTTGTTTACTTTTGTGCCACTTGCCCTCATTCATGTTTTATCTCCTCTTGTTTTAACTTCTTGTTTTATGTAAAGCCATGTTGGCTCACTTGTTCTTTATAAACCGCTTTGACTATTAGACTAAGCGGTATATAGACATAGCTAAATAAATAAATAACATGGGCCACTGCTCTGGCGCTGTCCTTAAAGATCTGTATTGCCCGTCTTAGACTATGTTGCAGAGACGCCGGAGAGCCAAAACAAATAATCTTAGTCACCAGCCGATCAATGGGCCATGTTGTCCCCCCCCCCCCCCCAGCTTGCACTACTGACATTTGAGCTCCCAAGCCAAATAGGCTAGCACCTGTCATTAGCAGAAACCACTGGGTAACATCTAGGGGAAGGTCTTCAACAGATGAACAGGCTTCTCCTACCATTTCAGGCTGGCTGCCAACAACAGAAGAGAGCACCTGATGCCTAAATCCTGAGAAGGAGACCAAACGGCACAGCGGCAATTGTTGCAGTGGATGCAGATATGCTTACGCCCAGTTGACCATCTTGAACATTACCATCATCAACCCTAGGAAATGAAAGTAGTCCAAGGCCTTGGGAAATTGCTGCCTCTGAAATGCCCAGCTTCTATGCCCTCTTCTGGGGCGGGAAATCTTTCCCGAGTTGGTAATGAACTGTGCTCCCGGGTACTCTAACGACTGGGTAGGCTCTAAGAAGCTTTCACTGTAGTTCATCACCCAGTCCTGACTCTCCAGAAATTGCACCACTCGGGTTGACATGCAAATGGCATTACATGTGACCGTGCCCAAATAAGACAGCCGCTTAGGCAGAGATGCTCCTCAGTACAAAGGAGGCATGAAAGGGTAGAGTGGCAAACTGGAAGTGTAAGCCAAAAACAAAGTGCAGGAGGCACTGCTGATCCTCGTGGATGGGAACATGAAGTATGCCTTGGCCACGTCCAGTGATGCTGGAAACATGCCTTGGACTGGTCTCAATGTCTCCATGCGGAAATGAAAGGTCCTTAAGGTAAACAGTGAGGTCTCTGAGGTCCTGGATTGGGTGGAAGAACCCCACCTTCTCTGGCACAACAAAGCAAATGGCATACCAGCCCTTGCCCCTTTCAGCAGGCAGCACCGGAACTACAGACCCGAGGCTGAGGAGATTCTCTAGAGAAGTCCAGATGGCAGCCCTCCTGGCCGCAGACCTACATGGAGATATCAGGAAGGTATTTGGGACAGGATCCTTGCATTTCAGCACATAGCTGAACTGAATAATGATGGGCTCCCACTAGTCAGAGGTCACACAGGTTTATCCGGTCCTTGCATCTGATGGGAAAATTCAGATTTGGAGGAGGAAGGAGCCTTGCAGATCCCATGGGTCTCATGAAAGGAATAGGTCTGGAAATGGGAGCCAGAGGAAGGAAGGATGGCCTCCCAAGACAATCATTCTGGGAGTCCCCAAACCACCAAGATGTCTGGTGGCAGGAGAAGGAGAATATAATGCAGAGGAGTAATAGTGGACACACTTCAAATGCTCTTTAGGTTGATCCTCCACACAACGATGTGGCTTGGATGCTCCCAGCTGCTTGACCAACTTCTCCAAGTCCTTCCCAAACACAAAGTTTTCTCTTGAAAGAAAGTTTGAGAAACAGGACTTGGATGCTGCAACAGCTGCCCAAAGGCAAAGCCAAAAGCCAGTGGACATGCCACAATGAAAAAGGCAATATCTCTGGCCACCAAACAGACCAAAATGTACACTGCATCCATCAGGAAATTCACTACTGAATCCAGAAGCACTGAAGCCTCATCCCACGGGAGCAACTGGATCCAATGGAAGAGGGCATGAGCATAAGCCCTCTGCAAACTACTGTATGGAGAATAAGGGAGGTCACTGAAAACTGGTCCTTGAGGGCTGCACCACCCTCCAGAGTGGTGGTGCATTTAGCAAAGGCCATCACCTGTGCATTCACCTGGCACAACTGCATCCAGCTGACTCATGACCCTGCTCCCCTTTCAGCAGGGTGGCAGATGAGTCCCATTCTATGTATATCATCCTCTTCAGGATCTCTAGAAGAGAAATGCCCAGGAGGGCTTTCTGATTCCCCTGCTAAAGGAGAACACACTTGTGGCTCCTGCTCTGCTGGTGCAGCATCCGACAGCCGGAGGGAAGAAAAAAACTTTATCAATGCTGTCAGCTCCTCTTTCTGAAACAAACACACACCAAGAGAATCATCCTGGTCATCCAGCACCAGCAGTTCATCTTCTTCACTCATGAAATCACCGGCAGATCACTTTAAAAAAAACCTGACATCTTATTCACATCCAGAAATCAGAACTATTCGCCCCCTGCTACATTCAAACTCCATAACTTTGATCTTCCAGTTAAGCATGAGGTAAAGTACCTAGGGGTCATTATTGACAGATCCCTCAGCATGGCTGCGCAAATCAAGCATACTGTCAGAACAATTTTCTTTAAATTAAAAATGGTACAACACTTAAGATCAATACTGGAAACACACGACTTTAGAACAGTAGTCCAAGCTCTTATTACCCCCCACTTGGACTACGGCAACAGTCTTTTACAAGGCATTCCCAAAAAGACAATCCACTCACTCCAATTGGCACAAAATGCGACCGCGAGGATTATTGCTAAAGCAAGCCTTTCCGATCATATCACCCCAATTCTCTACAACCTTCACTGGCTCCCTATTGCTGCTAGAGTAAAATACAAAATGTTATTTACAGTATTTAAATTACACAACAGCATTGCCCCCTCCTATCTATCCACCCTTATACACGCTCAAGCTGAGAGAGTCAGAATAAAACATACAAGAGACCTCCTAGACATACTTCCCTCCATACGAAAAACCAAGCAATCTACCAGCAATAGAGCCTTTAGGTACTCAGCCCCGCCCTATGGAACGCGCTCCCTGACTCGATTAGATCAATCAAGGATCTACTAACTTTTCACAAACAATTAAAAACCCTACTCTGCAGAATATTACAATTCTTCCTACTCTACTCTACCCTCTTCCCCTACCTCTATGTCTCCCTGCCTATCCCCGGTAGGAATTCACCCACCTAACCTACGGATCTGCTGCTATACATTGTAAATAGTTCAGACCTAGTTATCACGATGCCTCCGTTTAGGTGATTAGCTGACATGGAGTGGAGGAGTGGCCTAGTGGTTGGGGCAAGGTACTTTAGGCCGGAAGGTCGGGGGTTCAAATCCCACTAGAGGACAGCAACCTTGGGCCGGAAGGACTGGGGTTTCTAGTCCCACAGGTGCTCCTTGTGGTCTTGGGCAAGTCACTTAACCCTCCATAGCCCATGTTCCCTGTAAAATAGTTATCTCCAAGTTATAATGCCCTGTTCAAAATAATTTCAGTTTGTTCAATGTAAACCGCACTGATGCAGAAAAGCGCGGTATATAAGAGAATGTAAATAAATAAATAAAAATAAAATATATAGTTTCTTGTACTATAGTTATGATATGTTCTCTGTAACCACCTCCTGGTAATTATTGTTCAATGTAAACTGTCCCTGATCGATGGAAGGGGCGGTATATAAGAAACGTTTAAATAAATAACTGGTATAGGAGAGCTGAGCGGAGCACCCAGTATCTATTTTCTTCCAGGGGTGCTTCTGTAGGGAGGCCCCTATAGAAACCCACCCATCCCACAAGAAGAGACTTTCCTCTGAACAAGATGGCCCCGAAGTTGATGGGTCCAAATTTTCCCACCAGAAGGACCATGTTTGTGGAAGGAGAACAATTCTAGATAAGAGGCCAGAAGCTGGCAACTGTCCAGCCACCTTGGCTGTCCCCAAAACGGGAGGCAGGCCAGTTACTGGGGAATCCTACTGGGAAGGTGCTGGTGGGCAGAGCTCCAAAGAAATGGGCAGAAGAATCCTGAGCCAGGGCGCTGTTTCTGTCTCTTTAGCTGACCCCATTACTGCCCAAGGAGCTGAAGAGGCAGAAGAAAGTCCATGTCCATCAACTGTAAAGATGATACTTCCAAGAAGTGAGCAGAAGCTTCCATGCCAAGTTGCAAAGGGAGAGCAGAAAGGCAGTCTCCTCTCAGAAGACAAGCGCCTATGTCACACAGAGCAGCTTCCTGAAGTAAATCATTCCGTCCAAACAAGGCGTGCTGAACTAAGCTGCACTTGAAGTGTTCACACCGGAGGTGTTGAGTTATCATGCATTGCAAAGAAGTACGTATTCCTTGTGCATAACAAAGGCACACATTTACAGTGCATGATGAAAGCATACTATTAGCCAGCCTCAGTATCGAGGAAAACCCTGCAGTACCCAGATCCAAGAATGCCCCCCTCAGTCAGGGCTATCCATACAGGAAGGAGGAGGAAGAGCTCAGGGTAAGCTAGGGAAGAAGGAGCCGGGCTGCATCCAACCCAGGTTTTAGAGATTGCCCTGAACTAAGGAAAGGAGATCTGGGTCTATGAGTTGAAGCTGGAGACTGGGTGGTTTCCCAGGAACCTGGGGAAAAGGTTGGGGCTGATATTCCTCCCTGGCAGGACGAGGATTATGTAAGGCCACTCCCAAGGTACAAGGCGGCTCCTCTTGCCTGGAATCAGCCCCCACACGAGTTTTCCATGGTTGCCCAGGTACCTGAGCCTGTGGAGCTAAGAGAAGCAGAACCCTGGGATTGCATCTTTGAGGACGTGCAGTAACAAGAAGCTGGACCTTCAAGCATGTGAGATCACTTGATGCCTTATTGTGAATGTGGACTGGACCTGAAAATGCCTATGGAAGGTGTGGGTGAAAGGCTTCCCCAAATCTACTCTACACCACTGAACAAGCCAGAGTTTGCCTAGGTTTAAAAGAGTGAAATGGACTGATTTTGCTAATGAATTGCCTTTAATGTTATGTACTGGAGGAGTAGCCTAGTGGTTGGGGCAAGGTACTTCAGGCCGGAAGTTCAAATCCCACTAGAGGACAGCAACCTTGGGCCGGAAGGACTGGGGTTTCTAGTCCCACAGGTGCTCCTTGTGGTCTTGGGCAAGCCACTTAACCCTCCATAGCCCATGTTCCCTGTAAAATAGTTATCTCCAAGTTATAATGCCCTGTTCAATGTAATTTCAGTTTGTTCAATGTAAACCGCACTGATGCAGAATAGCGCGGTATATAAGAGAATGTAAATAAATAAATAAATAAATAATACTGTTATTGATGAAAAGCATATCAGGAAACAGACTGCTTGATGAGGACAAGCATATGAGGAACTTGCAGCCCTGTGTCATACTCAGGAGGAACTGACTGGTTGATTTTGAGCAAGAACTGAGGAAAATCCGGACCGGCTCACTTTGCAGCTTTACCTGTTTTCATAGAGACCGCATGTACAGCAAGGGAGTTTTGCTTGGTTTGTTTGTTTTTGAATTTTTTTGGACTGTTTGCTTTTGAATTGAGGACTGCTGGAGAGGCGCAGAGCTGGGCTGCATCCAGTTTCCCTAGAGCAGGGATTGCTGAATCTGTTCTGGGGCCTCACCCAGCCAGTCAGGTTTTCCGGATATCCACAATGAATATGCATGAGAGAAATTTGCATACAATGGAGGCAGTGGGGGTCATTCCGATCCTCGTTTAGAGGGTCTGGACAACCAATTCGGCTGTCCAGACCCACTAAATGTCCGCATCACACTGGTGGCCACAGAGCTCCCCATACGTATAGCCGACTTGTGCGGGGAGCTCTATTTGTGGGTGGGAGGGCCGGGGAAGGAGTGATGGTGGGAGGGAACATGACCCCGGACATACAGGACCAATTCTGAGGTCGACCCTGTATGTCTAGATTCGACCAGTTAGACGGATGACTTATTCCACCTCGGAGGTGGAATGTCCCTCTGGATGTTGGGGGAAAGTGGCGCTGAGGGACGACAAGTAGGTGGGGGGATACAGGGGGTTTCCCTGCAGCCTGGCCAAGCCATGGGAGGCCCGATCGGGGGTCAGGCTGCGGGGGAACAGGCTGGATACTGCTGCTGCCAGGGATCATGGCTCCTGCATGGAGCCGCAGTGCCATGGCGACAAGACGCCATGGCACTACAGCTCCATGAAGGAGCCTGGCTGAGCTAGCCGGCGAAGTGGCTGGATGTCCAGGGTGCCTGAATCGGGGCACCTCCCAGATATCCAGTCACTGTGATGTGATTCTGCTCCTGCGGGGAGACGTCTAGCCCCTGTGGGAGCAGAATCAGGAGCATCTCCGGGCCATCCAGACGTCTGAACGTCCGGACGGCCCGGAGACGCACATGTCGGAATGTGCCTGTGTATACAAATCTCTCTTATGCATATTCATCGTGGATATCCTGAAAACTCGAATGGCTTGGAGGCAAGTTTGGGAATCCCTGTCTTAGGGACTGCTAAACCAGCTGCGAGGGATAAACAGGCTGGTTGCTTGCAGCAGTGCAGACTCTCCTTTCAAACCTAGCACCTGGAGCTTCAAGGCAGATGCTACACCCCAGGATGCCTTCCCCATCAAGTAACCCATGCTGGACCCCAGCACGTGACAAAGCACATAGAAACTGTGGTACTAACACGTGCAGCGAATATAAAGGTTAGAGCACAGCCAAGCGCCAGTAATGTGTTCTCCCAATGCCAGTATGAGGCAGAGATCAGCAGGAAAAAAAAGACCGTGAATATCAATGGTTTCGATCCCTCATCCAACAATCACCCCACCAAAAGGCGAAAGGCGGAAGGGCAGGCCCCCCCTCCCGGCAATACTGAAGAAGCACAGAAGAAAAATTTGGCACAGAAAACAAACTTAAATCTGGTACTCATCTCTGGGGAGTTCAAGTAGCAACAGTGCTGTGCTCAATGCTCCTCCCCAGCTTCCAAAGTCTGCAAGTCACATACCTCCATCTTCATACCATGTTTTGTGGAGAGCCGGGAGAGCAGGAAAGGGAAGTGAGCACCGAGGCTGTGCAACCAATGATTCCTCTGGGGCTCTGGATGCAACAATTCTGGCTGTTCAACCAGCCTTTAACAGGATAAGGACAGGGAACTGAACAGACACCCCTCCTCCTTGGAAAACCCAGGAGGGTACCAGTTTTAAGGGCGACCCAACAGGTGCCTCCTATGTCAAGCTCATGTGAGGAAGTCTTCCCTAGGAGTGGTTACTCATGAGCTAAATCTGTCTCTCTCAAAGTTTTCACAGAGCTGCTCCAATGTGTCCACACTCTGCTGGAGACCAAGAAATACTGAGTTTGTACGCCCTCCAGCTACTCCAGATATAATACAGGAAGAAGTCATCAGCAGACTCTGGATTTTTCTCTGTCTCCACACAACCTACTTGTCTGGACTGGCCTATCAGGACGATTTGGAAGGCAATTTTTTTTTTCTTCATGCCATCAAGTCAGTGCTGACTCTTGGCAACCCAGCTGCCTCTGGGTTTTCTTGGCAATGTATCACTGGAAGTAGATTGCCAGGCCTTTTCTTCCTTGGCAATGAAGGCTAAAGTGACTTACCAAGGTCACAGGGAGTGCCAGTGGGAATCAAACCTTTGATCTTCTGGGTACTAGGCAGTTGATCTAACACTAGGCTACCCCCTCCACACCAAAGTTTTACAGGACAGTATTACCAAATTCAAATAAAGCAATTACAACAACATGTTAAAAAGTACAATTTCTACTAGCTTACTGGGGTTCATTTAACAGGGCACTTGCTTTTTTGAGAAGTTATCTACCTTTATAAAACAACTGAAGTGTAAATATATACATGTACACGCCCACCTACATTGCAAGGCTATTCCCACCCTCACTGAACTACATGTACCCCCAAGAATGCCTTCAAACAGATTTTATTTATTTATTTATTTACCATGTATTCCTATACTGCCCCTTCCGAAGAAAACAGTTTGAAACAGTGTCAATAGTATAACAATACATTAAACAATGCGTTAACTATTTACAAAAGAACTATATATGAGGGTCATTTTTAAAGTAAGAACCGATTGCGCATCGTGTCCGCGCGATCTGTCAAGTGACGTCCGTTCAAGGTCAGCCAGTCTTGGCCAGTCTCTCACTACGCCGCCATTACGTTTCACGTCTCTGCCAGTGTTGGTTGTATGGTTATACTGCTTCGTTTGTCGCCATGTCAATCAGTAATCCCTCCGATTGTGAAGTGCGTTCGGTTATCCGTTTTTTAAATGCAAAACAAGTTCGTCCAGCTGAAATTCACCGGCAGCTTGTTGAAGTGTATGGGGAAGGTGTAATGAATGATGTTTAAGGAAGGAAGGACAAATGTTCATGATGAACGACGATCTGGACGGCCTACTGTCATGAATGAAGACCTGACACAAGAAGTTGATGAGGAAATTCGCCAGAACAGGTGCTTCACTATAGACGAGCTGCATCAGACATTTCCACAAGTTTCAAGATCAGTAGTTTATCACATTGTTACTGACAAACTGCACTACAAAAAAATGTGTGCGAGATGGGTGCCGAAAATGCTGGACGAACTTGTTTTGCATTAAAACCGGATAACCGAGCGCACTTCACAATCGGAGGGATTACTGATTGACATGGTGACAAACAAAGCAGTATAACCATACAACCAACACTGGCAGAGACGTGAAACGTAATGGCGGCGTAGTGAGAGACTGGCCAAGAGTGGCTGACCTTGAACGGACGTCACTTGACAGATCGCGTGGAAATGATGTGCAATCGGGTCTTACTTTAAAAATGACCCTCGTACATGGTTTACATAGCAAGTCTTGTTTTTTTCATTTTCTTAAATGGGGGTTTGGCGGAATATGATTCAGCTGATATGACATAGGTAAAGTTAATAGTTTCAGTGTGCATGGAGTTGGGTTGGGATGGGGCTGTTATTCCCATAAAGGTTTCCATAGTATTCTATGAACAGAAGAGTTTTCATTTCTTTTCTGAAAGTCTGAAGGTCTTTAATTGATCAAAGTGTGTCTGGGAAAGTGTTCCAAAGAATGAGGGCTGTGTAAGAGAATGCCCTGTTACTTGTGACATGATTTGTCTTGCAAATGGACACTGGGACTATAAGAGTGTGCTGTGTGTTTCCTCTTCTGGATCTGGTATATGTTTGGAGTTATATTAGGGTAGTGAGGGATGATGGAGCAATATTGTTGATTATCTTAAAGGTGGTCATTAAGGTTTTGTATTTTATCCTACTTGGTATTAGTAGCCATTGGAGTTTATATAAGATGGGAGTAATATGGTCTGTTAATCGGGCTTTAAATATAATTCTGGCAGTGACATTCTGTACCATTTGCAGTACTTCAGACAGGGCTGTACCGATCGTGAAATGCACCCTGTGCGACTTGCACAGCGGGCGCGCGCCTCCTCCCCCTGCACCTCCAAGAAGGCTTAAGGGGCGTATTTCAGCTGTGTGCCGTTGCCTGCCACCGCTGAGAGAAGAAAAAGTGGTGGCGGCAGGCAACGACAGACAGCTGAAATGCACCCCTTAAATCTTTGCGCCCTGTGCGGCCGCACCGCTCGCACAGGGCTAGTTACAGTTCTGCGTTCAGATTTGTTTTGGTTATCCCCTGTAACAAGCTGTTACAGTAGTCAAAGTGGGGGGTAATAAGGGCTTATAGTACAGATCTGAAGTCATGGGTGTTGATTAGTGGTCTCAGATGTTGAATGAGCCTTAGTTTGAAGAATATGGTTCTGGTTGTTTGTTTTATGTGTACTGACATGCTAAGAGATTTGTCAAGTATTACTCCCGGGTATTTTACCTCTTGTTTCACTGGGAGCGTAGTGTCGTTAATGATGAGTGATTGAGGGGGGTAAAGTTTTGATTTCGCAAAATGTATACTACTTCAGTTTTCTTGTAGTTACAACTGAGATTATTAGTGTTTAACCAGTTTTCTGCTTCTTTGATGCAGACCGACAGGTTGTGGGGGGAGGGATTTGTTGTATCTATGGAGAGATATAACATGATATCCTATCTTGCATTTTCTGAATATGTTGCTGATGGGTTGTAGGTATAGATTGAATAAAAGGGCTGAGAGGGCAGATCCTTGAGGAATCCCCTGTTCCTCGGTGAAGGTGGAGGGTGTCTCTTGACCTACTTGTACTTGTTGCGTCTGATTGGAGATGTAAGATTTAAACCATTGAAAGATTGTTCAACTTATTCCAATTTGGGCTAATCTTGAGAGGAGGATGTTGTGGTTGACCACTGTCAAACGCTGAAGTGATGTCTAAGAAGACAAGAATGAATGCCTGTTTTGTGTTATTCATTCCATGGATGAGAGTATCAAATAGGGCAAGTAACAGTTTCCATGCCATGGCGGAAACCATACTGGTGGATGTCAAGCAGGGTGTTTAGGTCAATAAAGTCTTGGATTTGTAATTGGACAACCTTCTCAATTACTTTGGATATAAATGGAATGCTCACTATTGGCCTATAGGAGCTGGGGTCATTTTTGTTGAGGGATTTGTTCTTTAAGACTGGCCTGATGGTGGAGAGTTTAAGGTCAATTGGCATGATTCCTTGGAGAAGAGATTGGTTAACTGAATGTAGGAGGTAAGGAGCTAGTTCTGATTTTGTTGCCTTGATCCAAGCAACCAGGAAGGGGTCAAGTGTGTGTGTGGGGGGGGGGGGGGTTAATGGTTCTGGTGTTGATTTCTGTGATTGTGTTTAGCAGCTGTTTTTGGTCTATTGTGAGGGAGGTGTGCCGTTTGCTAGGGGTTATGGGTGGTTCAAGGGAGTGGATGGCGATTGCGTTATTCTTTTTTTTTAGTTTGTGTAGTAGTCGGCTAGTGTTTGTGACTTGATGTTGAGTTGATTTGTTTCAGGTTGTGAAATTTTCGTTAGTGATTTAACAATTTCGAAGAATTCTCTTGGGCAGTTGATGGCTCTAGAGAGGATCTTCGGGTAGTCATCTTTCTTAGACTTGTTGATTTCTTCCTTGTATGTATTAAAGGAGGTCAGGTAGAGGAGTTTTTTCCCAAGGTTTTAGAAGTTCTCCATTTATGTTCAAGTTTCCTTAGTTCTTTTTTCAATTTTACTAGT
The DNA here is from genome assembly GCA_033557465.1 of Ichthyophis bannanicus. Lineage (NCBI taxonomy): Eukaryota > Metazoa > Chordata > Amphibia > Gymnophiona > Ichthyophiidae > Ichthyophis > Ichthyophis bannanicus. The sequence goes on along the minus strand of CM066031.1, from coordinate 1,689,194,432 downwards.
TCAAATGTGTACTATTTCTCAGACTGTTTGTGAGTAGTTTTTACATGTGTGTTTGTGGGTGTTGTGGCTTTTTGAATTGTGGTGTTCTAAACGCCATCCTAGATATTTGGGTTTGAAGGCAGCATATCTAGTTGGGATAAAATGTTTTCCAAGAAAGTGTCCCTGTCATATTGTTTAAATTGCTTATTATGGTTTAATGTGTTTGGGGTTGGGAAGGGGGGACGTCATAGGGAGGGCAAAGTACACTACGTAGTGGTCAGACCATGGAACTTGTGATGTATAGGGAGGTGTGTAATGAGGGTGTTTTGTAGCTGATTTAGGGAGGAATACAAGGTCTAAGGTATTTCCCTTTGTATGCATAGGTGTGTTTATGATTTATTGGAAGCTCATGGTAGCCATTGAGTCAAGGAATGCGGTGATTTCTGGTATAAAAGTAGGTGCAATCTTTCAGGGTACCTTTTGAGGCTTGTATACTCTCATGCAATTTTCTAAGAGCCACCGTCCCTCTAAAATATGTTATAAAATGTGGAAAATCATTTAAAGATTTTGCCCCATTATATGCAATGATGTCTATTTATTTTATTTATTTATTTATTTATTTACATTCTCTTATATACCGCGCTTTTCTGCATCAGTGCGGTTTACATTGAACAAACTGAAATTACATTGAACAGGGCATTATAACTTGGAGATAACTATTTTACAGGGAACATGGGCTATGGAGGGATAAGTGGCTTGCCCAAGACCACAAAGAGCACCTGTGGGACTAGAAACCCCAGTCCTTCCGGTCCAAGGTTGCTGTCCTCTAGTGGGATTTGAACCCCCGACCTTCCGGCCTGAAGTACCTTGCCCCAACCACTAGGCCACTCCTCCACATTGCAGCATTGCATAGAGGCTTTAGTCACCCAAATTCTTTTAGCCTCTGGAGAGGAACTAGTGGAAAAATACACAAATAGCAGCCACCATGAAAGCAGACATTTGGGAGATAGCTGTCTGCTTGGTTTGTTATTCGTCACTACACATTTATGCTGGAGGGAAAAAAGGCACCAAGGCACACCTAAGAATGCAATGTTTCCTTTAAATACAGAGAACCAGTGGACATATTTACTGAAACATCTTCACTGGCTCCCGATACATGGTAGACTCACATTCAAAACCTTACTGCTGACTTTCAAAGCCATCAAGGGGCTCTCCTCCACAACACTAACAGATTATCCAGACCACACCCCCCAACAGGTCCAGAAGATCGGTAGCGGTCAATACACTGATAATCCCGAAATCAATAACCCAATGCACCCAGGCAACAGCAAACAGGGCTTTCAAATTCTGTGCGCCCAGATGCTAGAACACCCTACCACCCAGCATCCGGGCAATCCCCGACCTAGCCTAGTTTAGGAAGGCCTTGAAGCACCACCTCTTCCTCCTGTACTACCCGGTAGACAGTGCTACAATAGCCCCTTCCACTATCTAGCCTGTGCAGTACATTTGAATCTTACCATTCAAAGCACTCATGACTACGACTGGCGAGGTACGACTTGTCATGTCGCCTAGATATAAATAGTTACCCCTGGTTATCCAAGTTTTAGTACCTGTTACTTGTAAACACAGATCAGCCAATGAAATGTGTAAGTTTCTATGTTCTATGTAAACCGCGCTGATGTTGAATAGCGCGGTATAAAAGAGACTGTAAATAAATAAAGCGTAGTTACTCAACTGTAACAGGTGATCTCCGGGAACAGCAGGAATAAGTCTTCCCAAATGGGTATCGTCGGTACCGACGGAGCCCGTGCGGGAACGCTCCCCAGCGTCCAATAGGAATGCTTTTGGGAGCGTGCATCCACGCATGCGCGCTGCCTTCCCGCCTATCTACCTCCTTCTCTTCAGTTGACTTTAAAGCTGAGACCGAAAGAGAGAAGTAGATAAAAATAGAGAAGAGAGAGAGAGAAAGACAACCCCTAGGGGAGGCGGGTGGGTTGTGAAGACTTATTCCTGCTGTTCCCGGAGATCACCTGTTACAGGTGAGTAACTACGCTATCTCCAGGAACAAGCAGAAATGAGTCTTCACATATGGGGACTCCTGAGCTGAAAGATGCCTAGGGAAGACCCAGCATGTAGCAAATCTATGTAGATGGGCCATGCTTCCCCCAGGGACCTCAGGCATCCAAATGAATGGAGGGCAGGAGTTGAACTATGAGTGGAAAAGGTGTTGTAGAACAGCTTGACGAAACAAGGCATCCCGGCGGGAGTCCTTGTCTAGACAATAATGGGCAGTGAAAGTATGTACTGAGGCCCAAGTTGCTGCTTTGCAGATTTCATCAATAGCCACAGAATGAAGGTTAGCTGTTGAGGCTGCCACGGCTCTGACATTATGAGCTGTGACATGGCCTTCAAGAGTTATTCCTTTACTTTGATATGTATAGGAAATACAATCTGCAATCCATTTAGAGAGGGTTCTATTAGTGACAGGAAGTCCTAAATGGCTAGAGTCAAAAGCCACAAAAAGCTGAGAAGACTTTCTGTGAGGCTGGGTCCTTTGGAGATAAAAAGCTAAAGCTCTTTTACAGTGCAAAGTATGAAGTTTCCTTTCCGCAGAGGAGGAATGAGGCCTAGGAAAGAAAAGGGGAAGATAAACTGATTGGTTTAGATGAAAAGGTGAATCCACCTTTGGAAGAAAATGAGGATGGGTCCTAAGAACCACCTTATCATGATGAAACCTGTGACACGGAAGATCTGCCCTGTGCCTTTAAAATACAGAAATCTGCTGGGTTTAGCTCAGATTCTGACAGGCAGGGAGATCAAAAGCTTCCCAGTTACCATAGGCAACCAAAACAGGCTGAGACACGAGGTCTGAAGGCACGCCTAGCTAGCAAACACTCCCCAGTTAATCAGGAAAACAGTTTTCACATGGGCAAGAAAACGCCCCGAAGGCTGTATAAAGCAAACAGAGTTAGACCAGAGAGACCAGAGAGATCAGGGAGATCTCGGAGAGCAGGAAGTTCACGAGGAACAGGAAGCTGCAGAAGCTTGGCAAGTAAGAGGAAACTTGCAGGTCTCAGACGGAGGTTCAGAATACTCCTATACTGACTTTGATTTACCTGAGCCTTGGAGCAGAAAGCCAAGGAGGAATTTTCAAAGGGAAACACAGTTACCTTCAACAAGAGAGGTTGCTTACAGGAAACACTCACCTCTGACGCAGTGTGATTTTCCCAGGCACAGAGCTCAGTGGAAGGAACGTGAGGCAGCTGGTAAGAAGCCATATATAATTGAAAAGCAGAGCTGCTTGAAATTCTTACAACCCTGTGAGAGGGAAAGTAATTCGGTTGAAGATATTTGTATGAGTGATGAGGATGAATGTATATCTCTAAAACCCTGCAGAAGACTTCCAAGAGAAAAGTCTGTCAGGACCAGAACAGGACAGTGTTATGAGCTAATGCCAGGCACAAGAGGTAGGAGATTGAAAAGCTACAAAGAGAAAGCAGGTTTAAACAAAGCTGTTTCTCCGTCCTGCTTTTACAAGCTGTCTGATAACTACCTGCCTTATTGTGGAGAGGGCTGTGTTGAAAGCTCAGAGACTGATTTGAGGAGGTTTCAAACTTTCTGCCCTAGAGAAAATAATGTGGTTGAAGAACCAATGATTACAGAGCCAAGTAGCTTAAATCCCTGTATTGAGGACATGGATTGCTCTTTGTTAATGGCTGATATAAGTTCGCTGTGCTAGCTAAAGACAAGAGTGCCTTGTAGAGAGCTGAATGAGCACAGATGAGACTGTCAGCATTTTCATTTGGATTCTGTTTATTATTATTCCTGTTTTTGTTCAAGCGAGAAGCTGTGTTTTGTTTTCACCTTCAGTTTTGCCAGAAGCATGGCTACATTTTGAGTTCTTGTGTTTTGTACTGTTTTTGAAAATCCAAACCCCGGGAGGGGAATAAAAATCCTTCTTAAACCTGACCACTCAGTCTCAACTACTCCTTTTCATAAAGAAAGGTCAGGCCCAGCAGTGCGACTGGCTGCCTACGCCTCAGTCCAGCCACTGCTGGTGACATAAATGGCGTAGTTGGCAGGATTTTTGAAAAAAAAAAAAAGGAGTACTACCCAAGGCTTTTTCCTGAGAGAAATACAATTGGCTGAAGGAAAAAAAAACAGCAGCGAAGGAAAATCCTGAAAGAGGAAATCCTGACACAGAGTGGACGTCCACAGGCTGACCTTAAGGGGGCGTGCAGAGAACCTTTCTCAACGCAAGATCCTACACCGTGCTGAGGTATAAGTAGGTGGGCACGGGTGGTGAGGATTGCTGAGAAAGGGGAGGAGGATATACCTTGCTAAAGGCAGACAGGGAAAGGAAAAAAATATATATTGTGCCGCACTTGGTGGGCCCTGTTTTTTCTCTCCCATACAGGTACACTTCGACGCCAGGATGGATCCCCAGGACATGCTCCGATGGATGGAGGAACAATGGAAAGCCCAGAGTGAGCTCGCACGACTAGCCCAGGATAGGACTATGGCAGCACTGGCTGCGCAGCAGAAGCCGCTCATGGACTTGCTAACCGTGCTACTAAAGAGGACACCCACCACAGATGAGGAAGGCGTACCGGTACCACCTGTGGTAGGACTGCAAAACTGTAGTGCATTGGCACTGGGACCTTTGCAAAAGACTGACAATTTTGACGACTACTCTGATGCCTTTGAAAGGATTGCGGAGGCGGCTAAATGGCCACTAGACCAGTGGGCCGTTAGGTTCGCCATGTCTTTAACCGGAGAGGCATTGGCGGCCTACAAGGCGATACCCGCAGGCCTGGTGTCCAATTACCCGGACGTAAAACTAGCGGTGAGAGATAGGCTAGGTTTAACACCTATGCACTATCAACGTCTTTTTAGAGAGGCAAGGCTCTTGCCTAAAGAGACGCCGAAAGCTTTGATGCAACGACTTAAAGGTCTAGCAACAAAATGGCTTGCTCCAGAGAAGGCAACAGTGGAATCTTTAATGGACGCTGTGCTCCTTAAGCAATATTTTGAGGCTGTACCGCCGGAAGTAAAAGCTTTCTTGTTGTTACAGAAGTGCAAATCCACTAGGGAAGCAGCTGAACTGACAGAATGTTATTTTGAAGCTGAGTTAGCTGGGGCTTCCAGGGATAGCATTCTAAGAGTAACGGGCATGGAAAGAATGCCAGGTATAAAGAAAACCTATACCCATAAGGTACAGAGGGTAAATGTAAGGAAATATGATGATGTGATGAAATGTTTTCAATGCGGAAAAAGTGGTCACATGCGCAGGGACTGTGAAGAGCACATAGCCCTTGTATCAGGAGGGGAGAGACGCAGAGGGGAAGAATTTGTTATAGATGTCCAGGTGGAGGGTGTAGATGCTGTAGTGCTCCTTGATTCCGGAGCGGATCAGAGTATGGTCTCACAAGAAATGTGGAAGACCATTCAGGCCCATAACCCTTCCCTGTTGAATTGTGTGGATGGATGTGTGAAAGTAAGATGCGTGCATGGTGCCTCCTCTTTTTACCCAATGTATGAGATGTGTGTGAATGGGTTGAATACTAGGGAGAAGGTACACATGGCAGTTGTCCCCCGACTTCCCTTTAAGGTAGTCCTAGGGCGTGACTGGCCCCCATTTGAGGAAGAAATGGGAAAAGGCCTCAAAGGAAAGTTAGGCCCCAGCCAGATAGGACCTCTAGGAGAAAAGGCACCACCTGAGACCCCAAAAACTGAGGCTATTGCCCAAAAGATTCTGAGTGCTTTATTTGGGAAACCACGGGTAGAAGGGGGGTCCTCAGCTAAAAAGAAGTTTGTGTTAAAATTCACAAAAACATCCCCACATGCAAAAGGCCCACAAAGAGCTACCGAAGCCTCAGCATGCTATGACCTGTTTAGTAACGAGGATGCAATAGTTCCCAAGGGAGGGAAGGCCCTCATTGACACAGGGGTAAAAATTCAAATCCCTGAAGGGTGCTATGGCCGCATAGCACCGCGGTCTGGCCTAGCGGTCAAACATTCGATTGACATCGGGGCGGGGGTGATAGACCCTGATTACCGTGGTGTGGTCAAGGCCCTACTCTTCAACTTCGGTGAAGAGGATTTTGCAGTGAAAAAGGGTAAAAGAATAGCCCAGTTAATCTGTGAACGGGTGGGTTTCCCCGTGTTAGAAGAGACACCCTCATTAACTTCCACAAGCCATGGGTCTGGAGGGTTTGGCTCCACAGGGATGAAGGATGTTAAGGGCTTAGCAGCCATTGCTGAGGAAAAGAAAGAGGAGGACTTAGGTCCCCAGCCTTCAGACTGGAGGGAACAACCTGAGATACGTACAGATACGGACCCTGTTGGAGCACCAACAGGCAGATTTAGCCAGGCTATTACGGAAGTTCTCCGATGTCCTGACAGCTGTGCCCGGCGAAACATGCCTAGTGGCACATGAGGTCATCACAATCCTGGGGAAGATAATTAGACAGCGCCCGTATAGGTTGCCGGAGGCAAAGAAAAACAAAGTCATTGCCCAGGTTAAGGAGATGGTGGAAATGGGCGTAATTGAGGAGTCCCATAGTCCATGGCCTAGTCCTATAGTCCTAGTCCCAAAACCAGACGGAACGCTCCGTTTTTGTATCGATTTTAGGAAAATTAATGCTATATCACAGTTCGACGCATACCCCATGCCGAGAATTGATGATTTGTTAGATCGGTTAGGACAGGCTAGGTTTCTAACAACCATAGACTTAACCAAGGGATACTGGCAAATCCCATTAACAAGGGATTCTAAGCTGAAGACAGCTTTTTCCACTCCAATAGGCCTATACCAGTTTAGACGTATGCCGTTTGGGCTACACGGCGTGGCGGCAACATGCCAGCGGCTTATTGATCAGGTCCTGAGGCCGCACCAAGAATATGCGTTAGCCTACATGGATGACGTTACCATCCATAGCAGCACATGGCTTGAACACTTATCCCGGATAGAGGCGGTACTAGAAGCCATCCGGAAAGCTGGTCTCACCCTAAACCCGAAGAAATGTCTTTTTGCGGCTAGGGAGGCCAAATACCTGGGACATCTGGTTGGGAATGGGCTAGTGAAACCCCTAGCGGATAAAATTGAAAGTGTGCGAAACTTCCCAAGACCGATAGAGAAGAAGAATGTCCGTAGCTTCTTAGGTCTGATAGGCTACTATCGGAGATTTATCCCCAGGTTTGCAGAGGAAAGTAGTCTTTTTACTGACATGATTTAAAAAAATGCCCCAAATAAGGTGCGCTGGACTCCCGAGGCAGAAGAAGCTTTTATCTCCCTTAAGGAGAAATTATGTAAGGCTCCTGTCTTGAGGGGGGTCGATTTTAGACTTCCATTTATAGTCCAGACAGACGCCTCGGAGACTGGACTGGGGGCAGTCATGTCCCAGAGATTCGACAGTGTGGAACACCCAGTCACCTATTTAAGCAGGAAGCTGTCAAATGCAGAGCGGAAGTACTCAACTGTAGAAAGGGAATGCTTAGCCATCAAATGGGCGATAGAAGCACTACGATTTTACTTGACAGGGCGTAAATTCCTGTTAGTAACGGATCATGCGCCGTTAAAATGGCTTAGCCAAATGCGCAATAACAATGCCAGACTGACGCGATGGCACTTGGCTTTGCAAGCCTTTAGTTTCGAAGTACAGCATCGAGCAGGAAAGCTGCATGGCAATGCGGATGCTTTAAGTAGAATTACGCGCTGTCCGACGAGGACGTCCGCAGCTCGTAATATCTTAAGGAGGGGGATGTGTGACACGGAAGATCTGCCCTGTGCCTTTCAAATACAGAAATCTGCTGGGTTTAGCTCAGATTCTGACAGGCAGGGAGATCAAAAGCTTCCCAGTTACCATTGGCAACCAAAACAGGCTGAGACACGAGGTCTGAAGGCACGCCTAGCTAGCAAACACTCCCCAGTTAATCAGGAAAACAGTTTTCACATGGGCAAGAAAACGCCCCGAAGGCTGTATAAAGAATATCCAAAGCAAACAGAGTTAGACCAGAGAGATCAGGGAGATCTCGGAGAGCAGGAAGTTCACGAGGAACAGGAAGCTGCAGAAGCTTGGCAAGTAAGAGGAAACTTGCAGGTCTCAGACGGAGGTTCAGAATACTCCTATACTGACTTTGATTTACCTGAGCCTTGGAGCAGAAAGCCAAGGAGGAATTTTCAAAGGGAAACACAGTTACCTTCAACAAGAGAGGTTGCTTACAGGAAACACTCACCTCTGACGCAGTGTGATTTTCCCAGGCACAGAGCTCAGTGGAAGGAACGTGAGGCAGCTGGTAAGAAGCCATATATAACACAGGTACACTAAAAAAAAAATTTTTTAAACTGCCTCTAATGTTTCAATTGATTTTTCCGTTTTTTGGTGCGCTGAATCCAAATCTGGTAACCAATTTGCTCCATCACCTACAGATTTCTTGCTACATTGGGTTAGCAGTTTGAGGTGAACGTTTCAGATTGAGTGCGATCGAGATAAAAGTTTCTTGGATGAATTCTTTATACTAATTGTTTAGTAGTTATTCAAATAAGAATAAAGAAAATTGTAACAAGGCAGCACATAAGAATAGAGTAATGTCAACAAAACACACTGTGATGGTAGCAAAATTGTCTGCACTTAAAACAGCCACATACATGTGCACAAACATTGAGCATATAAGAGCGAGGTTAGACACAAAGCAAAGCAAAGAAATGTGCAAAAAATGTTGTACAGGTATGTATGTAAGAATAGAAAACGCAAACCGCACCATTGCAATACATGAAGACAAACACCCGATGGTGTGAAAATAAAATTCTAAAAAATGAGATCCGACACTGTGGTAATAACTAACAAATTTTTATTTCAAAGTTTAGTAAAGACACGATATTTGTCAACACAGTTTAGATTTTAAAGTCATTCTTGGGTCAATCAATCTCCTGGTGGGCCCGTTTCTTCTTCGCCCGAATGCTTCTCTTGGTGCGCTGCTTGGCGTATTTTTCATCTGGGGTTTCCCGCAGCAGCAACCAGCAGAAATCAGCCATCATAGTGGTGTTCCATCTTCCTTGGTACCTTCTCTCTGCGTCCTTGATGTCCTGGTGAAACCTTTCACCTTGTTCTTCACTGTACGCCCCCATGTTTTCGGGAAAGTAGTTCACATGGGAGTGCAAGAAATGGACTTTCAGGCTCATGTTACAGCCTTGTTCTTTGAAGGCATTGAGCATCCTGGCAACAATATCCTTATAGTTCTCATCCCGCCTGTTCCCCAAGAATTTGAGAACAACATCCTTGAAGGAATCCCAGGCTTCTTTCTCCTTCTCAGACATCGTTTCAGCGAATGCTCCATCTGAAATGAGTTTCCTTATATCAGGGCCAACAAACACTCCTTCCTTTAGCTTTGCTTCAGAAAGTCGGGGGAACTTTGAGCAAAGGTACCGAAAGCACTCACCATCTTTTGGAAGGGACTTGATGAATTGCTTAATGAGACCCAACTTAATGTGGAGAGGTGGTAATAGAATTTTATCACGAGGTACCAAGCTCTCATGAAGAACATTTTTCTCACCGGGTCTCAAATACTCCCGAATTGGCCAGTCTTTTTTCCCCCAGTGTAGGTCGCGGGCCCGGCTATCCCACAAGCAAAGGAAGCAGGGATATTTGGTGAAACCGGATTGCTGCCCTAATAGCATGGATAGAATTTTAAAGTCTCCACAAATCATCCACTTATGCTCATCATAACGAATCTTCTGAAGAATCAGGGCCAAATTCTCGTATTTTTCTTGGAGAATAACAGAGTGAGCAATAGGAACTGAAGCGAATGTGTTGCCATTATGAAGAACAACACCTTTTATGCTGTCTTATGACGAATCAATGAACAGCCGCCATTCAGCAGGATCATACTTGAGTTTAAACTTTTCCATCACTCCGTATATATCGTTGCAAAATACCACATCTTCCTCTTTGCTGAAATACTTCAAAAATTGTGTCTCGCGGTTGCGGTACCAATAAAAAGTTGTTCCTGGTGACAATAGATTTTTCTGTTTAAGCCGAGAACCTAGCAGTTGGGCAGCATCTTTTGGGAGTCCTAAATCCCGGACTAAATCATTCAATTCAGCTTGAGAGAAAAGTTCAGGTTTCGGATCTGGTTCAGTTTCAAACTCGGAAGTACTGGACTCATCGGGAAAAGCCATCTGATGAGTCTCATCATGATCAGAACCGTCCACACAAATATGATCCAAAGATTTTGGTGGTTCAGGCACAGGTACTTCGTTGCTATGAGGCATAGGCCTAATTGCTGAGGGAAGGTTGGGGTAACTTATTACGTTCTTATTTTTTAAGTTGTATCCCTTCACAATGCAAGAGCAAAAATAGCAGTCACTGCTGTGGTCTCTTTGTTCACGCCACATCATAGGTATTCCGAAACGAAATGCTTGTTTTTTACCTTTCATCCATAAGCGTAGATCTTCCTCACATGTCTTGCACACTTTGTGAGGAGCCCACGGTTTGTCTTGATCGCCTAACTTCAAACCGAAATAGGCGAAATATACTTTTTTAATAAATGCAGAAATGTTCCTCTGCCGCTTTTTCACGGTATATTCCCCACAAATAAAACAAAAACTGTCCGGAGAGTTGACGCAACCTCTGGCTCTGTGAGCCATCACAAATACACAGCACTGCAAACTACAACTGTAGTGAACCACTTCGGAATAAAGCTGGATTACGACTGAGCAAACAAAAGGTAATAATGAACTTGCAAGAAACTGAAATTTGACAGGAACGTTCATGTCGCAACCACCGTGTTTGAGCGAGCGAACGAGGCGAGGCAAACAGGAAAGAACATGCACCAGCGCGAGTACTGGATTTAGCCCCCCGCCTCCCAGTTGTCCTGTTAATGTATAAAATGAATACAAAACACTCTAAAATATCATGAGGGAGTGTTTCTAGTTAGTTAACCATTACAACCTCTATTTTGGGCCAAGAAAATAAACTGCAGTCGGCTAAAAAGAAATTATGTGAACATTCCTTATATGGGTAAGAAATCTAATTTTGCAAGAAAACGTGACGTGATGGAACATTTTGGCTATTTTTCCTGGATTCAGCACCCCAAAATCTATAGGAATCAGTTGCAAAACTGGAGGCAGTTTTTTGGTAGTGTACCTGTGTAATTGAAAAGCAGAGCTGCTTGAAATTCTTACAACCCTGTGAGAGGGAAAGTAATTCGGTTGAAGATATTTGTATGAGTGATGAGGATGAATGTATGTCTCTAAAACCCTGCAGAAGACTTCCAAGAGAAAAGTCTGTCAGGACCAGAACAGGACAGTGTTATGAGCTAATGCCAGGCACAAGAGGTAGGAGATTGAAAAGCTACAAAGAGAAAGCAGGTTTAAACAAAGCTGTTTCTCCGTCCTGCTTTTACAAGCTGTCTGATAACTACCTGCCTTATTGTGGAGAGGGCTGTGTTGAAAGCTCAGAGACTGATTTGAGGAGGTTTCAAACTTTCTGCCCTAGAGAAAATAATGTGGTTGAAGAACCAATGATTACAGAGCCAAGTAGCTTAAATCCCTGTATTGAGGACATGGATTGCTCTTTGTTAATGGCTGATATAAGTTCGCTGTGCTAGCTAAAGACAAGAGTGCCTTGTAGAGAGCTGAATGAGCACAGATGAGACTGTCAGCATTTTCATTTGGATTCTGTTTATTATTATTCCTGTTTTTGTTCAAGCGAGAAGCTGTGCTTTGTTTTCACCCTCAGTTTTGCCAGAAGCATGGCTACATTTTGAGTTCTTGTGTTTTGTACTGTTTTTGAAAATCCAAACCCCGGGAGGGGAATAAAAATCCTTCTTAAACCTGACCACTCAGTCTCAACTACTCCTTTTCATAAAGAAAGGTCAGGCCCAGCAGTGCGACTGGCTGCCTACGCCTCAGTCCAGCCACTGCTGGTGACAAACCTTGAATAAGGCGGATCAGCCATTAAAGCCTGAAGTTCACTAATGCGTCTAGCAGAAGTGATGGCAATCAGGAAAACAACTTTCCATGAAAGAAACTTTAGATCCGAAGTAGCCAAAGGCTCAAAAGGTGGCTCCATGAGCACACCTAGAACAAGGTTAATATCCCATGCCACCGGAGGTGGTTTAATGGGAGGTTTTGTTAGAAGAAGTCCTCTCATAAATCTAGAAATAAGTGGATGAGAGGAAATTGGTTGTCCATCTAAGAGATTATGAGATGCAGCAATAGCACTAAGATGGACTCTAACAGAATTGGTCTGAAGACCAGAAGCCGACAAATGAAGGAGATACTCTAGAAGAGAGTCTACTGGTACCAAAGAGGGATCAAGTCCTCTCTGATTACACCAGGAAGAAAACCTTTTCCACTTAAAAGCGTAAGAACGTCTTGTGGAAGGTTTCCTGGAGGCCAGAAGAATGTCCTTCACTTGTTGAGACAGGTCTACACCTTGAAAGTCTAGGCCTTGAGTAACCAGGCCTTGAGATGTAGGGACTGGGGTGCAGTAGAGATCCGTTGTCCTGGGACAGAAGATCTGGAGCACTCCCTAACTCCAGAGGGGTGGCTTGAGAGAGTTGCAAGAGAAGAGGATACCATGTTTGTCTCGGCCAGGAAGGCGCTATGAGTAGCATGCGTCCCTTGTCCCTCTGGAGTTTGAATAAGGTTATGGGGATTAGAGCGACTGGCGGAAATGCATATAGGTAATCCTGACCCCAGTAAAGCAGGAATGCATCCCTGGCTTGACATTTTTGTGCTGGAAGTCTGAACAAAACCGGGAAAGTTTGGCATTCTGTGGACTTGCAAAGAGGTCTATGTCTGGTGTTCCCCAGACACGAAAAAGTCGAGCAAGATGATAAGAGTGGAGTGACCACTCGTGTGGCAGGAATACTCGACTGTCTGCCCAAACGTTTTGAACGCCTGGAAGATAGACTGCCCGCAGATGAATCCGATGCTCTCTGGCAAAGGCCCATAGTTGCAGAGCTTCGTTGCATAGATGCAGAGAGCCTGTTCCTCCTTGTTTGTTGAGGTAAAACATGGCTACTTGATTGTCTGTTTGCACCAGAACTGTTTTGTTTACGAGCTGGGTGCAAAAGACTCGAATAGCACTGGAGATGGCTCTGAGTTCTAGGAGGTTTATATGAAGAAGAGCCTCCTGTGAAGACCAAAGGCCCTGCGTTGATAGACTGTCCAAGTGGGCTCCCCAACCCATCTTGGAGGCATCTGTTGTGAGGATAGCCTGAGGTTGTGGCTGCTGGAAAGGAGCGCCTATTAAAAGGTTTTCCAGAGATTGCCACCAATGGCGTGTGGTAACCCTGATCTTGTCTGAAAGACCTCCTGAGGCCTGGGACCACTGGGAAGCCAAGGTCCACTGGGCCACTCTCATATGAAGACAAGCATAAGGTATTACATGGACGGTCGATGCCATGTGACCTAGTAGGCGAAGCATCTGTCTAGCAGTGAGGAAGATCTGCAGCGCTGCTTGAGATGCTAGCTCGATGATTCGCAGACAGCGCGGTTGGGGCAGGAAAGCCCTTGCAAGCTGTGTGTCCAAGCGAGCACCTATAAGCTCGAGGGTCTGAGATGGGGCGAGCTGAGACTTTGGAAGATTTATGACCAATCCCAAATACTGGAGTATTTGTTTTGCTCATAACAGGGAATGATGAGCTTCTTGAGATGACTGTGCTCGGATGAGCCAATCGTCCAAGTAAGGGAAGACAAAAATCCCCAGGGTCCTCATGAATGCTGCTATTACTGACATACATTTTGTGAAGACCCTTGGAGCCGAGGCCAGCCCAAAGGGAAGGACTCTGTACTGGAAATGTCTTCCCTGGACCAGGAACCGAAGGAATTTCCTGTGATCTACATGAATAAGGATATGCATGTAGGCGTCTTTTAAATCTAGAGAACATAGCCAATCTTGCCTGTGAAGGTATGGCAGAAGAGAGCCGAGGGAAAGCATTTTGAACTTCTCTCGGACTAGAAATTTGTTTGAGATCCAGGATTGGTCTTAAACCCCCTGGTTTTTTTGGAATGAGAAAATAGGGGGAATAAATCCCTGTACCTTGTTGGCATAAAGGAACCTCTTCTATAGCTCTCTGAGCTAGAAGAGTAGAGACTTCTTGTAGCAAGAGGTCTATGCCTAGAGGTTGAGAGTTGAACTGTTTTACCAGTGTGGGTGGTGGTAAGCTGAGGAAACGAAGTTTGTACCCCAGACTCACTATGGACAAAGTCCAGGCCTCTGATGTGATTTGCTGCCATCTGTTGGCAAAGTGGCAGATACGGCCCGGAATGTTTAGAGGTTCTGGGCCTAACAAAGGAAGAATGAGTATGTTCTCTGGACAAAAGTCAAAAACCCTGAGGAGGCTGAGTCTGCTGAGCCGGTTGGGGTTTGGGTTTTCTTTGTCTTGTCTGTTGTTGCCCTTTTTGGGGAACATATGCCTGTTGGGTGGAAGATGGATAGAACTTTTTCTTCTTAGAGAAAAAAGTTTTCTTAAAGGTCTTTTTCTTAGCTGGGTTAGCAGAAATCTTTGACAATCTATTCAAAGTGGCATTATCAGTGTCCAACTGATTAGCCTTAGATTGCCAATCCTTGCCAAAAAGATTTTCTCCAGTGCAAGGAATATTTCCCAGCTTTTCCTGCACCCATTCTTCCAAGTCAGAAGCTTGGAGCCAGGCAATTTGTCGTGCTCCTATAGCTATAGCAGAAGTCCTGCTAATGCATTCAAAACAGTCAAAGGTAGCATGATTCATGAACTTAGAGACATTCTGAGCATGTTTGACTAGTGATAAATGGTCTGCTCTTTTATCATCTTGAAGGAAGGGGTTCAAAAGCTCTAGGATTTTTGTAACCTCCTCAAGAAACATTCCCATGTATAAAAAATAGGAACTAATCCTTGCTGAAAGCATGGAGGCCTGAAATCATCTACGCCCAAAAGCATCCAGTGTTCTAGATTCACGACCTGGTGGATTAGAAGAGTGTCTCTTTGTACTCTTAATGCGTCTCATGGCAGACTCCACCACCATAGAGTGGTGTGGTAGTTGAGTCTTTTGAAAACCTGGACAAGGTGGCACTCTATACATAGTGTCAAGGCGTTTAGAATGTGGGGTTACTGTGAAAGGAGTTTCCCACATCCTTAACATTAGATCATGCAAGATCTGATGTATAGGGAGCATAGCTGCTTCCTTTGGAGCCAAGGGGTATTGTAGAATTCTTTATTCTTCTGCCCTAGGCTCCTTTTCAGGAAGTACTGTAATGGCAAGAGCCCTTGCCATATCACGCACAAAATCGTGAAAAGACATGTCCTCAGGAGGAGACATCCTATGTTGAGGAGAAAGAGTTGAATCTTGTAAAAGTTCAGCTCTGGTACCGGTGGAGTCATCTGAGTCATTGGAAACGGAAGACTCAAAGGGAGGAAGCACCGGGTTCTCCTTCAAAAGTTGTCTTCGGTACCGCTCGAGGTCGGTACCGAAGCGAGTCGGTACTTGATTCCCCATGCTTGAGAGTGATTCCAAACTTGACATCGGGGGAAGTAAGCCTGCCGAAGCAGGTACCGACAGCGATACCAGTGCCTGTGGAACGGTCTGCAGCGACTTTAGTGGTACCGAAGTAGCCAAAAGATTCGCTAGACTACGCTCAATGGCAAGGAGTCTTTTATCCATTACCATTTCTGATGCCGGGGTGTCGGTACCGACGGCAGCGGCCACAACCCCCAAGCATGGAACAGGAACGTCCATCGAGGCCGAAGTCTCGAGAACATCCTGGAGCCCCGATAGTGCTTTGGAGCCCGAAGACTCCTGCCGGGGCTGTTTTGCCGGTACAGGATCCTCGAGGGCAATGCCAGAGGCATCCCGATACTTAGAGGGAGATCTACCTCTCAAGGACCGGCTTGATTTAGACTTATGTTTAGTTACCTGAGATCCCTGGGAAGAAGTAGAGGCCCTGGAGGACACTGATGCTACTGACATAGTGTCCGATGCAAACAGGGCACCGAGTTGATTTGCTTGATTCTGAAGACTTCTTTTAGTTAGCTTCCTGCAGGAGAGACACTCCGCTGGGCAATGGTCAGGACCTAAACATTTAAGACACCAGTCATGGGTGTCTGTGACAGAAATTGTGCTGGCACACTTCGAACATTTTTTGAAACCAGTAGTTGGTTTCTCCATGCTGAAAGAAGAGGCCTAGTGGCCAAAATGGTGCCAAGCAGTAAGCAGGGGAAAACCCCTGACTGAAAAAGCACAAGTTCTGTGTTTTTTTTTTTTTTTTTTTAAAGAAAGAAAGAAAGAAAAAGCACCGGTGGTACCGGTGGGTGTCGAACGAAGGCAGGCGCGACCACAAAAAATAAGAAATAAAAGTAGAATTTTCTGCGGTGACAGGGTTCACGTCCTGTCGGAAAACGAAGAACTGAAGAGAGGGAGGTAGATAGGCGGGAAGGCAGCGCGCATGCGTGGATGCACGCTCCCAAAAGCGTTCCTATTGGATGCTGGGGAGCGTTCCTGTGCGGGCTCCGTCTGTACCGACGATACCCATATGTGAAGACTCATTC
This sequence comes from Ichthyophis bannanicus, assembly GCA_033557465.1. Taxonomy (NCBI): domain Eukaryota; kingdom Metazoa; phylum Chordata; class Amphibia; order Gymnophiona; family Ichthyophiidae; genus Ichthyophis; species Ichthyophis bannanicus. Next base: position 1,689,177,920 of record CM066031.1, on the reverse strand, counting down.
CTGCTTGTTCCTGGAGATATAAATACTATCTTAAATTCTAAAAGAAAATATTTGCTATGGCTTGAAACAATGATATTCAGAAGTAGCAACAATTTTCCATTAATGCACAACTCTGTACTCAAGCATCTATTTACCCTCATGCATACTTGTATATGTACTTTTTGTTTGCATCTTTCAGTCCTCAAACTCAAACTCAAATATATTTACTCTTAACTCCAGGTTGGTCAAAGTCTGAACAGGATTGCTGTTACAACCTTGCAGCTCGCAGTACTTACTATAGGAATAATTTTCATAGTTGTGAAACTTTTATAATTGCCAAAAAAATAGAAAATACAGTGAAAGAGGGTTTTTAAAAGCTATGCCAGGTAACAATTACAAAATTTGAACCCATCTTCCCTAATTTGTAAATAACTGACTGTATAATGATAGTCACTAAAAATACAGTGTATACAATAACACATTCATAATCACCAGGGAAGAATTCTTTAGGCACCTGAACCAGGATCTATGTTATCCAATGTCCAAAACAACGCCTGCAATAGCAATTTAACTACTTATTTTCAAGTTTTAACCTACCCTCTTAACCCTACCACATGCTTCTCCTATTATTTTCATTCTTTTATTACAGCATACTAAGGGCTTAAGAGCTCTCCTTAAATTATTTAGAAGTCAGTCAATCTCGTCACGTCCAGATTCTCTCCAGACTCATTCACCATTTGTCACTTCAAAGAATATTCTGGCTATAAGATTAGATGTTAACAATAAACTTCCATTTACCTAGGAAATTAGCCTTCTTTCTTCACAAATATATCCATTGTTATTCTTAGTCATTAGTGTATAGATTTTCCTCCTCAAAATCTAAATGCTAATTGATGGCATTCAAGCAACATATTCAAGCACAACAATCAAAGACTGCAGATTCTTCTCTACAAAACTGTCAATATCTAAGAGAAATGCCCAAAATCACTTTCCAGAGAAATATATGAGCCTTTACCATCAATTTTTGTTTTATTAAGTGCATTTTGCTCAAGCGATAGTACTTGTTAGGGAGGGCTCATCCACTCATATGTCTGCATGGGTTTGTATCTGTGCTTGTGCAAACATACAGATATGTTCCCAAACAGATACATAAAGCCATGGCGGCATCTCTCGACAGGGACCTAACCCCTACTGGCACAAGAAGTAGGGAAAGCCCACACAGCAGCAAATAACTATTTATCAGCAGGGGTTTGGCCATGGGGTAGCTCTCAAGTGTTTGCCTCTAAGAAAGAAGCCATAGAAATAATGGAGGTCATAGGAAGAGAAAGGTGACATTTTACTTACAAGTTAAAAGTCCTTTCCTCGAGTCCTGCTAGATCAGTCCAGACACGTGGTTTGTGTTCTCCTACCAGAAGATTGGTGGAGACAAAAAATCCAATGAAAAACCCAGGTTTCAATGACATCACTCCTATGCCTCTATTTGCCTCAGCCACCAGAGGTCTCCTCTGTAATCGCCCCAAAGCATATGGAAGAAACATGGCAAGCCTCACACAACCTCAATTATGGGTAAAAATGTGCAATCAACAGTAGAAAACTATGTACAGGAAAGAATAAAACAGAAGGCTGTTAGTAGAAGATGAACCTGCAAAGCCAAGTATAAAAATCATAGCGGCCCAAGGGTACTGCAGCAGAAGAACAGAGCAAATACAGTTTTAGGGGCAGGCCCTGGACTGGTCTAGCAGGACTCTAGGAAAGGACATTAACTGGTAAGTAAAATATCACCTTCCATATAGTCCTGTTAGACCAGCACAGACAAGTGGGAGGTACCAAAGCTACAACTCCAATGGGCAGGAAGAAAACAGCAGCTCGCAAAACCCTTAAGCCAAGGCAATATCCGCCCATGCATGGACATACAGGCGGTAATGCTTGACAAAGTGGAAAGTGATGCCACGTTGCTGCCTGACAAATGTTTTCAAGGGCTGAGCTCTGCTCCGCCCACGAGGATGCTTGTGCGCAGATAGAATGGCCATACAAACTCCCTGGAACCGGCTGGTTCTGCAACAATAAGCTGAGGCCATGGTCTCCTTAATCCAGCGCTCCAAAGGCGACATAGGTGCCGCGTCACTCTTGCATGGGCCAGCAAACAGCACAAAAAGATGGTTGGACTTATGAAAGGATTTCTTAACTTCCAAGTACTGGAGAAGCACCCTCTGGACATCTACCAGGCAAAGATCCTTATCCTTTCCCCGACATCGCTTCTTTGGGAAGGAGGGCAAGCAGATCACCTGGTTCACATGAAAGGCAGAAAGCATCTTAGGCAAGAAGTTAAGGCACAGGCCGAATGGAAACTGCCTCCGTTGAAATGACAGATAAGAATTTCAGCAAGACAAAGCATGCAGCTTGAAAATCCACCATGCAGAACAAATCGCGACCAAGAAGACTGTCTTGAGTGTCAAACCTTTTAAAGTAGTGTGCTTCAATGGCTTAAAGCAGGGGTCACCAACCTGCGGCTCGCGAGGCTCTACCCCGGTGCGGCCCGCCAAGGATGCTGCTGAAAGTACCGGCAAATTCATCGACTCCTTCTTCTGCAGCCGCGGCTCCCTGCCTCTTAGGGAACCGCGGCTGTGCTTGTAAAATCATCGCGGAGCCCTTCCTGTCTTGACGGGCTCCGTGCAGCATTGTCCCGCCTCCAAAGGAAGTGGTAAACAACTTCCTTTAGAGGCGGGACAATGCTGCACGGAGCCCGTCAAGACAGGAAGGGCTCCGCGATGATTTTACAAGCACAGCCGCGGTTCCCTAAGAGGCAGGGAGCCGCGGCTGCAGAAGAAGGGAGGGAGCTGACATGGAATAAAAGTACAGGTATGAGCAGTTTTTTTTTTCGCGGGGGGGGGGGGGGGTGTGCGGCCCGCGAGTCTGCCGGTAGTCGGCTGTGCGGCCCGCAGCCCTCTGGAGGTTGGTGACCCCTGGCTTAAAGGGTGCCGCCACCAAGGCCCTGAGCACTAGAAAGCACAGTTACTTACCTGTAACATGTGATCTCTGGGAACAGCAGGAATTAGTCTTCACATATGGGTACGTCGGTAGCGACGGAGCCTGCATGGGGATGCTGCCCAGCTTCCAATCAGAAAGCTTTTGGCAGCCTCCCTCGCGCCTGCGCGCTGAGTTCCCGCCCTCTCCAGAGCCTCTCTTCAGTTGAGTTTCAAAGCTGAGACAAAGGCGAGGAGAGAAAGGAGAAGAAGATAAGAGATGCAACTCCCAGGGGAGGTGGGAGGGTTGTGAAGACTAATTCCTGCTGTTCCCAGAGATCACCTGTTACAGGTAAGTAACTGTGCTATCTCCAGGAACAAGCAGGAATGAGTCTTCACATATGGGGACTCCCTAGCTGGAGATGCCAGGGGGAGATCCCATAAAAATGCAGCAGCCTGGACCAGGGGTGCATTTTGTTTCCAGAAATCCCTGGCATCCAATGTGGGATGGAGGGTAGGAGTTGACAATAAAGGAGCTGTGAGGAAGAACAGCATAGCCAAGGACTAGAGGGCCGTACAGATTGTAGGAGTCCTTGGTGTATATGAGGAGTCACATGAAACACATGTAACGTACCATTAGATAGGTCACTTACCTACTGCAATGTAGGAAGTAGAACACCTGATGTAGTCTGCTGGAGAAGCAGTGGCGGAATCTTGAAGGGACCTCCCAGCAGTGAGGATGAAGGTCCAGACCTGGAGGTAGTAGACGATCCAGGTGTGAACTGGGTAGGATGGGACGTCATGTCTTCAATGGAAAGCTTTATGAGAAAAAGCTGAAAAACTCCTTTAGTCATAATGTTATTAACAGGGAGGACTAAGGAAGAAGACTGACGGAGTTGTAGAACTAGCCCAGTCCTGACGGGGAGAGGTAAAGTGGAAAAAATCCCTATTCCCAAGGTGTACTCAAAGATAAAGATGTACACCGTTTTTCCTAACTGGCGAGAGATAGGAAAAAATATTGAAGCTTGATGCTTCAAGGGTTTAAGAAAAAATAGAGAAGTTAGCACCACAATGGTTAGTGGTGTCTAACAGTTTCTGCATGGTAATATGGTATGCGAAATAGGGCGATGGACTGTCTAAATCCTCTAGGAGGTAACATTTAGTATAGACAGTAAGGGTGAGAGTATAGAGATATGAACCCTTAAGAAACCGCCCAAGAGACACATATATATACAGATGTTTATATATATATATGTGGGGGGATCTAAATCTGATCGATATGTCCAGATGCATAAATCGGGACATGGGTGGAGATATATATATATATATATATAATATATAGATATCTTTGTGGGGCATGGAATTGCACTACCAGAGAAATGATATAGGTATGTAGACATATATAGAGATGCTACATACAAGATGACAGGTTGAAGAACATGTCTAGCACCCAGCCCCATGATTGTACATGGGAAATAAAAAAGAAAAAGATTCTGTATACTACCAGAGGGTGAAGCCACTTGGGATATGTAGAGAGAATCTATTTCTATGAATTGAGGGATGCAGGAAGGCAATCCAACAAAACAACCGTGATGATTGCGTGAGAACAGATTATAAGATGAATCTGTAAGGAACAAGGCGGGAGTTCCACCGAACACTGACATGGCAGAGGTGCAAAATGCAGGGGAAGATACCAGAGGGACCCATTAGAGGGACCCCGAGGTAGCATGCATGAATGTCAGCCTTGGATCTTCACGCAGAAGAATATATCTCGTGCTAACACCCTAGGTTAAAGAGTGTGGAGAACCTTCACAGGTATGGGAAGGGTGAACAAGCTTTTTCCTACTAATAGCGAAGCTTCAGAGACAAGGTCAATGCTCTATAGCAGGCCCTCATAGTAGAAAGCTGCTCTGAAGATTGTAGAGAGCATTGTGCAGGAGAGATAAACTGACTGAAGTCAGGTTTGTTACCATATCCTAGGAGAGGAGATGGATAGAATAATGTGAGAAAGCCTAAGGGAGTAGGAGGATCCAAGGTAGCTAACGAATAGCTTGGAAACACTACTAAGGCTAGACAGAAATTGAACAAAAGACTGGAACTTGGCAAAAGTACCAGTAATACAATCACTGTAACTCCTGCAGGCACAGCAGCTGACAGAAACAGCAGAAAGATTGCCCTGTGCCCCATAAAGAAAAAACAGATAAAGAGGGAGGAGATATAACTTCTCCCTGTCTGTGGAATAAGCTTGGTAAAAACTATTTAGTATGGTACCCCTCCGTTAGGGAAAAACCCCCATTGGAGAGGGTAGAGCAAGTAATTAGAGGGTGACATACCCATAGGGTAAGTCAACAGAAGGAAGAATGTTCAGTTGGGACAAAACCATCATGGGATAGGTGCAACTGCTCTTCTAGAGAATAAGAAGAGGAGAAGTTAGCAGTCCCTGAACATAAAATGTTTCACAAGGTAGTACACTGAAAAGAAACACAGTGTATAAACTTCTAATGAATTAGAAGGAAAGTATAGAGTATAAGTCCCAGCTCCTATGGTTGCTGGGAATGCTGAGAGTGGTTAGAGCTGGAGGAGTTCAGACTAGGCTGAGGTGTCTCCTGTTTAGGTACAGCCAAATGATGGGCAGGAGAGGAATGAAACTTTCTTTTCTTAGGGAAAGAAGGTTTGGTAGGACATTTTCTACCTCTCGAAGAAGGAGGTGGCTTAGAAAGGTCCTTAGTGGAAGGAGAGTCAGTGAAGCATTGAGCAACCTGACTTAAAGCCTCCTTATTGAAGAGACCCTCTCCTGTACAAGGAGAATGAGCCAGTATAGTTTGTGCCCATCTACTCAAGTCTGAAGCTTCAAGCCAGGCTCTGCGACGTGCTGCTATGGCAATAGCAGAGGATCTGCTAACAGACTCAAAAGAGTCTATAGAAGCACGAGACAGGAACCAAGATATATTCCGGCTGTGATTGATGAGTAAGGAATAATCAGTAGCCTTGGGCTCTGGTAAAAAAGGGGTCAAAAGAGACAATTTCTCTGTGACTTCCTGGAGTGTTAGACTCATGTGAAAAATATATGAGAGAACTCTGGAGGCCAACATAGAGTTTTGGAAGGCCTGACAACCAAAAGCATCGAGTGTTCTTGAAGAACGACCCGGTGGATAAGAAGAATGCTTCTTCTTGCTCTTAACTTTTCTCAGAGCCGATTCCACTACAAGGGAACGATGAGAAAGTTGAGGCTTCTGGAACCCTGGAGAGGGTGGCACCCGGTACCGAACCTCAATTTTTGTAGAAACTGGAGGAAGTCGTAAGGGTGATTTCCAGACCCTGAGAAGGAGATCCTGCAGAGCAGGATGTAAAGGAAATTGTATATTTTCCATCTGTGCCTGTGAGCCCTGAGTAGGACCACCACCAGGGATAGATATATTGAGAAAGGTTGCCATGTCCAGGAGAAAAGCCTGAAAAGACTGATCTCCTATGGGAACCATCCCTAGCCCGGCTAAAGAAAAAGCCGGAGCTCCAGAGGAGGTACAGGGGACTACACCAATGCCAGGTATCGGTTCTAAAGTAGGCATGGGTGCCAGAAGAGGCATCGATACTGATACAGGAGTAGCAGATGAAACAGCCATCGGGAACTGCTGCAGTGGTAGGGAGATCATGAGAGAGTTATGACTATGATCTTTGAAACTGCAGATCTGGAATCGACCTGAGTCGGTTCCAGGGCAAGTCGGTACGGAGTCATCGAGACTAGATATGGACTCAAGACTCGGCATCGAAGTAAGTGATACTATCGATGCGTGTCGCGAAGGCGCCGACGCCAATGGCAGTATCGGCAATGCCGATACCCCTAAGGCAGACTGGGTCACATCGACCGATACTGACGGTACCGAGGATACCCGATGAGCACCTTTTTCAAAGGGAAAGGTGGTCCACCTCGATGCCGATGACAGGGTATCGGAACCGATCGAAGCCGGTACCGGCCCGGAGCATGGCTGAGGTTGAAGGAAGTCAATGCGGTGCGAATCGATCGGGCCCGAAGGTACCGAAGATGCCCGATGACAATCCTTGGTGAAGAGTAGGCTACTCGACACCGGTGCCGATGCCGGAGGCTCGGTACCGCTCGAAGCGGATACCACCTCCGCGCATGGCTCAGGTATGTTCTGTGAGGGGTGAGCCCCAGGAACAACCTGAAACCCCTTTAACGCTTTGGAGCCCATAGACTCCCGCAGGGGTAATGCCAATGGATTCTTGAGGGTAAGGCCGGAGCCGTCACCATGCTGGGCATGGGACATACCACTCAAACATTGACTAGTCTTAACAGACTGTTTTTGGGTTACCTGATGCTGTGAAGTAGAGAAACCTGGTACCCTTACTGCCGAGGAAAAAACGGTATCGAGGGAAATTCTAAAATTTGAAGGTTTCTTCACAGAAATATCCCCCGACTTGCCAGGGGAAAAAGGGTCAGGACCTACACAGTTGAGACACCAAGCATTGGTATCTAAAAAGAAACAGGTGTTTCCACACCGAATGCACTTCTTAGGAAAAGAAGGCTCCATAATGAAGAGGGCTGGTAGGCTCAACAAGTTAAGGCAAAAACTGAAGAAAAGGTTTCTCAGAATTAAGTCAAAAATCCACCAGCGATACCGGTGGGAGCGGGAAATACAGCCGCGACCACAAGAAAACAAAAACTAAAGTATTAAAGTAAGTAAATAAGTAAGTTTCTGCGGTGACAGGAGGACGTCCTGCCGGCTCCGCGGAAAAACGAAAACTGAAGAGAGGCTCTGGAGAGGGCGGGAACTCAGCGCGCAGGCGCCAGGGAGGCTGCCAAAAGCTTTCTGATTGGAAGCTGGGCAGCATCCCCGTGCAGGCTCCGTCGGTACCGACGTACCCATATGTGAAGACTCATTCCTGCTTGTTCCTGGAGATACAGATTCCAGAAAGAGATCACAGAGTGGAGGGGAGGACAAAGATGCCAAACCTCCTGGTGAAAGCACGAGACATCCAGGAGGAAGGCTGAAGACTTACTAGCCACTGGACCTCAGAAACAGGCCAAAACTGCTACCTGAACTTTCAGGGAGCTAAAAGAAAAGTCCTTCTCTAGGCCTTCCTGTAAACAGGCCAACAGAGATGGCACCTTGGATGCCTCAGAAGACAACTGCTAAGTGCTGCACCAGAACTCAACCAGGCACCAGATCCACACGTATGCTAACTTGGTAGACCTCCTCTGGGCTCCGAGCAGAGACCACTGCTGGAGAGTAGCCCTTATAAAGGGCTCCAGTGCCCTGCCCTGTTCAGGCTTTCCTACAGAAGCTCTCCAGATCAACCAACAGTAAGGATTTAAGGGTTTGTTTTATTATATTAAGTTGTTAGCTCTCTGACTGGGAGCTCTTAAAAGGGTTTTTTGTACATTTTTAAAGCAAGGTTACTTTTTTTGGTGCTTTAGTGGGACTTTCCTTGAGCACAGTAGGTAGTTGAACTCCAGTAACTTCCTGAGCTTTGGGAACTGCTAACACTTAATCAGGAGTTAGTTCCCTCCCTACCCACCCCGACTCCCACCCAGCCCTAGCGAGTAGTCTTGCTTTATAGGGCACCTCCCCATTTAACAAAGCACAGAGAATTGGACCAGCACATTTTGAATATAATTAAGGAGATTTAACTGCTTTTTCTCTGAAAGGACAGCTGGTAAACCGGCTGGTACTTGGTAGATCTCTCTCTTTTGCTTTAACAGATACCTAAGCTCCATGAACAGAATAATGGCTGGGAAGAATCGTATCGCTAAAGCTGTTGCCCCCATTACAGATTCTGCCTCGGTCCAGACAGAGGTCCTAATGCCAGTTGAAGGACCGGTTCCATGTGCAGGGTGCCTGCATGCTGAAGCTCTGAGGAAACAAGTGGAGGAACTCAGCGAGGAGGTGGCAAGGCTGAGAAGCATTCAAGACAGTGAGAAGTACATTGATGAGATGCTTCTTGCAGCAACCAAGCTCTCCAGCAGAGGAGAGGATGGGTACCAACAGAATGTCGATGGTTGGACACAAGTCACCAGGGCCTGCAAAATCACCAATCCAACTTCTCCAGCCCTTGAATTGAAGAACCATTATGCAGCCCTGAAAGTGGAGGAGGTGAAAGCATCCCTGGAAAGGGAAGAACCAGCGCTCAAGTACCCCAAAGTTGCAGAATGAGTAACCACAAGGAAACAAAGTGTAGTGGTGGTTGGAGACTCTCTTCTGAGGGGTACTGAGGCGTCCATCTGCCGACCAGACTTGATGTCCAGAGGTATGCTGTCTGCCTGGTGCCAAAATCCAAGATGTTACAGAGAGTTTGCCGAGACTCATCAAGCCCACTGACTATTACCCAATGTTGCTAATCCATGTTGGAACAAATGATACTGCCAGGTATACCTCAGAACGTATCAAAAGTGACTTCATGGCTCTGGGATAGAGGGTGAAGCAGTTAGGTGCACAGGTGGTGTTCTCTTCAATCCTTCCTGATGAGGGTAAAGGCCAAGGCAGAGAGGCTCGCATCCTGGAGATGAATGCATGGCTGCATGGATGGTGTCATCGAGAGCGTTTTGGTTTCCTAGACCATGGGATGCTGTTCCAAGGGTTGCAGAGCAGAGATGGCATCCATCTGTCCAAGAAAGGTCAACGCATCTTCAGTAGTAGACTGGCTAATCTATTGAAGAGGGCTTTAAACTAGATTCATTGGGGATGGGTGAAGAAAGCCCCCAGGTAAGTGAAAGCCCCCAGGTAGGTGATACATTAAATAACTTTATGGAAATGGGTAACAGGGGTAACATATGGAAAGCAGTGTGTATAAATGCCCGTAGCATGGGAAATAAGATCCCTGATGTTGAATCTTTGGTGGGAGTGGCTGACTTGGATTTAGTGGCAGTTATAGAAACATGGTTCACAGAAAACCATGATTGGGATGTAACTATACCTGGCTATACCTTATTCAGAAAGGACAGGGTAGGAAGTAGGGGAGGAGGAGTGGCACTATATGTAAAAACTACTATTAAAGCTTTGGAATTACAGAGCTTAAAAAGGAGAGGGGAGGCATTGTGGGTTAAACTAGAAAGAGGGAAAGAGAAATCTATTTACATTGGTGTGATATACAGACCTCCCTCACAAGAGGAAGAGGTGCACAGAGAGTTAATTGAAGACATGTGCAGCATTGCTAGGAGAGGGGAAGTGCTACTGATAGGAGATTTCAATATGCCAGATGTTGACTGGCACATTCCTGCTGCAGTTTCATCTAGAAGTAAGGAGATCCTGGATTCTCTACAGGGAGAACTATTCAGGCAATTGGTAACAGACCCCACACGTGAAGGGGCCATACTGGACTTGGTGCTTACCAATGGTGAAAGTGTTTCTGATGTTGTAGTGGGAGATCATTTTGCATCCAGTGATCACCAGATGGTGTGGTTCAGTATTAGGACTAGGGCTGTTAGAATCCATTCAAAGGCGAGGATCTTAGACTTTAGGAAGACTAACTTTGCGAAGATGGGCCAATACCTCAGGGAGTCGTTAGTTGGATGGGAACAGCTGAGGGATGTATAAAAACAGTGGGCAAAACTGAAAGGGGATATTTTAAGGGCAACCAACCTTTTTGTTAAAATGGTAAAGAAAGGTAAAAGGAAAAGGAGACCGCTATGGTTTTCGAAAGAAGTAGCTGAAAAAGTGAAGAAAAAGAGGGAGGCCTTCATGAAATACAAGAGATCACAGAGAGAGGAAGACAGGCGTCTGTATTTGGAAAAACTTAGAGAAGCTAGCAAAGTAGTCAAGAAGGCAAAGATTCAAAAGGAGGAGGAAATAGCCAATGCAATAAAATGGGGGGATAAGACATTTTTCAGATATATTAGTGAGAAGAGGAAGGGCAAGAGTGGTATTGTCAGACTCAAGGGTGCAGGGGAGGAATATGTAGAAGCTGATAAGGATAAAGCGGAATTGCTTAACAAATATTTTTGTTCTGTGTTCACAGATGAAGAACCAGGAGCAGGACCTCAGAAAACACCCACAAATAGTAACAGAAGCAAAGGACATCTTGAACAATTTTCAAAAGACTGTGTTCGTGAGAAACTATCTCAACAAAGTAGAGAAAGCGATGGGACCGGATGGGATACACCCGAGAATACTGAGGGAACTTGGGGACGTTCTAGCAGCTCCACTGACTGACCTTTTTAATGCCTCGATGGAGTTGGGAGTGGTGCCAAAGGACTGGAGAGAGGCTCATGTGGTGCCTTTACACAAAAGCGGAAGTAAGGATGTGGTTGAAAACTACAGGCCGGTTAGTTTAACTTCGGTGGTGAGTAAATTATTGGAAACGCTGCTGAAAGAGAAAATAGTGAGGTTTCTGGAGTCCAGCGGATTACAGGATATGAGGCAACATGGATTCACCAGAGGCAGGTCTTGTCACACAAATCTGATTGATTTCTTTGACTGGGTGACCAGGGAGTTGGACCGAGGGAGAGCCCTTGATGTGGTGTATTTAGATTTCAGTAAAGCCTTTGACATTGTTCCTCACAGGCGACTTATAAACAAACTGAGCACCCTAGGGATGGACCCTAAAGTTACTGCTTGGGTTAGAAATTGGTTGGGTGGGAGGCGACAAAGAGTACAAGTAAATGGAGCTCACTCTGAGGAGAAGGATGTTATCAGTGGTGTGCCCCAGGGATCTGTCCTTGGTCCGATTCTTTTTAACATCTTTGTTAGTGATATAGCGGAAGGGCTTTCAGGTAAGGTTTGCCTCTTTGCAGATGATACCAAAATCTGCAATAGAGTAGACACCCAGGAAGGGGTAGATAACATGAGGAGGGATCTAGCTAAGCTTGAAGAATGGTCTAGAATTTGGCAGCTGGGATTTAATGTTAAAAAATGTAAGGTCATGCATTTGGGCTGCAGCAATCCAAGGGAGCAATATAGTATAGGGGGTGAAGTACTTTTGTCCACTAAAGAAGAGCGGGACCTAGGCGTGGTTGTGTCTGATGATCTTAAAGTAGCTAAACAGGTAGAAAAGGTGACGGCAAAAGCTAGAAGGATGCTTGTGTGCATATGGAGAGGAATGGCTAGCAGAAAAAAGGAGGTGATAATGCCTCTGTATAAGTCTTTGGTGCGACCTCATTTAGAGTATAGTGTGCAATTCTGGAGACCGCACCTTCAAAAGAATGTGAACAGGATGGAGTCGGTGCAGAGGGTGGCTACTAAAATGATTAGTGGTCTTCATTATAAAGCATATGAGGACAGACTGAAGGATCTTAATATGTACACCTTAGAGAAAAGGCGGGATAGAGGTGATATGATTGAGGTGTTTAAATGCCTCCATGGCATAAATGTTCAGGGAGAAAGCCTCTTTCAATTGAAAGCAAGATTTGCTACGAGGGGACATGGGATGAGGGTGAAGGGAGATAGATTCAGGAGTGATATGCAGAAATATTTCTTTACGGAAAGAGTAGTGGATCCGTGGAATAGTCTCCCAGTGGAGGTGGTAGAGATGAGGACAGTAACTGAATTCAAAAGAGCATGGGACCAACACAGAGGATCTCTAAAGGTAAAAAGTGGACTGTTGTAGTTCTTGATATGGAAGGACAGACTACATTTTATTTATTTATTTATTTATTTAGACAGTTTTTGTATACCGCCTTATCCTTCAATCAAAGCGGTCATGACACAATTGGGGGATACATTTAACACGCGGGGATATGAGACACATACACTAATACTTACAGGGAACATGGGCTATGGAGGGTTAAGTGGCTTGCCCAAGACCACAAGGAGCATCTGTGGGACTAGAAACCCCAGTCCTTCCAGCCCAAGGTTGCTGTCCTCTAGTCGGATTTGAACCCCCGACCTTCCGGCCTGAAGTACCTTGCCCCAACCACTAGGCCATGTGGTCTTTTTCTGTCATCATGTTTCTATGTTTCTGTGTTTATGTGCCAACAGTCTCCTTCCAAGAGCCAAGCCATAAGTGAGAAGGGACCCGGGTCTTCTAGGATGATAGGTGCCTTGCTGCCATAGGCTCCGAGATGGAAGCAACCAAAGAGGTGGTGTCTGCAGAAGCCACTTCAGGTCTTTGAACTTCACTCCCCTCAGCCAATCAGGCACCACCAGAACAATCCTGCCCAGATGGAGGTCCATATGCCGAAACATATGCCCCCATCGATTACCCTAGGTTTGGCAATAAATAAATATCAGACAAAATAAATCACCAAACAAACCCCCCAAAAAACCTCTAAGTGAAATTTTGTTTTTGTCGGGTTATGCCGAGGGAGGTAAGAACTGCTATCTATCCCCACTAGACGGCAGAATCCATTTTAATCATATTATAAAAATTCAAAAAACTTAGCTTATAAGAATGGACTAGCCTTAATATCCCACAATGTGGTATCCAAACTCAGGCACGACGTGCACGTTTCGGGATTCCCTCCCTATATCAAGTGCTGCTTCCATCAGTAGTCTAATCAGTAGTTTTTTAAAAGGGCATACTGCTTATCATTGGTTATTGCAACCCTTCACTCAATCATGGGACGCCAATCAGATGGCAGGAAAACCCCACTTCCTCAGGGGAACTCCACCACATCACTGATGACATCACAAGAGACTGATCCAATCAATTTCCCCTGGAATCACCGTATTCCCTGAGGAATTCCCTGAGGAATCACCGTATTCAGTTTAAATATCCAGCTTTGCTCACGCCGTTGAAGTAAGGCAATCTGATCACCCCCCTCCTAGGATCCAGGGGGGGGGGGGAACATAATCACCGACCATCGCAGGTCCACAAAGTCATGATTGTATGTTAATTCCACCAAGAAAGCACGATACCAGGTGAACAGAAGAAGCCCAGTACAATTCGTGGTATGAAGGAAGGGAAAATTTTATTTCACACAACTTAAGCCCAAAGGCCCGACACAGGCCGTGTTTCGAATCCTTCTTCATCAGGGGGATTCAGGCACACTTATCAGTAAACACAAAATGATTTTATACGTTTCTTGCTGTAAGCTCAAAAAATGTAAACTCAAAAAAACTTGATCAGCGCAACGAGAGGGATCTATAGCAAGGCCCAATTCTCGTACATCAACTACTCACCAACTCAGACACAGATCTGCTATTGTCCATCAAAGAACAAACAAACAAAATGCTCACTTAAGCGAGTTTTAATCGCTTGCGTAGTCCTGCCTACATATACAAAAGGACAGGGGCATTGCAAAACATAGACAAAAGACAAGCTACAATCAGTCTCCCATCTACGTTTAATTATGCGCCCTGTTTTTGAATGTGTCCATATTCTACCCGTCAATGCTGTAGCACAATACACACATGATCCACAGGAAATATGACCCTGATTAGATAGAGATGACAGTGGTGGTCTGTCAATCAAAGCAGTAAAATGTACCAGGATATCTTTCAAATTAGAACCGCAGGTATAGGCAATCATAAGGGGTTTTTGGAAACAAGGGTGCAACCCCAAAATATGCCAATATTTCTTCAGTATACCAACCACTTCACTGCTGAGACTCATATATGGAAGAACTCCAACTAATGCATCTGGGGTCTCATCAACTCTCTCACTTCTCAATGCGTCATCCAATAGCCATTCACGTTGTACATGTAGGGCCCGATGATATGCTGTCCTCACTATTTTCATGGATACCCCCTACGAAGTAGTTGTTCACACAAATCCCTTGCCTGATATCTAAAATCCAGGGGGGATGAACAAAGGCGCCAAAGCCTTAAAAATTTTCCAAACGGAAGTCCTCTCTTCAAAGATCCAGGATGAAAACTCTGGTATGTAAGTAGACTATTTCGTTGCACACTCTTTCGATACAAAGAAGTCCGAAAAAACATCTTCTTTAAATATCATCACATCCAAAAATTCAATTTGAATCATATCAGTGTGTGCAGTAAATGTCAAATTAGGTTTTAAATTATTTATCCAAGACAAAAACTCTTGTAACTCAGAAGGGGTACCATTCCATAAAAAGAATATATCGTCCAAAAAACGCTTCCAAAACACCACATGTTCAAAAAAGGATGACCCATGTAACATTTTTCTTCAAAATCAGCCATATAGAGAGTGGCAATTGAGGGCGCTGCCATTGCCCCCACTGCAGTCCCAAATATTTCTTGGTAAAATTTTCCCTCCGACAAAAAATAGTTGCGTTTCAAGACAAGCGTAATTAGCTCTAACAAGAACTTACGAGGAAGACGCGGAGGTGCAAAAGTGAACAAGATAGACAACAATGATAATGCCTCAGTTTGATTAATATTCATGTATAACGCGGTTACATCTAAGGTAACTAACAAAGTCCCATGATGGGACATTAATAGCCAGTAACTGTTGAATAAAATGTGTAGAATCCCTTACATATGATTTTACCAGAGCTGCTTCTTTCTATAAAAACACGTCACAAAACAAGTCACAAGCACTGATCCCCGGACATGACACTATCGGCTTCCCTGGGGGGGGGATACTAGAGATTTATGAATTTTTGGAACCAGATAAATAATTGGCACTCTCAGATATACCAAAAACAAAAATCTGTGCTCTTTCTTAGTTACCCAACCTTTTTTCCAATCCCATATCAACTAACAATTTAATCTCTTGTTGAAGTGCAACAGTAGGATCCACCGGAAGCTGTTTATATGTAAGGCTATCTGATAGATGCTCTCTCAAGAGGTCAACATAATCAGGCATTGATTGAACCACTATCGCACCCCCTTTGTCAGCTTTTCATATGGTTATCATTGGATCCCGTTTAATCTGTTTCAGTGAATCCCAACCTCTTTTATCAAGATTAACCCATTTCGGCCGTGCCAACTGTTCCAAGTGCTCAAGCTCTCTTAATACCAGATTTTGAAATATAGCAATAGAGGGATCAATCACATGCGGTGGCATCCACTTTGATGGTGGGTAAACTACTGAATCATCCGGACCAACAACTTTATCTGAAAAATAATGGGTGACTCGTAATTTATGAAACAATTTTTTGCAAATGCACCCGCATTTCAAATGAATCATGTCTGGTTATCGGTACAAAAGATAGTCCCAAATTCAATAAATGATCCTGATCGGAGGTTAACGGTTTCGTTGTAAGATTTACCACTATTGATTCATTTGCCGCCGAGATCGTTGCCGTGTCAACGGTGGATCCCACCCTTCTGTTTGGTAGTCCCGACAGGTGCATCCCCTTCATGCCTGTCCATGTCAAAAATCCTGAGATGCTTTCAAATTAAATGCTTTGGATGTGAGCATGCGTCGAGAATTCGTCAACAGGTGGTGTCTGCCCCGATAGTTGAGCACTGTCTAACATACAATCATGACTTTGTGGACCTGCAATGGTCGGTGATTGATTATGTCCCTCTGGATCCTTGGGGGGGGGGGGGGGGTGATCGGATTGCCTTACTTCAACGGCGTGAGCAAAGCTAGATATTTAAATGGAATACGGTGATTCCTCAGGGTCTCAATAAGGAAATTGATTGGATCAGTCTCTTGTGATGTCATCAGTGATGTGGTGCAGTTCCCCTGATGAAGTGGGGTTTCCTGCCATCTGATTGGCGTCCTATGATTGAGTGAAGGGTTGCAATAGCCAATGATAAGCAGTATGCCCTTTTAAAAAACTACTGATTATATTATTTCAGCGTTATATGGCGGTTAATATGATCTGATGGAAGCAGCACTTGATACAGGGAGGGAATCCCGAAACGTGCACGTCGTGCCTGAGTTTGGATACCGCATTGTGGGATATTAAGCCTAGTCCATTCTTATAAGCTAAGTTTTCTGAATTTTTATAATATGATTAAAATGGATTCTGCCGTCTGGTGGGGATAGATAGCAGTTCTTACCTCCCTCGGCATAACCCAACAAAAAGAAAATTTCACTTAGAGGTTTTTTTGGGGTTTTGTTTGATGATTCATTTTGTCTGAAACATATGCCCCAGCAGGGGCCATGGAGAAAAAAAGTACAGCAGGTACTAACTTGGCCAAGGCTGTGTCAGGGCGATGATGCTCTAGGACCCCCATCTCCGTGTGGAGACTAAAGCAGCGGCAAAACTTTGACATTGGAGCTGTTTGCCATCAGATGCATTTTGGGGTGACCCCAGCATCACAGAATCAACTGAAACATCTAACTTAACTCCTACTCTCCAGGATCCAGAGAGTGCTGGCTGAGGAAGTCTGCTTCCACACTGTCCACCCCAGCAATGTTGTGAGCCAATAAGGTTGAGGTTCTTCTCTGCCCAGGCAAACAGGACAGCCAACTCCAGAGCTACCCCGGCACTCCTTGTGCCGCCTTGCTGACTGACATAAGCCACTGCCGTGGTGTTATCTGGAAATACCTGAAGAGCCAACCTGATGGACCACACAGTTTCCCTGCATTTCCAATGGCCCTGGACCACCAAGAGGCTTCCCACCCAAGAGACTAGCATCTGGCGTCAGGAGGATCTAGGAGAAATTGTCCAGCAGCATGCCCTTCCTCAGATGACAGGGCTGCTGCCACCACCGCAGGCTGAACTTCACCATCAATGGGAGCAGGAGCCTAATCTTGAACTTCTGAGAACTCTGGGACCACCAAGTCAACAAGGATTGCTGTAGCAGTCACACATGAGCACATGCCCACACCACCATCTTTATGGTTGCCACCATCAATTCGAGGAGCTGAAGATAATCCCAGACTTTGGGAGCCTGCTGCACACAGAACAGCAGCAGGCAATCCAACAGTCTTTTGTCTTTCTCTTCTAGCAGGAAACTCTGCCCATTTGAGGGACTCCAGAAACTCCAGGGACTGGCTTTTTCCACCGATTGAACACCCAGCTGAGGCTTTCTAAGACGATCACCACCTGGGATGCCACCCCAGATGCTTTTGAAAGGGAATGGGCCCGGGAGGGATCTCTGGACACTCAAATATTTTTTTTGTTTATACTCCACGGTGTGATTATCACTCTGTTCTTTGTATACATTGTTCCTTTTCTGTGGGTGGTTGTGTTTCTCTTGGACTGTCCAGATAAAGATGGACACAGATCTCTTGGTGCTACAGGCTGCAGCAGCCACCACCATGACCATGGAGTACATCTTCGGGGCTGAAGGAAAGGACGGCAAACTGATAATGAGAGTCAAGCACAGCAACACACAGATACTTTGCTGGTCCGCCCGGATCGGGATAAGAATACGCCTCAGCCAGATTCAGAGAAGCCAAAAAATCCCCTCGGTACACTGCTTGAATCAGTGAGAACAAGGACACACAAGTGCTCATTGACCCCCCTGAGGTCCAGAATGGGCCAGAAGGAACTGTCCTTTATGGGCACCATGAAATAGATGGAGTATCTGCTTTTGCCTTGCTCATCCAGCAGGAAGGGCATCACTGCCTTTAGGCACAGCAACCTGTCCAAGGCGGTTCGCACAGTGGCACTTTTGATTGCAGCCCACAAGTGGAGATGACAAAGGCATCCAGAATCGGCTCTTTGCATTCCAGGACATAGCCAAACTGGCTGGTGTCTAACTCCCAGGGATCCTTGATAATCTCGGCCCATTCCTGAAAGAAAAGGTGAAGCATGCCTCCAACTGAAGGAACCAGGGAATGGACCCTCAAACCTTCACTGTGCAGCCCAGGAGGGTTCATCTCGAAGGGAGCAAGTCCCTGGGCCCATGTGCTCCACAAAAAGACTGAGAACGAGAGTTCCGAGACCCCTGGGAATCTAGCATGCCCTCGGTGGAGGTTAACAAGAAGGAGCATAAGCCCACTTCACAGGCTCCTTAGACCTGTCTTCCAGAAGGCAGTAAGATTTTGTCTCACCAAGGTCCTTCACCAGTTTCTACATATCAGTTTCAAAGGAAGCTTCCCCAGAAATGCCAGGTGGGCCAACTGAGCTTCGGAAGATGTAACCACTGCCTACTGCTGGAACCAGATCCAACACCATGACAGTGTCACTGGGTGACATCCCTGGTCGCCAAACGTACCAGGCCATACATGGCATTAGAAGCGAAGGCCATAGCAGACTCCAAAAGAGGGATATCATCATCCAGAGGAAGAGACAATCCACTGGAACAGGGCTCGAGACGTCAGGCTGGTACATACCACCAGCTGCAGAATAGCCGCCGCCAAGGCAAACTGGCTCCTCAACAATGAATCCACATTATGGCCCAGAAAATCCCTTAAAGCATCAATCCGCCTTCCACAGGAATGAAAGTCAGTCCTGTGCATCCACTTTGGGAATGCCAAACCACTCAACGCTCTCCTCCTCCAGGAGAGCTGAGATCTTCTTACACACCCTTTAAGCAGGGAGTCGAGAGAGTCCCACTCTAACCAGATCATATCCTTGATCACATTTGGAAACGGTAAGACAGTAGTGTATTTTTTCACCCCTTAAAGGAGCAGATGTACCTTCGGCTTTGGCGCCTGGTCTGTGCCGGAATCAACTGTCAAGTTCTAGGCAGATGAGACACTAGCAATCAACATTGTCAGCTCCTCTTTCTGAAAGAGGCGGATCATACCAGCCTGCTCACAGTCTTCTGAAGGCAAGAACTTTTACATCCACGACAGAGCCCACTACAGAGTCATCCGAATCCAAGTCCTAGTCAAAACCTCGGACAGCTCCCAGCTGTTTCATATCTCCAGGGGGTGCTGCACACCAAGGATGCTTAGCCAAATGCAATTGAACAGGGTTTCCACTCTCTGTCTGCCCCACACAAGACTGCCTGGGACCACCCAGAGGCGGTAGGGTCTGAATTTCCACACTAGAAGGACCAGGCCTGCTACAAAACAGAAAGAATTCAGGAGAGGACAATCTAAAGTCTGGAAGCTCTCCTCTCGGAAATGACCCAACACCAGTGGGCGCAGCAATCACAGACCTCCTGGTGGTCGATGAGCAGCTCACGGCACTGTTGGCGGATCTTCCAGCTGGCTGGATATCCTTATCCATTGTGCCATCTGTCACCTCCTGTCCTGAGACACACAAAGCCAGACTAATTGAATCACCTGGCTGAAAGATGGGCAGCAGGCCCTCCAGGGATGTTTCAGAAACTGCCATGCCAGAAGAACAGAGTCCAGAATCCAGAGATGAGGCACCTCGCTTGCCACATGTCAAACAACGTTTCCTGTAATACAGAGTTAAGGCAAGTATCAAAACAGTGCATGCTAAGGCTGTGACGGACCAAAGGCACGCATTAACTGTGCTTTTACTGCAGTGCGCATCACAGGCACTAGTGTAGGAATGCGTGTTTGGCAGAACGCACGTATAGACCACATGACTGCCAAGTGCACAATAGGAGAAAACACTACTAAAGTGTGCAGAAAACAGCAGGAAACCCTCCACACTGCGTCGATGGTTAACATCAGTCTGCCCCAAATTGCATCCCACACAAACAAAATCAGGAGTCTTTAACAAGGACAATGATGAGTTCAAGCCTTGGTTACTCACTCCCTGAGAGCCCCAGGCAGAGGATCCATGCCAAGCTCAGTTCTACTTCCATGATATTGTTTCACTGGCTTTTGTAGCACTGTGTTTAAGGTGGCTGGCAGGCAGATCCCTCTGAGACCCTTCTGCAATCTTCAAGAGAGAGCAGGGGGAACAGAGGAGGGAGGGGGCGTCGAGGTTGTGTGAAGCAGCTGCACACTCAGATTCTTCCAATTTTGTGGCTGCTCAACAGGCTGTTATGATAAGAGTGTGGAACTGAACCAATTTTCCCTCCTTCTATGGCTACCGAAAAGACCGTAGTCTAGTGGAGTCTCCCACATCAAGCTGAGTCTTCTTCAAGGTGGTCATTCATGAGTGTTTAATCAATCTTTTCCTCTCAATCCTGAGATTTTCTTCAGAGTGGAGAAAATCCATCCACTATCAGCTGGAGACAAAGAAATACTGAGGATACCTCTGGTGAATGAGACAAAGAGGCATGGGAGTTATG
This sequence comes from Ichthyophis bannanicus, assembly GCA_033557465.1. Taxonomy (NCBI): domain Eukaryota; kingdom Metazoa; phylum Chordata; class Amphibia; order Gymnophiona; family Ichthyophiidae; genus Ichthyophis; species Ichthyophis bannanicus. The sequence goes on along the minus strand of CM066031.1, from coordinate 1,689,157,096 downwards.
TCATTGAAACCTGGGCTTTTCATTAGTTCTCTGTCTCCACCAATTTGCTAGTAACAGAACAGAACAAACTTGTCTGGACTGGTCTAACAGGACGATATGGAAAGAAAGGTTAGAAATAGGTATAAGGAGGGAAGAGGATGGGAGCAAAGGAAGAATAAAATGATGGAAGTGATAAGATTGAAAGGAAGAGGGAGAAAAGTGAAAAAGTGAGTGAAAATGGATAAAGGATAGAAGGGGAAGGGTCCTCACACCCCCCTCCTCAACTGATCACCCCAAATTCATATACACACCTTATATCCCCCCAAACACTCTTCACCCCACCTCTTATACCAGCACCCCCTATCCCTTATATACACACACACATATACTGCTCTCCGACACCCCCACCCCACTTACCTGCATCCCACTTCACAGTGGTTCATTTCTATGCCTACCTTTCAAACCCTTTTCTCCACTCCTCTCACACAGATGTACACACCCACCTACCTACCCTTACACTCTGAAGTTAGACATAAATATACACACAATACACTCAAATACATCCCTTGTATAGTTTCCTTCCCCCCACCCCCACAGCTGGGCCACCCTTACAAAAGACACTTTAGCATGTCTTTTACCACTGAGCAGCTGCAATGGTTAAGAGTTTACACCTGGCATGGATGTTGTTCAAACATACCATCTTGGTAGTCTGGACCAGATGGATTCCACTTAAAGGTGAAAGGAAGGCCAAACAGTCAGCATGACTAAAAGGTGAGGTCAAATAGGCTATTATAGCCAAAAGAATATCTTGCAAAAAATGGAAAAGGGACTTGAATGAAGAAAACAGGAAAACAGCATAGGCACTGGCAAGTTCAATGCAAAGCATTGACAAAGGCAGCAAAAACATATTAGAAAATAAGCTCATCATAAAGGCAAAAAGTCTCATAAAAAACCTTTCAGGTACATTCCATGCAAGAAGCCTATAAGAGAGTTACTTAGACCATCAGATAATCATGGGGTAAAAAAAGGACACTCAGGGATGACATGGCTATAAAACAAACTAAATGAATTTTACTGAGGAAGTTGTAAAGGAAAACAAACTCACCTGTAGCAGCAGAAATAAGTACTCATGTATGGGTGACATCACTGACTGAGCCCACGCTGAATGCCCCTCAGCTTCTATTAGAAGCTTCTGGGAACTGCACCATGCATGCGTGCCTGCCTTCCCACCTGAAGTAGCACCATCTTCTCCAGTTAAATTTCAAAGCAGTAGCCAAGAAGCTCAATTCCTCAGGGAGGTGGGAGGGTTGTGAGGACTTATTCCTGCTGTCCACAGAGAACACCTGCTACAGGTGAATAAACTATGCTTTTTCCATGGACAAGTAATAAGTCCTCATGTATGGGACTCCCAAGCTACAGGCTACTGAAAACTGAGGAAGCCTAATAGGGGCAATGATCTACAGAACAGGGAGAACAGCAAGGTAGTTCCCTCTAGGGATTCTGATTTAGCATCCTCAGCATACAGCACAGAGGTTGATCAACTTTTGCAGGTAGCCTGGACGGACAGAAGGGCTGGTGGGCAAGAGTTGGACCTAATACCCAAAGAGGTGCCAGAGCATGGCCTAGCCAAAGTTGCTATCCCACTGGGGATCCCCATCCAGACTATAGTGGACTGTGAGTGTGTGGACCAAAGATTTCCTCCATGGAGGCAGAGCGGAGGTTAGCAACAGAAGCAGCCAAGGCTCGAATGTTATGACATGACCCTCAAGGTTCAGGCCAGCCAGGGATTAAGCCAAGGTGATGCAATCTGCCAGCCATAAGGACAGTATGCACTTAGAGACAGCAGCAGCTTACTAGGGTCAAAGGAGACAAATAGCTGGGTGGACCGTTGGTGGGCCTTGGTATGCTCAATATAGAAGGCCAAGACATGCTTACAGTCCAGTGTATGCAACACTGCTTCCTCCCAGTTGGCATGTGGCCTCAGGAAGAAAGTTGGCAGGACAATCGACTGATTGAGGTGGAACTCTACCACCTTTGACAGAAATCATGGCTGTATTTGCAAGACCACCCGGTTATGGTAGAACCTGTTGTGAGGCGGATGGGCCACCAGAGCCTGGAGCTCACCGACATGGTGGGCAGACGTGACTGCCACCAAGAACAGGACCTTCCAGGTCAAGTACTTCAGAGGGCAAGAATCAAACGGCTCAAAGGGAGCCCGCATGAGCTGCATAAGGACCACCTTGAGATTCTAGTTCACCGTAAGAGGCTTGATGGGAAGCTTCGAGAGAAGCAGAACCTACATGAAGCGAGCCACCAATGGGTGAGCCGAGATGAGCTGGCCCCCTGAGCCATGATGGTAGGCACCAATCATGCTGAGGTGGACCCAGACAGAGTTGGATTTCAGGCCAGAGTCCGAGAGGCGCAGGAGGTACTCCAGCAACCAATCTAACATGCAGGAGAAGGGATCAAGTACCCTAATCACTTATCAAGTGGCGAACGTCCACGACTTGAATGTGTAGGCCCAATGCATGGACTCCTTGCATGATGCCAGAAAGACATTCATGATGCTGACAGGTAAATCACGTTACAAAACGAATACCCACTCAGCATCCAGGCCATGAGGGCCGAGTGGACACTGGGGTGCAGCAGGAACCCATCCTGAGAGAGGAGATGAGAAGCAGAGCCCAGATGGAGAGGCTCCATTTGAGAGGGTTGAAAGCAGCAGGGGAACCATGGCTGATGGGGCCAGTAGGGGCGATGAGAATCATGGTGCCCTTGTTGGCCTGAAGTTTCAGCAGAGTTTTCGGCCTGAGGTGGGTCAGGGAAAAGGCATAAAGCAGACCCACTCCACAATGGAGGAGATAGGCACCCAAGGCCAGCCAGACGCCTGGAGCAGAACCAGCCCACCTAGGTGCTCTGCAATATGGCAAAGAGGTCTATCATAGGGGTGCCCCACTTCCAGAAGATCCGCTCCATCATCCCTCTGTGGAGGGTCTACTCGTGTCGCTGGAGGACTCTTCTTAGCTGATCTGGGAGGACATTGAACTTGCTGGGCAAGTAAGTTGCCCGGCGCTCCATCCTGTGGTCCAGTGCAACTTCCACAGCCAGACTGCTTCCCAGCAGAGGAGGTACAAGCCCATACCTCCCTATTTGATTACATAGAACATTGCCACCTGGCTGTCTCTTTGGGTCAGGATGACCTGATTCGCTGTGTGTGCCCGGAAGGCCCAGAGGGCATTCATTACGATTGAAACCCCTTTGTCTTTTTGGGAACCAGGAAGTACCCGGAATAAAACCCATTCCCGACCTGAGCTCGCAGAACCAGATCGATAGCAAGGTTGGTCAGTAGAGTGGCAACCTCCTCCTGCGACAGGGTCTGGTGCAGTGGGTCCATGGCATACTCCCTTGGACGAAGGAAGGCAGCAGCTGGGTAAGGTGCAGCCGGTGGCCCATCTGGATGAGCTGTAGCACCCAGGTGGTCGAGGTAATAAGAGACCACCTGTGGGCAAAATGGATGAGCCACCCCCCCTACCTGAGGGGGAAACTCCAGCAGGTACAGGACGGTTGGCTATGCCCCTGAGGAACCAGTCAAAAGTCCAATCCCGATTTGGACTGCGGGGCTGGCTAAGCTTTTTGAGGCTTTTTCAGCTGCTGCTGGTGGGGGGTGGGGGGGGGCCTGCACTTTCAGTTGGATGTGCTGGGGTGCCAGATAGTACCGGAGTGGGTGTGGGCAGGCGGCCTTCTTCCCCTGGTTCTTCTTCCACGAGGGAACCACAGTCTTCCTCAAAAGCCTGGAGAGCATCATTTCTGAAGCTAAACAGCTTTTTTTCTCCACCAGCTTCCCGAAAAGGTTCTCCCCAGTGCAGGGAATGGTGGCCAGCCTGTCCTGGACCCCACTACCCCAAGTCCGAGGACTGGAGCCAGGCCAGACTCAAAGGCATCATATGTTGCTTGCACTGCATATTTGGAGCAATCCTTGCCATAGCCTATCAGGGCAAAGAAGGAATCAAGGCAGTCTGGAGGGACATGGGCAGCAAACTCAGTCAGGTCCAGCATGTCGTCCTTCAGAAACATGCCCATATACAGCTGGAATGACAGGATCTGAGCCATCAGCATGGAGCCCCGGTAGCATCTCCTTCTGAAGGAGTCCAGAGTCCTGGCCTTCCACCCTGGGGGCACAGAGGAGTGAGTCTTGCTGCTCTTCACACGCTTCAAGGCTGACTCAACCACTATGAAGTTGTGTTACATCTGGGGCTTCTCAAAGCCCAGTGCCTTCTGGACATGGTACATAAAATCCAGTTGCTGGATGAAGGCAGGAAACATGAAGGGGCTCTCCCACAGCCACAGCATTAATCTTTGCAAGACATGGTACATCGCTTCCGACACTGCCTTTTTGGTTGCAGAAGGGTACTGTAGGAGTTCAAGCTTCTCCACCCTTGGCTTGTTTTCTGCTTCAAGGGAGAAGGGTGTGCTTGGCCATATCGCGCACAAAGTCCTAAAAGGACATATGCTCCGGGGGCAACTTACTCCGCTGGTATGAAGGGGACTGGTCTGAGGGCAAGTCAGGAAACCTCTCGTCTGAGATGGCAGAGCCCTCTTTGGTTTCCCAGATTTGGACTCCAAGAGGAAGTCAAAGTAGTGTTGGGTTTCCTCCTGCCGCCTGCTCCGGTCATGCAGAGATGGCAGGCGGCGGTGGCACCTGTGGCACCCCCAAGCAAGAATGGGAGTGTCCCAGGACATCGGACCCCGATACCCTCAACAGGGAGATCGCTGTGAGAACAGACGTTGATTTTGATCTCCCACTCAATGCGATTGCCTCTGCCGGTAGCACGTGGGTCTCCAGGATGGGCTGGGCAGAATGCAGTGACGCTGCTGAAGCCATCAAAGAGCCTGTATGCCACAGGGCCAACACCGCTACCATGTGAGACTCAAGAGTCCTCAGACATTCCTCCAGTACCACCATCTCTGAGGGGAACAGGGCTGGGACTGTGAATTCAGCCACTGGCGTCAATACCTCTGGCAGGGACTCCATGATGATAGGCTCATCAGGAGACATCTGGATATCTTTTGGGGCTGTGGAGGTTGATTCCTCCCACTGGGGAAGCTTGGTGAGTTGCTCCCGGCCCTCAGTCTCTGTGTCGCACCTGGAAGGGCCGTGGAGCCGATGCACCTTGGGTTTATTCTGGTGCTCGGGAGCCCCTTTCAACGCTGACAGGAGCAGCGTCAGGTCCCTCCTCAATTCCAGTCATAAGTCAGCAGAGAGTCTCTGCTCAATGCCCTAGACATTTCTGTTCCGAATGTGTTTAGGCATCCTGCCAAGTTAAAGCCTGGAGCAGAGGTTGACACTGGAGCAGAGGCTGCTGAAATCAGACTTTCCAAAGAGGGACTCCTCCTACTTTTCCTGACCCTTCAGGCCTCTCTTCATTTATCTGCAAAAGTTGCAGGATGCAGGCTGGTGGTCAGACTCAAGGGACTGCAGACACCAACTGTGCCTATCCAATGACTGAAATAGTGCAGCTACATTTTGTGCATTTCTTAAAACCATTCACCGGCTTTAATACGTCCGGAAAGGTTGCCTTAGCGAGGCCAAAGGCCTCGATTGCGATGGTGGGAAAAAGACCCGGAAAGAGGAAAATCACAAAAAAAAGGCAAAATGTAAAGAAAAATATCGACTGGGAGCAGACTAACTGACGACAGGTGATGAAATTACTCAAGAAAAAAAATAGACCCACAGGGGGCACAGAGAAAAGTTTTTTTGCTAGTGCAGGATACATCCTGAGGGCTCAGTGGCAAAAAGAAGAGACTCGAGATGGCACCGCAGCAGGCAGGAATGCAAGCACACATGCACAGTGCAGCTCCCAAAAGCTTCCAATGGAATCTAGGGAGTGTTCCGCGTAGGCTCTGTCAGTGGTGTCACCTATAAGTGAGAACTTGCTTCCTGCTTGCCACAGAGAACTATCCATATCAGAAATGGTATTTAATGGTGATGACTTGACAGAAATGAAAAAGATCTCAGTGAATATGAAAGATATAATAGTTAAATCAATAAACCATAGAGCAGCAAATCACTCTGGTCAGATGGTAAACATTCCAGAGTGCTGACAGAAATAAAAAATGAAATTTCAGATATGCTAGTGGCAATCTGTATACATCATTAAAATTGTCTATGGTACCTACAGATTGGAGGGTGGCCAGCATAATGTCCAATTTTTAAAAAAAGGAGTCCAGGGGAGCTCCAGAAAACTACAGACTAGTGAACCCCGATGTCAAGTGACAGGAGAGTGTAGTTACTTACCTGTAACAGGTGTTCTCCAGGGACAGCAGGAATCAGTCCTCATATATGGGTGACGTCGGCGCCAACGGAGCCCTCCTGCAGAGCAATCCCCAGCTTTCAAAGAAAGCCTTTGGGATTGCATCACACATGCGCGGTCCCCTTCCCGCCCAAGGGTGCCATCTTGCTCATTCAAATGACATAGCTAAAGAGACGGCAAAATAAATAAAATTAATAATAGGACTGCAACTCCAGGGGAGGAGGGAGGGTTGTGAGGACTGATTCCTGCTGTCCCTGGAGAACACCTGTTACAGGTGAGTAACTACGCTTTCTCCAGGAACAAGCAGGAAGTCAGTCCTCACATATGGGACTCCATAGCTATAGGCTACTGAGAACCCATAACTAAAAAAATAGGCTCCCTCTAGAAGAGCTGCAGCAGCCATGATAGGAGTTCAACTGAGAACGTAACACTCTGGTAGCCTGACACCAAAGGGTTGGAGGGTAGGAGTTGCCTAAACCTCAAACAGGTTACGGAGTACAGCCTGGCCGAAAGCACTGTCCCATTGGGATTCCCTATCCAGGCAGTAATGGGCCGCAAAAGTCTGGCTTGAAGACCAGGTGGCAGCCCGGCAGATGTCTGCCAGCGGAACAGAGTGGAAGTGAGCCACTGATGCCGCCTTAGCCCTGACCCAATGGGCCGTGACTCGACCCTGCAATGGGAGATCAGCCGCCCTGTATACCCAGGCGATACAATCCGCCACCCAAGTGGACAAGGTATGCTTGGAAACAGGCATCCCCAGCTTACTGGGGTCATAAGAGACGAAGAGCTGAGAAGCCCTTCTATGTCCTCGCATACGCTCTATGTAGAAGGCCAAAGCCCTCTTACAGTCCAGGATGTGCAGGACTGCTTCTGCCCAGCTGGCATGCGGCCTGGGAAAGAAGGTCAGAAGTACCGCTTCCTGGTTGAGGTGGAACGAGGAGACTACCTTTGGAAGGAACTTGGTGTGAGTGCGAAGCACCACCCTGTTCCTATAGAACCGTGTGTACGGTCTATCGAACACCAGAGCTTGCAGCTCACTCACCCATCTGGCCGACGTGAGAGCCACCAAGAAAAGCGCTTTCCAAGAGAGGAAGCGGAGATAGCAGGTAGCCATCGGCTCAAAAGGTGGTCGAGTAAGCTGCTCTAAGGCCACATTCAAATCCCATTCGGTTGCTGGAGGGCAAACCGAGGGTTTCAGCAGAAGAAAACCTCTCAGGAACCTGGACACCAAAGGGTGCACAGATAGATGTTGTCCTGGTGCAATCCCAGAGGAATTGGGGCCTCTGCCGTCAGTTGAAGCAGCAGAGGAAACCATGGCTGCCTCGGCCACCTGGGAACTACCAGGATGACTGAGGCTTTGTCCTGAAGGACCTTGAATAGAGTCTGAGCCACCAGAGGTGTGGGAGGAAACGCATACAGGAGGCCCACCTACCACGATACTAGGAAGGCATCTGCAGCCACCCTGCTTGGGTGTGGCTGTCTGGAGCAAAAGCGGGGCAACTGGTGATTCTGTGGGCTCGAAAACAGATCTATGGATGGACGCCCCCAGCACTGGAACAGCTGCTGGACTACACTGGGATCCAGTTGCCACTCGTGCGGCTGCAGGATTCTGCTTAGCTTGTCGGCTAAAGAACTTTTCCTGGCTTGGCAAATAAAATGCTTTGAGATGCATAACTTGGCTGACTGCAAACGAGCATAGGTCCAGGGTCTCTTGGCAAAGGATGCGAGATTCTGTGCCCCCCTGATTGTTCACATAGAACATTGCCACTTGGTTGTCCATTTGAATTAGGACAGGCTGATGATCCAGGGTTTGACAGAAGATCCATAGAGCTAGACGGATAGCTCGAAGCTCCAGGAGATTGATTTGTTGTGTGCTCTCCTATGGAGACCACATACCCTGAGTGCACAATTCCTGGCAATGGGCTCCCCAGCCCAGCAAGGATGCATCTGTGGTCAGCACTCTCATGTGCAGGGGACTCTGGAAAGGCACTCCCTCCAGTAGGTTGCGTGGTTGAAGCCACCATGTCAATGACCGCACCAGTCGTTTGGACACCTTTATGGTGTCTCTGAGTCGGCCTGAGGCCTGTGTCCACTGGTCTCTGAGGCACCACTGAGCTGTTCTCATGTGGAGGCGGGCATTGGCTGTCACATGCACCATGGAGGCCATGTGATCGAGGAGGCACAGAAAGTGTCTTGCTGAGATCTGGGATCTGTGAGTCACTTGCTGCACTAGGGCCAAAAGTCTTTGTGCCTTGTCTTCCGGTAGATAAGCCCTTGCTTGAAGGGTTCCAGCCTTGCTCCTATGAACTCCAGCCCTTGAGTGGGAACCAGACTGGATTTTGTGTAACTGATCACGAACCCTAGGTGCTGTAGCAACTGAATAGTGCGAGACGTGGCCTATGGGCCTCCAGGGCTGACTGGGCTCTGATGAGCCAGTCGTCCAAGTAGGGGAAGACAAATACCCCCTGATTTCTTAGGAAGGCTGCCACCACCGTTAGGCACTTTGTGAACACCCTGGGTGCAGAGGCTAGGCCAAATGGAAGCACCTTGTACTGGAAGTGGTTTCCTCCCACCACAAATTGTAGATATTGTCTGTGGTCTGGATGAATGAGGATATGTGTATAAGCATCCTTTAGGTCTAAGGAGCATAGCCAGTCTCCCTGGCAGAGGTAAGGCAGCAATATTCCAAGGAAAAGCATCTTGAACTTTTCCCTCACCAGGAACTTGTTTAAGTTGAGCAGGTTGAGGATGGGTCTTAGGCCTCCAGTTCTCTTTGGTATCAGGAAATACCTGGAGTAGAAGCCCTTCCCCTGCAGGTGGTGGGGCACCGGTTCTACCACCTGATCCTCTAAAAGACCTGCTAACTCCTTTAAGAGGAGGTCCCTGTGAAGAGGGGGTCTGAGAGGCTCCCCTGGAAAGTAAGAGGGAGGTACCTGGGTGAGATGTAGCCGATAGCCCACCTGGAGAACCCATGTATCTGTTGTGATGGCTGGCCACCTGTGGGCATACAGGGTCAGCCTTCCTCCTGTGCATGGCCTTGCTTCCTTTGAGAAAGGGACTATGCTCTGGGAGTCAAAAAACACCTCCAGGCTGGGCTGGAGCCGGTGCCTGGGGTTTGGGGGCTTTTTGCTTACACGGGCCATGCCCCTGTCCCTTGGCCTGCTGCCCCTTTTGAGGAGCTTGGGAGGCCTGATATGTGGGGAAGTTGCGGTAAGCAGTACCCTTTCTCGGGAAAAAGGGCTTCTTACCCGAGCCCTTCTTAGAAGGAGCAGAAGTCTTCTTCTCAAGTCTTGTTTGGGTCAGGTACTCTGACTCAATCTCAGCAGCCTTCTCTGTCATGGGCTTGCCGAAGAGGTTTTCACCCCGGCAAGGGACATCGACCAACTTGTCCTACATCCATGGCTCCAGGTCCGATGACTGTAGCCATGCCTGGCGGCGTGCACCGATGCAGCTACTCGGGCCGGCGCCTCAAAGCCGTTATAGGTTGCTCGAATCATAAACTGCAAAGGTCTCTCGGAGAGACTAGTTGAGAATCCTGCAATCTCCTTTGCCAGGTCTCACAGGTACATGTCCAGCTGGTATGTCTGGACTCGGCACGACAGCATCGAACACTGGTAGCACTATCTGCCAAGGGCATCCACGTTGAATCCAGGGCTCTTGCGAACTCGATATATGGAATTGATTCGCCTGCTGAGCACCGGCATCGAGGCCAGTGTCTCCCACATGCGGAGTATCAGTCTTTCCAGAATAGGAGGCACCGGTACAGTAAGGATTTCCAGAGGGGGAAAGTCATACTGGAGGATCTCAAGCTCTTCGGCTTGAAGCTCCTCCTCGGCCTCCACCGGGAATGACAAAGCCTTTGCCATGTCCTGGACGAAGTCCAAGAACCGGGTGTCTTCCGGAGGGGGGACGGGGACGGACGGACTTTCTCCGAGGTTCAGAACCCGGGGAATCCGAGGGAATGTATTTGGTCTGGTGGGTGTCTGGTGACTTCTCATCCTCTATTTACCAACCAGACCCCTCCGAGGAGGAATCGAGCGGCTCCGGCCTCGAGGGCTTCGGTCTCGACCGCCCCGACATCGGTGGAATCGGTGTAGACGACCTCGGTCCTGAACAGGAGGTCGAGGGGGACCTCGGCCGAGGATCGACTCGAGACTTGAGTGACTCGAGGATCGGCTCGGCCTCCGTGGTCGACTTCGACATCCCAGTGGTCGGGGCAGATGGACCGGTGAGACCGGCTATCAGTGCCTGCTGCTGGTCCATGAAGGCAGCCATGCTGCGCTCCAAGGCCGCAATCTGAAACTGAGCTCAGGAGGCTCTGCAGCCTCTGGGTCAGGACCTGACGCCATCAGGCCCGACACCAGCTGTCCCGGAGGAAAGTCCACAACGAGGACAGTGCTTACCTGCCTCGGTGTCTCTGGTTCCTTATGAGGAAGTTTTGCAGACCTCTCCAACTCCGAGGATCCGGGGCGGCGGGTCGGGCTCCGCAACCTATCCCACGAGGGATCAGGCTATTCAGAGCCATCTGAGGACACCGCCCTCACGGATTTTTTCTTCCTCCGGTGTTCCTGCGAGGGAGACCCCTTTTCAGAAGACACTCAACGCTGCTCAGGGCCAGAGAGAGCTCCCGAGATGTCGAGGCCTCTGATGAGGTCCTGGCCCTGGCGGGTGTGGACTCGGGAAAAATCCTATCATGTTGCTGCTGCCTGCTCCTCAAGGCCTTGGAAGACATTTTCTTACATGGACCACAGACCTTCGGGTCGTGGTTGAGCCCGAGGCAACGGAGGCAGCAGTCATGTGAGTTGGTGAGAGACATTAACCTTGTACACCGATTATACTTTTTAAACCCGCTGGCAGGCATCGGGGGAAAAAGGGCCCCTGCGAGGTCAAAGGACCAGACTGCCAGCTAAAAAGAAAAAGAGCGCAAACATTGGACTCTCAGGACAAAAACCGAAAAATTGGACCGGACTTGATACTGGTGTACCGAGCCGGGGCATGAAGGGGAACCGGCGTCGAACCAGCTAGGCACAAAAGTTATTTTCTGGCTTTTTCTAACACTTTTTTCATGGGGAAACTTGGACGACGTCTGTTGGGCTCCGCGGAAAAAAGGAGATTGAGCAAGATGGCACCCTTGGGCGGGAAGGGGACCATGCATGCGTGATGCAATCCCAAAGGCTTTCTTTGAAAGCTGGGGATTGCTCCGCATGAGAGCTCCGTCAGCACCAACGTTACCCATATGTGAGGACTGACTTCCTGCTTGCTCCTGGAGAAAAACAGTAGAAACTATCATGAACAACAAAAATTATTGAATACGTACACAGACATTATTTAATGGGACAAAGTCAACATGAATGTAGCCAAAGGAAGTCTTGCATCACTAATCTAGTGCATTTTTTGAAGGAGTGAACAAATATGTGGATAAAGGTCAGCCAACTGATAGAGTGTACCTGGATTTTCAGAAAGCATTTGACAAAAAGTGCCTCATGGAAGACTTCTGACAAAATTAGAAAGCTATGAAATAGGAGGCAATATCTTACTGTAGAGTGGAAACTGGTTAAAAAGACAGAAAACAATAGACCTAAATGGCCAATTTTATCAATTGAAGGTGGTGAATAGTGGAGTACCCCTGAGCTGTACTAGGACCAGTGCTTTTTAACATATTTATAAATGATGTAGAAATGTGAATAATATGTGGGCGGATCAAATTTGCAGATAACACCAAATTATTCAGTTGTTAAACTACATGTAGACTGTGAGAAATTGCAAGAGGACCTTGAGAGACTGGGAGATTGAGCATCCAAATAGCAGATGAAATTTAATGTGATGGACGTAGGGAAAGAATAACCCAAACTGCTGGACGTAGGGAAGAATAATTCAAATTATAGCTACACAAGGCTAGGTTCCACATTAGGGAGGTAATTTTAAGGCGTTGTGTAAAGTTATGCACCATCAACACAAGTAAATCACATTTTCAGTGACTTATGGGTGTTGATATGCCTTTACATGTGTACTTTAGCTGGTTGCTATTCTATAAGTAAGCATGTCAGGCCTATGGCATGTACTTTCACTGTAGGCATGCATGGGGTGGAGCGCAAATCCATGGGATATACGTATTTCATAAAAATCTAGAGCGTTCGACCGTGTGGAATGGGAGTATATTTTTGCTATCATGTCTCGGTTAGGTTTGGGAGCTAGATTTGTCAACTGGGTTTGGGCTTTATATGCACCGCCAATTGTCCAAGTAGAGGTTAACGGGCAATGGTCTCAGCAGTTTCTATTGCACAGGGGAACCCACCAAGGGTATCCTCTTTCCCCTTTACTTTTTGCATTAGCGATTGAGCCGCTGGCATGCTTTCTTTGCTCCGCTCCCGATCTCAAGCCTTTTATGGTGGGGAACATACCTCACCAATTGTCTTTATATGCAGATGACACCTTAATTTTTCTAGAAGATCCTGTAACATCCCTTTGAGGTTTGATTCGGGTGCTGGATGAGTTTGCTCAGGTTTCGGCTTTAAAGTCAACCTTGATAAATTTGAAGTTTTGCCGCTTGGAAGAAAGCACAGTTACTTACCTGTAACAGGTGATCTCTGGGAACAGCAGGAATTAGTCTTCACATATGGGTACGTCGGTACCGACGGAGCCTGCACGGGAACGCTGCCCAGCTTCCAATCAGAAAGCTTTTGGCAGCATCCCTCGCGCCTGCGCGCTGACTTCCCGCCTTCTCCAGAGCCTCTCTTCAGTTGAGTTTCAAAGCTGAGACAAAGGCAAGGAGAGGAAAGGAAGAAGAAGATAAGAGATGCAATTCCTAGGGGAGGTGGGAGGGTTGTGAAGACTAATTCCTGCTGTTCCCAGAGATCACCTGTTACAGGTATTTAACTGTGCTATCTCCAGGAACAAGCAGGAATGAGTCTTCACATATGGGGACTCCCGAGCTGGAGATGCCAGGTGGAGATCCCATAAAAATGCAGTAGCCTGGACCAGGGGTGCATTTTGTCTCCAGGAATCCCCGGCATCCAAAGTGGGATGGAGGGTAGGAGTTGACAATAAAGGAGCTGTGAGGACTACAGGGCCCTACAGACTACAGGAGTCCTTGGTATATATGATGAGTAGCATTAAAACACCTTTAATGTACACTTAAAATATGCAGCTTACCTACTGTATTGTAGGAAGTAGAGAGCATGATGGAGTCTACTGGATAAGCAGTGGCGGAATCTTCAAGGTGACCTCCCAGCAGTGAGGATGAAGGTCCAGACCTGGAGGTAGCAGACGATCCAGGTGTCAACTGGGTAGGATTAGACGTCAGGTCTTCAATGGAAGCTTTATGGGAAAAAGCTGAAAACTCCTTTAGGCATAAAGTCATTAACATTGAGGACTAAAGGAAGAAGACTGACGGAGTTGGAGAACTAGCCCAGTCCTGGCGGGAAGAGGGGGACTGGAAAAACCCCTATTCCCAAGGAGAACAGCTGTGTACTCAAGATAAAGATGTACACTATTTTTCCTAGCTGGCGAGAGGTAGGAAAAATATTGAAGCTTGATGCTTCAAGGACTCAAAAAAAAATGGAAGATGTTAGCACCACAGTAGTTATAGGTGCATGACAGTTTCTGCGTCGTAAAATGATATGCAAAGTAGGGCGATAGACTGTCTAAAACCTCTAGAAGGTAAAACATTTAGTATAGACAGTAAGGGTGATAGTGTGTAAGACATATCAACCCTTAAGAAGCCCCCCAACAGACACATATATAGACAGATATATATATGTGGATGGAATATATATATATAGATATATATATATACACACATATGTCCATATGTGTATATTAGGATATGGGTGGAGAAATGTATCAAAATATATATATATATATATATATATATATATATGACATACCGAAATATATATACATTTGTGGGGCATGGTTTTGCACCACCAGGGTAATGATATAGGTATGTAGACATATATGGAGATGCTACATACAAGATAACAAGTTGAAGATACATGTCTACCACCCAGCCCCATAATTGTACATGGGGAATATAAAAGAAAAAGATTCTTCGCCCTACAAGAGGGTGAACCCACTTGGGATATGTATAGAGAATCTATTTCCGTGGATTGAGGGATGCAAGAAGGCAACCCAACGAGATAACCGTGATGTTTGCGTGGGAACAGATGATCATATGAATCTGTAAGGAACAAGGAGGGAGTTCCACAGAACACTGACATGGCAGATGTGCAGAAACGCAGAAGAAGATACCAGAGGGACCTACTGGAGGGACCCAGAGGTAGCATGCGTAAACATCAGCGTTGGATTTTCACGCAGAAGAACTTATATTTCTTGTTAACACCCCAGGCCTGAGGGTGTGGAGAACCCTCACAGGCATGGGAAGGGATTATAAGCTTTTCCCTACTAATAGAGAAGCTTTAGAGACAAGGTCAATGCTCTATAGCAAGGCCCTCATAGTAGAAAGCTTCTCTGAAAACTGCAGAGAGCATTGTGCAGGAGAGATATGAGATAAACTGACTGAAGTCAGGTGTGTTGCCATATCCTAGGAGAGGAGATGGATAGAATAATGTGAGAAAGCCTAAAAGAGTAGGAGGATCCAAGATAGCTGACGAGTAGCTTGGAATCACTACTGAGGCTAGACAAAATTTTGAACAAGGTACTGGAACATGTAAAAAGTACCAGTAATACAAGCACTGTAACTCCTGCAGGCACAGCTGCTGACAGAAACAGCAGAGAGATTGTCCTGTGCCCAAGAAAGAAAAACAGACAAGAAAGGAGAGGAGATATCCCTTCTCCCTGTCTGAGGAACTAGCTTGCTAGAGAAGCCTTTCAGTGTGGTACCCCTCAGTTAGGGAAAAAGCCCGGTTGAGAGGGTAGAGCAAGTAATTGGAGGGCGACGTACCCATAGGGTAAGTCAACTGAAGGAAAAAATGTTCAGTTGGGACAGAACTATCAAGGGATAGTTGCAACTGCTCTTCTAGAGAGTAAGAAGAGGAGAAGTCTGTAGTCCCTGAAAAAAATTTACCGACAGCTTAGTACACTGAAAAAGAAAAGCACAGTGAATAAACTTCTAATGGGTAGAAGTGAACTGTAGAGTATAATTCCCAGCCCCTATGGTTGCTGGGAATGCTGAGACTGGCCAGAGCTGGAGGACTTCAGACTAGGCTGAGGTGTCCCTTGTTTAGGTACAGCCGAATGATGGGCAGGAGATGAATGAAACTTTCTTTTCTTAGGGAAAGAAGGTTTGGTAGGACATTTCCTACCTTTCGAAGAAGGAGGAGGCTTAGAATGGTCCTTAGTGGAAGGAGAGTCAGTGGAGCATTGAGCAACCTGACGTAAAGCCTCCTTATTGAAGAGACCTTTCTCCAGTACAAGGAGAATGAGCCAATATAGTTTGTGCCCATCTGCTCAAGTCTGAAGCTTCGAGCCAGGCTCTGCGACGTGCTGCAATGGCAATAGCAGAAGATCTGCTAACAGACTCAAAAGAGTCTATAGAAGCACGAGAAAGGAACCAAGATATATTCCGGCTATGATTGAGTAGCAAGGAATAATTAGTAGCCTTGGGCTCTGGCATAAAAGGGGTCAAAAGAGACAATCTCTCCGTGACCTCCTGGAGTGTGAGATTCATGTGGAAAATATATGAAAGAATTCTGGAGGCCAGCATAGATGTTTGGAAGCCTTGACGACCAAACGCATCGAGTGTTCTTGAAGAACGACCTGGCGGATAAGAAGAATGCTTCTTCTTGCTCTTAACCTTCCTCAGTGCTGATTCCACTACAAGGGAACGATGAGGAAGTTGAGGCTTCTGAAATCCTGGGGAGGGAGGCACCCAGTACCGAACCTCAGTGGCTGTAGAACAGGGGTCTCAAACACACGGCCTGCGGGCCGCATGCGGCCCGCGAGACAACTTTGTGCGGCCCGCGACGGAGGAAAACAAAAAAAACCCAAAACCCTGGCTTCTGCCGTTGCCGCCGTGGCAGCGGCAGAATCAATTGTCAAATTTTAAAAAAAACTGACTTCTGCTGCTCAAGCAGCAAAATCAGCTGTCCTGCGGCCCCTTCACCTGTGCCCGGAGATCCGAGTCTGCTCTATCAGCGGCGTGCTTTTCAAGCTGAGAGGGGAATACTCTCCTCGCGGCTTGAAAAGCACGCCGCTGATAGAGCAGACTCGGATCTCCGGGCACAGGTGAAGGGGCCGCAGGACAGCTGATTTTGCTGCTTGAGCAGCAGAAGTCAGTTTTTTTTACTTGTTCTTCCACTTTAGTAATTGTTTAGCTGGACGTCTCCAGGGTGCACAGGAGGGCCCCTCTGGAATTTCCAACCAAATTCCCTAATTCTGGGGGCTAAGGTTGAGCTTCTGGTCAGGAAGATCAGTTGAGCTTCCTTTAAAGGGGGAGGCCGGATTTTGGTCACGAGTACCTTGCAGGCTGGCAGCAGGGAGAGCCTTCAGTATCTTTACTTAGTTCAGTTGACTAAGCAGCACCTGTCTTCCTGCATGGGCTCTGGCTCCCCTGCTCCTCTGAGGCTGCGATTTGGACACAGTGAGTTTTGCTTAACACCCCCTCCCCCTGGGCCTGCTGTCGCTCAATCGAGAGTGGGACTAGCACGAAAACTCCGGGGTTTCTCTGCTTCTGCAATCCGCTGGGACCTTATGTCTCCGGTCCTGACTCTATTTCTGATGCACAGCGTGTTTCCTCAGCCGCAAAAGGTACAGTGGTCATTTTTGCTCCTCACATCCATGGCAGCAGTTTTTGAGCAGGGATTCAGGCCGTGTGGTCTGCTAGGACAGCGTTAGTTTCCTATGGTCATTTTTATTTTATTTTGTTTTGTAGCCACAGAGCTGTTTTTCAGTGCCAGCATCACACAGGGGGAAATTCTTTATGATGCCTCCCTCTTTCCAACGATGCCTCATCTGCTACCAAAAGTGCAAGGATTTACAGGACAGGGTATGCACAGCTTGTGCTGCTCACCAGGGGAGTCCTCCAGCATGGCCCCCAGTCCAGTAAATGAGACCTGGCCCCTCTGCACTGCCTGCTCCCATGGGCATCAGGATCAGTTCTCCAGAAGTGGATGCTCTTGATCCACCTGCCCTAGCCTGCAATCCCTTCTGCTCAGATGCTGCTGCCCAAGGATTCTTCTCCACAGAGGCAGGATTCTCAATTTCTAGTGCTCTTCAGGCAGGCTTGGACCCTCTGGTGCTCAGACCCTGCCATCTCTGGTTTGGAGTTGCTCTCTGTACACAGAACTTCGCTAGACATTGTGCCGGGGGTCCCAGTTTAATTGTCTTGTTTCTAAATTTTGATTCCTTGTTTGGTGATGGTGTATTCTGCATGTGTAACTGAGCTGAGGTATTCTGTTTATGTAATTCCTATTTGACATTGCTACTTGTTCTCTGTCCCCAGTAGGTCATGTATTTGTTATTCTCTGAAATGTATTGATTTAATATTTGCAGTGTTGCCTTTTGATAGGTAGGGTATGGTGCTTTGTGAGTCCTGGTAGTGCTGTTAGGATATGGTGGGTTTGCTATGGGTTCTAAATGGGCAGTGTTTGTTTGTAGTAGTTCCTAATGTGCCTGGCGGTTGCCACTGGATTATAGTAATGTAGAAATCTTTTAGTCTTTCTTTATTCATGCACTCATTAAGAGGCATGTTTACTAAAAGTTAGGGTATGGTAACATTATACAAATATTTATGCAAATGAGGTCCCTTATGCAAATGAGTTCCCACGTCTCATGCGGCCCCCGGGTTATTTTACAAGTCCTCATTTGGCCCTCAAAGCAATTTGAGTTTGAGACCCCTGCTGTAGAAGGTGATTTCCAGACCCTCAGAAGGAGATCCTGCAGAGCAGGATGTAAAGGAAGCATCATATTTTCCATTTGTGCCGGTGAGCCAGGAATAGCATCACAACCAGGGATAGAGATATTAAGAAAGGTTGCCATATCCAGGAGAAAAGACTGATCTCCTATGGGAACCTTCCCTGGTAAGGCTAAAGAAAGAGGCTGAGCACCAGAGGACGTACCGTGGTGTGAGGAGAGAAACCTAGTAGATGGACAAGGATACTGGTATGGTAACTTAGAGGCACTGAGTACTGCATCAGCAACCCCAGGTATCGGTTCTAAACTAGGCATCGGTGCAAGAACAGGCATCGACAGCGATACTGACACAGGGCCAGCAGTTGAAGTTGTCATCGGGAACTGCTGCAATGGTACCGAGATCATGCGAGAGTTATGGCTAGGATCCTCGGAACTGCTTATCTGGAAACGACGGGAGTCGGTTCCGGGACGCGTCGGTACCCAGTCCTCGAGACTAGATATCGATTCAAGACTCGGCATTGAAGGAAGCGAGTCTATCGATGCATGTCTCGAGAGTACCGACATCGGTGGTAGTATCGACGATGCCGATACCGGTAATGCAGCCTGGGTTACATCGATTGGTTCCGAAGGAACCGAGGATGCCCGATGACAACCTCTCGCCGGGAGAACGTTATTCCACACCGATGCCGATGCCGGGGTATCGGAACCGATCGAAGCCGGTACCGTCCTGGAGCATGGCTGAGATATGGAAATGTCCATCGGTATCGTATCGCCCGGCCCCAAAAGTGCCGAGGATGCTAGAGGACGATTCCTGGTGAAGAGTGAAACACTCGACACCGAAGCCGATGCCGGGGAATCGGTACCGCTGGAAGCGGATACCCGCCCCGTGCACGGCTGGGATCGAGGGAAGTCAATTCGGAGCGTATCGATCGGTCCCGAAGGTACCGAGGATGCCCGATGACGATCCCTGGTGAAGAGTGGAACACTCGACACCAGTGCCGATGCCGGGGGATCGGTACCGCTCGAAGCGGATACCACCCCGGACATGGCTCAGGTATGTTCTGTGAGGGGTGAGCCCCAGGAACAACCTGAAGCCCCTTTAATGCTTTGGAGCCCGCAGACTCCCGCAGGGGTAATGCCAATGGATTCTTGAGGGTAAGGCCGGAGCGTCACCATGCTGGGCATGGGACATACCACTCAAGCATTGACTAGTCTTAACAGACTGTTTGTGGGTTACCTGATCCTGTGAAGAGGAGAAACCTGGTTCCCTCACTGCCGAATAAAAAACGGTATCGAGGGAAACTTTAAAAACTGAAGGTTTCCTCACAAAAGTATCCCCTGACAAGTCAGGGGAAAAAGGGTCAGGACCCACACAATTGAGACACCAACTATTGGAGTCTAAAAGGAAACAGGTGTTTCCACATCGAATGCACTTCTTAGGAAAAGAAGGCTCCATGAGGAAGAGGCCTGGTAGGCCCAACAAGTTAAGGCAAAAAACTGAAGAAAAAGTTTCTCAGAATTTAGTCAAAAATCCACCGGCGGTACCGGTGGCGGCGGGAAATACAGCCGCGACCACAAGAAAACAAAAACTAAAGTAATTAAAATAAGTAAAAAGAAAAGTTTCTGCGGTGACAGGAGGACGTCCTGCCGGCTCCGCGGAAAAACGAAAACTGAAGAGAGGCTCTGGAGAAGGCGGGAAGTCAGCGCGCAGGCGTGAGGGATGCTGCCAAAAGCTTTCTGATTGGAAGCTGGGCAGCGTTCCCGTGCAGGCTCCGTCGGTACCGACGTACCCATATGTGAAGACTCATTCCTGCTTGTTCCTGGAGATCGCACATTCCCTTGCAAACTGGGTGACCTTTTCGAATGGTGAGTCCACATATTAAATATAAATTATACCCCTGTTGCAACTGCTATCACAGAGGAACTAGCGCAATGGGAGGATATCACTTTGGAGTGGATGGGTAAGGTTGCGGCTCTTAAAATGGTGCTGGCACCCAAGTTAATCTATTTGTTTTTCCAGCTGCTTAAGGTTCCTCTGACTTTCTTTAAGAAACTAGAGGAAAAGTTTAATAAATTTGAATGGGGGAAAAAACAAGGCCCGAATTGGGTGGAAACGCTTGGTGAGATCTGTTGAGGAGGGGGGACTGAATTGCCAAGGCTGCTGTTCTGCACAGTCTCCCTACCATTACGTTAGACCACACAATATCCCTTGGGTTTCCATGGAATGTAACTGGATGGCACCACCGTCTGTTTTTGAGATGGTGGGAGGAAGGTCTGGGGTAGTGGCAGAACATGCTCCTTTAGCTGTTCTAGTCCAGATCACTGCCCAAATGCAGCAATGGCAGAGGCTATTAGGGTCCTTGTTCCCCAATGCAAAAATGTCCTTTTGGCAATACCACATTTGCAAAATTACACAGAGTTTGGGGCTCTAACAGTATACTTCACTTTCGGGATATGATTGAGGACGGCTCTTGTTTAAGTTTAGAGCAGATGGAACATAAAGGAGGGATGGGTGCCCCCTTTTTCTAATACTTTCAGCAGCGCTACTTAATCATGAGGGAAGAGAATTGGCCCCAACTTATTAGGGCACCCTCTGTATTGGAAAAGGTCCTGTTTAGGGATGTTGATCACTGGAAAGGGGTTCTTTTCTGATTACATCAAGCCTGATGGGATTATATTTCTTGGATTCTGACCCTCACATTGGTAAATGGCATCACTTACTCAGATGGACCTCTACACCCTCGGAGTGGTGACTTATCCATCATCGAAGCTATCACTGTGCCCATAGTACTAGTTGTCGACAGACTCTGTGCAAGATCCTAATGCAAGCTTATATGACCCCATACATTTGCAGAAGTTTGGGCTTTGTGGAGATAATTCTTGCTTGAAGGGGTGTGGGAGTGTTGGCACTTTTTATCATCTTTGGTGGGAGTAAGGAGTATCCTAAAATTCAGGCATACTGGTCTCATAATTCACTCTGTCAACGAAACTGTACGCGGTGTGCTCCCCATAGATCCAGTGCTTTGTCTGCTTGGCTATTTTGACCTTACGGAAGGTTTTCTACAGGGTGGAAGGAGATTGGCTGAACTTTTGTTACTTGCCACCCATATGGTCATTGACCATCGATGGAAAGACAGTAGGGGCCCCGGACTTCTTGACTGGAGACTGCAGGTGAATGAACTTATGAACATGGACCAACTCTCTTATATGTTGAAAGGCCATTCTGAAACCTATACCAAGCTGTGGGTGCCCTTCTGCCGTTGGGCCTCTGTTTCCTTAACTCAGTCTTAGCCTGTGTCAGGGGTGCCCTGTGTGGGAAGGGGTGGTATCTGATGGGCCCCAGCTGCCAGTGGCTCTCCCTCCTGTTTCTCTCCCCCCCCCCCCATGGTTCTGTGAACTAGTGTACCCCCCCCCCCCCGACATACTACAGGATCCTTCTCTGATGAGTTGCTGCCTACCCTGGGATGCTTACACCCCTCCTCTTTTCTTTCTATTCTCCTTTTAGCTTCTCCCTTCCACCATTCCTTCATTTCTAGTGCTTTTCTCTCTCCTTGTCTCTCTGTCTGGGGACCACAACACACCAATATGGGGTTAACTGTTTTGGGCTGTTCTTCGTTGTGCTTTATGACAGTGTGTTCAGAAGGTGTACTAATGTGTGCAAACTGAACTTCATCCTTGTTATTGCTGTAACACTGTCTGTATTTAGCCTAATGCCTATCTGTACCACTCTAGGGGCTCGTGTTGATGATGATTGTAACTTGGACTAATTACAATTGTTAACCTGTTTCTTGCTATACTAATGTGGCATGTAAGAATCATCACACTTTCATAAATAAAAAATGTTACAAAAAGAAGGTTTATTGTTGCTTACGATGACTACCGAGCTTTTGTACTATATAGAAACATGATGAAAGAAAAAGACCACATGGTCTATCTAGTCTGCTCTTCCATATCGACTACTACAATAGTCTCCTCTTTTCCCTTAGAGATCCCTCTGTGTTTGTCCCATGCTTTTTTGAATTCAGATACTGTCCTCATCTTTACCACCTTTACTGGGAGACTATTTTATGCATCTACCACACTTTCCATAAAGAAATATTTCCACATATTGCTCCTGAGTCTATCCCCTTTCACCCTCATCAATCGAAAGAAGCTCTCCTCCTGTGCATTTATGTCATGGAGATATTTAAACATCTCTATCATATCTCCTCTATCCTGCTTTTTCTCTAAAGCATACATTAAGTCTGTTCTCAAATGCTTTATAACGAAGACCACTAACCATTTTAGGAGCCACCCCCAGACTGACTCCAACTTGTTTATATCCTTTTTAAGGTGTGGTCTCCAGAACTGCACCCAATAGTCCAAATGAGGTCACAACAAAGACCTATACAGAGGCATTATCATCACCAGATACATATATGCTTGGCAATGCATATATGTATGCTAAATATATGTATTAATAATAAAAAGATTTAACCATAAAAATAGGTGCTATAGACAGGTGTCAGACACACGTTAATTTGGTGCATCTTTATAAAATTTACCCTCTAGGAGTCACCACCAATGCAAAGGATCTAGGTGTCATTATGGACTGTATATTGAAATCTTATTGCTCGGTGTCTGGTGGCAGTCAAAATAGAAAACAAAGTTATGAATTATTAGGAAAGGAATAGAAAATAAAACAAAGAATATCATAATGCCTCTATATTTATTTATTTACATTTTCTTATATACCACGCTATTTTCCATCAGTGCGGTTTACATGGAACATTTTACATACACATTTCAAATGACTTGATTTGTGTTTACAAATAACAGGAATAGGAACTTGGAAAGAAACAGGGGTAACTATTTACATCTGTACAATGCGAATTGATTGGACATTTGCGTAGATTTGCCTAGCTGGATGGTGAGTGATCAGTGGTGCTGTCATCCGGGTAATGTAAGAGGAAGAGGTAATGTTTCACGGCTTTTCTGAACTGGGTTAGATTGGTGATATCACGGATACTGTGTGGAAAGGTGTTCCAGCATTTAGGTGCGGCGAGCTTAAAAGCCCTGTTCGTTATGCTTTGGCAACACTTGGTCGTTTCTTTTGGGACTACTAGTTTATTGGCGGCATGAGATCTTCTAGATCTATTAGGGGGGGTTATCAGTATGAGATCGGATAAGGAAGATGGGGCGAGTCCGTTTATGATCTTGAAGGTCATTAGTATGGTCTTGAATGTGATCCTGCCTTTTATAGGGAGGAGCCAGTGTAATTGTTTCAGGATGGGTGTCATGTGTTCCCTCATGGCAGCGCCCTGGAGAACTCGTGCTGCTGAGTTCATTGCTAGCTGTAATGGAAGCAAAGTGGATTGTGGTAGACCATGGAGTATTGCGTTGGCATAGTCAATATGTGGTAAGACCCAGAGCTTGATACACTGTCCGGAAGTCATCTGGTTCAAGTAGGGAGCGTAGGTGTCTGTGGGATCGGATTTTATGGTATACGGCTCTTGCTACATTGCTTATATGGGTCTTCATGTCTAGTTGCTGGTCAAGTGTGACTCCCAGGTATCTGATGGAGGGTTTGGTCAGAAGTTCTGCATCTTGGACCTTCAAGTAAGGAGGAGTGATGAAATTTGGGTTCCTTGTGATGAAAAGGACTTCGGTTTTCTTATGTTGTATCCGAAGATTTTGCGTTTGGAGCCAGCTGGATACTGCATCGAAACAGTCTGTCAGTGGGGAAAGGTCAGGGTTCTCAGTAGTGAATGACATATAGGAGAACATCGTCAGCGTACAACAGACAGCTCACCTTGAAGGACCGGATGATCTTGCAGATAGGTTGCATATATATATTAAACATGAGTGCAGAGAGAGATGATCCTTGCAGGACCCCTTGACTCTGGTGGAAAGGTTCTGATGTTGTTTCTCCTGATCTTACGTGTTGCCATCTATCGGAGAGATACGACTTGCACCATTTAAGTGCAGAGTCACATATCCCCTTCTCCTGGAGGCGGTGTAGGAGGAGATCATGGCAGACTGAGTCGAACGCGGCTGCGATGTCTAAGAAGATGAGCACATATCCCTGGCATATGTTATCAATTCCTGTTATTATGGTACTGAAGAGGATGGTGAGGAGAGTCTCCACGCCGTGAGCAGCTCTAAAACCGTGCTGACATGAATCAAGTGGGGCAGAAGCATCAATATGTTCTTGGATTTGTGTTTGAACTTCTTTTTCGATGATTTTCGCCAAGAGTGGGATGCTTGATATCGGCCTATATGAGTCTGGCTTCTTAGGGTCAAGCTTACTGTTCTTTAGTAGTGGCCTGATAGAGGTACGTTTGAGGGATTGGGGAAAGATCCCATTTGTGAAGGAGCAGTCCATTAGCTTGGATAGAAAAGGGCTGACAGTCGATCGTAGCTCTTTTATCCAGAACACCGGGCAAGGGTCGGTTTGTGCAGTGGTTGTGTTGATTCCGGCGATTATATCTTCAATTTGTTTTTTAGATGGCTTGGAAAAAATGGACAGTGGTGCTAGTGATCCTGGTTTGATTGGAGTGTTGGGAGCAGTGAACTTAGTGGTCTGGCACAGCTTCGTTTGTAAGAGGTCAGCGAAGACTTGAGGATGGATCAGGCTAGGTTTCTCAGGTGCTGGCTCTTTTGTTAGGTTCTTTACCAGGGTGAATAGGTTGTGTGGTTTGTTTAGGGACCGCTTTAGTGTGTCTGTGTGGAATCTTTTTATGCTCTCGGATATT
The DNA here is from genome assembly GCA_033557465.1 of Ichthyophis bannanicus. NCBI lineage: Eukaryota > Metazoa > Chordata > Amphibia > Gymnophiona > Ichthyophiidae > Ichthyophis > Ichthyophis bannanicus. The sequence goes on along the minus strand of CM066031.1, from coordinate 1,689,132,261 downwards.
GCTTGGCGGTGTTTTTCCAGTTGCACATTGTATGCTTTTAGATCATCCGTAGCTCCATGATGAGATCGTACCTTGAGTATCGTGTGCAATTTTGGCTGCCATATATTAAAAAGGATATTGTGGAATTAGGAAAGGCACAGAGATGGGTGACCAAAATGATACAAAATGGCATTCCCATGAGGAAAGACTGAAGAGATTAGAGCCCTTCAGCTTGGAGAAGAGGTGGCTGAGGGTCTATAAAATCTTATACAAAGTGGAATGGATAAACCCACATCGATTGTTTACTTTTTCAAAAAGTACAAGGTTAGGGGACATACTATGACATTACAATGTGGTACATTTAAAACATAACATAAGAATTGCTATGTGGGGTCAGACCAAAGGATCATCAAAGCCCAATGTCACAAGTACCTGACATAGTCCTAAAGTAACCAGTTCCATGCTACTTATTCCCAGGTATAAACAGTGTTTTTTTCTTGGACTACCTTAACAGTTTATGGATTTTTCCTCAAGGAATTTTTCCAATCCTTTTTTAAACCCAGTTACACTACGTGTTTTTATCACATCTGCCAAAAATGGAGTCTGAAAGACTAATTATATGTTGAGAGAAAAAATACTACTTTGTAGCTTCATGGCATGTCTTCTAGCCCTTGTATGTTTTGAAAGAGTAAACAGTCTATTCATATCTACCCATTCCAGTCCACTCAGGTTTTTATAGACCTCTATCACATCACCGCCTCAGTCATCTCTTCTCCAAGCTGAAGATCCCTAATCTCCTTAGTCTTTCCTCATAGTTAAGGGTTGGAATTCATTGTTGGAGGATATGTTAAAAACACTCTTGGACTACCAAGAGGGCTGCTACTGATGGGAAGAAATCTGCACTTGTAAGTACTTAACTCCAGAGACATTATCTAAATCTTAGGGAAAAGGGAATTTTTTGGAGTAAAACTGATAAAATCTGTGTATTTTAAAATTCAGTGTTTTATTAAGACAGTTAGGTTTTAATATTACAAGCCAGCTTCCAGTGAATTACAGACAGCTGAAGCTTAATATAACAAACCAGCCTTCAGTTGAATTAAAGCCAGTTAAGAGTATATCTTAACAGAAAGCGTAGAACAGGGTTAATATTCTTTGAATATAGAGAGAAACTGTTTTCTAGAGACCTTTTACAAACAGGCCTTCCAGTTAGGAGCAAGAGAACTGTGAAATTGTTCTAAATAGCTGTTAAAGCCAAGTGAGAGATCAAAAGGGGCAACTTGAAAAGCTCCCTCTATCAAACCAAGGGCAGTGTGAATCACTCAGGAAATTAAGAGATATAAAGCAAAGATATAAATAGATCATTCCTCTCATCCACCCAAGCTCCCACCCAGCCTAGGCATAAAGCTAGTTACTTGCCTGTAACAGATGTTCTCCGGGTACAACAGGAATCAGTCCTCACATATGGGCGACGTCAGCACTGACGGAGTCCATACGGATTCACTCCCTAGCTTTCAAAGAAAGTGGTCACCTTCCTGCCTAAGGGTGCCATTTTACCTCAGTATGATGACATAGCTTAATCAAGCATAAAAAAGGAAAAAACTCCATGGGGAGGAAGGGGGGTTGGGGAAGACCGATTCCTGGTGTCCCCAGAGAACACCGTTACAGGTGAGTAACTATGCTTTCTCTGGGAACAAGCAGGAAGTCAGTCCTCACATATGGGACTCCCCAGCTGCTGGCTACCAAAAAAAGCTGTACGAGGCTATGACTCCCTCCAAAAAAGAGAAGCAAGTGGGTAGTAAGGAGCACAAATGGCTCAAAGGCCAAGGACACAACTACAGCACTGAGCAAGAGATCACCTCATTGGTAGCCAGGAAAAACAGGGCAGAAGAGGAGCTGCACTAGTCCCCAAAGAGGTGATGAAGTACTGCCTGGCCGAAGGCACTGTCACACCGTGAGCAGTCTTCCAAGCAGTAATGCACAGCGAAAGTATGGACGGAAGACCAGGTAGCGGCCCTGCAGATGTCCAGCAAAGGAACAGAGTGCAGGTTTGCCACTGAGGCTGCCATGGCACACACATTGTGCACAGTAATGTGATGCTCCAGGGAAGAGTTCAGCCTGCTCATAGGTGAAGGAGATGCAGTCAACCACCCACGTAGACAAGATCCGCTTGGAGACCGCGACTCCAAGCCTCTTAATGTCATAAGAGACAAAACAGCTGTGACGAGCAGCGATGGGGCTGTGCCCTTTGGAGATAGGACAGTGCCCTCTTGCAATCCAGGGTGTGTAACGAGGCCTCCGCCCAGGAGGTATGAGGCCTGGGAAAAAAAAGAACCACCTCCTGGTTCATATGACAGGCGGACACCACCTTGGGTAGGAACTTAGGGTGTGTCCGGAGAATGACCCTGTTACTGTGGAACCTGGTATAGGGGGCATGAGTCACCACGCCTGCAACTCACTAACTTGCCTGGCAGAAGTGAGCGGAACCAGGAACACTACTTCCATAAGCACTTCAGATGGCACATAGCCAGAGGGTCAAACCAGGGAGCCATCAGCTTCCCCAGAACGATGTTCAGATCCCATGTCATCAGCCGTGGAAGGATGGAGGGCCACAAGAGGAGTCGTCCTCTCATGAAGTGGCACATTAGCGGCTACACAGAGACAGACTAGCCATTGACAAGGTGATGGTGTGTCCTTATAGCGCAAAGGTGCACCCAGACAGAAATTGATGTTATCCCAGCTCGAGAGGTGCAGGAGCTATTGCAGGATGTTCTGCACCAAGCAACAGAAAGGGTTGAGATTTTTGTCGGAGCACCAGATAAGAGATTTGGTGCTACAAGAAGGCATACGCTTGGCGCATAGAGTCCTTGCGGGAAGCCAGAAGGATGTCTTCCACCTCCCTGGAGAGACGGAGGTGCGCAATGACTAGCTTCTCAGCAGCCACGCCATCAGGGCGAAGGACCAGAGATTGGGATGGAGAAGGGTCCCATTTTCCTGTGAGAGCAAGTCTAGGGCCTGGCCCAGGGGTATTGAGGCCGTTTGGGATAGCTGTAGAAGCAGTGGGAATCATGGCTGTCAGGACCACCTGGGTGCAATTAGGATGACTAAGGTCCCCATCTTGAGCAAGGTCCTGGGAACCAAGGGAGTTTGTGGTAGGCATACAGGAGGCTCCCGGACCAGTGCAGGAGAAAGCATCCACCACCACTCAGACCTTGGCTGGCCTCCGTGAGCAGAAACGCAGCAGCTGCGTGTTCTTGGGGCTGGAAAAGCAGTCCCCCATCGAGGCCCCCCAGCGTTGGAAGATAAAGTTGGCTACCTCTGGGTAGATTCTCCACTTGTGGGGTTGAACAACCCTGCTTAGCCGGTCTGCAAACAGATTGTCCTGACCTGGCAGGTAGACTACCCAGAGGGTCATGCCCTTCTCCATGGCCAAATTCCACAGTTGGACTGTATCCAGGCAGAGGAGGTAGGAGTCCGTGTCTCCCTGCTTGTTGATGTAGAACATAGCCACTTAGTTGTCCATCTGGAGGGGCACCACTTGACCCAAAAGGTAGTGCGGAACACTCTTGAGGGCGTTCATCACAGCCCAGAGGTCCAGGAGTTTGATCTGGAGGGTACTCTTCTCCCAAGTCCAGGTGCCCTGTGATTGGAGTCCATCGCAGTGTGCTCCCGAGCCTAGCTTAGAGGCGTCCCTCATGAGGACACAGCATGCCGGAGGGGCCTAAAAGAGTAGGCTGGCTATGAGGTTCGGCCAGCTCTGCCACTAGACAAGAGAGATTGCAAGCGGCCGGGTAATCTTGACCTAGTCCTCTAGGTGACCCGTGGTCCGAGTCCACTGAGAGCTCAGAATCCACTGGGCTTGTCGCATCTGGAGACAGGCAAGCAGGGTTTCATGGACCATTGAGGCCATGTGCCCCAGAGATGTAGCAGAAGTCGTGCTTACGCTGTTGAGTGGGACAGTATCACTTCTGCCAACACTGAAAGGTGCTGCGCTCTGTCTAGAGAGAGAAAGGCCCTGCTTGTGTCGAGTCCAGGAGGGCTCTGATGAACTCCAGGTGCTGAGTCAGGAGCAGGTGCAACTTGGGGTAATTGATTACAAACCCCAGAGTCTGCAGTACCTTGATGCTGTGCATGCCTCCTCTGGCGAGCTGGCCTTTATAAGCCAGTCGTACAAGTAGGGGGAAGATGAACACTCACAGCAAACGGAGATGGGCGGTGATGACCGCCAGGCATTAGGTGAACACGAGAAGAGGCTGAAGGGGAGCACCCTGTACTGGTAGTGGCACCCTCCGATAACGAAGCAGAGGTACTGATGGTGCCGGGAGTGGATCAGGATGTGGGTGTAGGCATCTTTGAGATCCAAGGAGCATTGCCAATCTTCCCATAGGAGGTGGGGCAGCAATGTTCCAAGGGAGAGTATCTTGAACTTTTCCCTGACCAGAAAGTGGTTTAGGTTGCGCAGGTCCAGAAGGGGCAGAAAACCGCTTGTCCTTTTCGGGACGAGGAAGAATCTGGAATAGAACCCCCTGGCCCAGAGAGGCAGGGGCACTGGCTCCTCGGCTCGGTCCTCAAGTAGGTTGAGGTTTGCTCTGCAGGAGCTCTTTGTGCAGGGAGGTCATGGGAAGTAGGGAGGAGGTATCTGGTGGAAGTGGAGGACATAGCCCTCCCGAATCACCAGCAGCACCCAGGCATTGGAGGTGATGCCTGGCCAGAGATGGGCAAAATGAACCAGACATCCTCCTGTGTGCTTTGGGTCCTCAGATGGAAGAGTGGCTATGCCCAAGGAGTCAACCCTCCCCCCCCAAGGCTGTGGCTGGGGAGTTGTTTGAGGCTTGGGGCCCTTTGGCTTATGGGGGCCATGCCCCTGGCCCTTGGCCTGCTGACTCTGTTGGTGAGCTTGATAGGTCAGAAAGTGGGGGTATTTCCCATAGGCCTTCTTCCCCTTCAAGTGGAAGGCCTTTTTACCCGAAGCCTTCCATCGGGAAGAGTCAGCAGTCTTCCTGGATAGCCTAGTCCTGGTCAGGAATTCTGTCTCCAGCTTGGCCACCTTGTCTGTCATGGGTATGCCAAAGAGGTTCTCTCCCCAGCATGGGACAGCGGCCATTATGTCCTGGACCCACTGGTTCCAAGTCTGAGGATTGTAGCCAGGACAGGTGGCAGGCCCACAGACCACTGACTCAAAGCTGAAGGCCACCTGTCTCGAACTTGGAGAATTCCTTAACTGTAGAGACCAGGGTCCGGAAACTCTTGAGGGATTCTCCTACCAGACCAGCCGAGAACCCGGCAAACTCCTTAACTAGGTCCCGGAAGTACAAGCCCATGTACAGCTGGTATGCCTGGATCAAGACTTGAGCATCGAGCCCTGGTAGCACCACTTGCCAAAATCATCTCTGGTGCAGGCCTCCCTGCCATGGGGCACCAAGGAATGCATCTTTTGGCTCTTGATTAGATGCATGGCCGACTCCACCACCATGTAATTGTGAGGTAGTTGTGCTTTCTGGAATCCAGGACTCTTGCCAAATCGATACTAGGAATCGAGTCAGCAGCTCACCATTGGGCATAGTCACAGGGCTCTCCCACTTCTTAAGCCAGCAGTGTTCGAGGATGAGGGGGAATCGGCATAGTCAGTGCCTCTTTCAGAGGGGTCTTGTACTAGATGATCTCCAGGTCCTCAGCACGGGGCTTGTCCTCCAGCTCCGCCACAAAGGCCAGGGTCTGCGCCATCCATCCGACAAAATCGAGGAACACGCATCCCTCAGATGACTTTAAACAAAATTGTAGACCAGTGTAATGGGAGATTTCAATTCCCTCGGTATTGACTGGGTCAATTCTACATCAGGAAATGCTAGGGAAATAAAGTTTCTAGATAAAATAAATAACTGCTTCATGGAGCAACTAATTCAGAAACCAATACGAGGAGACGCTATTTTAGACCTAGTTCTCAATGGAATGCGGGAGCTAGTGTGAGAGGTAACTGTTTTGGAGCCACTTGGCAATAGCAATTATAACATGATTACATTTGATTTAATAAATAGAGGGAGGATAGCAAGGAAATTGACTGCACTAGCATTCAACTTTCAAAAAGAAGACTATAATAAAATGAGAAAAAAAACAGTTAAAAAAAACTGCAAGGGATCAACTGCAAAGGTTAAAAGTTTATATCAGGCCTGGGCATTATTTAAGAACACTATCATCTTGGAAGCCCAGACCAGATGTATTCCATGCTTTAAAAAAGGTGGAAGGAAGGCCAAAGTGAGGTCGGAGAGGCTGATATAACCAAGAGAGAATTTTTCAGAAAATGGAAAAAAAAAGCCAAATGACGAAAATGGGAGAAAGCATAAGTGCTGGCAAGTTAAATGCAAGGTATTAAGGCAGGCAGACAGGCAAATAGAAAATTTGAAAAGAAGACTGATGTGGAAGCAAAAGTGCATAATAAAATCTTTTCCAAGCATATTCGTAGTAAAAGACCTGTGAGGGAGTCAGTTGGCCCATTTGATGACAGAGAGGTAAAAGGGGCACAGAGAGAGGACAAGGCCATAATAGAGAATCTGAATGAATTTTTTGCATCAGTCTTTACTGAAGAAGATTTATTTATTTTATTTATTTATTTACATTCTCTTATATACCGCGCTATTCTGCATCAGTGCGGTTTACATTGAACAAACTGAAATTACATTGAACAGGGCATTATAACTTGGAGATAACTATTTTACAGGGAACATGGGCTATGGAGGGTTAAGTGGCTTGCCCAAGACCACAAGGAGCACCTGTGGGACTAGAAACCCCAGTCCTTCCGGCCCAAGGTTGCTGTCCTCTAGTGGGATTTGAACCCCCAACCTTCCGGCCTGAAGTACCTTGCCCCAACCACTAGGAAACTTACCCATGCCACAAATGATATTTAAAGCTGGCGTATCAGAGGAACTGAAACAAATCTTGAGTAAATCAGGAAGCTGTAATATAGCTTATTGATGAATTAAAGAGCAGCAAATCACTTGGACGGGATGGCATACATTCCAGGGAGCTGAAAGACCTGAAATATGATATTCTAGAACTACTATTAGTAATCTGGATCTATCATTAAAATCATCTGTAGTACCTGAAAATTGGCCAATGGCCGATGTAATGCCAATCTTTAAAAAGGGTTCTAGGATTGATATGGGAAACTACAGACCAGTGAACCTGAAAGCAGTACCCGGCAAAATAGTAGAAACAATTATAAATAACAAAACTACTGAATATGTACATAATCAAGGTTTAATGGCAGAAAGCCAACATGGATTTAGCCAAGGAAAGTCTTGTCTCTCCAACCTATTATATTTTTTTGAAGGTATGAATAAATAGAAAATAGAGGTGAGCCAGATGATAGCGTTTCTCGATTTTCAGAAAGCTTTTGACAAAGTTCCTCAAGAGACCCTTGGGGAAATTAAAAAGCCATGGAATAGGAGACAATGTACTATTGTGGGCATCATCATTGATATGTTGAAACCCTTTGTCCAGTGTGCAGTAGCAGCCAAGAAAGCAAACAGAATGCTGGGAATCATAAAGAAAGGAATGGAGAATAAAATGAAGGCTATTATTATGCCTCTGTATCGCTCCATGGTGTGACCACACCTTGAATACTGTGTGCAATTCTGGTCACCATAATCTTAAAAGGATATAGCAGAATTAGAAAAGGTATAGAGAACAGCGACAAAAATGGTAAAGGGGATGGAAGGATATCCCTATGAGGAAAGGCATAAACGGTTAGGGCTCTTCAGCTTGGAAAAGAGATGGCCGAGGGGAAATATGATAGAGGCTTATAAAATATCCAAGATAGAATGGGTAAATGCAGACTGATTGATTTCTCCTTCAAAAAGTAGGAAGACTAGGGAACATGCAATGAAGCTACAATGCAGCATATTTAAGACTAATCTGAGAAAATATTTTTCACTCAACACGTAATCAAACTCTGGGATTACCACAGGATGTAGTAAAAGCTGTTAGTGTAGCTGGGTTTAAAAAAAAAAAAGATTTGGACAAGTTGCTTGAGGAAAAGTCCATAAACTACTATTAAAGAGAACCAGGGAAATCCACTGCTTACCCACTCGACAAGCACCATGTAATCTGTCTACCTTTTGGGAATCTGACGGTACTTGTGACCTGGATTGGCTACTGTCGGAAACAGGATACTGCGCTTGATGGACTCTTAGTCTGACCCAGTATGGCATATCTTATGTTCTTAAGCAGTTATCATAATTGAGTTAAAAAAGGTATGGACAAGTTCCTACAGAAAAAGTCAGACTATTACTAATATTTATCCCTACAGATAAGTAACATGGAATCTAGCTACTTTTTGGGATTCTGCCAGGCAACTGACCTAGTTTGGACACCATTTTAAATAGGATACTGGACTTGATGGAGCTTTGGTCCGACCTAATAGTGTAGTTACTCACCTGTAACAGGTGTTCTCCAGGGAAAAAAGGAATCAGTCCTCACTTATAGGTGACGTTGGCACCGACAGAGCAAATCCCCAGCTTTCAAAGAAAGCCTTTGGGATTGCTGCCACGCATGCGTGGTCCTCTTCCCATCCAAGGGTGCCATCTTGCTCAGTCAGGTCCCTTAGCTCGAACCCTACCAAGCAGATGGCAAGGGAAGGACAAAAATCCAGTAACTCATCAGAGGAGGTGGGAGGGTAGTGAGGACTGATTCCTGCTGTCCCTGGAGAACACCTGTTACAGGTGAGTAACAGGGCTTTCTCCAGGAACAAGCAGGAGGTCACTCCTCACTTATGGGACTCCCCAGCTACCGAACCTGTAACCAGAAAACGCCTCCGCGAGGTTGTGAGCAGAAGCCGATGCCCGAAGGAGCCCGAGTCCTCAGGTCCTCAGGACAAAGCCCTCGGTAGCCGTGAAGAAGGGTCGGAGGGCAGGAATTGCTTATAACCCGAACAGATTAAGAAGTACAGCCTGGCCGAAGGCGCTGTCCCGGCGGGACTCCCTCTCCAGGCAACAGTGAGCAGCGAAGGTATTCGTGGAAGATCAGGTCGCCGATGGCAGATGTCCATCAGGGGCATGGAGAACAGTGAGGCCACGGAGGCCGCCTTGGCTCGAACTCCATGTGTGGTGACTCAACGATCTAGCGGGGCATTCGCCTTCGTATGAGCAAAAGCGATGCAGTCAGCTACCTAAACTGAGAGGGTGCATTTGGCAAGTGCTTGACCGGGTCTATTGGGATGGTAGATCACAAAGAGTTGGCCAGACTTGCGATGAGTCTGGGTGCGCTGCAAGTAGAAGGCGAGAGCCCTTCTGCAGTCGAGGGTGTGGAGAGCCGCAGACGCCTGGTCGGCGTGGGACCTCGGGAAGAAAGTTGGCAGGACTAACTCCTGGTTATGATAGAAATCCGAGACGACTTTGGGCAGGAATTTAGGGTGGGTACGGAGGACCACCCTATTCTGATAGAACCTGGTGTAAGGGCTTCAGCCATGAGAGCCTGGAGCTCAATGACTCGGCGGGCCAAGGTCAGGGCCAAGGTCAGCGCCACCAGGAAGGCCACCTTCCAGGACAGGTGCCGGAGCGAGTACATCGCCATTGGCTGGAAGGGTGGACGGGTGAGCTGCATGAGCACCACCATTCAGGTCCCATTCCGCTGGTGGAGGAAGGATGGGCAGCTTGGAAAGCAGAAGACCCCGCATAAAGCGGGAGACTAACGGCTGCCCTGAGAAGGGCTTTCCCTCGATGGGGAGATGGTCCGCCAAGATGGCACTCAAGTGTACCCTGACAGAATTCGACTTAAGCCCTTCCTTCGAGAGATGGAGGTGGTACTGGAGGATCCAACGAATGGGGCACAAGAATGGGTCAATCTGGAGCCCCAAGCACCAGACCGAGAAGCACCTCCACTTGAAGGCATGGGCTTGTCTAGTGGAGTCCTTTCTCGAGGCGAGGAGGACTTCTTTGACCTCCTTCAGAAGAGCCAGTGAGGCTAGGGAAACCCGTTCAACCGCCAGGCCATGAGGGATAAGGAGGCTAGGTTCGGGTGCTGCACCTGCCCCTCCTCCTGTGTTGGCAGAGCCAAGGGGGACAGGAGGCTCCGTCGACAGCAGGAGCAGAAGCGAGAACCAAGGCTGCCGAGGCCACGAGGGGGGCTATGAGGATCAACGATGCCCGATCCCGCTGAGCCTTGAAAAGGGTTCTCGCAATGAGAGGGAAGGGAGGGAATGCATAAAGCAGGCTGGATCACCAGTCCAGAAGGAATGCATCCGGGCTCTCCCTGCTCGGGTGCGGTACCGGCCCTCAAAAGCGGGGGAGCTGTGCGTTCTGGGGACTGGCAAAGAGATCTATTGCCGGCGTCCCCCAGCGAAGAAACAGCCAGTCCGCTACCCCTGGATCCAGCCGCCATTCATGGGGGCGAAGGATTCTGTTGAGCCTGTCTGCCAGGACATTCTCCTGACCCAGAAGGTAGGTCGCCTTGAGGGACATCTTCAGTCGGTCAGCGAAGAAGCAGATGAGGACCGCTTCCCAGAAGAGGGAGCGCGATCCAGTGCCTCCCTCCTTGTTGACGTAGAACATCGGCCTGCACGAGGACCGACCTCCCCTGAGGTGGTCCTCGAAGGCCCTCAGGGCCCACCAAATCGCCCAGAGTTCAAGCAAGTTTATCTGCTGTTGAGACTCCTCGGGCGACCACTGTCCCTGTGTGCACAATGGTCCGCAGTGGGCTCCCCACCCTAACAGGGAAGCGTCTGTCGTCAGCACCGCGTCGTGCTGTGGGGTCTGAAAGGACAACCCCCGAAGGAGGTTGCGACGGTTTTGCCACCAGCTCAGGGACAAGCGGAGGTCAGGAATGACCCCGACAGGTTCCCTTAGGTGACCGAGAGACAGGCTGCATTGGGCGCTGAGGCACCACTGAGCTGTCTGCATGTGCAGGCAGGCAGGCATGAGGGACAACATGCACGGTAAAGGCTATGTGGCCCAGGAGGCGTAGCATGGTCCAAGCTGTGACCCAGGGATTGCTTTGGACCCAGGCCACCAGGGCTCGGAGGCGGTCGGCGCGATCCACTGGTAAGAATGTGGTCACCCACTGAGTATTGAGGCACACCCCGATGAACTCGAGTATCTACACCGGCTCGAGGTGAGACTTAGGGTAGTTGACCAAGAACCCCAAGCCCTCCAACAGAAGGATTGTGCGCGACGTTGCTCGCTGAGTTTCCTCGACTGAGGATCCTGTGACAAGCCAGTTGTCAAGGTAGGGAAATACCGGCATGCCCTGATGCCTGAGACGGGCGGCGACCATGACGAGGCATTTCTTGAAGACTCATGGGGTGGATGCGAGGCCGAAGGGGAGAACCCTGTACTGGAAGTGCTCTCTCAGCACCCTGAAGGGCAGGTACTGCCTGTGCTGGGGGGTGGATTAAGATATGGGCGTAAGCGTCCTTTAGATCCAAGGAGCATAGCCAGTCGTCCGGTGGAGGAAGGGCAGTAGAACGCCAAGGGATAACACCTTGAACTTCTCCCGCACCAAGAACTTATTCAACTTTCTGAGGTCGAGGATGGGCCGCAGACCCCCATCTTCTTTGGAACGAGGAAGTACCAGGAATAGAAGCCCCAACCTCGAAAGTGTGGAGGGACCTTCTTGGGCGAGGAGAGAGTAGTTCTCGCTTCAGTAAAACCTGGTGTGCGGGGAGTTGAGAAGGCTCCACCGGGGAGAAGAGAGGTGGAAGCCTGACAAAGCAAAGGCGATAGTCGTCTCAGATGACTTGGAGAACCCAGGTGTCCAAAGTGATGGAAGCCCACCAAGGGGCGAAATAAGACAGGCATCCCCCCACTAGCTGCTGCGTCGCCGGAGGGCGAGGGGCTATGCCAATGGCGTCAAAACCCCTGTGCGGGTTGTGGTGGAGCCAGATTTTGGGCTTTTGGCCCTTTTGGCTTGCGATGCCCTTGGCCGGACTTACCCTGCGCCGGGGTGGTCGGCGTGGGGGTAGCTGAGTATGGCAGGTAGCCAAAGTACTGAAGGCCCTTCCTTGGAAAGAAAGACTTTTTGGCTTGTTGCTTTTTCTGGGGCAGAGTGGAGGTCTTGCGTGAGAGACGGGTTCTGGTGACAAATTCCATCTATCTCTGCAGCTTTATCTTCCATCGGCTTGCCAAATAGATGCTCGCCTAGGCAGGGGACGTCCAGGAGCTTTTCACCAACTGCTCCAAATCTGATGATTGGAGCCATGCCTGGTGGCAGGTCATGATGCCTGCGGCCGCCACCCGAGCCAATGACTCGAATCCATCGTAGGCAGCTCAGGAGAGGTATTTTGAGCAGTCTGTGATGGACTTCAACAGAGTACCAAATCTATTGAGAGGCTCGCCATTGAGGCCCTTCAGAGAACCCTCCGAACTCTTTGGCTAAGTCATGCAAGAACATACCCATGTATAGTTGGGTATGCTTGAATGCGACAAGAGTGCATAGAGCCTTGGTAGGCCTTGCGGCCCAAGGCATCAAGGACTCTCGACTTAGCGGTATCAGCGAGTGCGATTTTGGGCTCTTCTGTTTCCTCATGGCTGACTCCATCATCATAGAGTTGTGGGGAAGTTGGGTTTTCCTGAACCCCGCCCACATTGTACCTTGTACATAGTATCAAGGCGCTTACTCACAATGGGGACCGAGGTGGGTGCCTCCCACATGCAGAGCAGCAGCCGAGACAGAATAGGAGGGACTGGCACAGTGAGAGATTCCCTAGGTGGGGACTCGTACTGAAGAAAATAGAGTTCTTCAGCATGAGGGTCATCCTCGGCCTGAGTGGACAGGTTAAGGGCCCGTGCCATATCCCGAACGAACACCAGGAAGGAGGTGTCCTCGGGTGGCGAGTGCTGCTGGAACGCGGGAGGGGAGGGGTCCAACGAAAGGTCCCGATGAGTACGGGTTTCCGGGGAAGTGTCCCCATCGGACTCCCACTCCGAGAACTCGGTTGAGGAGTCCAAGCCGGGCAGATCGCCCTGTCCAGCGGCTGGTGCCCGTTTGGAGCCGGAGGCCTTAGAAGATCTCGCCTCCGAGGAATGGGAGGGCGAGCGAGACCAACGTTGAGGACCCTCACCAAGCCCACGGCTCTCTGGGGTTTCCTGGACAGATTTCAGTGTCCCATGCGAGGGACCTACGGTCTCTGGGCGTGAGTCAACGAAGCTGGCTGTGGGCACCTGCTGGGAAGCGATGAACGCAGAAATGCTGCATTCTAGCGCCAGCATGCGGGACTCCCACACGGGCATGGGGCCCTGTGACGCCGACCCCAGGGTCACCGGGTCGGGTGTCGAGGAGGTCCTTACTGGGACAGCCCTCAGGAGACCGGGCACCTAAGCCGGAGGCCTCCATATCCATATGGGGTACCTTGCGAGGCAGCTCCTTATCCAACTCTCAGGAACGCCAAAGGGGGCTGAGCGACAGTGCGGGAGCGCTTGCGCTTATCGTGAGCCCCCGAAAGCAACTTCAAGGCCTTCTTTTTGCACCGCTCCACCTCAGGGGATCCCTGGTCACGGTGCCGCCAAGAGTGCGGGACCGAAGAGGGGGACTCCACCGGGGGAGAGACGACCAAGGGCGCCACCGGGGATTCCGAGGCGGCCTTTCGAAAAATGTCTTTGGACTTCTGCTTACGACTGAGCAGGGCCTTAGAGGACATTTTCTTGCAGAGTGAACAGAGCTCCGGATCATGGTCGGCTCCAAGGCACCACAGGCAACAGTCGTGAGTGTCCGTAAGCGACATGTTCCTAGAGCATCTATCACATTTTTTGAAGCCAGTGGCCATCGGGGCAAAAATGGCCCCCGCGAGGTCGAAGACCCACGTGGCCAGTGGTTAGGAAAGAAAAAGGGCACGAAGCCCGTTGACAAAAAAAGATGAAGAAAAAACTGTCCCCAACAGCTCTAAGAAGGTAGAGCATGGGAAGAACGGGTTGAGGACCGGTACAACCGGAAAATAGAAGGCCAGAAGACCAAAAATTGAAGTCTTTTTCCGAAAGATGAGGACATGGGTCCGAAGGGCTCCGCGGAAAAAGGGAGACTGAGCAAGATGGCACCCAGGGGTGGGAAGAGGACCACGCATGCTTGGCAGCAATCCCAAAGGCTTTCTTTGAAAGCTGGGGAATTGCTCCATGTGGGGTCCATCGGCGCCAACGTCACCCATAAGTGAGGGCTGACTTTCTGCTTGTTCATGGAGAAATAGCAATTATGTTCTTGTGTTCAGTATCTAGCATGGGTAGCTAAGCCCTGCTTAATACAGTATGCACATTGAATACAGCACCTCCTCCCTCCTGAGTCCCCCCCTCAAGTCATTCCAGACTCTGTGTCTTGCCCCCCCCCCACCCCAAGCTTAATGAGAGAGATTGTATACACAGACCACCAGAAGTGATACACTCTAAATTACTTCTTAAATATAACAAAAAAATCAGAATGCTAGGACAGCTATAGTGTTTTAACAGGTCAGCAACAAGAAAAAAGCTCATCACAGAGAAATTGCATCTCATGTGAACATATTCTAATAGCACTTCCTGCACATGTTTAGATAACCAATACTTCCTGTACATATGTAGAATATCCCACAATGATAAAGGATCCAGAAAACAGGCATTGTACTGACTATGCAAGAGCAACTGCAGGGTGTATCATCACAGTGAATGGCATAAGAATAAATATACTAATAGGCTTTACTTTTGTAGAGTGCATTTGCTTTCAGTAGAATATCAATGCTAAATCTAATGTTTAGTAATCCTAAGAGCAGTATTGCCATTCTAGGAAGTAACATATACCCTACTGTCTCTTCTGGTCACAGGCTCATGACAGTGATCATTTACAGCCCCGTTTACTGTATTCAGTTTCTAGCTATTGAATATCAACAGAAAATATTAGGTAGCTTCTAATCTATGGGAGGTTTTTATTACAGTATTGACTGAAGAGTTGACACTAATGAAAAAGAAACAGTGTAGCAAATGGCACCTCATTTAGCAAACCCAAACAGGACTAGTTTATCAACTGTGCACTAAAAAAGCTAAAATTTATCAATACTTTAATATAAAATACACAGCATGTAGAGGGTTTTTCCTTGCCAGCTTACCATCAGTGTCCCAATTTCCTTCAATTTACTAAATTGTACTAAGCTGTCTTTCTTCAGCTATTTTGCCTTCAGGCCTCAGAAATTACATGAGCCCTTAAAATCAGAGAGTAGGGCCAGCAGCATCAGCTAAAGCAAGCAAATGGTGTCCAAAAGATAGTCTAAGGCTTTCTATCTTATTTCTTATTCTTTGCTGTCCACTTCACCTGCTTTGGGATTTCTTATGGAGGGGGTCTGTTTTTTGTTGCTGCCTCTGAAAACAATGCAATGTGTGCCTTCGAAGTTTGTGCTGACTCTTGGCAACCCAGCAGCCCCAGTGTGACTAGAAGTAGATTGCCAGGCCTTTCATCAGAGGCAATGGAGTGTTAAGCGATTTGCCCAAGACTACAAAGAGTGCTAGTGGGAATCGAACCTTGGTCCCTTGGTTAACAAGCCAGGGCTCTAACCACTAGGCTATTCCCTCCACTACATGTTGCCTCTTACATGGTTCTTTCTGTATTTGCTCCTCTGCTTTGTGAAGCAATCTCTACTTTCACTTGTATACAAGTATGTTTTCTCTCCTACATTTGCTTTACCCTTCATTTGGTCCTACAATAGTCTTTTTAGAAGCATTCCACCAGACCATACAAACTATACAACCAGCCTAACATGTACCATATACGCTACCCTTCTCATCATATCTTATTTATACAAGCTCTCTCGTGTACCTATATTAGTATACCTAGCGATCAGGTTTACACACAACATGTACATAGACAGGAAAAGACACCCCACAAGATTTATACACTGAAATAAAATTAAAAAACCCCAATTTTTTAAATTAATTTTCAATATATAAAAAAGATCATTACAATATTTTTGTAAAGACAAGACGTAGTCAAAAATAGCAAACATAATATAAAATCATTACAAAAAAAGAAGAAACCCCCAAATATCATCTATCAAGCACACAAATAAAAATGGGGGATGGGGGGACCTGTCTTTTTGCAAATGACACGAAAATTTGCAACAGAGGGGTGGATAAGATGAGGAAAGATCTACAAAAGCTGGAAGAATGGTCTAATGCTTGGCAGTCAAAGATTTAATGTGAAGAAATACAGCGTCATGCACTTGGGATGCAGAAATCCAAGGGAATTGTATGCAATAGGGGGTGAAAGGTTGGTGTGCACAGAACAGAAGGAGGACCTTGGTGTGATTATTTCTGAGGATCTCAAGATGGCGAAATAGTGTGACAAGATGGTGGCCAAAGCCAGAAGGATGATGGGTTGCATACAGAGAGGAATTACGAGCAGAAAGGAGGAGGTACGAATGCCACTGTACAAGTTGCTGGTGAGGCCTTACTTGGAATATGGTCTCCAGAACTGAACACAATATCTTGCAAAGGATATTAAAAAAAGACTAGAAACGGCTCAGAGAAGGCGACCAAAATGATTTGGAGCCTGTGACAGAAGATGTATGAGAAGAGACTTTAAGACCTAAATATGTATATGGCTAGAGGAGAGGAGGGACAGGGGAGTTATGATACAGACCTTTAAATCCTTAGGGTATTAATGGACAAACAAACCTTTTTCAAAGATGGGGAAGCTGTAAAACAAGAGGGCATAACAGGAAGCTGCAAGGGGGTAAACTGAAAGGCAACATCAGGAAATACTTTTCACTGAAAGGATGGTGGATGTACAGTGACAGAATTCAAAGTGGCATGGGACAGACACAGTGAAAGCGTAGTTACTCACCTCTAACAGGTGATCTTCAGAAACAGCAGGAATTGAGTCTTCACATATGGGTGACATTGGCACCAACAGAGCCCACTTGGAAATGCTCCCCAGCGTCCTATAGGAAAACTTTAGGGAGCATCCCATTGCGCTTGCATAGCTGCCTTCCCACCTTTCCAACTCTCCCTCCTCAGTTGAGTTTGTAGCTGAGATAAAAGGAGAGAGAAAGAGAGAGAGAGAAATACAACTCCTAGGGGAGGAGGGTGGGTTGTGAAGACTCAATTCCTGCTGTTCTTGGAGATCAGCTGTTACAGGTGAGTAACTACGCTATCTCCAGGAACAAGCAGGAATGTAGTCTTCACATATGGGATTCCCTAGCTTGGAGATGCCAGGGAGATGACCACAGAGAGCGCTGTGAAACACAGGCCTAATCGGGTCATGTATCCTCCAAGGATGTCTGGTATCAAAACACGGGAAGGGGGGTAGGAGTTGATCTAAGTCTGAAAGAGATGCTGGAGAACAGCCTGGCCAAACGAGGCATCCTGGCAGGAGTCCTTGTCCAAGCAATAATGGGCCATAAAGGTGTGGACAGAGGACCAGGTTGCTGCTTTGCATATTTCATCAATTGCCATTGAGCGTAGATTTGCCATGGAGGCAGCCATTGCTCGCACATTGTGTGCTGTGACATGACCTTCAAGGGAAAGTCCCGCACTCTCATATGCAAAAGATAAATAAACAGTCTGCAATCCATTTGGAAAGTGTTCTATTGGAAACTGGTAGGCCTAGGTGACTGGAATCAAAAGCAACAAAAAGCTGTGAAGCTTTCCTGTGTTGTCTAGTTCTATGTAGATAAAAGGCCAAGGCACGTTTGTGATCCAGAGTATATAAGCTTTTTTCTGCAGTAGAGGCATGAGGTCTAGGGAAGAAAACAGGAAGGTAAACCGACTGGTTTAAATGAAAAGGCAAAACCACCTTTGGTATAAAGAGATGATGAGTCCGAAGGACTACTTTATCATGGTGAAACAGTGTATAAGGAGGGTCAGCCACTAAAGCCTGGAGCTCACTGATGCATCTTGCAGAAGTGAGGGCAATTAGGAAGGTGACTTTCCAAGAAAGAAACTTCAGAGATGCAGTGGCTAGGGGTTCGAAGGGTGGCTTCATAAGTCATCCAAGGACAACATTGAGGTCCCATGGTGGCCTAATGGGAGTGAGTCCAGAGGTGGAGGAGATACTCAAGTAATGCTTCCATGGGAACACCAGATTGAAAACCTTCACCACTTGAAGGCATAAGAACGCCTTGTGGAAGGTTTCCTTGAAGCCAATAGGATATCTCTAACCTGTTGAGAGAGGTTGATGTCCTGGAGTTCTAAGCTCTCAGCAGCCATGCTGTCAGATTTATTTATTTATTTACCTTCTCTTATATACCGCGCTATTCTGCATCAGTGCGGTTTACATTGAACAAACTGAAATTACATTGAACAGGGCATTATAACTTGGAGATAACTATTTTACAGGGAACATGGGCTATGGAGGGTTAAGTGGCTTGCCCAAGACCACAAGGAGCACCTGTGGGACTAGAAACCTCAGTCCTTCCGGCCCAAGGTTGCTGTCCTCTAGTGGGATTTGAACCCCCGACCTTGCCCCAACCATTAGGCCACTCCTCCACTCCACTCAGATGTAAGGAATGCGGGTTTGGATGCAGAAGCGTCACGTTCTCCTGAGATAGGAGATCCGGAGCACATCCCAATTCCAGAGGTTTGGCTTGAGAGAGACATAAGTAGTGGATACACGGGGCTATGAGGCTCATGTAGCCCCTGTCTCTCTGGAGTTTGAAAAGAGTCTTGGGGATAAGAGGAATGGGAGGGTAGGCATATAGGAAGTCCTGACCTCCATGGAGGTGGAAAGCATCCATTGCCTGACTGTTCTGAGCTGGTTTTCTGGAACAGAAGTGGGGACGTTTGGCATTCTGAGGACTTGCAAACAGATCTATATCTGGGGTTCCCTAGATTTGAAAAATTTGAGCAATCTGATCCACATGGAGAAACCACTTGTGAGGCAGTAGTACTCGACTGAGTTTGTCCGCCAGGAGATTTTGTTTGCCAGGGAGATATACCGCTAGTAGGTGGATCTGATGGCGTATGGCAAAAGACCATAGATGTACGGCTTCATTGCACAACGCTTGAGAACCTGTTCTACCTTGCTTGTTCACATAGAACATGGCTACCTGATTGTCCGTCTGGACTAGAACTGTTTGGGAGCGAAGGTGGTCTTGGAACACCCTGAGAGCACTGTGGATGGCTCTGAGTTCCAATAGATTTATGTGAAGTTGTGCCTCTTGCTGAGTCCAAAGACCCTGAGTGGAGAAATTGTCCAGATGAGCTCCCCAACCCAATTTGGACACATCCGTCATCAGGGTAGATTGGTGTGGTGGCATCTGAAAAGGTGACCCTACGAGGTGGTTTTCTGGTGACTGCCACCATTATAGAGATGAAATGAGACGTGCAGAGATCATGATTCTGTCCAGCAGACGACCTGATGCTTGAGTCCACTGTGAAGCCAGGGTCCATTGAGCTGCACGCATATGCAGACGAGCATAGGGAACCAAAGGTACAGTGGAAGCCATATGGCCCAGCAGCTGAAGCATTTCTCGAGCAGTTAGGAAAGCTTTCATACCTGCCTGAGAAGCTAGCTGAATAATTTGAGCGCAGCAGGCCTGTGGTAGAAAACCCTTGACTGCTGCATGTCTAGGAGAGCCCCTATGAACTCTAAGATTTGAGAAGGGGTGGCCTGCAGAGAAGGCATTCCGACAGTAGATGGCCTGGTCCCAAACATTTGAGACACCAGTCATGGGTGTCGGTAGCAGAGATGGTACTGCTACATTTGGAACACTTTTTGAAACCACTAGCTGGTCTATCCATCTTAAAAGGAAAAAGGGGCCTAAGGCCCAAAACTGCACCTAAGCATCTGGAGGGCAAGGTACCCTCAGGGAAAAAACAGAAGGTTTTTTAAAAAAGAAACAGAAGAAACACCGATGATGTCGGTGCAAGCATTGACGGGAAGGCAGACGCGACCACAAAAGAACTAGATTTTCTGCGGTGACATGACTTGCTCCCTGTTGGTTCCACGGAAAATGAAAAACTGAGGAGGGAGAGCTGGAAAGGCAGGAAGGCAGCTACGCAGGTGCAGTGGGATGCTCCCAAAAGCTTTCCTATAGGACACTGGGGAGCATTCCGGCGCGGGCTCCGTCAGTGCTGACGTCACCCATATGTGAAGACTACATTCCTGCTTGCTCCTGGAGATTCCCTTTATAGCAACATGATAAAATCAAAATAAACATAACTATCTCTTATATCTCAACAAATAGAGGTGACCTACATGGAGTGGTGGATACACCACTAAACAGAGGCATGGGGAAGGGTGACCTACTCTTGCCATCTTGCTGGCAGACTAGATGGACCATGCTGGTCTTTATCTGCCATCATATACTATGTTAAAATGTTATTACGAACCCTTGATTAGAAAACTCTTAATGGGGTTAGTACATAAAGAAAGAAAAACAAAAATAAAGCAAGACAAAAAGTACTATTCAGTTTATCACAAACTAAAAATTGACCACAAAGAGACACCAGTCACAACACCATTTCATTAAATATGAAAGATTTGCTTCTTCATAAGTTTACTATGTTCAAGGTCATAAAAAACATGGGGGTTATTTTAGAAGAGATAGACGTGGGTTAGACATCCCCAGTGGGCAATATGAATGTTGGAATGGCAGGGACAAACAAAGGGCAACCCAGACCAGGGCAGATCTGGTCTCTGTGGATGGAATGTTCAAGTCTAGGTGTCCCAAGATGGGCAATTCCAGGGGGTGTGTCAGGACACAGCCAGAGAGGAGAATGTGTGCAGATGTCAAAGGCGTACTTTACTTAGCGTTTGGGACATGCCTGGTGCAGCAGATGTTACAGCCTACATCACCTATAAAGCACAAACAGGTAGGGGACTTTGTTGACCTTGCTTGACAATGAATGCAATTGTGTTAGGACGAACATGACATCGAGAAAGAGTCGTCTTCCCGTTGTCCCCGTTTGATGAGTACCATGTGGTGCGACCCCCTGTGTCTCCACTGTGCTCCCCGTGCATCTGTCACAGTGGCCTTCTTCCTGATAGGCTCCCCAACAACCCATGGCCCCCATCCTCCTACTCCCCCTGCTCCTGGCTGCTCTCCTCCACAACTCCATCTTCCTCTCCTGTGTTCCACCACCCACTCTTGTGTTTCTTCCAACCATGACAAAGTGATTGCATATGTGCCTGTGTGTGTTGGCATGAAGAAGCCAAGGGGTATGTATGTCCTTCCTGCACTGTGGACTTTCGCCACTACCCCCAACACCTGCAGGTATGGGAAACACATTCTGCTTACCTCACATATGTCACTGCATCGGGTGTTGTGTGTGGTCACCAAGTGCTGCATATGAATTCAACGTGTGAGATTGTCGATGCAACAGAAAATGGAGTGGGCAACACCATAGGGCATGTGAATGGCAGACCAGACTGCACGATCATGCCAGTGGGTGTGCACAAGAGGGGCACTGTATGTGGAATGGGGATACAGTGGTGCAGGAGGAAAGGGATTGGGTGGGAGGAGTCCGTGTTGGTCTGATAACGGGGCAGTTGCATGCACTATGACTGAATGCAGCACTGCTGTTGCCACCCCTCCCTCCCCTGTACAGTGCAAACATGTTCACTGTCCTGATATCTGTGCAGTGTGTTCCACTGTTATACCATAGCTCTGTGATGGCTCCACAAACGTCCAAGCCTCCAACGTCACAAAGCCCCATAACCTGGTAGCTGCTGCCCTGTGATCTATAGGTGGGGGGGGGGGGGGGGGTGGGAACATGTGTCCAGTAAGATTTGCTGTGAGTAGCACTCACATGCATGGGGGGTGGGGTGGCAAAGGAAATGAATGTACCACCCAGGATGGTGTCCAGGAAGGTGAACAGCAGATATGATAGATGCTAACCTGCACTGGACATGATGTTGCAGCCAACATGACTCACACCACAGCTTCTATATTTCAAGATAGCAATACTCACTTAGCTGCTACGGGGATCTGGAGCTGTCCAGACTGCTGACTCCAGTCACTGCCTCACTGAAGGCTGCAAGGACACGTTCCCCCATTTTGCTCAATACCGGTGGCTGATCATCTGGGCCACGAGCTGCTTTCTTTGCCTTTCCCCTGCACCTCATATCCCTCTATCATCTCTTCACGTCCTCAACATTCCAATTATGCTGGTAGATGGCATAGAGTTTCACATATATGGCAAGCCAGAGACATTCCTTCTGGTGTGTTGTAGTTTGCATCAGCATTGCCAAAAAGGATGTGATGCCTGGACAGCCCTTCTCTGAGCATCAGCTCCACCTCTCCGGTCAGACATTTTCCTTCCTCAAGGATGCCTTGCTTTTAGGGGTCCATGGACACAACAGAGGCATTTACCGATTGAGCGCCTTCCAAAAATCAGCCATTTGCAATATGACAGTGCTTTTATGGATGCCAGATGGGTTGCTTCTGCACAACCTGTTGACTTATGTCTCAACTTCAAAAATGGCCTGTTTGCATAGATGTACTGCACAGATGGATGTCCGCAGATCCACTTCCAGAATTGGTTACCTGGATGCCTTCAGAGACAGCAGCACTACCATCGTGGATTTTGCGCTCTATAACTAGCCTGGACTACCAGTCCTTGGCCGCATTTGTATCATACGCACTTTTCAAAGTGTTGAGTTCTCTGTGAACTAGATGACATGCACGCTTCATGTCCTCTCAAATCTGCATGTGGGTGGCCTGCATGGTCTTGTATGCGGTGGGTAATATGCCCTACAGGGTATGCAGATATGGTTGCGGGGGAGGGGGGGGGAAGCTTCCAGTGCAATAGTCCATGTGGAGGGTCATGTTGGCTGCCACACACATGGGTGACTAGGACTAGCTGCACTGTCGTGTCTGGATTTGGATGTACATCATGCTCCTGCAAAAGATATGTCAACAGAACAGAGTTGGACCAAGGACTATTTATTTATTTTAGGTTTTTCTATACCGCGCTCTTTACAATCAGCTCGGTTTACATTAGAACACTTTTGTACAGCGCAGACAGCGTCTAAACTGTACTTACAAGGAACAGGGTTTACAACTTGGCTAACTGGGGTAACTATGTACAGGCTACATAGCAGCAGGCTACTTAGTTAAATGACTATATACAGGCAGAACGGACAGATGAGCGAAGAAGGGTGGGGACCTGACAGTATGGTGGCTATTTACAAGCTTGTGTGTTATATACAAGATTGAGCGCTATATACAATTGTTTGTCAGGTGACTGGCCGCGTTGCTGGGCTGGGGTGTGACTGCATGTTATTGCTGGTGGTTGCGGGAGGCTAGACGTTGTGAATTTCCGTTGTGGGAGTAGTACTGGAGGAGCAAGTGGTGTTTCAGAGCCTTTCTGAATTGGGCAAGGTCAGGTATGGAACGGACCTCCGGTGGGAGAGCATTCCAGCATGTGGGTGCGTAGTAAACGAAGGCCCTGTTTCTTGTTGCTTGCGACTATTGTGGCATATCCATGTTGCTGCTACGCCTTGTGTATGACACGGTTCACTGTGGGGGCGAGGGTGCTATCAACCACCCTAGATTAAAAGGACAGTGTCCTGCTGCCATCTTAAGATACAAACTCAGGATGGTGCCTCACTGTCCTACACATATTTTGCAATGAATATGTACCATGCTGCTCTATGGGATGTTACGCGAGATACAGTACTGATGGGAACCAGCTGTTGGGACAATGTGTACCTAACATGTTGACCCCTGTGTATGTCATCTGTATGGGCTTGTGTATGTGCATGTGCGCACGTTTTGGACAGCTGGCCAGGGGGCTAACAGGGATGAGGAGAGCATAGGCTATATGAGCTGCATCACCTGCTCCTCACACTGGGATAGTCAGAGAGTTTGAGACACATTGGGACGAGGACAGAAGCAGCCCTGAACACAGGCTGTCGCTACTGCCCTCAATGATCATCACATGGCATGCGTGTGCCTGTTCAGCAGGCAGCAGCACCCCCTGACTTCTGTGGATGGATGGTCATCATGGTTTCTCTTATGGCATTCCAGGCACAATGTTCATCTTGCTAACTGCCATACGGCACTATTGCAGTGGTTGAAAATATAAGAATCTGGCCTGGACTTGGGCATTGGTTGGACTCTAACCAGCAATCTTTGCTAGGGGGGCTGGTATTTATCTGCCACGTCACTGGGGATGCTTGTTGGGTGACTAGGCAGAGATGGCCATGGCATAGGGATGTCTACTTTGGTGGGGAGGGGGGAGATACATACACAGAAGTTGTCCCATTATGTAATCATTTATTACAAAATTCCTTCCACATCAGAATACAGAAAACACTCACCCACATCTTGACCCCTCATCCCTGGGTGTAGGTGGCATCAAAGCAGACATATATGCTTGCAGATCCAAGATAGCCCAAGTCAGGGCATGCAACTCTCTGCCCTGAGGCCATCCAGATGGCCCACCATGCAATCCAGAGTTCAGGTGTCAACTGCAAAGCCCTGATGCAACTCATGCCTTAGGGCCTGCAGGTGGAGCAGGACATTGGGGTCTCTATGGCCCACAGCTGCTTCATGGTGGGTCATCTGGGGGCCTGCCACAGCCAGCCACTGCTGTGCTACAGCTTCTGGCAGTTGTGTGACAGCTACAATGTCTGTGGCTGGCACACCCAAACCCCTCCTACCTGTATCTCTTTCTCCCCCATCTACCCGCTTCCTCCCATATTTCCAACAATCCATCAGTGACAACTGTCAGGACAGCGAGTCTAGTGTGGGGCACCAGGGTTGGAACATTGTTGAAGCACTGCAGTGGGATGTTCAGTGTCCTCCACCGCCTACTCCTCCTCTCAGGAGGAGTCCATAACTAGTGGTTGACTGAACTACTGCCTGTGCTTCTGGCTAATGCTGCACATTTGGGAAGTGCTGGCAATGGGGTGGGGGGCAATGGGCTTCAGCACTTCCTGCTCATCTCCCTCCTCTGCCTTCTCCCAGGGCCCTTCATCCTCCTACTCACTAACAGACTGAAAGTTGGCTTGCTACATAGTGCCCTAACTGACTTTATAAAACACAGAATTTTAAAATAGACAGATTTTATCAGCTTAAACTCCCATGAATAACCTTTAACCCAAAAATCTGAGAAATTCACAGCACATAAATACTTACAAATGCAGATTCCTTCCCAGCAAGAACAGCCTCTCACAGTAGTCCTTTGAGTGAAAATCATTGAGCTCTGGTTGACCTATTTAAATCTGTGCTTCTAAGGCAATCTCTTTTCAATTGTCTTGGTGATTCACACTGCCTTTGGTTTGATAGAAGGGGTCTTTCAAGTTGAACTTTTGAATCTGTCACTTGGTTTTAACACCCATTTAAACTATTTCACAGTTTTCCAGATTGGAAGGCCTCTTTGTAAAAAGTTCTCTCTAGAAAACAAATTTATCTCTGTATACGCAAAAAAAAATAATTTACCCTATTCTATTTTGTTGGGTAGGCTATGTCCTAACTGACTTTTGGTTTAATTGAAAGCTGGCTTGCTACATGGTGCTCTAATAAACTTAAGTTTTTATTTAAACTAAGTCTATTTAAGTGAAGAGTAACTTTCCTGGTATATCGTTACCAAGAGTTACTCTTCTGTGGTTCCACCTTCTTCTTAGCTGAAAGATAAAATACTTTGCTCAGTGGAGAAAACACCTCTGATGGAATAGCATAGTTACTCACCTGTAATAGGTGTTCTCCAGGGACAGCAGGAATCAGTCTTCACTTATGGGTGACATCGGCACCGACGAAGCCCGCGTGTAGCAATTCCACAGCTTTCAAAGAAAACCTTTGGGATTGCTGCCATGCATGCGTAGTCCTCTTCCTGCCATCTTGCTCAGTCAGGTTCCATAGCTAGAGCCCTTCTAAGCAGATGGCAAGGGAAGGATAAAAAATTGCAACTCTTAAGGGGAGGTGGAAGGATAGTGAGGACTGATTCCTGCTGTCCCTGGAGAAAACCTGTTACAGGTGAGTAACTACACTTTCTCCAGGAACAAACAGGAAGTCAGTCCTCACTCATGGGACTCCCGAACTTGTAAGCCAAAAATGCCTCCACAAGGCCATGAGCAGAAGCCAATGTCCGAAGGGAGCCTGAGCCCTCGGGCCTTCAGAGCAAGCTCTCAGTGGACGCAGAAGAATGTCGGAGGGCAGGAGCTGCTTATACCCCGAACAGATTATGGGAGTACAGCCTGGCCAAAAGCACTGTCCCGGCAGGACTCCCTCTCCAGGCAGTAGTGCGAAGCAAAGGTATTTGCTTCAGACCAGGCCACAGCCTGGCAGATGTCCATCAGAGTCACTGAGCAGAGTGAAGCCACAGACACCGCCTTGGCATGGACGCTGTGCGCGGTGACCTGCCGATCCAGTGGGACACTCGCCTTCGCCTAGGTGAAGGCGATGCAGCCTGCCACCCAAATGGAGAGGGTGCGCTTGGTGACTGCTAGCCCCAGGTGGTTGGGATCGTACGCGATGAAGAGCCAGTGGGAATTGCGATGACCTTGGGTGCGCTGCAGGTAGAAGGCGAGAGCCCTCTTGCAGTCGAGCGTATGCAGGACCGCCGACACCCGGTCGGCGTGAGGTCTCGGGAAGAAGGTTGGTAAGACTATCTCGTGGTTGAGATGGAAACCAGAGACAATTTTCGGTACGAACCTGGGGTGAGTGTGAAGGACCACCCTGTTCCCGTAAAACCTGGAGTAAGGGCCCTTGGCCATGAGGGCTTGAAGTTTGCTCACTTGCTGCGCCAAGGTGAGTGCCACTAGGAAAACCACCTTCCAGGAGAGGTGCCAGAGCGAGCACGTCACCTTTGGCTCGAAGAGCGGCTGCATTAGCTGCATGAGCACGATGTTCAGGTCCCAGGTGGAGGCCAGATAGGGGGGTTTGGAAAGCAAGAGCCTCTGCATGAAGTGGGAGACCAGAGGCTAACCCGAGAGGGGTTTTCCCTCGATGGGCAAGTGGTTGAACCATGACTGAGTTGGGACTTCAGTCCCACCTGCAAAAGGTGGAGAAGGTACTGGAGAACCCAATGGGTGGAGCAGGAGAATGGGTTGATCTGGAGCTTGGAGCACCAGATTGAAAACCACCGCCACTTCAGGGCGTAGGCCCGCTTCATCGAGTGCTTCCTCGACGCGAGGAGGAAGTTCCTCAATCTCCACTGAGAGGTACAGCGAGGCTAAAGAGACCCGTTCAGCCGCCAGGCTGTCAAGGATAGCGAGACCAAGTTTGGGTGAAGCACCCGCCATTCCTCTTGCGTCAGCAAACTGGGGGCACTGCCCAAGGAGTCCAGAGGCTCCGACGAGAGCAAGAGTAGAAGTGGGAACCAAGGTTGTCGAGGTAAATGAAGGAGCCATGAGAATCACCAAGGCTTGATCGCGCTGGATCTTGTGGATGGTCCTCGCAAGGAGAGGAGTTGGAGGGAAGGCATACAGAAACCCAGAGACCCAGCTCAGGAGGAATTCATCTGGGGCCACCCTGCTCGGGTGTGGTGTCGGCCCGCAGAAGCGGGGGAGCTGCAAGGTCGTCAGGCTGGCGAACAAGTCCATGGAGTGAGTCCCCAAACAGCGGAACAGGTGGAGTACCACCAGTGAACTCAGGCGCCACTCGTGCAGGGCAATGAAGCCTGCTGAGCCTGTCCGCAAGGACACTGTCTTGGCCTGGGAGGTAGATAGCTCTTAGGGTCATGCCCTGTTGCACTGCAAAGGAGCAGAGGAGGACTGCCTCCCAGAAGAGGAGGCAGGAGCCCGTGCCCCCCTCCTTGTTGATGTAGAACATCGCGATTCTGTTGTCAGTCTGCACAAGCACTGACCTGCCCCTCAGGTGGCGCTCAAAGACCTTCAAAGCCAACCGGACCGCTCGAAGCTTGAGCAGGTTGATCTACTGCCGAGATTCCTCGGGTAACCACCGCCCCTGGGTACAGAGGTGGCTGCAGTGTGCTCCCCAGACCAACAGCGAAGAGTCCGTCATCAAGATGAGTTTGTGCAGATGAGTCTGGAAGGGCATGCCCAAAGGAGGCTTTGGGGCTCCTGCCACCAGACAAGGGAATAGACTAGGCTGTGAGACACCCAGACAGGGTCCCGGAGGTGGCCAGAGGCCTGGGCCCATTGTGCCCTGAGGCACCATTGGGCCGCTCGCATGTGCATGCGAGCATGGGGTATGACGTGTACCGTCGAGGCCATGTGGCCCAGGAGGCGCAGCATGGCCCGTGCAGAGACTCTGGGCTGGCCCTTGACCTTGGCAGCCAGAGCGCGAAGCCGATCCACGCATGCTCGAGTTAGAAAAGCAGTCACACGTTGTGCGTCGAGCAGAGTGCCAATGAACTCTAGGGTACGCACCGGAGTGAGGTGGGATTTGGAGTAGTTGATGAGGAAACCGAGGTGCTTGAGGAGGAAAACTGTGTGCGACGCCGAGAGATGAGCCTCCTCTGCCGAGGCGCCAGAGACGAGCTAATCATCTAGGTAAGGGTAGACTGATATGCCCTGCAGCTGGAGGTGGGCTGCGGCTGCCACCAGGCACTTGGTGAAGACTCACGGGGCAGACGTGAGCCCGAAGGGGAGCACTCTGTACTGGAAGTGCTCTCTCTGCACCCTGAAAACGCAGGTACTTCCTGTGCTTGGTGTGAACAGGAATGTGGGCGTAGCGTCTGTGAAATCCAAGGAGCACAACCAATTGCCCTGCCGGAGTTAGGGCAGCAGGACGTCAAGCGATAGCATTTTGAACTTCTCCCGCACTAGAAACTTGTTCAGGTTCATGAGGTTGATTTATTTATTTACATTTCTATACTGCAAATTCCGAAAGGTTGAGGATGGGGCGCAGGCCTTCCAACCTCTTTGGAATGAGAAAGTATTGGGAATAAAATCTCTGACCCTGGAGGTGCGGCGGAACTCTTTTGACTGCCTGTTGACAGAGGAGATTGTTCAGCTCCTGCTGCAAGCAAGTCTGGTGCAAGGGAAGCCGAGTAGGCTCCACCAGGGAGAAGGAAGGAGGGAGTCTGTCTAGACAAAGACGATACCCATCCTGGATCACCTGCAAGACCCAGGTGTCTGATGTAATAGTCGCCCATTCAGGGTCAAAAAGAGACAGGTGTCCTCCTATGGGCGGAAGCGTCCTCGGGGGCGAGAGGCTATGCTTTCAGTGTCTAAAACTCCAGGGCTGGCTGGGGTGGCGCCGATGGCTGGGTCTTGAGCCCCTTGGGTTTCAAGTGATCCTGAGCACCCCCTTTGCCCTGAGCGCTGGTCGTCAGCACAGGAGTAGGTGACTATAGAGAGTATCCCCAATAGGGGAGCCCTTTCCTCTGGAAGAAAGGCTTTTTGGGCGGAAGACTTGAACCTGTCATATGCAGCATGGGAAAGGTATTTCGAGCAATCTGCGACCGACCTCAGGAGGGACTGGAACCTGAGGTGATGCTCCCCACCCAGGCCCGCGGAAAAACCAGCATGGATCCCTGGTAAGCATTGCAACTGAGGGCATTGAGGGCATGGGATTCCCTACCAGACGGGACCGAAGAGTGTGACTTCGGGTTCTTCTGTTTCTGCATTGTGGATTCGACTACCATGGAGGTGTGAGGAAGTTGGGGGTTTTCCGAAACCCCAGGCCACGCTGGACCCTGTACATGGCATTGAGTCTTCTACTGACAATAGGGACTGAGGCAGGTGCTTCCCACATGCGGAGAAGCAGCCGGGATAGGATAGACAGTATCGGAACCGTAAGAGTCCCTGGGTGGAGACTTGTACTGCAAGATGTCAAGTTTCTCTGCCCTCGGCTCCTCCTCAGTCTGCGTCAGCAGGTTGAGGGCCCGAGCCATATCCCGCACAAATGCCAGGAAAGAGGTGTCCTCTGGAGGTGACCGCCTTTGGGAAGTGGGTGGGGATGGATCAGGGGGGAGATCCCTGTGAATGCGTGTTCCCATCCAATTCCCAGCCCGAGAGTTCCGAGGACTCTGAGTCGGGCTGATCCCCGCACCTTTTGGCCGAGGCCCGCTTGGAGCCGGAGGCACTGGCTCTGGAAGACCTTGCTCCTGAAGACCGGGACGGCAAGCGAGACCGGTGCCAAGGACCCTCACGAGGCCCGTGGTTCTTGGGTGTTTCCAAAGCAGTTTTTGGGTCCCCAGTCGGGTGACTCTTGGTCTTAAGGCGAGAGCCAGCCATGCTGGGCAAAAGCACCTGCTGGGCAGAGAGGAAGGCAGAAACGCTGCGCTCCAGTGCCAGCATACAGGACTCCCACTCGGGCGTGGGTCCCTGCGATGCCGACGCCGGGGTTACAAGGTCTGGCATGGAGGAGGAGAGGGGTCCTCACCGGGACAACCCTCAGGATACCAAGTGCCATCGCCGAAGGCCTCCATGTCTGTATGAGGTACCTTTCAAGGCCGCTTCTTGTCCGACCCTTGGGAACACCGGGGAGGGCTAAGGGAACAAGCGCGAGACTGCTTGCGCTTATCCGGAGCCTCCGACAGCGACTTCGAGGTCTTCTTCTTCTTACGCTGTTCCACCTCAGGCAAACCCTGATCGGAGTGACGTCTGGGGCACGGGGTCACTGCGGGGGACCCCGCAGCGGTGGATCGGTGGGGCGAGGTGCCATTGGGGATCCCGGGGCTGCCTTACGGAAAATGTTGTCGAACTTCTGCATGCGGCTTAGCAGGGCCTTAGCGGACATTTTCTTACAAAGTGAGCAGAGCTCCAGATTGTGGTCAGCCCCCAGACACCATTGACAGCAGCCGTAGGTGTCCGTGAGAGACATAATTTTGGAGCATCTGTCACATTTCTTAAAACCGGTGGCCATGGGGGCAAAAAGGGCCCCTAAGAGGTCAAAAACTCTCCAGGCCAGCAGTGGAAAACAAAAAGGGTGCGAAAAGGACCCGAAAGAAAAAGCACTAAGGAATGAGGATCAGTGCAACTGGAAAAAAGGGGTCAAAAGGCCGAAATCAAAAATAATTTTTCCGAGGGACGAGGATGTGCGTCTGAAGGGCTCCGTGGAAAAAGGGAGATTGAGTAAGATGGCACCTTTGGGCAGGAAGACGACCACGCATGCGTGGCAGCAATCCTAAAGGCTTTCTTTGAAAGCTGGGGAATTGCTCCGCGCGGGCTCCATCGGTGCAGACTTCGTCCATAAGTGAGGACTGACTTCATGCTTGTTCCTGGAGAAGCTTAAGACTTCCAACAAGCACTTCTTAAACAAGTTCATTGGACTGGTCACTGGGACACATGGAAAAGGCAAGGCAAGGAGTGGCCTAGTGGTTAGGACAAGGTACTTCAGGCCAGAGGGCCTGGGGTTCAAGTCCCACCTGGGGGCAGCAATCTCAGGCCGGAGGGACTGGGATTTCTAGTCCTATAGGCACTCCTTGTGGCCGTGGGCAAGCCACTTAACTCTCCATTGCCCACTGTTTTGATTGAAGGATAAGGCGGTATAGAAAACTGGTTAAATAAAATAAATAAATAAAGAACAAATTTAGACATTTTAATACCATCCATTTTCCACTGTAAGCCTGAATAATCTTTAACCAACTTATTTTGCACAACCTCATATCAGACAATATAGACTCTGTGGCATTGATTTTGCTTGCTTGGTTTTGACCCCTTGAGTCTCCAGGACTTCCAAACCCTGATGCAAGTCTCAAAGGGCCTCTTGCATCTTCCCTAACTTGGAGCCCAAATGACATCCAATAGCATAATGGCATCCCGTATTGACTCCAGTTACTTTTTCAGGTTTAACACCCCTTAAAGATAGCAAATTCAAACTTGAGTTCTTCTTTAGTGCATGGAGTTTGATCCTCGGCAACTTGCTGGCTCACTGCTACGAGTACCACAGTTCTTCCTGCGCTTGTTTGTGAGGCTGCTGCTAACTGAGCCTCCAGACTGCCAATCTCAGCACAGGAAGGAGCCTCCACAGCTCCACGGCATTGCACTCCAATGTCAGGTCTCCTCTTGGCCTTCTCTACAGGAATACTTATCAGTATAGCTGAGGGAAAGGTTGGGCGAGGTTTGGCATCTGGGCTTAGAGACATTGTCAGGGTGATTAGGGCTTCCCTTCTCCAATCCGCCAGGGAAGCTTCCTCAGTCTGACTGGGGCACACCTGGTTTAACCTTAAACTCTTTAATCAAAGATTGGCTGGGCAGAGTAGCATCTGGGTTATTCACCTAGACCTTCACCTTCAGGAAGCATTTGTGAAAGCACGGTTGAGAAACAACCCATTCAAGCATTTTCACCAGTTGCCATCTTGGTTTCCCCCTCAGCCAAAACCGTTTTTCTTTTAGTTTTCCCCTTCAGTGATATAGATATCTGGAAGGTACTCCACTCTTAACAAATGAGAAGGGTGGTAATGGAATAGAAACCAGTCTGGAAAACACAGTAAACATTTAGGGCTCAGGCAGGCTATGCTCCACGTCAGTGCATAGCCTGCCCGCCAACCCCCTTAACCCAGATATTCACTTCCATGGTGACGGAAGTGAAAATCCGGGTTTGGCTGGATGTGCATGTGCCTACCGAGGCTAAATGGGTAGCAGCGATTTTCGATGCTACCCGCTTAGCCCCCACGCCTGAAAGACAGGCGAGGAAAAATCTTGCCTATCTTTAAAGCGCAGAGGGCTAAGCGGGTAGCATCGAAAATCGCTGCTACCCGTTTAGCCCTTTCCTCCACCCCGGAAAGCCCCAATGCTAACCGCATAGCATCTGGGTGCATTAGGGACTTATCTGGGATTTTCCAAAGGCACCACACCTGTGTAGGTGCCTTTGGAAAATCCCAGATAAGGAATTTACATGGGTAACTAGGGCAGTTACCACTGTAAATGCCTTCAAAAATGCTGCCCTTAATTCCTGCCTAGACAAAATCCACTGCTACTGCTCTCACTTATCCTTACAGCACACAGTAGGCAGATCAATAGTGTGTGAAAACCAGACACTTACTATAACTGGCAGAAGAACCTAATATTTATAATATAATACCATATTTACTCGAGTCTAATGCGCCATCAAATCTGATGCGCACCCTATTTTGAAAGGCTTGAAATTGAAAAAAACGTTTGCTGGCGATTGTAGTGCGCACCTGCATACGACAATGGGTTAAAGTTATGGGCTTTCATTTTATTGCTGGTAATTAGTGAAAATACAGTAATAAAATGCGACAATGAGCTTATGTTAAGATTTTTTACTTTTGGTAATTACAGTACTTTAGACAACAACAATAAATTCACCATATGTTATTGTACATTTTTTATTACAATACAGTAAACTATTAAACCAAGTACTGACCTAAAACAAGTTTTTACATATAAAACGTTTTAATAAATGGTAAGTTTAAGTATACTGTAGCTTGGAATGACAGCTTAAAATTACGGTATGTAACTACGGTAATCATTTGTCAGTACTGCTGCCTCCATCGTTGGAAAACTCTGAGATGGTACTTGCATCAGTGGAGGAATCATCCCCCTTGTCATCATCAAATATGCTCCAGAGCATGTCATCTTCGCTTCCATCCAGGTCGTTGGAAATACAGCATTTCTTAAATGATTTTTGAATTAGAGATGCTGTGATGCATTTCCAGGCGGCAGAAACCCAGTGTGTAACAACATGTGGTGCAGCACACTTAATTTTTCCTGTTGGTGTCAGTTCCCGGTTTGGCTCACAAAGCTATTTCTCATACTGCTCCTGTACTTTAGCTTTAAATGGTTTGCTAACACTAACATCCAGGGGCTGTAAAACAGAAGTCATCCCTCCTGGAAAGACAACAAGTTCACTGTTCAAATCGCAAACTTTCTTTTTTACGTTGTCAGTTAAGTGACCACGAAATGCATCCAAACAAAGCATTGATGGCAGATGGTTGAGGACACCAAGATGAAGACCCCATACATTATTGAGCCAGTCTATCATTAAAGGTTCCGTCATCTATCCTCTCTTGGCATCGAACAATTACATTGTCAGGGAAAAGCTTTTCTGTAGCACTGGTCTTTGGGGAAGTTTTCCACTTGAAGATTAAGAAAGGAGGAAGTTTGCTCCCATCTGCAGTGATTGCCAACATTACTATTATATGCTGCTTTTCATATCGGAACTTCTTTTGTTACTTTCTCGGCAATGGTGCAGTTACGCGGCATATCTAACCAGATTGGAGTTTCGCCAGCATTACCAATTCTCCCCGTTAAAAAGTGTTGCCTCGTCTGAAGCTTGATAACATAGCGTTGAAATGTTAGCAGATTTTTTTCGAAATCTGCGGGAAGCTTTTGGCATATGGTTGAGCGGTGTCGCAGAGAAAGGTTCATGCGCTTCATGAAGCAATCCACCCATCCACGGCTGGCCTTGAACACTTGCCTTGATATTCCACGGTCTGTAGCCACCTCATTAGCTTTATTTCTAATTGTGTCACTAGTTACAGGGAGCCCGTTTTTCCTCCTTTCCTGTGTGAATTTAAACACATCTTCATCTAACTCAGGATGTCTTCCTTTTTGGGGGCCAGTGAACTTTTTTCTTATCACTTTACAAAGCAAATATTGCCACTTTGTGTTTGCGCCATAAGCGAATGTTACCCTCCGCTACACCAAATTCTCTTGCAGCCTGCCTGTTTCCATGGTTTTCAGCATGAAATATAACCTTTCGTTTGAACCCTGATTCATATGGCACCCTTCGTTTTTCTCTGCCATCATAGACATATACCAGGGTTTTGACAGAAAAGTAATGTTGGAAAAGTGTCCCCAGTTTGCCCTGCAATTTAGATGACAATCAGGAAAAGTGTCAGCATTTACACCAGTGCAGGAAGCTAGAAATTTCTCAATAGCCACCACCGGTTGGTACTGGTCACACACCGGATGTCAGCGCCGAGAGTCACAGCCTTACCGCCGGGTGTGTGGGAGGTACTGCCTGGAGCCAGTGCAGAATCCACATTGTCCACATTAAATTTCATCTGCCCTTTGGATTCCCAGACTTCCAATTTATTAAGATCCACTTGCAATTTTCACAATCCTCTTGTGTTTTAACAACTTTAAATACCGGTAGTTTTGTGTCAACTGCAAATTTGATAACCTCACTCATTACCGGTATTCCCATTTCCAGATCATTTATGAATACTGTATGTTAAAAAGCAGCAGACCCAGCTCCAAATCCAGAATTCCCAGACCCCACACTGAAACCCAGGGACCCTGTAGGTCAAAAAAAAGATCCATAGTCCTTCCCCTCCCTATAGAAATTGTTCCACTGCTGCCAGATCCTCAGATACCACCACAAAAACCTTAAAGGAAGAAACTACATCATATCAAACCATCCGTAAAGGAGCATCAGTTTATAAAGGGCTATGCACCCAAAGAAGGATAGAGATAAGCCCTCCCAAAGTCGAAGTTATTCCCGCTATTTATCTAGCATAAGGAGGACAGGTGGGACAGGTCAGCTGGAAACGCTGTAATTTTAAAAGCTTGCCCACCCAAAACTACCGTACTCCTTTAATACCACCGTGTACTAAGATTCTAAGTAAGAAGGACTACAAAATCAGTAAAAAAAAAATAAAAATAAAAAGTGACAGGGGACAACCTCTCCTAGTACCATGATATAAAGCAAATGCCTCTAAAATACGGTACGACCAGTGACCACCACAAATGCTTTAGGATCTGTATAAAAATCACAAAACACACTCCAGCAATATCAAAAATTGTTATGTCTACTTAATAAAGGTTACCACAGTTTTATACTGCAGGGAAGAGAGGACTGTTATCATTCGCGGCACTATCTCAAAAGGGGAGGGCTTAGGAGGACACGAGCGAATAGCGGAGACGGAGGAGGGCTGGAGAAATGAAGGCAGTGCAGCTGTCTTGTTTTCCTCCTCCTCTCTCGCATTCTTGCTTCTGGCCATGCTGCCTTACAAGCCACCATCCCCCTCTGCAGCAATTGGACATAGCCACTCAAGCCTCCGCCCCCTCTGCAGCGATTGGCCAGAGGTCTCTCAAACTGCCACCCCTCTGCAGGAATTGGACAGAAGCCTTCCTGTCTGACTCTGACTGCCCTCAGCGCTGGCGGAAGAGAAATCTTCTCCTACTCTGCCCCTGCGTCGAAGCTTTTCAAGTTCTGCTCTTTGTTTCAACGCTAACGGAGAGAATCATCCTGGCATCTACAGCTTCTCCAAAGCAGACTGCTGACCATCAATGGCACATGAAGGAAGCAGAGGTTGGCTGGAACGGGCCAGGCCGGGCCGGTGTAGAGCAGTGTTTGCCTGCAAATGTAAGGCGCCCTCGAATGTAATGCACACCCTGAGTTTAGAGCCTCTTTTTGGCCAGAAAAGGTGTGCATTACATTCAAGTAAAGCATAGTTACTCACCTGTAACAGGTGATCTCTGGGAACAGCAGGAATTTAGTCTTCACATATGGGTATTTTCTCACTTG
This sequence comes from Ichthyophis bannanicus, assembly GCA_033557465.1. Classification (NCBI taxonomy): domain Eukaryota; kingdom Metazoa; phylum Chordata; class Amphibia; order Gymnophiona; family Ichthyophiidae; genus Ichthyophis; species Ichthyophis bannanicus. Next base: position 1,689,096,047 of record CM066031.1, on the reverse strand, counting down.
GTTTGCAGCTTGTCGTGCTGTGAGGGCTTGCGTACATAAGTGAGGCTGAGAACTAAACTATCGGTAGTGTAACTACTGGCAGGGTCTCCCAAAATGGACAGGTCTCAGCTGAGGTGCCAGAGCAAGACAAACCACCCTTCTGGGCAGCAGCAGAATGGGATAGGGTTGACGGCGGAGAATCACACTTTTGTGACAAAACGGCAACACCACCAAACTTAAACTGCGCGGAAGAAAGGCCCGGCAATCTACTTCTGTATCTTGCCATGAAAACCCAATGGATAGTTACAACAAAACAACTTGTGCTATGGTGCTGGAAGATGAGACCCCCAGGTCGGAAGACACTCAACTAGCTACTGAGGAAGAGCTGAAGACTTTTCAGAGTGAAGCCAGCATTTATGATGTGGTTGAATCAAAGCCCTCGGGAAGTCTGACTGCTGATATAGCTGCGCATGAAATGAGAGTCAGAAGCTGTAAAGATGTCTTACACAGTGGAACATGGAACGTACGAAGCATGAACCAAGGGAAGTTGGAGGTGGTCAAGAATGAAATGGAACGTGTACAACTTGATCTGTTGGGTGTCAGCGAACTGAAATGGACTGGCATCGGGCACTTTGCATCAGATGATCACATGGTCTACGGTCTACTATGCTGGAAATGAAAGACAAAGAAGAAATGGTGTTGCACTTATAATAAAGAAGAAACTTGCAAGAACTGTAATGAAATACAATGCAGTCAGCGAACGCTTAATCTCTATTCGTCTACGAGGATTGCCTATCAACACAACTATAATTCAAGTATATGCCCCAACAACAGCTGCAGAAGAGAATGAAATTGAAGAGTTCTATGAATAAGTACAAGCTGAAATTGACAGAACATGCAAACAGGATATCCTGATAGTTATGGGTGACTGGAACGCAAAAGTTGGCAACAAAGAAGAAGGCAAAGTAGTTGGAAAATATGGACTTGGCAACAGAAATGAAGCTGGAGAAAGACTGATAGAATTCTGCAAGACCAATGATCTATTCATCTCAAACACCTTCTTCCAGCAATACAAGCGGCGACTGTACACATGGACTTCACCCAATGGATTTGTTTAAAAATCAAACTGACTACATCTGTGGAGGTCAACTATGGAAAAGCTCTGTAACATCAACAAAGACAAAACCTGGAGTTGACTGTGGTATGCAAACTCAAGCTAAAGATGAAAAAGAGCAAACCACTCAAGAATGCAGCAAAATATGACCGTGAGAATATACCACTCGAATTTAAAGACTGCCTGCAAAATCGATTTGCTGCTTTAGATACAAATGACAGAGCTCCGGAAGAGTTATGGAATGACATCAAGAAGGTTGTGTTGGAAGAAAGCGAGAAGTCTCTACAAAAGGTGAAAAAGCAAAAACGGCCAAAATGGATGACGGAAGAAACTCTGCAAATTGCCCAGAAACGCAGAGAAGCTAAAGCCAGAAGAGAAAGAAAGACAATCACAGAACTTAACAGAGATTTCCAATGTGCAGCAAGACAGGACAAGGAAAAGTACTACAATGACACTTGCAAGGAAATAGAAGCAGAAACTATTAGAGGAAGAACAAGATCGGCTTTCCTAAAGCTACGAGAGTTAAAGAAAAAGTTCCAGCCTCGAATTGGAATGTTACAAGATGCTCAAGGTTCCATGTTGAATGATGCTGAGAAGATCAAGAAAAGGTGGAAGGAATATACAGAGTTTTTATATGATAAAGATCAAGTGCACCAACAGCCGTTTCAACCTGTACCTTATGATCGGGAACCACTGATGATGAAAGAAGAAGTTGAAGCAGCACTGAAAGCCTTATCAAAGAACAAAGCACCAGGCATTAATAGCATTCCCATTGAAGTATTACAGCAATCTGATGCAGCTGTTACCATACTTACAAGGCTCTGCCAAGAAATATGGAAGACAACATCATGGCCAACTGACTGGAAAAGATCTGTGTTTATACCAATACTAAAGAAAGGTAATCCAACTGACTGTGGAAATTATCGAACAATCGCTCTGATCTCACATGCCAGCAAGATTCTACTGAAGATTATTCAAAAGAGGCTACAACCATACCTGGAACAAGAACTACCTGAAGTGCAAGCAGGGTTCAGGAAAGGGCGAGGAACGAGAGACATCATTGCGGATGTGAGATGGATCCTTGAAAAGACTAAAGAATATCAAAAGGATATCTATTTGTGTTTTATCGACTATAGCAAGGCTTTTGACTGTGTAAACCATGAGAAACTCTGGGACACATTAAGAAGCATGGGTATACCAGAACACCTGATCATTCTCTTGCGCAATCTGTACATTGATCAAGAAGCAAGAGTTCCAATGGAACAAGGAGAAACAGAATGGTTTAAAAAAAGCAAAAGTGTAAGACAAGGCTGCATACTTTCCCCCTACCTGTTTAATTTATATGCAGAACAAATCATCAGAGAAGCAGGATTGTATGAAGATAACAGAGGTGTGAAGATTGGTGGAAGACTCATCAACAACCTTCACTATGCTGATGATACCACATTACTGGCTGAAAGTGAAGATGATCTGAAACATTTGCTTCTCACAATCAAAGAACATAGTCTCAAAATGGGCCTGCACCTTAATGTAAAGAAGACAAAGATCATGACAACTGGCATAATCAACAGGTTCATCGTTGAAGGAGAAGAAATTGAAATTGTGAACAACTTTAACCTACTTGGATCAACTATCAATAAAGAAGCAACAAGCAGCCAAGAAATCAGACGACGCATTGCTCTTGGCAGAATGGCTATGAAAGACCTAGATAAGATTCTCAAGAGCAGAGATGTCTCTCTCCATACAAAGATTCGACTTGTTCAAGCCATGGTATTTTCAATAACATCATATGGATGTGAAAGCTGGACAGTGAAAAAGACAGGAAGAAAATTGATGCCTTTGAATTATGGTGCTGGCGGCGAATACTGTGTATACCATGGACTGCCCGAAGAACAAACCAGTCGGTACTAGAGGAGATCAAACCTAAGCTTTCTTTAGAAACTCAGATGACAAGACTTCGACTTTCATACTTTGGACACATCATGCGAAGAGAGAGATCATTAGAGAAAGACATCATGCTTGGCAAGATAGAAGGTCAACGCAAAAGAGGAAGGCCAGCAATGAGATGGATCGATACAATAACAGCAGCTACGGGTACCAGTCTGTCAACAATGAGCCGCCTGACTGAAGACCGAACACAATTTAGGATAGCTATCCAGAGGGTCGCCATGAGTCAACTCCGACTCGACGGCACTTAACAACAACATATGGATATCGTCGGTACCGACGGAGCCTGCGCGGGAACGCTCCCCAGCGTCCAATTAGAAAGCTTTTGGGAGCATCCCACAGCACCTGCGTGCTGCCTTCCCACCTTTCCCAACTGCCCCTCTCCAGTTGAGTTTTAAAGCTGAGACAAAGAGAGAGAGAGGGAAAGAAAAGAAAAGAAAAGAAAAGAGAGATACAACTCCTAGGGGAGGTGGGTGGGTTGTGAAGACTAAATTCCTGCTGTTCCCAGAGATCACCTGTTGCAGGTGAGTAACTATGCCATCTCCAGGAACAAGCAGGAATGTAGTCTTCACATATGGGGACTCCCTAGCTACAGATGCCAGGAAGAGACCTCAGAAGTTGTGTGCCCTTGTGAAAGGGCTCCACTTCCCCCCATGGATCTCTGTTATCCTACCGGGGATGATGGGTAGGAGTTGACTAAGTATGGAACAGGTGTCGTAGAACAGCCTGACCAAACAAGGCATCCTGGTGGGAGTCCTTGTCTAAGCATTAATGGGCTGTGAAGGTATGAACCAAGGCCCAAGTAGCTGTTCGACAGATGTCGTCAATAGACACAGAGTGTAGATGAGCCATTGAGACTGCCATGGCTCTCACATTGTGAGCTGTGACATGGCCTTCCAGAGAAAGGTTTTTACTCTGATAGGTAAAAGAAATGCACTGTGCAATCCAATTGGACAATGTTCTCTAGGAGACTGGAAGTCCCAAATGAGAAGGATCAATAGCAACAAAGAGTTGAGAGGACTTTCTATGTTGCTGTGTCCTTTGTAAGTAAAAAGCAAGTGCTCTTTTACAGTCCAAAGTATGAAGATTCCTTTCTGCATTTGAAGCATGAGGCCTTGGAAAAAACACAGGTAGGTAAACTGCTTGGTTTAAATGAAAAGGTGAGACCACCTTTGGCATAAACTGTGGATGAGTCCTAAGGACTACCTTATCATGATCGAACATCGTATAAGGAGGATCAGCCACTAATGCTTGCAATTCACTGATGCGACGTGCTGATGTGATTGCAATGAGAAAGAGAACCTTCCAAGAAAGGAACTTCAAGGAGGTAGTAGCTAGAGGTTCAAAAGGCAGCTTCATGAGCTGTCCAAGAACCAGATTTAGGTCCCATGCTACCGGTGGTGGCCTAATGGGAGGCTTAGTTAGAAGGAAGCCCCTCATAAATCACGCTATGAGAGGATGAGAGGAAATAGGTTGTCCATTTAAAGGCTTGAAAGAAGCTGAAATAGCACTTAAATGGACTCGTATTGAGTTATTCTTAAGCCCTGCATTAGATAAATGAATGAGATACTCTAATAATGATTCAAGAGGTATCGCCAGGGGGTCAAGACCCTTCTGCGAACACCATATGGAAAACCTTTTCCACTTGAAAGCATAAGAGCGACTTGTGGAAGGCTTTCTAGAAGCATAAAGGATATCCTTCACTTGTTGAGACAGGTTAAGACAATGAAGGTCTAGGCCCTCAGCAACCAGGCCCTGAGATGCAGAGAGTTGGGATCAGTATGCCACAACATCCCGTCCTCCTGAGACAGGAGATCTGGAGCAGATCCTAACTCCAGAGATGGAGCTTGAGAGAGATGTAGGAGCAGAGGGTACCACACCTGCCGAGGCCAATGTGGAGCTATGAGAATCATAGCTTCTCTCTGAAGCTTGAATAGGGTTTTGGGAATTAGGGGAATGGGTGGAAAGGCATATAGGAAGTCCTGACCAAAATGGAGGAGGAAAGCATCCCTGGCCTGAGAACCCTGAGCCGGAATTCTGGAACAGAATCGGGGAAGTATGGCATTCAACGGACTCACAAAGAGGTCTATGTCCGGAGTTTACCAAATTTTAAAAATTTTTGCTACCTGGTCTGTACGAAGAGACCACTCGTGCGGAAGCAGAACTCAACTGAGTCTGTCTGCCCAGGAGTTTTGAATGCCTGGCATATACAACACAAAGATATGAATCTGATGGTCTCTGGCGAGGGCCCATAGTCGCAAAGCTTCGGTGCAAAGCGACAGAGAGCCTGTTCCTCTCTGCTTGTTCAGACAGAACATAGCTACTTGATTGTCCGCCTGAATTAGGACTGTCTTGTAGCTCAGCTGGGTGTGGAACACTCGAAGAGCAAGGAAGATTGCTCTGAGCTCCAAGAGATTGATGTGTAGATGGGTCTCCTGTGGAGTCAAGGTGGCTTGGGTAGAGAGATCTTGCAGGTGAGCACCCCAACCCACCTGTGAGGCGTCTGTTGTTAGAGTTATCTAGGGTGGGGGCTGTTGGAAAGGGGACCCCACCAACAGGTTTTGGGTTGACTGCCACCATTGTAGGGACAAATTAAGGCGACTTGAGTTTGCCATTTTGTCTGATAGGCAGTCTGATGCTTGGGTCCATTGAGTGGATGGAGTCCATTGGGCTGCTCTCATATGGAGGCGAGCATAGGGAACCACATTCACGGTAGATGTCATGTGGCCTAGCAATTGTAAGATTGCCCGAGCGGTGAGATGAGTCTTTAACACTGCTTGGGAAGCTAACTGCACAATGCGAAGGCAGCGGGGTTGTGGAAGATAGGCCCTTGCTTTCCTGGTATCCAGCATAGCTCCTATAAACTCTAGAGATTGAGTGGGAGTTAGGTTGGATTTTGGGATGTTTATGACCAGGCCCAAATACTGAAGTATACGCATTGTGCAAGATAGGGAAATTCTGGCCTCTGACTTTGATGGGGCTCGAATGAGCCAGTCGTCTAAGTAGGGGAAGACAAATATTCTTAGAGTGCGAAGAAATGCTGCCACTACAGCCATGCATTTCGTAAACACCCTTGGTGCTGAGGCCAGACCAAAAGGAAGAACCCTGTACTGGTAGTGCTTCCCCTGAAATAGAAACCGAAGGAATCTTCGGTGAGTTGGATGGATGAGAACATGGGTGTACGCATCCTTGAGATCTAGAGAACAATGCCAATCCTGACTCTGAAGGTATGGCAGAAGAGTTCCTAGAGAAATCATCTTGAACTTCTCCTTGAACAGGAATTTGTTCAATTCTCTGAAGTCTAAAATGGGTCTGTGTCCCCCTGTTTTCTTTGGAATAAGGAAATAGGGGGAGTAAAACCATGTACCCTGTTGGGAAGTGGGTACATCTTCTATTGCCCCGTGGGCAAGAAGTAAATTGACCTCTTGACCCAACTGATTCTCGAGTGAAGTCTGAGAATTGAACTGTCTTATAACTGTAGGAGGGGGCATGTTGAGGAAATGAAGCTTGTACCCCTCCTTTACAATGGAGAGAGTCCATTCTTCTGCTGTTATCTGCTCCCATCTGGGGGCAAAATGACACAACCTTCCTGGAATGGTGGAGGGCTCTGGCCCGTTGAGGGCCAGGAAGGCCAAGTTCTCTAGATGGGAGTCAAAGACCCTGTGGAGGCTGAGTCTGCTGGGCCAGCTGAGGCTTAACAGACTTTGTTTTTCTTTGTTTTGGTGGCTGCTGTCCCTTTCAGGCAGACTGACCTGTAGAATGCCCCTGCTGGGTATAGGAGGGGTAAAACCTCTTCTTTTTAGAGAAGAATGGTTTCTTGTAGGATTTTCTCCTTGCAGGATCAGCTGTAGCCTTGGATAGTCTATCCAAAGTGGTATTATCAGCATCCAGCTCATTAGCTTTCTCTTGCCAATTTTTGCCAAAGAGATTTTCGCCTGTGCAAGGGATATTCCCCAGTTTGTCCTGTACCCAGAGTTCTAAGTCAGATGCCTGGAGCCAGGCAATCCTATGAGTACCTATGGCAATGGCAGAGGTTCTGCTTATGCACTCAAAGCAGTCAAAAGCTGCACGATTAACAAACTTGGAAACATCTTGGGCATGTTTGACAAGTGTAAGATAATCTTCCTTCTTATCATCAGGAAGGAGGGAGCTCATAAGCTCTAGATCTCCTGTAACAACCTTAAGGAACATTCCCATATATAGAATGTAGGAACTAATCCTGGCAGAAAGCACAGACGCCTGGAAGGTTCGACGCCCAAAGGCATCAAGAGTCCTACATTCACGTCCTGGCGGATTAGATGCATGGCTTTTTGCACTCTTGATCCTTCTCATAGCTGATTCCACTACCATTGAGTGGTATGGTAATTGGGTTTTCTGAAATCCAGGACAAGGAGGTACTCGATACATGGTATCAAGCCTACGAGAATAAGGAGAGGTGGTAAGAGGTGTTTCCCACATTCTTAGCATGAGATCATGCAAGATCTCATGAATAGGCAAAGTAGCTGCCTCTTTGGGAGCTTTAGGATATTGTAAAATCTCCAATTCCTTTGCTCTGGGCTCTGTTTCAGGAGCCACTGTGATGGAAAGACCTCTAGCCACCTCCCTAATGAAATCCTGAAAGAGTAGTTACTCACCTGTAACAGGTGTTCTCCAGGAGCAGCAGGAATCAGTCCTCACATATGGGTGTCATTGACGCCGATGAAGCCCCAGCAGAGCATTTCCCCAGCTTTCCATGAAAGCTTTGGGAATGCAGGCACGCATGCACGGTTCCCTTCCCGCCTAAAGGTGCCATCTTACCTCAGTCAAATGACATAGCTAAGAACAGCACACAAAAATGAAAAATAAACTATGTACAACTGCAACTCCCAGGGGAGGAGGGAGGGTTTTGAGGACTGATTCCTGCTGCTCCTGGAGAACACCTGTTACAGGTGAGCAACTACTCTTTCTCCAGGACCAAGCAGGAAGTCAGTCCTCACATATAGGTGACTCCCTAGCTCTGGGCTACCAAGAACCCAGGCTGAACAAGAGAACTCCCTCTAGTCCCAGCATCAAAAAAAGGCTTTTCACTGACACAACCTCCACCGGTAGCCCAACAGAGGGCAGGAGTTGCCTAAACCTCAAAGAGATTCCAGAGTACTGCCTGGCCAAAAACACTGTCCCTACGGGACTCCCTCTCCAGACAGTAATGGGCTGCAAAGGTCTGGCTTGAAGGCCAAGTTGCAGCCCTGCAGATGTCTACCAACAGTACAGAGCGGAGATGAGCCACTGAGGCAGCCATTGCCCTGACACGGTGGGCCGTGATCCGACCCTGCAAAGGAAGGTCAGCCGCCTTGTAAGCCCAGGTGATACAGTCAGTCACCCAGATGGACAAGGTATGCTTGGACACAGCTAACTCTAAATTATTAGGGTCAAAAGATATGAAGAGCTGAGTAGCCCTTTTGTGCCCTTGCGTACGGTCAAGGTAGAAGGATAAGGCCCTCCTACAGTCCAGGGTATGCAGGACTGCTTCAGCCTGGCTTGCATGAGGCCTAGGGAAGAATGTTGGAAGAACCACCTCCTGGTTGAGGTGGAAAGAGGAGACAACCTTTGGGAGGAACTTTGGATGAGTCCTGAGGACTACCCTGTTCCTATAAATTATAGTGTAAGGCCTATCACAGACCAGGGCCTGAAGCTCACTCACTCGCCTAGCCAAGATAAGGGCTATCAGGAAGAGTGTATTCCAGGACAGGAAGCGTAGTGGACAAGTAGCCATCGGCTCAAAAGGTGGGCGAGTCAGTTGCTGCAAGACCACATTCAACTCCCATCCAGGGGCAGGACGATGGATTGGAGGCTTGAGCAAGAGCAAGCCTCTGAGAAACCGGGACACCAAGGGGTGAACCGACAGAGAATGTCCTTCCACCAGTGAGTGGTGAGCTGCTAGAGCTGAGAGGTGGACCCGAACAGAATTGGACTTAAGACCTTGATTGGATAAGTGCAGTAAGTATTGAAGCACTACTGGCACAGTACAGGAGAAAGGAACCTCTGTACGTAACTGACACCACACTGAAAACCTTTTCCATTTAAGAGCATAGGTTTTCCTAGTGGATTGTTTCCTAGAGGCCAGGAGAACTTCCTCTATCTCCTGAGGTAGGCCCCAGTGAGCCAAAACTACCCTTGCAGCCTCCAGGCCATCAAATTTAGAGCTTTGAGATTGGGGTGCAGAAGGGTACCCTGATCCTGAGAGAGAAGGTCGGGTTGCAACCCCAGAGGCAGAGGGGGATCCACTGCCAATTGAAGGAGAAGTGGGAACCAGGGCTGTCTGGGCCACCTGGGAGCCATCAGCAGGACTGAGGCCTTGTCCTGAATAATCTTGAACAGAGTTCGGGCCACCAAGGGCGTGGGAGGAAATGCATACAGGAGGCCCTGAGACCAGGGAATCAGAAAAGCATCTGCTGCTACCCGCAGAGGATGCGGTTGCCTGGAGCAGAAGTTTGGCAGCTGTTTGTTTAGAGGACTGGCAAACAAGTCTATGGATGGAAGTCCCCATTTCATGAAAATCTTTTGAACTACCAAAGGATGGAGCTGCCACTCGTGGGGTTGCAGAATCTTGCTCAACCTGTCCGCCAGGTGGTTTTCCTGGCCGGGTAGATATACTGCCCTGAGGAGCATGTTGTGTCTGAGAGCAAACAAGCAAAGGTCCTGTGCTTCCTGACAGAGGAGCCTGGACCCAGTTCCGCCCTGCTTGTTCACATAGAACATGGCTACCTGGTTGTCTGTTTGAACTAGGACAGACTGATGAGCCAGGGTTTGAGAAAAAGCCTTGAGGGCTAACCGAATAGCTCTGAGTTCCAGGAGATTGATTTGTTGTGCCGATTCCCAGGGAGACCACAGGCCCTGGGTGCACTTGCCTAGACAATGAGCCCCCCAGCCTTGCAGGGAGGCATATGTGGTCAAGACCACTGTGAATGCAGGACTCTGAAAAGGTACTCCCTTCAACAGATTGGGTGGGTGTAGCCACCATCTGAGGGAGTGCAGCAAGTGTCTGGACACCTTTATCCTGTCTTTGAGGTTGCCTGTGGCCTGTGACCACTGAGTCCCCAGGCACCACTGTGCAGGTCTCATATGGAGCCTGGCATTGGGGGTCACATGTACTGTCGAAGCCATGTGGCCAAGAAGCCTTAGGCAGAGTCTGGCGGAGACCAGCGACCTGAGGAGAAATTGGTTGACTAAGTTTATCAGTCTCTGGGCTCGGTCTTTTGGCAAGAATGCCTTTGCCAGCAGCAAGTCCAACCTTGCTCCTATGAACTCCAAGTTTTGGGAGGGGAGCAAAGTGGACTTTGCGAAGTTTATTACAAACCCCAGGCTTTGAAGAAGAGCAATAGTTCTGAGGGTGGCTTGTCTGGCCTCCTAGCATGTCTGACCCCTGATGAGCCAGTCGTCCAGATAGGGGAAGACAAAGATTCCCTGATTTCTCAGGTAGGCCGCCACCACTGCCAGGCATTTGGTAAAGACTCTGGGAGCGGAGGTGAGGCCAAAAGGCAGTACTCTGTAGTGATAATGGTTTCCTCCCACAATGAACCTGAGGTACTTTCTGTGGTCTGGATGAATGAGGATGTGGGTATACGCATCCTTTAGATCTAAGGATCTAAGGAGCATAGCCAATCTCCCTGCTGGAGGTAGGGCAGAAGAGTTCCAAGAGTAAGCATCTTGAACTTTTCCTTCTCCAGGAACTTGTTGAGGTTTATGAGATCCAGAATAGGTCGAAGACCACCGGTTCTTTTGGGTACCAGGAAATACCTGGAGTAGAACCCTTGACCTTGCAAGTGGGGAGACACAGGCTCCACTGCCCTGTCTACCAACAGACTTTGGAGCTCTTGAAGGAGATGATCTGTGTGCAGGGGAGGCCTTGGAGGCTCCCCTGGAAAGTATGGAGGAGGCAGTTGCTGGAAGTGTAGTGCATAGCTTTTCTGGACTATGCTTAACACCCAACTGTCTTCAGTGATGAGTGGCCACAGGTGGGCAAACAGAGCGAGGCAACCTCCTGTGCAGGGTTGGGAGAGCAGAGACGGAGAGGCTATGCTGAAGGAGTCAAAAACCCCCACCCTGCTGAGTGGGAACAGGGGCCGGAGGCTTGGGGGTCCTCTGCCTACGGGGCCCATTACCCTGCCCATTGGCTTGCTGACCCTGAGGGGCAGCTTGGGCAGCCTGATATTGTGGGTACTGTTTGTAGGCACTGCCCTTCCTCGGGTGAAAGGGTAAAAGGGCTTTTTACCCGAGCCCTTCTTTTTGTGAGAAGGGGCAGAGGTATTTCTAGACAGCCTTGTCCTTGTAAGGTGCTCGGTCTCGAGCTGTGCGGCCTTCTCGGCCGTGGGCTTGCCAAAAAGGTTTTCACCTCGGCAAGGGACATCGACCAACTTGTCCTGAACCCATGGCTCGAGGTCCGATGACTGCAGCCACGCCTAGCGTCGAGCCACGATGCCGGCTGCCGCAACTCGGGCCGAAGCCTCGAAGCCATCGTAGGTGGCGCGGGACATAAACTTGGAACAGTCCCGAATCCCCGAAGACAAGGACTTGAATCTCTGCAAGGGCTCCCAGGAGAGACCAACAGAGAACCCGGCCAACTCCTTGGCCAGGTCTCGCAAATACATGCCCATGTACAGCTGGTAAGACTGAACATGGCAAGCAAGCATCGAGCCCTGGAAGCACTTTCTACCAAAACCATCGAGGTTCCGGGCCTCCCTGCCGGGGGGCACCGCAGAGTACATCTTCTGACTCTTCAGGCGATGCATGGCCGATTCCACAAACATGGAATGGTGTGGTAGCTGCGCCTTCTGAAAGCCAGGGCTCTTCTGGAGTCGATAGATCGAATCGACCCGCTTGCTTAAAACCGGCGCCGAGGCCGGTGCCTCCCACATCCGGAAGAGGAGCCGTTCAAGCATCGGAGGAACCGGGACAGTAAGGGCCTCCTTCGGAGGAGAGTCGTACTGCAGGGCCTCGAGCTCCTTGGCTCGAGGCTCTTCCTCGGGGTCCGCCGGGATAGCCAACGTGGTGGCCATATCCCGGACAAACTCCGAGAACCGGGTATCCTCCGGAGGGGATCTACTCCGGGGTTCAGACTGCGGTGAGTCCGACAGGACGCACCGAGTCTTGAAGGTGTCGGGGGACTCCTCATCCTCCGTCTCCCAGGATCCGACCCCGCGGGGCCTGGGAGCACCCGCCCCGATGCCGGAGGCACCGGTGTCGACGCCCTCGGTCCCGAACGGGAGGTCGAGGGAGACCGCGACGGAGGTCAACCTCGAGCCATCATGGTCTTGAGTATCGGCTCGGTCTCCGGTGTCGACTTCGATGTCCCGGTGGTCGGGGCAGATGCGCCAGACAGGCTGGCCATCAGTGCCCGCTGCTGCTCCATGAAGGCAGACAGTCTGCATTCCAAGGCTGTCATCCTGAGACTCAGCTCGGGAGACGCAGCAGCCACCGACAAGGGCCCCGGCGGCGCTGGGCCCGACGTCGGCTCTCTGGGAGGAGAGTCCTCGAGGACTACAGGGCTTACGTGTCCAGCAGACTCCGGCTCCACACGAGGAACTTTGGCAGGCTTCTCTTGTTCCACGGGCCCGGGGCGACGGTCGGGGGTCTTAGACCTGGCCCTCGAGGAGCCAGGGACCACTTCCGACAATGCCCTCACGAGCCGCTTCTTCCTCTTGCGTTCCCGGTCAGGGGACCCCCTGTCCGAGGAGCCACGACGGCGCTCGGGATCCGAATCCCGAGATGTTGAGGCCTCAGATGAGGTCCGGGCCCAGCCAGAGGCTGAGTCAGAGAAAAGCCTTTCTTTCTGCTGCTGGCGACTTCGCAGTGCCTTGGAAGACATCTTCCCACATGGTCCACACGTCTAAGGGGGCGTGATCAGGACCGAGGCACCGAAGGCAGCAGTCGTGTGTGTCGGTGAGAGACATCAACTTCTTACACTGATCACACTTTTTAAAACCGCTGGAAGCCATCGGGGAAAAAAGAATCCCCGCGAGGTCAAAGGACCGGCCTTCCAGGGAAAAAGCAAAAAAGGGCGCGAATGCCAGCCACGAAGGGCAAAAAAAAAAAAGAAGAAACGGGCTCAATACCGGTGTACCGCACCCGGCGGGAGGGGAACCGGCGTCGAACCGAAGAAGAAAAATAGCGAGAATCACCAAAAAAATCAAACTTTTATCTGGGATGACAGGACACACGTCTGGTGGGATTCTCAGAAAAAGAGAGACTGAGGTAAGATGGCACCTTTAGGCGGGAAGGGAACTGCGCATGCGTGCCTGCATTCCCAAAGGCTTTCATGCAAAGCTGGGGAAATGCTCCACTGGGGCTTCATCGGCGTCGATGACACCCATATGTGAGGACTGACTTCCTGCTTGGTCCTGGAGAAAGGATATATCCTCTGGAGGAGACATCCTACATTTAGGAGTGGAAGGCTCCTCAGAGAGAAGTACTCCGGTACCGACAGAGCTGTCAGAATCCTCAGAGTCATCGGAGGATTCAAAACATCTCCTGTCCGGGTGCTCTTGCAAAGCACGATACTGGTACCGATCCAAGTTGGTACCGGAGGAAACAGCATGACTCAGTGTGGGCAACACAGTTGCCGATGTCGATGCTGTCGGTACCGGTATCGGTGCCGGAACCGGTGTTGATACCGGTTGAACCGTCTGAAGCGGTCCCGAAGGCACCGAAGCCGCAAGGAGAGCCGCCAGACTGCATTCAATAGCCAAGAACTTCTGCTCTATTGACGCTGCCGATGCCTGGGTATCGGTACCGGACTAAGCGGCCGGTACCCCAGAGCATGGCACCAGTAGTTCTGCCGATGTTGAGGCCTCGAGAACATCCTGGAGCCCCGATAGTGCTTTGGAAGCCGAAGCCTCCCGCCGGAGCAATTTTGCCGGTGCAAGTTCCTCAAGGGCAACGCCAGAGGCATCTCGATGCTTGGAAGGAGATCTACCCTTTGAGGAACGGCCAGATTTATGTTTGGTTACCTGAGATCCATGGGAGGAAGACGAAGCCCTGGAAGACGTCGATGCCACGGATGCTGCATCGGAGGGAAAAAGGGTGCTAAACTTAGCAGCTCGGTTTTGCCGACCCCTCTTCGACATCATCCCACAGGCAACACACTCCAAGATGGAGTGGTCAGGACCTAAACATTTAAGGCACCACTCGTGAGTGTCGGTGACGGAGATGGTACTGCCACACTTGGAACACTTTTTAAAACCCGAGGCGGGTTTTTCCATTCTGAAGGAAAAGTTGGGCCTAGTGCCCAAAATGGCGTGTGGCACCTGACAGAAAAAAGACTGGAAAGTCCAGAAAAAAAGATTACAATATTTTTTGGAAGAAAGAAAGAAAGAAAGAACCGGCGGTACCGGTATAGCGTCGAGGAAGGCAGACGCTACCACAAAAAAAGAATGAAAAAGATGGGATAATTTCTGCGGTGACAGGAAAAATGACCTGCTGGCTCTGCGGAAAACGAATTACTGAAGAGAGGCTGTTGGGAAAGGCGGGAAGGCAGCACGCAGGTGCTGTGGGATGCTCCCAAAAGCTTTCTAATTGTACGCTGGGGAGCGTTCCCGCGCAGGCTCCGTCGGTACCGATGACACTCATATGTGATGACTACATTCCTGCTTGTTCCTGGAGATATATAGTATTTTGGATTTTAAAACTAATCTTTCCAAACAGTGCTCAAGGTAGCTTACAGCATTATTGTTATTTAGGTATAATAAATCCCTTTCCAGAAGAGCTTATAATCTAAGTGGGTACCTGAGGCAGCAAGAGACATAGCAACTTGCCCCAGGTCACAAGGACTGTCAATGGGCTGAATCCAGTTTCACTAGTTCAGGCCATTGCTCTAAACCAGGGTCTCAAGTGCCGGGTCTTCAAGATCCACAAAGCAGTGGGGTCTTCAGGGTATTTGTGATAAATATGTACTAGACTTTTGTACGCCCACTGCCTCCACTGTATGCAAATCTAAGGCATATTTATTAGAAATATTATAACTGTTTGTAGCCCTCAAGAACCTGTGAAAGACTCCTATTTCCACCACTAAGTCACTCCTACTGCTAAATTTTCTCTAGCTGCTTTACCTAGATCAGTACAGATAAGGACGATCGGGGTGAGCTGTACCAAGTGAGCACAGACATGGAATTTTTAAACAGCTCTGCTGTCATCTTAGTGGTTGCACAGTATAAAAATTGCAAGGCACTAGCTATATCAAATCTCAATAAACAGTATGTAATCCTGTGCAACCACTAAGATGACACAGCAGAGTCATTTGAAATGTCTACATTTGTGCTGGGCCATCCTGGAATATGATATCATCGAAGAATATGATTGTAGGCAAGGATTTTAAGGTCCATTTATTTTAAGCAAAATGCCATATGACCACAGTTTATCACCAACTTTCCATTCACTTTACATCTAGTCTTTTCTGCTTCTTCCATTCATTGTTTTAGATTTAACTTGTACCTTTTCATTAATAGTTCAAGGCAAGTTACATCCTCCTGACTCACAGTCCAAGAGCCTGATTTACATAAGATATGCCATACTGAGTCACACACCAAGGGTCCATCAAGGCTAGTATCCCATTTCCAACAGTGGCCAATCCAAGTCAAAAGTACCTGTCAATGTGTGGTAATGTGGTAATGAGTGAAAAAGCAAAGGTTGAGAAGGGTGCTCCATCACATAGTTCTTTTATCTAATGTAGGCATGTAGTTTGCAAGGATCTGGACACATCAAGAATACCCACAGGTAGAATAGCAGTAGTAGTAATATATAAAGAAGAGATCCCAATGTATGAGCTTCAGCAAAATCCTGCAAGGCAGGTGATAAAATACTAGACCCTTGCCTTCCCCCCTCATAATGGCTCCATTTACCATTGCCCTCACTCTTATTATCTTATGTTGATATGGTTAACAATATTATTAGAGGTCAGGCACAAACTTTTGAAATGTAATGAAAAGATCTGATATGCCATTTGGACTGTCAGTCTAACACCTTTATGGGCAGGGAGGGGTGTTTGTGAATGAAGGAAAGGTTAGAATGCAAACGTGGAAATTTTTTTTTTTGAGTGGGCTTGTATAGTAAAGTTGCTTACAGGCAGACAGGTGTTTGAAAACAGCAGGATAAAAGCCTTCACAAATGAGTGATGTCATCTGCTAAGAGTCCTTTGCCTGAATTCTGTTTGGAATGCTAAGAGCCTTTGAGAATGCTCCACTGAGCAAGTGTGGATGTTCCTACTACTATTACTAATCATTTGTATAGTGCTACAAGGCATACACAGTGCTGTACAAAGACATATAAGAGACAGTCCCTGCTTATAAGAGCTTACAGTCTAGTCAAGTCAGACATCACAACTGGCGACTACGATATATCTAGAGAAATGGTAAGGAAACGCTGTAGATATGTTCATTCCATGTTAAATCCAAGTTTTTACTCCCTTGTTTAATGTAAACTCTATGTGGCCCCCCCACATAGTAATATGTTGTTTATTGTAAACCGCACTGATATTGTAATAGCGCGGTATATAAGAAAAGTTAAATAAATAAATAAATAAATAAATTGGAGATGAACAGGAGACTAGGGGAATCAGGATCCAAAAGCAATCTCCTGTGTCAGCACCATCATTCAGGCTTACCTCAGTTCTGTATACAGCTATTATCGAGGTATGCTAACTCCTGGGAGAAATGGCTGTATTTTGCGAGGACTGCTATCCTGCTGCCCTTGAAAAAGTGTAGTTACTCACCTGTAACAGGTGATCTCTGGGAACAACAGTCTTCACATCTGGGTGATGTTGGCAGCGACGGAGCTCGGCATGGGAACACTCCCCAGCAACTAATGGGAATGCTTTTGGGAGAGTTTATTTAGCTGTATTTATATTCCGCTTTTCACCGGGTCAAAGCGGTCAATTGGGGGATACATTTAACACGAGGGGATATGACACACATACGTTAATACTTACAGGGAACATAGGCAATGGAGGGTTAAGTGGCTTGCCCAAGACCACAAGGAGTGCCTATAGGACTAGAAATCCCAGTCCCTCCGGCCTGAGATTGCTGTTCCCAGGTGGGACTTGAACCCCCGGCCCTCCGGCCTGAAGTACCTTGTCCTAACCACTAGACCACTCCTCCCCAGAATTGCTCCATGCATGCCTGCCTGCCTTCCCTCCTGGTCTCCTCAGTCAAGTGAATAGCAGAGAAAAATGAGGAAAAAATTACCAGGAAAAAAAAAAAGAAGACAACTTGAAGGGGAGCTGGGCGGTTTGTGAAGACAGATTGCTGCTGTTCCCGGAGCTCACCTGTTACAGGTGAGTAACTAGGCTATCTCCAGGAACAAGCAGGAAGTCAGTCTTAACAACTGGGACTCCCTAGCCCAAGACAACCAAGCGAAAGAAAGGGTCTTGGCACAGCTAGTGGTTGCAGCAGGGATTCGACAGACTCAGCCCTTCAGAGCATTCCTCGCGAGGTAGTCTGATGGGTGGTAGGCAAATTGTCTAGCTTTGAAAAGGTTATGTAGAACAGATTGTCCCAATTGAGCATCACATCTGTAGTCTTTATCAAGGCAATAATGAGCTGCAAAGGTATGCAGCGAAGACCATGTTGATGCTTGGCAGATTTCCGAAATAGAGACAGAATGGAGGTTAGCCACAGTGGCAGCCATGGCTTTGACATTATGGGCTGAGACGTGATACTGTACAGACATTCCAGCTTGCGAACAAGCAAAAGATATGCAATCTGAAATTCTGGTTGAGAGGATTGTCTTGGAAACTGGCAACCCTAGATGACTTTGGAGATAAAAAGCTGAGAGAATTGACAATGACTCTTAGTACAGTCAAGGTAGAAGGCCAACGCTCTCTAACAATCAAGAGTATGCAAAACTTTGCCAACTTTCTTTCCTAGGCCTCACAGCTCCTATGCTGGGGCGATGAGATAGAGTGGTTCAAATGGAAGAAAGTGACGACCTTCGGAAAGAACTAAGGATGTGTCCGTAGAACAACCTTATCATGGTAGAATCCGGTATATGAAGCATAATCTACCAGAGCCTGGAGCTCACTAACACTACGGGCTGAAGTTACTGCTACAAGGAAGAGGACGTCTCATGTTAGGGACTTTAAAGGAGCAGACGTTAGAGGTTCAAAGGGACTGCGCATGAGCTGCACAAGAATATTTAAATCCCATGCCTTGGGTGGTGGACAGAGAGGTGGCTTGGTCACGAGCAGACACCACATGAATCTGGCCACTAATAGGGTCATTCTGAGTCACGAATAGCGGGGATGGACGACCCAATGGGACATCCATCCCCACTATTCGTGCCAGCTCCTGCCCCCTAACTAACTTCCCTGCTGGTTGTGGGGGAAGTTAGATGGGGGAGGGGAATGGGTGGCACGGGGCAGAGTCTGGGCGGTTGCTGGCCCTGGATGTACAGGGCCGATTCTAATGTCTGCCCTGTACGTCCAGGGCCAGTGACATGTGCGGGAAGTTATTCCACTTCTGAGGTGGAATAACTTCCCTGGACGTTTTTTTTTTTTGCTGTGTCCGAAGCGCAGATGGGGGAGGGGGGGCAGGGGATATTCCTCGCAGCCCGACCCTGGCCTTAGGAGGCCAGATCGAGGGTCAGGCTGCGGGAAATAGTTTTTGCCAGCGGCCGGCATTGCGGCTTTTAAATGGAACCACAGTGCCATGGCAACTGGACGCCATGACGCTGCAGTTCCATTTAAAGCCCTGACTGAGTTAGCTAGGCTTGTCATGTACGTGTAGGCTGGACTGAATCGCAGTCCCAGTCTGCACGTACATGACTATTCGTGATTATGATCCTGCAAGGCTAGATGTGCCCCGTGGGATCAGAATTGTGATCCTGTCTGTGCGTCTGGTTCAGGCTGGATGCACAGAGGGGATCTGTATGTGAGATGGAATCGGGCCCTAAGGGGTGCTTTGAGATAGGATGAGTCTCTGAGATATGAAGAGAAGCACTAATTGTGCACAAGTGTACTCGTATGGAGTTGGTCTTAAGACCTGAGGAGGACAAATGGAGCAGGTATTGCAAACCTGAAAGTGGACAAGGCTATGGGACTAGATGGGATACAACCCAGGATACTGAAAGAGCTCAGAGAGGTTCTTGCAGGGCTGTTGAAGGATGCTTTTAATAGATCCTTGGAGACAGAAGAAGTTCCACAGGACTGGAGAAGGGCTGATGTGGTACCTCTTCATAAAAGTGGTAAAAGGGAAGAAGTGAAACTACAGGCCAGTAAGCCTTACCTCGGTGGTGAGAAAAGTAATGGAGGTGCTCCTGAAAGAGAGAATAGTGGACTTTCTCGAAACCAACAGGTTGCATGATCTGAGGCAGCATGGTTTTACCAGAGGTAGATCAAGGGCATGCAATGGATGTCATCTACCCGGATTTCAGCAAAGCCTTTGATACTGTTCCATATAGGAGGCTTATCAAACTCAACAGCTTGGAAATGGGTCCCAAGGTGATGAACTGGATCAGAAATTGGTTGATTGACAGACGACAGAAAGTGATGGTAAATGGAACTCACTCGGATGAAAGGAAGGGTTTGGTCCTGGGACCCGTACTGTTCAATGCATTTGTGAGTGATACTGCTGAAGGACTGAATGGAAAAATCTGTCTTTTTGCAGATGACGTGAAAATTTGCAACAGAGTGGACTCCCCTGAGGGAGTGGAGAACATGAGGAAAGATCTACAAAAGCTGGAAGAAAAAATCTTAA